>RJWH01000166.1:0-600000 GCA_004363575.1 Solenodon paradoxus
CTTCAGATGTTTTATACATTTGAGAAAAGGGCAAGACACAGTTAAGAATCCCAAGTCCTCAGCAGAAGGAAAAGGACGCTCTGGAGGAGGGGATGACAAGAGGGTCCTGAGATGTAGGGCTTGACTCCTAAGGTCAGGGCTGAATGGAGGGGCTGCAAAGGATTGAGAAATAGAAAGAAAGAAAGAAACAGACCAAAATAGAAAGAAAGTGGGGTAAAGGGGTAAACTATTGGGTATCTTTCGCCCCAAATAGCTACCCCTAGTCACTGACTCCTTGTGTATTTATTGTCATTATACAAGGAAGTCATTCAAAGAAAAAATGCAAGAAGTAAATCTGCCATTCTAACAATCATTGTTTACAAAGTGATTTTACATTTAAAAGGCTTAAGATAACCAACTAGCTTCTAGGCTTCTTCCTGAGCCTCAGCAGGAAACTAAAACCTCCCTGCCAAGGTTTTCCTGGTGGGGCGGGCCTCTGGTTTTCCAGGTGCCTGGGTTACTGTTTTACCTTGCTTTGGTTTTACATATCTAAACTAAGCTTCCTTTTTATTGATCCCAGCACTGAGAAGCATCCAGAAAGTGACTATGGGAGAAAGAAGAGAATTACAATACTGTCTCTGAGCTTTAAATTCTCAGAATGCTTTTTTAACAAAAAAAGTTTATTTTTAACATTTTTAATTATCATCACTCCATAAAAGCATTTGCTCAGATGCAACCAATTTTACTGTGGTACCTTTATGATTACTTAGCTTCTGAAGGAGAAGAGGTTATAGTATCAGTTAATTTACTTCCTAGCTATCATTACAGTGATTAATGACTGGCCATACAGAAAAGTATGCTTTTAATTTTTTTTCTCATTAAAATTGTGCAAGAAATGTTGACAGTACCAATTGTGCCTTAACAGGCATCTCAGGTTCAAGAATATTTGAGAACCATTCTGAGGATGGTTGCTCCAGTGAATAGATTTCAAATTATGTGAAATTGGTTTTATGCTAAAAGTGCATGAGTTTGTCTTTAAAATGCATTAATTTTATTAAATTGTTTAGAGGCTAGGAGTTCCCTTTGGACAGATCCAGATAACCTCTCAGGTAAGAACAGAAGAAGCTAAGACTGCCCTCCATGCCTACTCTATGAGCTGAGCTAATGCAAAGTAATTCTCTAAGGCTGTAATTTATCCATCCTCCAGCTGGTAAATGGGGACAGGTGATTTAGTGAAGTCAAAAAAGCAGAGAGGTAGCTGAGTGGTGACCTTAAAAGGCAGGAATAAGGGAGAGACAGTACTTCTAATTAGAGATCCCATCAGCATACTCTCAAGTAGAAGCTCTCTGTCCAAGATGTCTTCCTCACTAATATTTCTAGCACCTTTGTGTTCTTCAGTGTGATGTCTTATCCCAGCAGAAATGCTTGAATTTATTACACAGTGACTCAAGGTTTCAAGAGCCAGGAAGCCAAAGCAGTCCATCCTTTAAAAATTTGGGTTGAAAAGTACCCTGGTGGCCTAATGAATAAGACCACCAGAAGCAGTCCACATGCATCCCAAGGACCCAGGTTTGAGACCCAGGACCGGGGAAAACAAGCAAAGATGCACAACAAAATAAACTTGAACAGCCCTCAAGTACAGGCATCTCTGACTGCAAACATGTGCATCATTATATAATAGCACTCTCTTAACCAACAAATCCAAATGGTGCTCTTTTTAGAAGTAGTAAAGATGGCTTTATCACACGTGGGCCAAATGTAGAATCTGATCCCTGAAATACTTTGGGAATATACTTTTATTGGTGAGGGAAAGGGGCAGGTGTGAATTAGAACAGGAATTACAAATGGAATTCAGTTATTCATTTGTGAATTCCTCACATGGATAACACACAGGATTGACATAATTGTAAAATGCCCATAAGGTTTCATTCTCAGAAAGGGGTAACTTTTATCTAATCAGTAGCTTCCAGCCAGTCGAGACTTTCAGGTGCCTGGTGGCTGGGTGGCCACTGCTGGTCCTCAGCAGTTAGAAACAGGGGTGTGTCTTCCTCTCTTCTACAGTTACAGGACACACTAAGAAAAGGAAGCTGACAGAAATTCTGCCCAGCATTTGAAACTAGCTTGTTGCAGAACGTCTAACTAGTTTAAGGAGACTTGCTGAAGCTCTCCCCAAACAATCTGTGGGTGGAAAATTACCATTTGCTACTGGAGAGGATGATGATGATGATGAAGTTCTAGATCTTGTGAAGAATTTTGATGAGGTTTCCAAGAATGAAGCACATTGAATTGAGTCAACTTCTGAAGAAGATAATACTTGAAGGAGTTACTGGGAGTTGCTATTTTATATTAGGACTGCTTTTTAAAATTTTCATGAATATGATAAAATCTAGATCTCTAATATTTTTAGCTTAAGCCCTTCGGACACTGCAGCTCTCTTTAGTTTTTGCTTATAGATTCATTCGTTGCAGCTAATTAAGCTGAAGAAACTTGGGAATAAAGTTCAAAACAAAGGTTAATAAATCCCTTTGCCTAGTTAAAAGATGAGAGAGAGAGAGAGAGAGAGAGAGAGAGAGAGAGAGAGAGAGAGAGAGAGAGAGAGAGAGAATATCAAGGTAAAATGAGGTCATAGCTAGTCCAATACAACTAATATCCTTCTAAGATGAGACTAAGATTTAGAAAACACAGACTAAAGAAAGAACATGGGAGGACACACGAAGAAGCTAGTTATCTGCAAACCAGTGAGTGAGATTGCAGAAGAAACCAAAGTGGCTGTATTACCATGGGGCTCCTGCCTCAGTTTCCTCATCGTGGGTTCTTGTGTCTCTGGAGAGAAAACTTGCTCCAGAACACAGTGCATGAGAAGAAAAGGAGAAGTAAAGCATAGATGTGGAACAAGGTGTTCATTTAGGAGGAAAGAAGGAGAAAAAGTACATTCCCAGATAGACATGAGAATGAGCCCTTCTGGAAAGGAAGTAGCAGTGAGAGGTTCGGGACCTGAGGTTTTTAACGATTCCCACTGTTTGCTCTCACCGTGCCTGGATGACAGCCCAGGTGAGTCCTGACGTAGGATAAGGCCCTTGAATGGCCTTCTACTGGCTTCTTTTAAGTTGAGTGGACTTCAAACTGGCAGCACTTTATGATTTATTTCCTTTGTCCTCACCAACAACAATAGCCCCAGCAATGAGCACGTATTCTTGGAGTTGATGATTTAGCCATACTTAACCTTAATCGTATTGAATTCCTGGCTCTGGCATTTTAAACCTGGTTGGTGACATTTTATGGTTTTATGACTGTGCTAATGTGTGGCAGTACTTAAAATCAGTCACATTGATTGATTGTTTTCTGGCTTTGTATTTCCCTTCTTCTGCACCTCAACTCAAATTCCTACCTAATAGTGTAGAAGGGAGGAAGCCGCACCCCAGTTTCTAGCCACTGAGGACCAACAGTGGCCACCCAGCCACCAAGTGCCTGACAGTCTAGACTGGCTGGAAGCTACTGACTAGATAAAAGTTACCCCTTTCTGAGAATAAAACCTTATGTGCATTTTGCAATTATGTGAATCCTGTGTATCATTCATGTGAGGAATTCACAAATGAATAACTGAATTCCGTTTGTAATTCTTGTTCTAATTCACACCTTCCTCTCTCCCTCACCAATAAAAGTGTATCCCTAAAGTATTTCAGGGATCAGATTCTACATCTGGCCCACGTGTAATAAAGCTATCTTCACTACTAAAAGAGCACTGTTTGGATTTGTCCGTTAAGAGAGAGCTATTACAATAGCTGACACGTTGATTTTGGACTTGTTGCATTTAGCACTGGGAGAAATTTAGCGTCTGTTGTTTAAACCACCCATTCCATGGTTCTAAGTTACAGCAGTAACAAATACAATCAGTATCCTCAAGACACTTAAGTGCCCCAGAAAGTGTCAACAAGTGTATAGGCACTTACAACACCTTTAATAGCATTAGACATGGATGCCAGGGGGACATATTGAAAGAACATTGTGGTCTCTTATTTTATATTTTTCATTAATTTAATATCTTCTTACACTTTTGATGTGAAATAAGACATTCTATATCAAACAGAAAAACATGAGATGCCCACTCTATACTAGTTCTTTAGATGCTGCATATCTATTATATACATTCATCTTTTTTGCTCTCCTTCTACCCATGGAAGAATAAGAAAGTAGAAAGCCAGAGAGAAAGAGTCAGAAAAACTCCACTGGGCCACACTCTTGGACTACACACCTGGAGTTGAGGGTGACTGGAGTCCTGGGTAGGTGGCTCTCAGTCATTAAGGAGCATCCTCTCACAATCAAATGGCTGCGCGAGTTCTGCAGGTCTTGAAGCTGTGTGATAATTCAGGATGGTTCTGATGATTATTTTTAAATAGTCTGGATTAGTTTCTTTCTGCTCAAGTTCAGAAGCATTTTCCCAAGATTAAACTGTGATAGCAAAGATTAGAAAACAGCATTTCTCGTTATTTTAAGAATGATAATCCATGAAGATACATTTTAGCAAGTACTAATGGCTATTTATGGAGCCTATTTTATCAAAGTTTATAAATGATAAAGTTTATTGAAGAGTTTATGCTGAAGGGAATTTATCTTGGGAAATCTTCCTGGAAGTGGTATTTCAAAAAAAGATCAAAAAAGCATTAGTGCATATCATTCATCAGGGATGAGTTATTTATATTTCTGATTTATCATTTTAATTAAGCATTGTTTTTCAATAGCACTCATAACTCAGGGCAGATAGCATACAGATTATAGGTATATAAAATATTATACCAGGCTTTAGAATTCTTTGCAGAGGAACAAACCTAGGAGCATATCCAAAGAGATACCCAATAAATGCTTTTGTAATCAGTATTTATAAAAATAAAGTTAAGGGTGCACCCTGGTGGAGCAACGGTTAGATCAATCACCTACTGAGAAACAAGCCACATACCTCTGGATTCGAGTTCCAGGCCCAGGGAAGCAAACTGTGTAAATTAATAAAATAAAATAAATTACTTATTCCTCCTCTTTCATCCTACCTGCCTACTCATCTTCATTTCTGCCTGTACTTTTACTTTAAACAAGATGTTAGGAACAAAACTATCCATGCATATTGTCTATATTTTTTGGATATACTCTAACAATCTCTCTGTGCAAATGAAGATCAAACAGACACACCAACCAGCATTTTGGGGACTCTATAATCACATTCAGAGAAAACCCAAGAAATGTGAAAGGGTTCTATTCAGGTTCAAGAGGACAAGCCTAAGAAAGGGATACAATCCAAGACACCAGGCAGACACCATTGGCCAGATATTGTCATAGAGAAAGTCTAATCTAGCAAGTATTATGCCAATTATATATCCATAATCACCCCATTGCTTAAATCTAGTCTTCTGTTTCCATGAATATTTCCAATTGCCTTTCTCCTCTGGTGTAATTTTTATGAGCATCTAAGGTGCTAAACAAGAAGATGTAGCCGGATGACCCTAATTCATAGGCTAATACCTGCCAGGGATCAGAGAGGGAGAGAGTATAACTGCTTGCTTTGGTTTCTGCTTGGAGAGATGGAGAATTTCACCATATAAAAAGAAGGATTAGATACTTAGTAGCTAAATAATAAAACATCAACAGAGGATCTTTCTTTCAAGTTCATAAAATTGTATTAGTATTTATAGAAATACTTAGACGTGATATAACTCCTCCTTGCTCTTGTACCAGTATAACAATATAGTCTTTATATACATATGAATATGTATGTCATACACATAATCTTCTATCCATAATTTTTTTCATGCTATAATGGGAGAACAAAAAATCTTTCCTAAGTTATCATACCACAGAATTTATTACAGCTGTGACAAATTTCCATTTATTGAGCAGTTACTATGTGCCAGGTACTAAGTTTTGGAATTTTTATGCAGTATCTTATTTAGTTCTCCTAAGGACCTTAAAAACCATGAATCATTCTCTTCCCTTTTGATATAAAGAAAATGAGATTCAGAAGTGTATGTAACGGTCTCAAAATCATCAAGCTGTTTATTGCAGTCAGGATTAGAATCTAGGGTTTCCTTTTCTTCTTTTTCTCCCTTCCTCCCTCCCTTTCTCCCTCCCTTTCTTCTTCTTCCTTCCTTCCTTCCTTGTTCTACATCAAAGTCCTTGTTCATATTTTCACCACTCTTCATGACTAATTAACAGTATAAAAGCCCATTGATCCTACTATCATGAAGAAATATTTTTCCTTAAAATATATATTTCTTCATCATCATAGATGCTCTGTGACATAGACTTGTTGTTTATTTTGTGTTTAAATAGACCACTCCAGGCTTCCATTCAGAAATGAAAGTTAATTTGAAAGCTATAGATCCTTGATTGTGTCACAGAGAAACAAAGACCATCAGTGCTCTAAGTAAAAACTGGAAGCTATCGATGCAGTTTTAAGTTGGCAGTCTTCACTGGGAACCAAATTTGAGTAGAAAAGCATCTGCCATTAAATGTTGCAAAGGCCACTGCCCTAGTTAAACTGTTGTGAACTGGGACACTTGAGTTTGAGTAATTCAGGACTTTTATTTTCAGCACATGTCCCCAATCAGTCCTGCAGAAATAAAGGCCATCTCATGGCTCCAAATGTGTCATTTACCCTTAGTACATAATATGTAACTTTTATCCAATCTATAAAGACAGAGAAGTGGAAAAATGTTATGTTCTCAGATAAAAGCAGTTGAAAGCATTTAAGGAAAAGGGAAGGTAAAGCTTGCAGTGTCCATTAAACCAAAAAATGATACATATTTAGTCACTAACCTAACAATGGTTTTGTGCAGTATGCTATATGTTCTGTAACACATCCTACTGATCATAAATAAAACTCATTCAAAAAGGAGAATACTTCCATTCCAAATAAATTCATACAAGTGACACCCTATTTGGAATGGGGAAATTTTTCTATAATTTTTGAGATTTTTCTAACCCAAATGCTCACTAGATCTGAATCTACATAGTTAATTTCAACTAGAGTTCAGAAATTAACTCAGGATTCAGGCAGGCACCATTTAAGTCCTTTCGGTCATTCTAGATCCTTTGTCAGTGTTTGTTATTTTTTCCCCTTGATTTAAGCTCTTTGACTCTCTCTAGTATTGACCAAGGTCAAGGAGAATGGATAAATCTGAAAAGAATAAATTGTAGACATGTTGATGGCTATGAAGATATAATGAGGTTTTTCATTCAAAAACAGGGAGTGTTATGTTCTGATTATGAAATCTGGAATCCAGCTTCCTTCATTCAAATCTTGTGTACTGACAGAAAGCTGTGGGCAAGTGATTTAGCCTCTCTGAAACTCAGCAGCCTCATCTATAAAATGGAGGTGATACAAAGAGTTCTGTATAGAGTAAATGAGTTAATGGCTAAAACACTTAGTTTAGTCCGTAGTAAGGTCTCAGTAAGTGTAAAAAGTATAAAAATGTGATACATGCATTTTCTCATGTCATGATTCATCCAAAATATTTTATGTAGCTCCCTAACATTCAAGCATGGAGATAGACAAGAAGTTGACTGTCTGCTATAATAAATTTTTAGGTTGCTTAGTGGTTGCATATTTGCTTATTTTTTCAGATTAACCTTAAAATCACTTTACCAACTTCCAAGAAAAGTACTCTTAGAATTTCAATTCAAATTATATGAAATCTATACTTTTATTTTGAGGAGATTCTTTTACAAGTTTTCAATTTTCTCATTCTTGGATAGAGTGTATGTCTGCACATTCTACTTTTTGTAAAAAGTGTCTCTAATTATTTTCATAGAGAGCATTAATACTTACTTTTATATTAAATTCTTAGGTATTTCATGTTTATCCCATTAGGAGCATAATAATTGTTTCTTACTTCTTATTGTTATAAAGCAATCAGTGTTTCTATGAGTGCTTTCATACAGATGTTATATTTTTTCATAGTAAAAAATTTAAAGTTCTTTTTGTATGACTAATTTTATACATAGAAAAATATCAACCTACGTCTTGTAGAGTAATTTTAACTATAATTTTTGAAATAGAAACACGTTCAAAAGAATAGAATTTTTGAGCCCATTATGGAAGAAATAGAATGATTTTATAGAGAAATAATTACATGTTCAGCATTCTTGCTTCTTCTCCCTTAAAAACATTTAGTCGAACTCTCAGTCCAAACAGAACCTCAAGAACTTGAGAAAACTCCTGACTTCATTAGCACTTCTTGTAATGTGCTGCAAACTATAGGAATCCAATGTTTACTATATCCTGTCTTCATATCCACACATATTTTGCGCCTATCATCTTATACTTCTATAATTGTCTTATATATTGATCATTTATGTGACTATCTTTTGCCTCTACTCCCAATGTAATTTCTTTTGGGGTTGCGGCATTGTCTTGTTATCTGTGTTGACTGATACCCAATAGCAGTCTTATTCACATTTTCATTCATTCATTTGATAAGTATATATATAATCTCCTATTCTTGGTCAGGAACTATTGTCTAAAAACAGGGTCTCTGCCTTAGAAGCATTTTTAGAGTGGAAAGCTAAGAGGGGAGCTAGAAATAAAAAAAGTAATTAAATGACATAATTTCAGATCATTTTAAGAACTACTGAGGCATACAGTTAGGGAATAGATTGAGCAAAGTAGGGAGGGTAACTATTTCAGAATGAATAGCCAGTGAAGGTCCAAGAAGGTAAAATATGAACAAAGAGCTGAACATAAAATATCTGGAAGTTGCAGGTAGAATGAATAGTATAAAGATCCTAAAATAGATAAATTTGGTGGTCTGAGAAGCAGCAATATAACCAGTGAACAAGGAAGAGAATGGAAGGAAATGAGGTTGAGAAGTCAACACACGGTAAGATCATGGAAGCAGAACCTTCTCATGGCTGGAACTTTTCAAATTTGTTGTGTGTACAAGTCATGGGGGATTTTGTTAAAATGCAGATTCTAGTTTAGTTGGTCTGGGTGAGGCTAAAATTCTAAATTTTTAATGTTTCCAGAGGGTACTTATGCAGTTAGTCTGGGGTCCACTCTTTGAATAGCAAGCTTCTGACCTATAAAAAGGAGGTTGGGGTTTATTGTAAATATGAATGAATTCCATAAAAGGATCTTGGGCTTGAGATGGCACAACAGATTTACATTTAAAAAGGCTCACAAAAGCTGTTGTGTGTAGAAAAAACATTGAAAGTGTGTGTGTGTGTGTGAGGGCACTGGGAAGAGGGAATAGGAACCAGTCAGGAGCAGGTACTGCTCCAGTTAGGTAAAAGAAGGTGGTAGCTTGCAATAGTGTTGCGTGAAAGACATCATGTGGTGTGGTCGAATTTAGGATACATTTTGATTAATGGCCAATGGCACCTTCTGATGGATTAGAAGTTAGATATGAAAAGAAGAATGATGAAGACAGACTACTGCTTTTTATACAGAGAACTAGGTGACTTGTGATTACAAAGAGAGGATGCTTGGAAGAAGAACAGGGTGGAAGTCAAGGATTTGGTTTCACATATGCTATTTTTAAAAAAATTATATTGAAAATCAAAAGTATTAAGCTGTCAAGAGCTCAGAGTAAAGTGTTAGATGGGAGATGGAAATTTGGGAGCCATTAGATTTTTAAAGTTGTGCAACTGTATGGAGAAAAGCTTTTTCTCGACTCCTCTGGGTTCTTGGCTGAGACAACCCTGTAAATAAGGACAAGTTAATAGGAGAAAAAAATTCTTTTTTCATTCATACAGGTAACATGAATATGGGATCTGTTGTGAACCAAGTAACTCTCAGTTTTGAGACAGATAATAAATTTGTGAGCACTTGACAGTACAAAGAAACTTTTAGATTTAGACAATAATGAAATGTCTTTTCAGTTTATTTACACAGGTGAACAGGCTTTGAAAACTTTGGTGACAGGATGTCTCCTTCCCTCCTGGCCCTGGGAGGGCACCCTTCATGTGAGAGATTAATTTCCTGCTTTTAGACGATAGAGAGATTTAAAATACCATTCCTTCATTTCCCATTTCTCAAGCAACTTTAATTCAAAATAATAAATATGCCATCTTGGCATATTTTAGTGTGGCCTGGTCTGAGTCCCAAGACAATTATGTTTATCTAGCGAGTGAGGACAAATAGAGAAGATATTTCAGTTTGAGAAGAGGAAGAAAGTCCAATCAAGAAGACTGAGAAGGAGCCTGTGAGGTAGGAAATGATGTACCAGAGGTCTACTGAAGCAAGTGCTTCTGTACAGGGGCAGGGAAATCAGTGAAGAAGCTTACCTCTGAGAGTTCAAGTCAAATGAATGACTGAGAATAGACTGCTGGATTAAGCAACATTAGGCTGATTTGACAAAGGTGGTCTAGGTGAATAACGTGATGATTGATTAGGCTGGAAAAAAGAAAATGGGTGATGACAAAGTGGAAGTAATAACAATAGGTAACTCTTTTTCAAAGATATTTATTACAGAGAAATGGGCCAGAAATGGTAAGTGAAAGGGGATCGAAGAATTTTTATTTTAAGAGCAGTGATATTAAAACATGCTTGGGTGCTGATGTGAATGATAGGTACAATATTGTGATTTGTAATAAGAAATATATATTTGGTCTTTGTCCTTGTTTCTGGTGTAGAACTCCTAAAGCCTTGACATTTTTTAAAGTTAATTTTTGTTATGTTAGTAAGACCCCACCCAAGGATGGGAGCTGGTTACCAGGGTAACTAACTGTAGGACTAGAGGGTTGGAACATTCAGTCCCAACTCCAGTCTTGGAGGAAATTTTAGTCCCACTTCCAGTCTCTGAAGGGAACAGGGCCTGAACACTGAGTTTAGTCACCATGGTGATTAAGCTAATCAATCATGCTTCTGTAATAAAATCTCTATAAAACCACAAAGGATGGGGTCCAGAGAGCTTCCTGGTAGGTGAGCACTCCGCAATTCAGAAGAGTGGCACACTCAGCCAGAGCATGGGATCTCCACACCCGTTAAGCATACCTTGGCAACTCTTCCATTTGACTATCCTTGACTTATAACTGTTTTAATAAAATGATAATCTAGTAAGTAAAATGTTCCTCTGAGTTATGTGCGTCAGTAGCAAATAATCGAACCCAAGGAGGGAGTCATTGAAATTTCTGATCTCTAACTGTTCGGTGAAGTACAAATGGGAACTTGGGTTTGTGACTAGAATCTAAAGTATGTGTGGTAGGGGAGCTCCTGGGATTGAGCCCTTAATCTGTGGGATCTGATAATTTGGCCAGATAAATTGTGTCAGAATTGAGTCAATTGTAGGACACCCAGCTTGTGTGGGAACATTGCTTAGGGGCATGGAAAAAAAAAAACAAAAAACCCTTACACATTGAAATTAGAATTAGAATTGATATAGGTCAAGAGAAAAACACTGGAATACTGGTGAAGTGGCTGGCTGTGGAAAGAAGATACAGTGAAAAGCTATGGTTGTTTAGAAGATCTGTTGGTGGGAAGATAAAATACAAAGCAAGGTAATTGACTGAGAGTGAGAAATGAGGGAAGTGGATGTATTGAGATTTGAGCTGCAAAGAAATGTGATATAATCACCTTAGAAAGGATGAAAACGAATGGTATGGTAATGCAATGGGATTGAAAAGTATTGAAGAGCCATTTTCAGATTCGCTTCATAAAGTGAAACAAGTGGGATCTTCTCTAGTCACATTCGTTTATTTTGGGGAGCAAATAGCAAGACTGCTATAAGATTCTAGTAATTGATCATGGTGGCTGAACCAAGTAAAGAGGCAAAGACTTCAAAAGTGGTGAATGTAATGCATTGTCCAGATGGGACCAAAGAGTAGTTGTTAAAAAGTAAATGAATTGAAAGACAGGAGATTCCTTGAATCTCAGTAAATAAACCCTA
This sequence comes from Solenodon paradoxus, assembly GCA_004363575.1. NCBI lineage: Eukaryota > Metazoa > Chordata > Mammalia > Eulipotyphla > Solenodontidae > Solenodon > Solenodon paradoxus. Next base: position 11,853 of record RJWH01000166.1, read on the forward strand.
TATAACCTATTCCTGTGATGCTCCAAAGGTGCTGGACAGTGTGATTTTTCAACCACATGCGCACAGCTGGGGCAGTCATGAAGTTTTCTCAACAGGTACACTATGGATTTCCTTTATCCAGTCAGCATATGATTTTACGTACTTACAATTTCTCAGAAATACATCCACTGAGAATAGCAAGATTCATGGGTACAACAACCACATCTCTTTTTATTTTAGTATTTTGAAACGTTTTAATGTACCAAACAGAAAAGCAAAACATCATTCAAACCAAACAGGCTATTAGAGCACCGTCCTTAAGTGCTGTTTTTGTCTCTCTGCTTATTATTCTCTCAACAGCAATAAAAAAAAATCATATTACAGAATTTGAATGCTAATACATTTCCAGAATAATCAGAACAACAAACAAATAGACTATAGCACCATATCGAACACTCTTTAGAAAACTGTCAGGAGGGCAAAAAGTCCATAAAGTAAAGCACAGGGGTAGGCAATGAGCAGCTGCTGTCCTTGCATGTCCAAGGCCGAGGTGAAGAATTTGGAAGCTGATAGACTACACCAGCCAATAATGACCAGGGCTGACACGGTTCCAAAGGTGCCCCTATAGCAAAAACAAGAGATGATTACCTCACTTCAGGATTAAAAAATGATTATTGAATCAGTGCTGCCTCTGAAATGTCCTTGTTACCATATTTATTGCTACTTTTTCCATTCACAAAATGAGAGCAAGGAACAGTTGGACCTTAAAGGCCAGTAACAATATTTTTGAGTCATATTATTCTTTAGTAAAACTCAAATTAACAGAAACAGGTTTCACCTGCTGTCACTCATATGTAAACCTTCAAATCACAACTCATGAAATTATTTTACAAACAATATGTTTAGATTTAGAGACCTGTTAGTTATAGATACCAACTTCAACTCTCTTCAACTCAAAATATAATCAAAGTAGAAGCAGATAGATAAACGGACTTGCATTTCAGTAGAATGCCTCATCCCCATGTTTCCAAGTCTATTTCCTGGGTGTCTGTCTGAAATAGTACAGCCTGACACAGCTCAAGAAGGGAACACAGGCACAGGAATGCACACATATATGTAGGCTTCTACTTCACTACTGAAAATCCTTATTTATATGTAAGTGTGGACCTTTCAGAACTATGAAAAGGGTTTGTTGGTATCTTCAAAAAGTCATTATTAAGGGAATTGATTTTTTAAGGAGAAATGGACAAAGCAGTAAAGTCTAGTCACTTTGGGAATCAAAAAGGAGAGGTGGGTGGTAAAAAGTAAATGTTTTTCCTTATGTGCAGAACAGAATGCATTGATGGGAGGAAATGACATAAAGCTAGAAAAGATTACGAGGCCTATCTAATTTCCAGCTTTAGAGCAATGAAGTGATGAGGAAAATTACATTGTAAAGTGGACATTAGGTCAAGATTTCCTAACTCTTAATTTATTGTTTTTTTCACCATCAAAGATATGGTTGAATCTGAAGTTGAGAAGTGTGATTATAATTCGTGAAAATGAAAGAAAAATCTATATTTTTAATATTTGAACCAAAGGTATACCCTTGTGGAGTAACATTTGGATCTGCCATCTCTGGGCATAGTCCGTATGCAGCCCAAGGACATGGGTTCGCCTCAAGGGGATGGAGGGGAATAACCAAGAAGAACGGCTAAATAAAATAATAAAAATGCTTCTTCTTCCTTTCTCTCCCTGTCAGCCTGCCTACTCACATTAATTCCTGCCTGCATATTTTCTTTAAAAATCAGTAATAATAATGATCTAACCAAAGCAAAACAAATGATGAACTATACAATATAGCTCATAATGCCTTAGACTATAATGAACCAAGTATATTTTAAATCACTTTAATCATTCTATCTATTAATATAACTAATATCTATTAAGAATAACATTTAGAGTGATCTCAATTGTAAATTTTTATAAAAAAATATATGTGACTAATTTGAATAACAGTGATAGGTTCAAAAAGGCAATTTTATTTTGATAGTCTTGGGAGCATATAATTCTTCCTCTTCAGGATACTTTAAAGGATTTCTAAATCATTCTTTGTAATTTCAGAATGAAAATCAATGGAAAAAGTGCAGACTTCTGATTTTTATTTTCTTCCCCTAATACTTTATAGTCATTTAAGATACTTCTGGGGATAATATTTAAAATTCTGTATTTTCAAATGCTGGATCATAAGAGTATTCTTTGGTGAAATCATCTTACAAAATAGAAGTTGAAGAACCTCTATTAACTTGTCAAATACCTGTACCGAACAACCTAGTAAGTGCAACGGCTTGCTAAAAAGCATGATACACAAAAGGTGAAATTTTTCCATGAATGAAACTCAGTAAATCTATTTATCACTCACATTGTATTTATATATTCAAAGTGATCATTTTATTTTTCAAACGCTTAGCTCTCAATGATAAAGAGTTTACTCCAAGTTATTCTCAAGAATGTCACTTTTTGGAATGAGAAACCAGAAAGCATTTTCAACTAAGCCATTCTCAATAGTGTTACATAAAAAGTCATTTATTACATGTACACAAACATATTAAAAGCTCTTCTAAAATGTCTCTCTTTGGCATTTGCTAAATTCTTTATATCTGAGCCAACATAGTGTTAATTGTATAAAATATTCATCATCCAAGAAAACAATGTAAATCACATCTATTGGATGTGGAAGAATAAGTACTGATGACAAATGTTTATTTCTAATTGTTTTTAGGGCCTGGCAGGTGATAGGACAGTGTAATTACTTGGTCCCTCAACGAAAGTGGTAGTGATATTCAAAGGCCCTGGAAAAGTGCCCTCCAGAAACACACTCACAGTAGCCTGATTAATAGCTTCGAATTGCAAATACTAGCTGTTGAGGAAGTGAAAAAGAAAAGGAAAATTATTGACTGAACATATATGCTATAAAGTTCTCTAGCATTAATATCCTTATCAGGGATTCTGGGACTCTTGCACTTCAAGGAGCCCAGCTGAGCGAGAACAGTTGCTTCCCACCTAGAAAGCAGAGTACCTGGGAACTGAAGCAATTTGTCTGTGTTCACCAGGCACTTACTCTCCCAAAATCAAACAAGTGAATTATCTGAGTTGTTATATTACCCATGACAATAGCTCATACTGAAGATGTGACAACTTACGAAGTGCTGGTTTTACAGTGAACTTGGTTTAATTTATTTTTAAAATCACTGAAATAGGAACAGCACCTGAGCCAAAATGACCTGCTTTCCTGAATCTGCATGTAGCCTTCAATAGTCAGTTTCACCACTTCCACCACCAGAATGATCAGAAAGAGGTCAAATGTGGCACTGGTATGGACACCCAGCTGGTGCTGGAGCCGTGCTTGGCAGTGGTGGGGACTTAGCATTGATGGGGCACGTGGGGTCAATTAGTGCAAGCAGACACTTACTGCAATGAAAAGAAGATGGCGCAGCTGGACAGGACAACCATGGGAAGCAGGCAGTAACCCAGGATGCTTGCCACACAGCCATAGGACACCCCCGAAGAGCTCATCAAGTTCAGTAAGGCATGAATCCCTAGGCAGCCGATGGCACTCATGCCATACACATAACCAAACTGAACTTTTCCTGCCTGAAACAATGGGAGTAAAACAGTTTGAATGGATATTACCCATCACCAGAAAATCAGAATGTCAACAAAGCAGAGAGAATTTTAGAATCAATCAGCTCAAAGCTTAAAGCTCTTCCTTATCTTTGAAGCACAATCATCAGGAGACAGGAGTGCTAGGAAAAATACCTGCAATAATATGGATTCAAGTTCCAAAAAACAAACATCCCCAAATATGATTGAGATGGCACATGCAAAATACAAATAAGGCAAGCAATTTCTAGTCTTGTATTTTTTATCATTATCTATTAGCGGTACCAAGCATAAGAATATATTTCTCCATATTTGTTGAATAATTGAATGACTAAATTAATAAAAGTTCCAATTAAGTCTTGGAGGTTTATAAGATATGAATATTAACCAACATCTATTTTATTTTGTTAGATCTTATTTTAAACTATTCACATATATTAACCTATTTAATTCGTACAACAACCTTGTGAAATAGATCCCATTATTACACCAATTTTACACGTGAGGAAACTGAAGCACAGAGAGGTAAAGAAATTTGGGCAAGGTAAAATAATCCTAAGCAGAGCATGCTTTGAAGCTTGCTTTGCTAGGAAGTCTGGCTCTAAAATGCAGTTCTTTAATATCTGCTGACACTCTAACAAGTCTTAAAATAATGGGACTTATTTATTATTTAACCACAGATCCCAAACTTGCTAGATCACAGAATACTTTGTTTTCATAATGCCTTTACCAGTTTATCTAAACACATCTTATGAAAAATTAATTGATGGAACTCATCTGGGAATGAATCACAAAAGAGGTACTACTGTAAAAGGAAGTCAGGATACATGCTGATCTTCTAGGACTCATAAAACAAGCCATCGGCCACAAGACACTAGGAACTGGAATCTTAACTAGATCCATTAAATTCAACTAGGGAAAGTCAGAATTTACTATTGATTCAACAGGGTTTTTACAGTTTGTTACCTGAGGATATTAAAACTCCAGTAAAGAATGCATTTAGTGGTTATAGTTACACTAAGCTGATTAGAAATCCTAAATGAAAGTTGAATAGACTGACTCTGCTTTTTCCATGGGAATTATACAGAGACAATGAGGGACCTGGTAAATTAAGAGAGAAAAAGCTTTTGAGCTGTCTTTTTTTTTTTTTTTTTTTTTTTTTTTTTTTTTTTTCTTTTTCACGGTTGCTATCCATGAAGTCTTTATATCTTAAAGAATTATAGAAATCTTTATTTTGTGATTAATTATGGTAATGCAGAATATTATCACCATTTTAACGTTCATAATTTTCCAGTGATTTTGAATTCTTCTACAATTAAGGAGGTTGTTTGGACACTATGACGTTCTTTCACAAAATATCCCTAGGCTGGGTTGGCAGAATTCTCTCCTGAATTAGTCCTAAAAAGTTGTCATTGAGAATCTTTCATATTTTTACAGCCATTTTGTGAAATAATGCTAGTAGTGCTAATGGAAATGCTAAAAGATACATATCACTTATACTCTGCTCTATTGGTTGAGTTTGCTCCATGTAAAACAGGCAATTTCAGATCACTGTAATATATTAGAGAAGCAGTATACCTAATATTTACATGGATGATATCATTCTAAGGTAGGTATAGTTGTAATGGTGAAGGCTGCTCCCTTTCACCCTGTAATACATAGCTGGACCCTCTTTACCTCAAGTGGGTTTTGGAAATAGGATAGGGGTAATTCAAGGGTAGCTGGAACAGATTTGGTAGTAAAATTTTCCGTATCAGTTACTCATCTCCCTCTTATCTCTTTATCTTGTTAGTCTCTGCAATTTTAAGATGGAATTCCACTTAGCAGGGGCCATTGCCACTGTTAAATTTGTTTCAAATGCTAACCAGGGCTTCTCATTGAAATAGGAAATAAATGTCATGTTTCTTTCTAATATGAAAAATTTTTAGGCTCATTCCTGTACCATCCTCAATGCAACATCTTGATTTGAAATGCTTATTGTTCTTCTAATTAAGCTTTTATACTGGTTTTGCGTGTCCTTTTTCTTAGAACTACCAGAAAAAATAAATGAACTCATAGTTTAAAACCACTTGTCATTATTTTGGAGGTAAAAATAATTATGAGAGGAAAATTAAGTAAAATTAAGTTTTATTCAAACCTGATCTTTTGATATGACTCCTTCGACATCGAGAAAGGTCACTAAAATATTTGTGCTTTAATCAATATGTCATACAAGTGATGACTAAGTTACTATAAATCTTACACCTCAGAGACAAAGACTTGGATATTTTTTCAGTATTTAGTTTTGCTTTCTCTAAATGCATATATGAGCCCCTCAAAATCATTCTTTACATTTTAACTGCCCTAGATATCTAGGACAGTAATGATTTTGTTTCAAATGAATTCTAATTAAATTTGACTTCATACTTCATTAATATCCAGTTGGGAGGGTAATTTTATTCCCCTTTTTTAGCAAAAGTCATTATTGCTCTATATTTATCAGAATCAATTATGAAGTAACCACATATAGTGATAAAATTTAAGTGACAATGGTTGCCTATAAAGATTCAGAAAAGCATGTTCATATTTTCCCCCAAATTTCAGGACAAAGAAGAACCTTAAGACCCATTAAATACACTTTTTGTCATCAAAATGAAGATAAAAGATGCAGAAATATAAAGCAAAAGTTCAAATTCATATTTAAAAGCAAAGATAAGGGTAAATAAAATTTTCTCATCTCCTGTTGACTTCTTTATCTATATTGCTTTGTACTTAAAACAAAAGAAAGGATATTTAAATAACTCTAACATCATACATTCAAAAAGATCTTAATGGGATTAATGCTTTCTTCTAAGGGGCACTAATAGTACCATTTTCTACAGAAAAACCAACAGCTGCTATATTGAAAGTTACTTGAAAAAGAAAGGTGAGTTAATATATTAAATTGATTATTTCTGACTACTTGATTAATTGACATGACCTTACTTAGCAACTTAATCTAAGATTATCAAATTACTTTGAAAATGACAGAAGGGAGGTTAGAGACTAAATTAAAACTTCAGTTGATATAGTGTTTGATTTAGAGTCTTTGCATTTGCGGTGGTACAAAGGAAGAAATAAGATGTTATCAACAAAGATGATATATTGAACAAATATGATGTGATTACTGATCATATTACCATGCAGAAACTAGATTACTCTCACTACTTTGACGGGTTTTACATAATTAATGCATTAAAAGTGAACATCTATTTAGTTGAAAACTTGTAAAAATTGTATCTATATTGGAGAAAAGATGTTTTATGTGAAGTGAATGGGTGAAAAAAGGGAAAGTGGACCGAAGGGCTATCTTTAAGGGTTTTTGATATGTGTTTATAATCTTATGTTATTGCTTTTGACAAGGTTATCTCTTTACATCTAAATGACACTAACTTTTCAGACTGAATTGACTATCTCTTTCATCCTGTTTTTCATTATATTGTCATTCCTTCCTTGGTAGAAAGTTATAAAACTTTTTCTTTTTTTCTTCTTCCACATTTTTTTAATTAAACATTTTTCTAAGATAAACATTTTTGAAACTTAATTTAGGTAGAAATGTGCTTTTTTTACTTCTTTGGTGATTCTTCATATCACTATTTCTTAGCATGCCAGATTTAAAGAATAAGAGAGGCCCATACACAAGATAAATGGTAAAATAAGGCTGGGGCAATGCCTTCATAAAATCTAGAAAAGTAAAGTAATATGGAAAATATATAGGTTGCTGAGCCAAATTACAGATTATCATTGCAAAGTTAATTTATTCATAGTTTCCTAACCAGAAACCCAGAAGTCAGATCCCTCTCACACCTCACAGGATATTAGAAATACTATAGAGTTACAGCCCAAAAAGAGAATGATGAGCAGAGAGAAGGAATTTACCTAGTTATACAATAAAAAAGATTTTACAAAAACCAAGAAAAAGAATTTCGGCTTTTTATTTCCTAAACCTATGTGTTCCTTCAACTTTTTCAGATTAAGAGTGCTTTCTTAATAGCAAGAATAGCCCTTTTGAAAATTTGACTTGGTGATTTGTTTTGAAATTCTATTTAAATGTATGCCTTTAAACTGTGGTAATACATGAGATAAGTTTCTTTTTTGTCATGATGGTTCAATTAAATATGTCTTTCTCACCAAAATACAGTTATAGTTGTAAATTAAACAAATAATGTCACATTATACATTGACAGGCCTTTCTCTGTATTTACAAAATCTCTTCAAAAATGACATTAGAAAAGCATACAGTAAAATCCGGTGCTTGCTCCAGGCGATTACCAGAAGTAGGGTGGCTCCCAGGGCAATGCAAAACAGGATGGGCCCAGTGAGGTCTGTTTCATTCATGATGCTGCCATCTGCTGGTTTCAATGGGTTTAACACTGTCAAGGTTTTTTGCCATATGTGATTGAAATTAATTCCAAGTTCTGCAAAAATAAATAAAAGGAGATAATATAAATATAAAGAGCATGAATACTATTATTCACTTACAGGCTAATATATCTTATTTACTCAATGCTTTAACGCTATTGTTATACCGTCATAATCTAAAGATTTGTGTAATATATAATAACCTTAAATAAACAACAAAAAAAGGATTTTTTGATTCCCAATTAATTATTATAAATAGCTTAGAAAACTAATTCCAGCTAGGAAAAATTTTACTGCCTTATACTTCAAATGCAAGCCTAAAAATCTGGTTTAAAATTAGAAAAATGGATATTGTGCATAAAAAATGTAGTTCCAAATTAAAAGCCTCATCCTATTACCAATTTTGCATTGCTGACCCTTTCTTAAATTTTGTCATATCAAATATGGTGCAATTTTTCAATTGACAGTATTTTCTATGCTTAAGATGTTCAGTAACAGGCTTGGGAATTTTACCCCTACTTTGATCAATTAGAACAATTCTATATTAACTGCCTAAAACTTCACAGAAAAGGAAAGCAAGTAAAAAGAAAGTTACCATATACACCTTTTTATGTTGCTGCTGTATGTGGTTGAGGCACTGCATTCAAAGATTAAATTCTTTGAAGTTAACCTTTCCTTTTTATAAATGGTGGTGGCAGGACAAAATATGCAAATTTAGTTGTGCTTAGTATCTATGAGTCTGAACTCAGAATTTTTTTTCTTCAGTTCCTTATTTTCTGAAGAATCCTGCCACCCCACAGAATTTCTTTGCTGGATTCTACATCTCACATAATTTTTATAAGAAACAAATCTGGTCCTATAATATCCCATCAACATAGAAATAAATATTGACATATCACTTTTTTCTTACCACTCCTATAAAGATAAACTTTAAGTTGTATCTCCAGTTAGTATAAAGAGCATTCAAAGAAAAGAACATGACTTCACTGTTCAGGAACAAATAATCAAACTGGTTAACTACCTTCTATCATTTGAAATGTCAATGAGAGTAAGAGAGAAGCCAGGTGGAGTTAACCTAGTATAAAGTACATGTATTTCTATTAGTAAGAGTTTAATGTCTTTTACTGACTGTTTTTTATTGAGTTTTATCTCAAACCGCACAAGATTTGCATACATTTATATTATAAATATGCAATGAAGTTAGTAATGTTATATTATTCCTATTTAATGCATCAGATGACTGAAGTTTTAAGAGATAAGTAACTTATCTAAAATCACAGAGCTAGTAATAAAAATATAAGTTTCAGCACTAGACAATGTAACTCACAGACCCATGTTACCCAAAACTAAAAAAGCAAACAATTGAAAAAGAGTACTTTTAAAAATGGGCTGGATATCTCAATAGACTTTTTCCCAAAGAAGACATGCAAATGAGTAGCAGGTACAAGAAAATGTGCTAAACATCATTAATGACTAGGGAGATACAAACCAAAATCACAATGAGATGTTACTTCATACCCTTTGGAATAGCTATCATCAAAAAACAAGAAATAATAAGCATTGGTGAAGACCTGAAGAAAAAGAAACCCTTGTATATTCTTAGTAGGAATGAAAATTGATGCAACCACTGTGAAAAGCAGGGTAAAGTTTTCTAACAAAAATTGCAATACAAGAAACATCCAGCAATCCCATAACTGGTTATATTAAAAACAGAATATCAAAGAGATAGTCATACTCCCATATTCATTACTGCGCTATTCGCAATAACATAGATATGGACACTACCCCAATGCCAGTTAAAGGATGAGTAGATAAAGAAGTCTGATGTATATATAGAATAGAATATTATTCAGTCATAAGAAAGAATGAAATTCTGCCATTTGCAACAAAGTGGATGGAATTTGAAGGCATTATGCTCTGTGAAATAAGTCAGAGAAAGACTAATATTCCATGATATTGCCTATACATGTAATCTAAAAACGAGTTTTTTAAGTCAAACTCATGGAAACAGTAGAAAATGGCTGCCAATGGCTGAAGGCAGGAAATAGGAAGAAAGGAGGAAAACAATAGAAACACATGATTTCAATCCTTAGCTGTGTTGTCAATATATATCTAATCAAATCTCATAATCATTGTGTGTATGTGTCTGTTTTAATTGAGTCCAATTCTCCCATTTGAGTCAGAATTGTCTCCCAAATCATTTGTATGGGGCATTCAACTTCCCTTTCCAGGACTTAACCTGGGTTTGCTCCAGGCGAACACTGGTCAGATAGAGGGAATAGGGTCAAAATTTTTACAGTGGCACATACAACCTAAACATCTTGCAAAAATGACATCTACACACAGTATTCCAAATGAACTTTTAATGATTGTCATAAAGGAGGCTTCACCTAATAGGGACCGAGACATTTTCAGGTCTGTCAGACACTGGTCTGATCTAAAACAGGAAGCATACTCTTCTTTTTCATTTGTTTCATATCTAGGCTGACAATGAATTTCATTGGTCAACTTAATAGTGAGCAAATCATTTACTTTTCAACTTCCATGCTGCATCATTTTAATTTACACATTATTTCTTGATGAACATAAACTTTGAAGACTGTGAAGAGTTCACCAAGTGTGAAATGAGGTTGGAATATATAATGTAATTTTTTCAACAGTAGGAGGCTTTAAAAATTGAAAATAATATAATTTAATCTCACCTACAGATTATTCTGTTTCCAAATTTTGTTTTCAATTTAGAGATCTGCACTAACAAAAGATTTTTAGTATTTACCAAATAAAGTGCCCTTTAATTCAAAATAACATATTCCTTAAAAAACCATAACATTTCTGAAGAAACTCAGATGAAAAATGCTTTATGAGACATTATTACTGATTTCAGCCATTTATTTTATGGCATAATTGACTTCTGCATATGCCTTAACAGTGAGTCATGAAAGATTGAGAGAATGTAAGATCTACTAAATATTTTCATCAGAAAAAAATTTGTATGTGTTTTCTACCAAAATATACTTCTATAATATTTTGTTTTAAAATTTATTACAACACATGCAAATGAGAGTATACAAATTTATTAATTGTAGGTACCCTAATTTAACACCTTATTAAATAGATAAAAGAAAATGAAACTGCTGTTAAATTTGAATGCAAAATTCATTGTTTTGCTGTCATCTACTGGTAGTAAAGTATATGATATATATGCTATAAAAATGAATTAATATCTTTGTTTTCTATGCAAATTGTGGTATTGGCCTTTCACATATGAACATCAGGCTATGCTGCAAACACAAATACCAAATATCACAGTAATTTTTCTCATCTGACAGACTTGAATTGACTATTATACTTCAAGATGCATTTGTTAACATATTGATTATACACCATCAAGTAGCAACAGTGACCATTCTTACATAAAGCCAAACAAATATTTTAGATGACAAAATTTTTTAAGGCATAAACAAGCACATTTTAAATTAACATGTTTTGTGCAAGGTATCTTCATAATTTTGTAGGCTGCTTCATTGTAATGCTCAATAAAAACAAACAAATGTCATTTATCATCTTATCCTAGAAATCTGGCAACAGCTTTTTTCATATTTGTTTAAATAGCTGAGGCTTGAGATTTCAACAAAAGCACTGAACTTAAATAACATATTGATCAGAGTCTAGAGGTTTCATAGATTCAAAATGCACAATTAGGTGCGCTCTTAAAATACCCTAGCCCAATGTTGTGGAAAATTGCAAAAAAAAAAAAATAACAGAAATTTTTTCTCTGAGCTATATAAAAGGGGAAAGAAATATAGTCTATTCAAACTCTGGACAAATTAAAATTTTAATTTAAAAGATAATTTAAAGCACAAAGATAATTTTAAAATGTAAGACTATATAAGAGGAGATAAACAGTATCTATAGCTGGAGAAATATATTCCAAACAAAAGAGAAATTGGAAACAAAAGTTGACAAGAAAAATATGGTGGAATCAAAAGTTTAAATACTAATTATGTTTTAATGTCTTATAAATAAATTATATGGTAGACAAGGAAAATATTTGAAATATAGATTTTAGACAATAATTAACATCTTTGTGAGATTAATATCTCAATAAATAAATGAAGAAAGGAGTAATCTTAGGAGGTCAGTAGGAAATCTTATAACGAACATGAAAAATAGGAAGCCATATAGTCTATAGATACATGAAAAATAGTCTCCATTCTAATAATCAAGAAATACAAAGTATTGATTTTTGCCTATCAAGTTAACATTTTGACAAAAATATCTCTTATTCTAATTTGACCATGTAGTGCATCATCCTTTTTCTAAATCGGTTGGATAGTATTAAGCAACTTTTGATCCATTTTCTCTACTGTTATGGATCCATCCTAAAGACAGACTCCATACAAGTCTGCTATGATATTCACCAAAGTGTTACTTACTATAAGAAGCAAATATTAAGGTTGTTAGGTGTGACAGTCTAGGGAATGGGGCACATGGCCAGACAAAGGAAAAACGGGTAACCATGTAAATGCCAAGACCAACAGCCACCAATCAAAAACAACAACAAAACAACCATTGCATTCCTGGGGTGGTCCAAGGGTCAGAAATAAACCCCAAAAAGGAAATATTGCCAATCCGACTCTACTGATTGGTAATCAGTCACCTATGGGGTGGGGATAGTAGGAATTACCATAAGACAGACACTGATGTTCACTTGAACTCAACCCCCCTTCTCACTGTTTCTAGAACTATGCTATTAACCTTGCTTGCTTAAATCAATTTTCTGCTTAAGACATTTCCTTTTGTCTGTCATCTCTGTCATGGAAATCTTAAACCCTGAACACAAGAACCTGGATTTCAGGGTTCTTCCAGAGTTCTCACACTAAGAAGGTAATTTCAAACTATGGTACTTTTTATATGAAAAAAATGTCATGGACCCATTATATATCATGTTTCCACATAATATTTAAAAATTTTTAAAATGCATGTATAGAAATGCTCAGGATGTAATATAACTTTAAAAACAGTAAGTTTGATATCCATTGTATGATACAAGTTTTATGCTTAAGTTTTCATAAATATATACATATCCAGAGATATAGCATTTCATTTTAAATATATATATATATATATATATATATATATATATATATATATATATATATACACACACACATGCACACAAACACAAACACAGCCTTAGGGGAAAAAAAAGAATAAAAGTGTAAAAGCTAGAAGAAAATGTATCAATACATTGTTCATGGTAGTCAAATCTTAATAACAAAATTTTAGGTAATTTTCTATTTTTATTCATATATTTCTATATTTTCCAAATTTATATATTGAAAGTAGATTACATTTATTAGGTAAATGATCATTTTTTCTAAGTACTTAGAGACGGTAGTCAAAGAAAATATTTAGCAAAAATAATTTATAACTTTTAGATACTGATTATTAATTACATAATCAAAACAGAATGAACTGATTAAACATAACTGATACAAAAACTCAACTGGCCACTAAAATGCCAACAAAATATAATTTTGTGTGTTTTTCTAAATTTTTTAAATAAAACTCTTTCAATGTCCAATGATTGGCTATTCTTATATGTGGCAAAACAGAAACTATTGACAATTTTTTAATCTACCTGTTTTCACTTGATTACATATAAAGGATTTGGAGCAGTCAGCCTGTGAATATTTCTCCTTAACTTGCAAGTCTAAGTCTATTTGATTCATAGTTTTCCATCACCTATGCTTCTAGATCATGTTGACATTCTTTAGGAGCAAAAGCAGCAGATACAGGGTGATGGAATTAAAAAAAAAAAAAAAATCAAGGAAAAGCCCCAGAGAACCTTGAACTGCAAGGATCTAAGGGTTTCCAGGCCAGCAGCAGTATTATTTACTGAAATCATATTCTTCCCTAGTTACCCATGCATATTTGGAGATGAGAGAGAGCTACTGAGGCAGGGAAGAAAAAAAATACCAGGTTTATTTCCATGATAATATAAAACAATATTAAGTTGAGAAATTACTCCCTTTGTTCCCAGGAAAGCATAGCAGAAAATAACATATGAAGTAGCTTCATAAATGGGGATGAGAAAGGTGGTTCCCTTGATGTAGTCACTCTGCCAAAAGATGTCTTCCCCATGATCTAGACGAGGCCATGATGACCAAAGTTAAGAATCAGTGAGGAAACATTTAGTAACTGCAGCAATAACACAGCAATAGCATGTATCTAATTCCAATTCCCCACACACAAATACGCAGTGAACTTCCAATGGTTATATGTCTTGGTTTAGCAAACTCTTATTTACATGTGGAGCATTTACACACAAAAAAAACCACTGCACACAGCATGCTGACAGACGCATTAAGAGCTGATTATTGCTATTATTCTTAGAACCATGTACACATTGATAGCACTTCCTTAACTTCTAGCAAAGGAGGCTCTTCATCAAAGCTGTCAAGGTAAGGAGATTGTGAATAATAATCTGAGGTGGATGCTGGCTGAAGAACTTGTCCCGTGTATTCTGGCAGCATGAGCATCTCTGGTGGGACAAAAGAGGCAGGCTGAGGCTGCTCGCTGGCTTGTCTAGAAAAAGGAAAATACCGATATTTACACATCTAAGAAGGGGTATGACTAATGAAGAAAACTGTGATTTTCTTTTAGAATTATTCCAGCTTTTGTATTTACTTATGAAAAAATAACTTATCTAAAGATTAATAAAAAAAGAAGAAAGGTTTTGGTCATGAAAAAACTTGTAGAAAAATGATCTATCCAGGTTAACTAATATTTATTGAACATGTACAATGTGTTGGATATGTGGGGGGAAAAGGCCTGATTCACTTCTAGAAGCCATGAAGCAAAGTCATAAAAACATCCTGTGACATGAGCTTGTTGGAATGTTGCCAGTAGACAAAGAACTTCCAGTGCTTGAAACCCCCTGCGCTAATTTATATCCCTTTCTTCCCATGCTTGCTCTAACCAGTTAAGTGTGCCCTAACCAGAAGCCTGGGCTCAGCCTTGTGTGGGAAGGAACCCTGCTGAGCCCATGTATAATAAATCTGCCTAAAATATTTCCAAAAGAGTGCCTGCTTGGTTTATCCCAGAGAGCGGTAACAGATATATTCCCATTTTATCATGTAATTAAAACTCTGCTATGCGAAAAAAAGTTTGAATCCCATTGTAGAGGAAAAGGAACAGCGCTTCATGGGAATTGAATGATTTGCCCAGTATCACATGATGCTGGGGACATAGGACTTTAAACTGAAGTTGTCTGAGCAGAGTCTGGCTCCCCACACAATGCTGGTTTTCCATTGATTTTCAGGATAATCACTAAACAGAACAGTCTCTATAATATACTCTGTGAAAGTAGCAAATGAAAAATTATAATTTCAAAAGTATAATCGAACCATCAGAAAAGATAAATTCATAAACTGACTAATGCTCATAAAGTAATAATTTCCAGGTCTAACCGTCACCAGATCATTATCACCAAATTACTTTTGAAGGTGTATCCTGGTGACCTAGTGGGTTTGTCTACTGAGGCTAAGTCCACATAAATCTCAAGGTCCCTGGTTCAAGATTGGGGTGGTGGGGGGCAGGGGAGTAGGAGACAGCCAAGATAAACAACTAAATAAAATAAAGTGCTTCTTCCTTCTCTCTCTTCCTTCCTGCCTGCCTGCTCACCTTTGTTTCTGCCCACCCTTTCCTTGGAAATAAAAAACAAATTTTCTTTGAGTACCCAATTAAATGTATTCTATTGTTGGTCTTATTGTCCCTCTTTTGAAATGCACAATTTTATTTTCTTGAAGCAATATGTTTAATGCATCCCTGAATCATGATTTTGTTTGATTTTTTGTTATGATTTGTGAAAGTTGGAAAACAACAATCTCTGTAAATAATTTCTTGATAGAGCTAGATAAAGGGGATTGGGGAGGCTATTTGGTGATTTTAAGTTATTTTTATCTAAAGAAATGGGAAGAAATTAAGGCATTGTCTTTACTAATATGCTTAAGTTTCTTTCATCAAAGCCCCTTGGGCTAAGCTAAAAATACAATCCAGGATTCTGAACTTCATAGCTTCAGGTGATCTCTTTGTATTAAAGTATTTACAGAATGGCTTTTCATTCTTTCCGCCAACATTAGTCTAAATATGAAGTCTAAGAATAGCATATTCAACCTCCTTTATATGAGTAAGCCTGGCAGAGAAAATAACCTCTTCTACAAAATAAAACTAACAAGATGAAAGAGATACATACAGTTAATCATTCGCTAACTCAGCAGTAAGCTCATTAAGGGCAGGGACCCGATGTAATACTTCTTGAATTCCCCACAGCACAGCCTGATGACTGTCTTTGTTCATTTAGCCGTGTGTCCTATACCTAATCTTTTCTTTTTCCCCACAAAGTAGGTCCACTATCAAAAGTACTGGTGGAAACAAATTATAAACAAAAATCAGAATGGCTTGTTAGTCCCCATAGATATGTATTTTTTTTAATGTAAACATTTCTAGAAGAATAAAAGGGGAAAATAGAGATGACTCAATGAATTAATACCTAAACATGACTGTTTCATTGACATATTGCCCTGGCCTCATCAAAACCCACACCAGGATGCTACTGACCAGACTTGTGAAAACATAACTTACACAATTACTCCCTGCAAAGCAATCTGTGGGAATGAGGGAGTTTAGTATCGGTTGCTACTTTGACCCAATTCCCCAAAGAGAAAAACACATTTTTACAAATCAATCAAATCCCATCCCATCCATTTTCTTCCATCCCTCTCTGCTCCTTCATCCAGAAAAACTTCTTCATCGGGGCCTTAACTGCTATGGTCCTTGCTGTCATGAAGGTATCATATTAATGATGCAGTGGGGAGGGAACTGAGACACGCCAATGAGACTCTGGGTTCGTCCAGAAAAAATTCATGGAGAGAGTCCTTGGGCAGGAACACACAATGAGTTTATTAAAAGCAGAAATAACTAGTTGAGGTTACATCGAGAGAATATACGTGTGTGTGTGTGTGTGTGTGTGTGTGTATGTGTGTGCAGGACCTAAGCTGCCTGCCTCTCACACACAGGCAAGATGAATTCTGTATATATGTGAGAATTAGGGGCTTAGGGCGTGTCCAGGTTACCTGGAGAAAAACTGCATGAGCATCCAGGGATGTGTCCTAGATGCAGGCTGCTAAGCTGAGAGCCCCCTGGGGTCTCTTCCAGGTTTTGTCAGTTAGTCCACTATTCACACATTTGCATACTGCCCTGTAGATTTCAAGCTATGCTATCCCCACATTATTAATACTTGCATCTCTTACTTTGTGGGGCAAATGTCCTGCTCACTGCTTCCAGCAGCCATGAAGTAAGGCCAAGAAAACATCCTGTGACCTGAGCTTGCTGGAATGTTGCCAACAAAGAACTTCCTGTGCCTGAAACCCCTTCCCCTAATTTACATCCCTCTCTTCCCCTTTTGCTCTAGCCTATATGTGTGCTCTAACCAGAAGCCTGTGCTCAGCTCTTTGAGGAAGAATCCCAGCTGAGATCACATGCGTAATAAATCTGCCTAAAATACTTCCAAAAGAGTGCCTGCTTGGTTTATTCCAGAGAGTGATAACAACTTAATAAAGTAAAATGCTAAAGTTTACCTGACAGAGGAAAGTTCAAAATCCTGTCTAAAAAAATTATCATGGTCTCTTTCTATCACTATCTAAATTAAAAGCATATTTTTATCTTACCTTTGATTTTGTACATGACTATAATATTGTAACGATAATATTTTAACACTATATCTCCATGAACAAAACCCAAACACTACCAAAATAATCACATTATTAGTCCACGGTTCCACCCACCATACTCTGTAAATAAGCCAATTATCATGGTTTAGGTCTTTTTCTGAATATTGATACAAATAGCCATATATTTTAATTATATATCTTGAAATCACACATCTTCTGATGTTGTCTTTTTATTAGATGATGCCAATTCTGAATGGCTATGCTAATAAATCTCTCCTGTTTTTAGTGACATATTTCATAGTTTCTGTTCATTCAAATGGAATTCAGAGGCAATGGAACTGGACACTTTACCAATTGTTCTCTTAAGTCTATAATCCTGAATCTTTAATCTACTAATGCAACTGTGTATACTGATATATTAGAGGAGTGGGGTAATTACTCAAATGGATTTATACTATTTTGTAAAGCAAAGTTACCTCAATAAATATTAAATTAAAAAAAAGACTATTGCATGAGTCAGATTTGTATATCTGGCACTTAAAATGGTAAGGTTCTATCACATCTATACACCACAGAGAAATGGGAGATTTGCAGTTGAATTTTCCTCTTCTCTTTGATTACATAGCATCTTCATTAGCTCTATGATAGGGTAAATACAGCAATTTTGATGATTTCAAAACCAGCACATTATTCCAGATGAAACAAATGCCAACTGAATTAGTCCAGCTGAATCAGACTCTGTTTGTTATTATTTTACATTTGCATTCCTAGTAAGCACCTCCTCTTCCTATACAACTCACTCAAGCAATTATGACATCACTAATGTCTCCTTTAGAACAAGGTTTCATTTCTGCCCTAAGTGGTAGTCCAGTGGTAGGATCTATCCTGAAACAAGAAAAGTGGTTAACAAACACGGCCTCTGGAATTAAACTGACTGGGTTCAAATGTAGTTTTATACTTAATATAAATGTGAAGCAAATCCCCTCACATTCTGTGACTCAGATTTTTTATATACGTAAAATGAGGATAATAATAGAACATGTAAAATTTAAATTGCAGATTAAATTAAATTAGCTGAATTAAGTAAAACACTTAGAATAGCTTTGGGCACACAAAAAAAGTAATCAAAAGACGTTAGCTAAGTGTTTGTATGTTCCTTTCTTCCTGAGACACCAAAACACTCTTACACACCCTGGAATAGCACCTTCTGTATTTCTAAGAGTAGTTCCCAGTCTGTCACTGCCTCAAGAAAACACTACTGATAAGAAACCAAGAGTTCATATCTTTTCTAGGCTGATCAACTTTAGCTTTTTCCAATTTTGATTTCCCTGGAACACTTGAACTGCTTTTAACAACATCCCACCCGTCCAGTACTTTCCCACCAGGTGACTCTCCACTGTGTGCATGCCAGGACTTCTGTCTCTGAGCCATAATGTACTGGCCAAACAGAAAAACCCTCTGTATGCTCACCAAACCTTCCATATTCTCTTTTTTTCCATTACCGATACCTCAGTTATACAGTTCCAACCTGTCTCCAGACGCTTGTCTTTACTTACATTATATTATTTTAAGATAAAATATAATCTCCAGCTGGAAAAAAAAAGCAAACTGCCCTGTTTCTGAGTCAACAGGACTTGGCATTCACCTTCCAATGCAAATAAAGATCACCAGTAGAAGACTCAGTTACAATTTCTGCAGTTGCAGATACCTTTGTTGTACACTGTGGGTATTCTACATCCCCTCATAATAATTGCTGACTACATATTTTACTAGCGACTGTGTCTTTCCAAACCTAAAGATTTGGACTTCCATTATGGTGGTCAACTGATTCTAGCTTTCTTTTATCAGTCCAACCCTGGGTGAATGCACCTGGTGATCTCACTCCATGTCACATGGCGAGCTTAAGGGTAATTCAGATAATTAAAAAAAACACAATCAAATGAGTAGAATTCATTGTAGGTCTTTCTCCATATTTGGACTCATATTCAAATATTTGTGTATTTCATACAATGGTAACATTTCACTCCTGCAGAATTCAAGACTGAAGGATTTTAGAATTTGCAACACCAACACCTAAAACACGTAAGACAAAAAATATGATTGGTCTATAACAAAAATAACCAATTATTTTGGTTGCAAAATTTTAGTCTGGACTTTCTGAAACATTATTGATACAAGTCTCTAACTGAGCCAATAACATCAGGCAGTCCAGGTGTGCTTGCATAGGTGTACATAGATAAGTTCAACGGATGTGTGTTTTAAGGAATGGTGACTGGGAAATTTGCTATTATACTATTCCCAGGTCCTAACTGGTTCAGTGGGGACGCAGTGACTATGTACCATTGACAGTGCCATTAACTATATTCAAAACACTACAGGCAGGTAAGTATTCAGAGAAGCTGATGATTCAGTATCCATCATTTAAAGTCCTACAAATATATTTTCTACACTCAGAGGAAGTTTCCTATCCTCAATTTTCTGTAAATGTCTATTTTTTTAGAAGTAATTTCAAATAGGTTTCTCATTTCAGAAATTAGAAGTATAGCAGGAAAACATAGCTTAGATAATTGGATACAGGTGATTAGAAACTATCTTTATCTGAAAGGCTGGATAGTTAAGTGTTTCATAAAAAATGAGAAAGCAAATTCTTGTTCATTTTAAATGAACAAAGCTTATTTTTAGGAATATCTTCATTGCATTAGTGAGTAAAGTAAACCAGCTTTCACATTAGTGTGCCCTTAAGATGAACAAGCTTTTTAAAGCAAGTTACCACATATTCCAATATATTTGGAGAAGAGCAGGGTAGACAGATACAGAGACAGAAACTTACTGATTGTAACTATCCTCTGGATTTCCCTACTTTTACCAGGATGATCAGATCTTATTCTGATTTGGGGTTCATTTTAATTGAACTATTCACTATATGAATAAAAGATGAAATCTCTGGAGTTTGTGTGATGTACACTAGTAAATCACCGACCTGACTCTCAGTTTTATGCACCTCATAAACTATCCCAGCTAATAAGCCCTTTCTAATCCCTGAGACTTGCAGTAAGGGTTGGAATTTAAATGCTTTACCATACCCACATCAAGAATTGGATTTAGATGCTAAACATCTGAAGAAAGCAAGGCCATCAATCTGACACAACATAATCATGAGGGTTTTATTATTTGGTTATTTTAATTCCCAACCCTTTGTCATTTTGATTTCCGGGCAACAATGATTTGTGCAATCAAATGGAGAAAGGAAAAGGGTCAAGGTAGGGTGGGAGACAAGGTGTGGTCCATGAGTCCTTGTGTAAGGATAAAGTTTTTTCTCTCATGTATTGGGCTTTTTAATTCAATTAAGTTTGAAAATGTCAATTGCAGAAGCTGCCTAAATGCTTATTCCAGAAAAGAGAAGGCAGAAAAGAAACAGAAGGTTCAAGGAACTGGTTCCTGTCAATCACGCAGGAGAGCAGAGTCAAAACATCCTAGGAGCGCAATGGCAGTAATGCTCCAACTAGTCTCTCTTCGTCACTTTTCTGTTCTTTTTTGACTTTCCTAAGTATAAATAACAGATGAAGTGAATCCAGTTCTTTTTCTGTTGTTGGCTTCTACAATGAGTAACACTTCATGGTCTTATCCTTTTTCCTATTTTTCTTATAGATTTTTAAAAAACATTTTAATTTTCCAAGTGACAATATTCATGTAAAAAGGTAATAGATAGAGATAGGGTATAGATTGCTTTTCATATTAAAAAATTCTATGGCTGACTGACTGATGGTATATAGTATAGAAGAGGAGCATGAATAAGATAATAATCCAGATTATTTAACTTTGATAGTGCTAAAAAGCAGTAGATACCAATAGACTTCTCTATCACCTGTACAGTTTGTCCAGGGCATAAATGGAGCAGAGTCCTGATTGCCTGTTGTATTTATTCTGCCTTTTCTTCCTTCCATCTGGAGCTTTCAAGGTAAATAGCTATGTCTAGAGAAGTGAACATCTGGAATTAATAAATATGGAATATTTGTTACGTGGCTATTTGGCCTTTTGGGTGTGCTGAAATGTCACATTCCAGTTTGTCTAAGATAATCCAGTTTATTCACCTCCTACCAGCATTATTATAACACCCTTTTGCTCAGAAGTGTCTTGATTTTACAGTAAAGCATATGCCCACCCAAGGTATAGGCCTAGTCAGACAACCTTGGGCTAACATTCTAACCTCATTT
This sequence comes from Solenodon paradoxus, assembly GCA_004363575.1. NCBI lineage: Eukaryota > Metazoa > Chordata > Mammalia > Eulipotyphla > Solenodontidae > Solenodon > Solenodon paradoxus. The sequence continues at coordinate 33,805 of RJWH01000166.1, forward strand.
CTTACTAGGTGTGTAATGTTGGATAAGTTCCCTCATTTCTCTAGGCCTCTGCTTTCTCACGTAAGTAAAATAGGGATAATAACAGTACTTATAGCATTTGAAGATCCATTGAGTTAATTTCTATGAGACTCACAACAATTCCTAACCCAGTAAAAAAAACTCAGTTAAGTGTTAGTTATTATGAAAACTGGAAGACCTGACCCTTCCCACAGCTCACGAATCTATGTCCCCAAAAGAACACCCAACATAGCAACTGTATAATCAAATACAGTAAGTTTAAATAAACTTAGGCAACAAAGTGCCAGTTGTTTTTTCAGATATATGAAAAAATAAATTTATACAGTGCTTTTACTTTAGCACGTGCTTTTACTTTAGCACACACTTTTCCAGCAAAGTACTACAACTGCTTTTCATGATGATTTTATGAAGTAGGTCTTATTAATGTCCTTATTTCTCAGTTTAATAATCTTAATCAGGTAAGTTAAATCTTTTCCAGTGTCACAAAGAACAAATGCTAGAGTCAGAACTTGAATCAAATTCTTCTCACTCTTAATGCCCAATTTGGGGTACTTAGTAGAAAGGGTAAGTATGAATTCTAAATCAGTTTCAACTCAAGTTAAATCATCTACTCAAATAACCAACACATCCTGAAATATAGTTATCTTGATTCCCTTTAGAAATTTTCACTCTGTATTATAATTGCATAATTAAATGTCCATCTCTCCAACATAATTTCTTAAATTTTGTGAAGAAAAACTCAGATTTCTTCTTTACTTTTGAGTTTGTCATGCTTTTTTAATTCTTGACACACAAGCAGTCACACAGTGTTTATTAAATTAAATAAATTCCTTTTCCAGAGCTGTGTCCTGAAAAATACAGAGTAAAAGGAAAATGGTTTCTATGTGTCAAGTTTCTGTGTTCAGGCTCCCTGTTAAGTGATATTTTGAAAGGAGGAGACAAGTCATTCACGTCTAAATGAGCCTGAGGTGATCAAGGGCACTCTTGGAGAACTGAACAAATTTCTCTGCCCTTTTCTGACATTTCTTCTTGGACACTTTACTGAGACATGGTAGCAAGAGCTTTTGATTTCCCCTAAGGAAAACTCTGTACCTGGAACCCCTTGCAAAAATATTATGATTTCTTAAAATGACAGCTTATTTTTTCAATAGAAAGTACTTACATTCTGGATCCATAAGGATTTCCATAGGCATTAGAATCATTACAAGCCTCCTCCTGATTATCAATGGTATAATTAGATTGGTAAAAATCAGAGTCGAATTGTCCCAAGTTTGACATCCTGAAAAATAGCAGTGTTTTCACTGAAATGTTTGAGTGAAGAAGACAACTTTTGAAATATTTATAAGGATTAATTGATGATGTGACTATGACTGAATTCCTACCAGAGAACAAGATATTCTTTGTATCAAGTAGATTAAGTATTTGGGGGAAAGGTAATGAACATATATGCTACAAAGTCATTTTTAAAAAACACAGGATCAATAAACTTGTCTGAAATTTGCACTCATTAGAACTGATTTTCACTAAATTGAGTTTAATTGATCTGAAATTAATAACATTCTTGCTGAAATACTTTATTATTGTCATTTAGGAGAAAAAGTTAAAAAATTAGTTCACATCTAAATTTTCCCTTAAACAATATTAGCTCTTCACTTTAACCATGGTGGGTGAGAGTGTGTGTGTGTGTGCAAGCGCAGGCGCACACTTGCGCGCACTACTCTTGCTGCAAAACCAGAAAGCAAACTGCTAAAAAGACAATTCTACTGTATGGCTTTTCTTAGAGCTTTAAAATCTGCTAATAGCTTCCCTGCTTTTCAAAACAACAAAACACAACAAACGAATTTCCTAGTTCTTCTTTTCAATTCCTAGAATGTATTTGGAACATTTTTATCTTGCCCTCCCTGCTAAGCCTGGCCTTCTAGCTGTGTTAGAGAGACAAAGCCTCAATTCTGCTAATGGAACAGATTTTTTTTTTTTTTCCTTATACACTTCCTTCGGAGTTTATATATTCACTTCCCAGAGTGGAGAGGAGTACATGATCTCAATTTACAGCCAATGGCTAAGAACACCAGAGTGAAGAAGAAAGATTTGAGAGGAGAAAAAGTGGAGGAAAAAGGTAGCAAAAAGATAATATTCATTTTTTGGATAAAAATTAAAACATGAAATAAAGAATATTTTTAATAGACAGAGATAGTTGTTCAACTCAACATTCTAATCTTCATTTTTCTTTAAAAATATTTTTATTTAAAAATAGTGAATTTAAAAATCACTAGCAGTGTTCCATATAATTTTAATAATCAATGGAGCACTACTCACAATAAATTTCAAACGAGATTGCATAAACAGTCTAAGATCTAACAGTCTCATTAATCAGAAATATTCAAGTAACAATTGTCAAATATATCAAATGTTTTCATTTCAGTAAAATACAGAAAGCTCTTCTAAAATTAGATGTAGCAATTCATACATCTCATTTAATAAATCAAGATTTTTCATTAGTGATGTGTATAAAATTAGCTATGAATTATGTAAGCTAAAATAAGGAGCAGGAGAGTATTAAATCTTTTAACAGCTTATAATTTATAAAACTTAAAATTTAATAGCATAACTTTCCCAGTTCATGAAAATATGTTATTATAAAGCACAGAGTAATTTCACTTGCCAATTTAATTTCCACAGTATGTAAAACTTTATATAAAATGACTATTAATATTAGTCTTTATATAACACAGCTTCATATTTTGTTTAAATGCCAAACTTTTTAGAAGAATCCAACACATACCTCAATATTACCTTATCTTGAAGGATCCTCCAAGAAATAAAGCTTTGAAAAATGTACAACCGGTTGGTTGGTGAAGAGGTGACCTACTGGCTATATATATATTTTTCTAAATTTGTACTCTGACACTCTGAACAGATGCTACAGCCAAAAAAAAAAAAAATCCTTCCCCCAGCCAAACACAGTATCTTATAACACTTGCTAGAGTTTACAAACACAGTGGATAGTGTACCGACACACAATTTGATAAAATGGAATGGTGGATTCCGTTTCCTTGTGAGCATGTCATGTGGAACTCTAATATAAGATGATTCATTTGAGGCAAGCAAAAGAACATAAAAGATCTCTAAAGCCACTACTGCTTCATAGTCTAGAAAAATATATTCAACCTAGACAAAATTTCCTAATAATATATGGTAAATATCCAAATATGTCACATGATTTTAACATCATGATTTTAGCAACAATCTAAAAATTGGTCAATTTAATCCAAATCTCAACAATTCAATTTACACAAACAACATTCAGAAAGGTAACCTATGATCTATCTCTCTTTTCCCCTTCTGTTTCTTATTTCTCCAGGAGAACTCAAGATGGATACAGTAATGTGATACAGCCCTTCTCTTATGCAGGGTTCTGTCCCATTTTCAAGTCATTTCTGACCACTCAAAGACATTGTCCATTCCTAACACAGGAACCTACTTGAGTAGCTCCCTCTCCATCTGTGGGTCACTTCTACAGGCCCTCTCCCTAGTTCCGACAAAGATATTCTGGCTAAAACTCCCAATTCCTATCTGGATCTGATAGTTTTGTCTCTAATAGCAATTGCATGACTGGAGGTTATGTTCCCTGTGATCTGGTTCTTTCTAGGACTTGAGACTTCCCATGTATCTAAATTTCAGTAGTTGAAATATGGCATTCCAGAGTATATTTTTAGCACTTGGGAACTTTCAATAAGAGCCAAAAGAACAATGGTAGATCAATTTTTCCATATTAAAAAAAATTGGGGTGTGAATTTCTTTAATCAGAGGTGTCCTTTCTAGGTCACAGGTCAGGTAACAATGGGTCACACATTTATTGAAGATCTATCATTGAGTACTATATAATGTGTTCTAGTTGTAGTAGTTACAGAAGTGGACAAGTTAGACAATCCATTTCAAGTTATATTATAGTGTTGAGTCTACAATAGCATTAATGAATAATAATGAACTTTAGATTTAGGTAATTTTAACTTTAGTGATTATCTTATGAATTACTATTATTCCATTTTCAAAAAAAGAAAAAGAGGTTAAAGGACTTGCTCAGGTTATTAGCTACCAAGTGGAAAAGCCAACACTTCCAACCTGGGAGACAAAGTGCAAACCCACATTATTATCCAAGATAATTTCAGGAATAACCGAAGTCTATCAAGAAGTTAGCAGATGCTATTAAGATGGAGAGTATGTAGGAGAGGGGGTTTGTGTATTCAGTGAAGATCTCTTAAGAAGTTCATTTAGATCGAGGTCTGATTAATGAGAAGGAAAAAGCCACTTGAAAGATTATAAGGAGAGTACATAAAGCAAATGCCCCAGAATGACAAGGCGTTTAGGGTTCATGGTTTAGAAAGAAAGCCACGTGACTAGTGATTTTTGAATCAAGGAAGAGTTGAAGAAAAAAGATGACGCCTGAAGCGCAGGCAGAGACCAGATTGTATAGATCATATAGGGAAGCTAGATATTTTTTATAGTTCAAATAAGAAGTCATTGCAAGATTTTAAGAAATGGGATGATATGTTCAGTTTATGCAGATATAGGAGGAAAAATGGCTTGAACTGGGTAGCATTAAAAGTGAGAGAACTGGTATAAAATCCATGATAACTGAGAGAAGGAGGAATTAAAGTTATCAATACATGTGTAGAATTAAGAAGAGTATTCATTTCATGGAAATGATGTTAACTTGTCCAAACTAGAGAAGTTTCAATGGAGATAGGGAAGACAGTGCAGGTTAAAAAAGATATATAGAAAGTTTTATAGGGTTCAGTTTCTGTTGATTAGAAGGGAGAAGGGAGGTCTAATTATTGGGTACTGAGAATGATTTCTAGAATTCTGACAATGTTCTATGAAGAAGAACAAATTATTCTAGAGTAACCAAGCTTAGGTAATTACACTTTCTGTTTCTTTTTCAAAGCTCTTTACATGAAAACATAAATTCTTCCTGAAATAGCGGACTTGGTACATTTTTTATGTATAAATTAAATGAAAAGTTTAAAAACAGTAATATTTTCAATCTTAGTCCAATTAATAAATTTTACACATGTTATGATTTTGTACTTTTCAACTTAGTTTCCCTTCATGAAAAACTAGTTTGATTAAATGAATTGCAGAAATATGTAGATTAAAATGGCATATAAATATAAAATTAATGCAAGCCTCAGGTGAGCTATGAAACATTGAAAACCAAATGACTTCATTTTCCTGATGGTACATTGAACCATTAATACATATGCCAGAATACTTTGAAGCTACTTTTTATACATGCAATGCTCTGTAAGTATAAAATATGTATTTAATTTTTCCCATTATTAAATCACCCAATTGTTAGTGTATGTAGAACAGAATTTAAATAAATAGTCTAAATAGTCACTAATAATAATCAATGATAAATGGATTATTTTAGAACATCTACTTATGTAATCGTTTCTGGGTTCTGAATGACCAAAAAGACTACAAAAGATAAATTAGGATTCCTTCATGATGTAAAGAATACTATGTTCTAGTCACAACCACTTTGTTTCCCTTCTTTTCCATTCCTTCTCCTTTGCCTTTTCCCCCTCCATCTTTCCCTGCCTTACTTCCATTAGCTCTCTAACTTCTCTTGTAAAGTGATATCATTCATTCTCCAGATACCGTTGAATGGAGGCAGTTCCTGAAGTCACATATGCTCATCTCCACCTTTCTTCTCAGGTACAGACTATTTAATATTTCAACCTTAACATAATCCAAACTGAATTTTTTAAACTTCTCCCTTTCCAAGGCAGCTCTCTCTTCTCTATTTCATGAACTGGCTTCACAAAAATCTCACTCATTCAAATCAGAAATCATCTAATCCTTCAATGAATTTCATCTATTCATTCTCTAAAATGTATTTCCCACTAACTGATTTTCTCCACCACCCTGTTTAAGTCACCATATTCTCTTACTTAGACTTGGTAATAATCAATGCAGTGAAATACCCCCCACTTAAAGTAACAGACTAATAGTCCGTAGTAAATTTTACATACTAAAGCCTTAAGATCACTTCTTCATGACACAGTCACTGGTCAAAATCAGGAAAGTATTTCTTCGGTGGTCGCTGGCTGCAATTAGCAGTGGGAACAGGAAGACTCTCATTTGTAATTTCTTAGTCTTTCTCTCTGGCAATCTGTCTAGTGTTGAAGTGACTGCACTGACCAGCAGCTCTAGCTGAAACTAGTTCCCATGTATCTGACAATTTTGCATACATACCTTCATTAAAAGATGAAAGATTAAGAAAGTGGATAATATTTCACTACTATTAATTTTGCAGACACATAACTCAGTATTTCAGTTGATGATATCAATCTAGGGGTCATTTAAGATTATGCCATCTGTTACCACAATCCTTTGATGTAGAAATGGAGGTGCAGTGAATTGTGTGAAGTCGCACACCTCAGATGTGTGAGAACCTAGTCGGGAACATCAGTGATCTCTCAGGTCAGTTTCCCTTCAGTACTCAACTGTTTCTCCCAAAAGATCACCCATGGTCGTCCAAAATACTGGTGTTTGGAAACGACATATTTGGAAACACCAAACAGTATTTGCTCCCAACCTCCAAAATATATTTTTTTCTGATGAACTGAGCTGCTAATGAACTAAAAGGAAACGTCATCATTTTCTACTTCTGTCATTAGAGAAATGGGTTGTTTGCTGTGTGTTCATCAAATAATTCTTCTGGTAGTTAGTACTGCAATTTAATGTATATTGATTCCATTATGCATATGAAGTACTACTTTTATTAGGACAGAAAAAAATGTGCAACATCTTTTTCCATTAACTTTGTTAAATACACTTTGGCCAGTACTTTCTATATGTTTATTTAATTAATATCACATAAAGCTTGTTCCTGTTCATCTGCCCTTTCAAGTCCATACTGCTTCTATTTTATAAACCTGATAATCATCTCTGACTATTTCATAGTCACAAGAAAATAGGTAAAATTCTGTTTAGATGCATGAATTTTAAAGAGCTCAATAAGTTCCAGAGCAAAAAAAGAGGACTTTCCCTCATTAACTTTTTTTATTTTTAATCTATTTGTCGTAGCAGAAAAAACTTGACATCCAACAGAATTATTGCTCAATACTTAAGAAGTTTTCATTTTGGTAACGATTTAATGCTATATCTTAGGAATAGGGAAACTGCACCTATGAGGAACCTACACTTAGGAGTTTATTTTGATGTGTAAAATCAAAGTTACTGGAATGAAAAAATAACCTACTGTTAGTAAAAACAGAATTTGCATCTGAATTTATGAAAATGGACATGAATAGTAGTTGAGTAACAATATGATTGTAATAATCATTTTAAATGGAATAACAAATCAAATTTATGCATATTTAACAGACTATATAAATAATTTTATGGTTCGCCTAGGAATTACATTCTTTGGAATCAAATCCTTCCACAAATTATCTTCACATAGATCTTCAATTCCCTCATCCATACAACAAGAACAAAATTCATACTTATCTGTTAGGTACTATTTATTTTTCTCTTGATTTGACTTTTATAATTTCATATGTTTCATAATACAACTAATTTATTAATCAGCACATATATGACTTGTATATGTATATACGTGTATATGAATAAATTTGTATATAACAGTGAGAATTTTCTGACAGAAATAATTAACATCACGGAGGCAAGTAGTAAATGCTCAACAAGTCTTATCTGTTATGAGCATGCTTCTCTGTGAAAATGAAGCTGGTATCTATTCACTCATGCCTCCATTATTTACATTCAGTCAGCACATAAATATACTTTAGAAACATTTATAAATAAATAGAGCTCTTCTTTGATATTATATAAGTCTATATGAAAAATACACTTTACCAAAAGAATACCGTGGTGGTGGGAAGGACGATTTGCAAACGCTGTGCCATATGGGCATTAAACACTTTTCCATCACTCATCTCTTATGTTTTAACAAAGAAATAAAATTTCCAATAATAAAAGGATAAAAATGCACTTTATTACTAAGATCCCACTTAATATTTTGACTAATCTCCCTTAGGAGACAATCAGTGAAGACACAAGTGTACATTGGCTATATTTCTTTCAGCAATAAAAGGCTATATCCTTTCCAATGTTCTGCCATAATTATTCCTTTGCAGTTGTCCCGCTTTTAAGATTTTTTTTCAAAATACTCCAAGTCTAAATTGAACAATTTTTATATCCAGTGGGGGAAAGTAGTTACAATAATTTGCAAAAAATGACCAGCTAAGGAATATATTTTAAAGTAATTGTCAATATACAAATTCTATTTTATAAATCAATATCTCTATCTCTTTTGCACTGGGACATAACTAAAGATTTACAGAGGAGAGTTCTAACTTGATTTGGGACATTTATTCAAACTCTGCCTTGATGGGAAGGAATATTTTTACAAATAACTCTCTTTCAGTATTTATATTTTCACTCACAGAATGAGCTACCAAAAGCTATGTACCAAATAACAAATGATATTTTAAGTACAATTTCATTTTTTAAATTGTGGTTTTCTTGTTTAAAAAAGCACTGGGCCAGGAAGTTGCCTCACCACTACCAGAAAAAGATACCTAAATGGGTTTATAAAAAGATAAATACTCCACAGTATGATGACTTAATACTTAGAGTCAAACTGCTACCAGAATTTGAGCAAAATTCCTGTGATAAAGCTGATGAATTTAAGGAAAAAAAGATTTTTGACCTTCACATTCCTTCCCTCATGTACAAGTACAGCCGACACATATGGAAAGAAATAGATTGTTGAGGCTCTTGAAAACTTGGGTTTTATGCTAAATGGAAGAAAGAGCAGATATTTCTCTATAATAAGAGTGTTGCTTTTGTGACTGCCAGAGGACCATCCTCTTACCTGTTCCTGTGCTCTGATAAGTATTTGGAGAAACCTACTTTTAGTGGAAAATCTGTCTCCACATATATACTCCTTTTGGATAGCTCTTGTCTCTAACCCTGTCAGCTACAAGATTTGGGAAGACACTAGCTCCCAGGATGCCCAGAACCCTAAGTAGCAAACCATCATTCTCAATCCCATTAAGATGACAACGGGTCACAGTATTCCCTGACACCAGTCTTCCTTCCCACTAGGAGGGGCTTTAACCCTCGCTGAATTTTTGTAAACTTAATGCTCCCTGACAACATGCACGCATAGCTTAAAGTCAAAGTTAGAGAATAGATTGATGGAGAAGACAACGGATTACAACAAAAGTAGGAAGCAGACATTCAGGGAGTTACATTATTTAGGAAGCATATAAGACAACCATTTAGTGAAACAGAATTTCAGTCTTCAAAGGAGATGATAGTGCAGAAAATGTAATGACTGGATAGAGACCTCATTTAGGATATCATCTTCTAATTCAGAATAAAAAGACAAAGAATTAAAATGAAAAAGAACAAAGAAATGAACACTTTTTAACAGGCAAAGCTGAAAAATATGTGAACTCATTATTAATCATTTTAGTGAAGATAAGATATAATTTCTAAAACTGTCATATAGTTTATTTGGTCTATGTAACTACATAGCAACTAGCTAGTTAGGCATGGAGACATTAATAAACTGTGTGTCATCTTGTCTTATCAAATCCAATTGAAGGGATTTATCCTAAAGATGCCATCAGGGACAAACATTAGTGTAAAATCGTATATTGTCCAAAATGTCTAATTTTAGGGAACTAACTAAATCATGATATATCATAGCAATGGAAAACTTTGCAATTTGAGGCATATTAAAGATAACTGCAAGTTCTTCAGTACATTTCTCATTAAGAACTGGAATTTAATTTCTCTTACCTTGAATATGGCCTGTGAGTTGCTTGACTTATAAAACGTCATGGAAGTGGTGCTCTCATACCCTTCAAAAGTGAATAATTAAAAGTCAGGCTTGACTTGGATCTCTTGGAACCCCTGTTCTTGGAGCCAAACTGCTATGAAATGAAAGTTCCTGAGGTTGTCAGGCTGGAGAAGCTACATGGAGAGGCCTTGAGACCCAAAGAAAGGAAAAGGGAAGCTAAGATTTTCAAGTCCCCAGCTTCTTCAGGCATCCCAAATGGGGCCCAGATATCAGGGAATGGAACTGTGTCATCCTTGCTGAGTCTTGCCCAAAATGCATATCTGTGAGAAAAATAAATGGTCTTTGGTTTTAGCCATTAACTTTGGAGTGGAGTGTAGTAATGCATTAAAGAACGTGAACACAATTTGGTAGATGGAACTGTTTTTTTAACAAAGGATCAGAGCTTCTTCGGAAACTTCGTGTAGTGGAAAAACACTGTAAGCGCCTCAATTAAATTCTTAGTAGAGGCTTATTGGGCTCCTTGGTGAGAGAGCGAAGGACACTGAACTAGATGTTTTTGGAGGATGAAACAACTGGGAGTCATTTTATGTAGCAGAAAGTCTAGCAGCAATGCTGACCAAGTTGATATGGGAGAGAAATAGAAATGGGGTATTCTGGGCAGTGTACAGAAAATGCTTACTAACTCCTGCAGCACTATGAGAAAACACAAGGAGAGATGAGCTAATTAGTAAATGCTAAGATCCTGAACATAATTTAGAGAAAATTTTAAAAATCCAGAACTTGCTTGCTTTGAAAGTCATTCTGCCAACCAATGAAGTAATATAAAAAACTTCCTCCTCATGTTTGACCTCAGGTAATTTAATGAGATTCTTTGGGTCTCAGTTTTCTCACCAATAAAATGAAAATTTGGTGTCTCTCTAATATCTAAGGACATATCCTGTAACTACTGAAATATTACCAAAAGAGCACCAAAAGAAAAAAAAATGATAACTAAAGCTCCATTCTTAATGTGACCACCACAGAAATTCTGATGGGAAACTATTACCTGAGCTGGGAAGGGTTCAATGTGCTGTCTGACTGTGCCAACTATTTCAGTGTGCACTTCAATCTACCACGATCTGTAGGGATTCTTTTGTGTAGAACCCCTAGGCATTTTTTGTTTTTGTTTTTTTGACAGTTGTTTACTTTTTCATGTTCCTAGTGCAACTTTAAAAGCATTTATTCCTCATATTCTTTACTCTAGATGTGACCATTTCTTTCCTTGGGAGCAAGCAAGCAAGCAAGAAATTCCACAACTGCCAAAAAGAAATAAGCAAAAAAGGAAATGATGTTGCCTGAGGTGACTCACTTTCAAATAAATGAATACTTATGTAAGGTGTTTAATCATAAAAATGAGAACAATTGCAAAAGGAAAACCTAGCACTGTGCAAGAAATGGACGTAGAAAAGAACAAAACATGTCAGAGAAGCAACAAATAAAGCAGGCAGGAAATAGATGCTAACATGATTTTCTAAAAGACATCAAATCACAGAAAAATTAATTCCTTTAAGGAGTAAAGATCTATTTTACTTGGCATCTGTTCACTTGAAAAAGCACTCTCCTGGATTGCTTATGAATCCTTGAATCCCTGGAATGAGTGTGTATTGCTACCCAGTGTCCACCCTCCCATTTTTTCTTCCTGTCAGCACCTAGACCTTCCTTTGGAGAACACACTGCAGATGTGGTGTGAGAGCCATGTGGTCCAGTTCAAATGACAGCACAGCTTCTGGTAGAAAATTGTCATAACCAAGGTGTCTTTTATTGCTGACTCTTACTTAGCTCATGTTGTACATTTTGGGGAGACCATTTCTTTTGCTCAAGAATAGTTTTTCAGTTTCATGAATATTTGTTAGTTTTTAAGCACTTCTAATTGCATGCATCCCAGTAGCTCATGGAGATTAAAAAAAAATACACTTTAGCATCCATTTTTACAATAAAATCTATTGAAGCACTTAATGAGGTCTTAAATACAAGAATTGGTCACTGACAAGCTCAAAGATATAGCTTTCTGAGTTTTATTAGTGAAGATGCATACTCTCAAATACATGACAACCCAAAGAGCACAGCCATTGCTGAGCATTTCCTTGAAAATACAGAAGTTACTTGATGGGTAAATATCCTATCCAGGAATCTGTTTGTGATGTAACTTAGTGCAAAAATACATCACATCAGCTCATCAAAGACTTTAAGCTGGGACCTCAAATGGGTCTCTACACACTTCAAAAAGTGAAAATAATGATGCCAAAGACAAGTCATTTCAATTATTTCTAAACCCCCAAATCAATGTTTCATTAAAGAATTTGTGAACAAGACATTTTGCTTTTGAGGCCTTTGGTGTTTTATCACAGAGACCAATAGCCCATGAAGTTAGAAGGTGGTTGAACTGGTCTTTGTCAGACAAAACAATCACAGAGTCTCAACTGCGCAAAAAACAAAATGCTGCCCCTTGTCTTGTAGTCCTACTGGATTTTTTAAACCAGTAGAGAGTTGTGATGAACAGAAATAAGAGACCAGTGGATACATTTCAAGAATAAAATAGGACAATCTTTTTTGTTTTTTCAACTGGGGTTTGTAAGTAGCAGTCACCTCTTTCAGATTCCCTGTTCTTTTTTTAAACGTAGGCTAATTTTACCTTCTAGTCAACTTTATTTTTTCTTTAGCAACACTACCACTGCCCTCGCAGGTTGCCATCATTGACTAGGGAACCTACCTCATTCCTGACCTTCAAGCAGCTGTCAGATTGACCTACATGAAATGCTAAATGGCCATGTTGTACTAATTGCCTAAAACTTTTCTAACCTTGTAATAGTTAACATTACTGCAAAACGAAGTCCAAGTTTAGCTCTCTATGGTCTTGCTCCTAATTTATTTTCTGGCTTAATCTCTTTCTGACCTCTCAATTCTTGCAACCTAGAAAAGCTAGAAGTTCCCTGCATATGCAAGTGCCCTTGGCTTGGATTGTGTAAGACATTCTGTCTGCCACCCTTCTTTTGCAATTCTCTGTCAGGTTAAATCTTCAACAGCTAAGTTAGGTGACATAACTTTGTGGTCAACTGAATTGTTACCGGACCCAGGTTTGCGGTTTGGTGCCCCAAAAGACCAATACTCAAGAGGACACAGGCTGATGAAAGAAAATTAGGTTTATTATTGAGAGGTGCCAGTTGAGGAAATGGGGTCCTGCTCACTATCAGATCCATTTCAGCCACTGAAATGGGCACAGAGGTTATGCAGACAAAGTGCAAGTACAAGGGGGCAGCGTGAGCGTTGATGAGGGTTTTCAGTCATTGGTGATTGCAGACAGGTGGACTCTGACAGGGAGTCTGCTAGCTTATCAGGCCCTGACAAGTCTTACTGCCTCAATGGAGGATGACTGCTCCAGTCCATTGTCTCAGTCTCTCCCAGTTTCATTTATCTGTAACTATGTTACACGTTAATTCAGTGTCGCAGACTCCTTGGCTTTTCTGGAGGATTAACATAAATTCTGACAATGCCTCCCATAAGATTTTCCATACCAAATGAGTTCAATTTGTTTCTTATCTCTCCTTCCATAAAGAGAAAGTGATTTATCTTTTATATAGGGGATAGCTTGGCAATGCTCCAAAATTTTCCTTTAACCCAAATTTCTTATTTAGAATTTGGTTTGGGGAGGTTTGTGAAGCTTTGTCAAAGCATGCATTTTAACACACTTATTTAGAGTAATATTTGAACTACTTACCATTTGTTATGAAAAGCTGATCATGACTTAAATATAGGCAATTTTTTTCCCTTTTCATAAGTAATTTACTAGTATTAAAGTTCAATTTTTTCAGTTCTCATATAAAATTGTTCCTTGTTTCACATAAGCTATCTGCAACATTCATTTTTCTTTTATTTTTATCTTCTTTCTTCTATTTAAAAAATAACCACTTCACCTTAAGACAAAGTCCTCTATTTTCCCTCAAAAATACATTTTCACTTCTGCTATCCTTCCTTTTTTGTAACACTCTCTTTACTTTCATTACATACAGAGATATTTTCTTTACATGTATAAATATTTTAAATGACAGCTCCATCCAGCCCTCAGAGAGGGAATATCTCCTTTTCCTAAGACACACTGGGGATGACAGATTTTTGCTGACCTTCAGCAATTTCATTAGCCTTAATTTCTTACAATAATTGAAATTCTTAACCCTTAAAATTTTAATTTCTCAATGACAGCCAATCGCAAACAAAACAATAATGTATGATGTCAGTATTTCTCACCATTTATGCTACCTCATAGCACAACTTCTCAAGGTGGCACAAGATATGCACTTATAAACCCAAAACTTTAGTTTCTCTGCCAGAAGTTGATACGAGATCAAGAATTAATATCTCAGTAGTCTGATTTAGGCATTTAATATGTCTATTATTTAATACAATTCACGAAAACATTTCTAGTTTTAAGTTACCAAAAATGTTTGAGGGGTTTATAAAATCTAATGTTAGAGAGAATCTCTGTTGATTGCCTGGTTATAAAATGGTTTTGAACTCTGTTATATTAATGTTTGAATGTCCTTTTGTTACATACGATCTGTGTGAATTCAGACACATCAGTAACTTGCTTAAGCAGTTTCCTTATCTGTAAAATCATTACAGTAATACTGATCACAAAGTTGCTTTTAGGATTGAGGCAATACATTTAAAGTATGTAGAAGGATATGTAAACACATAATAAATCCCTAAGTGTGTGTAAGCAAATATTGCTGTCATCTGCCATGTGAAGAATTTTCTGATACCTCTGCCTCTCTGTTATCCTATATAGTAATTTATCCATATTTCTATCAATACAATCACAGCATTTTCAAATAACTATCTTTTACATAATGAGCTTTCTTTCCTATGTTGTAACTCCTTTCAGTACCATAACTATACCTATTTAATGTTTACATGCCTGTAGCTTAATGCTGGTACCTTTGGCTACTTAATGAAACTTCTGAAAAATATCAACACACACCACACATAGTATTTTCTGACTGTGAGATCTGTTTCTCTCATTTTCTAGAGGCATCTCATATGGTGTGTCAAATTCTTTTCTTAATTATTTCATTTCCTACTCTCTGACTTCAAAAACTCACCAAATACCACAATTGATTATTGTGTTTTACATAGGAACTTTTCCCAATTTCCATTGCAACTACCTTTAAATACTAAATTCCACTAAACAGCAATTATACTCTCCAATCTACCAAAGTTAGAGAAATTAGTTAGTTATCCCAAAAATAATATAGCTATTATCAAATTAATATTTTGAATTCTTTTCCCATGTATACCAATCATTCCTTCATAGTGACTCATTCAGGCCCTTAGTCTCTCACCTGGACTATTAAAACAGAGGAGTCTCATCTCTGTCTCCTTTTCTCACTCATCACTTCATTCACTGTCCACTTCAATCCATTTACACAGCACTGTCAGTTAAGCTTCCTAAAGCAAAAACCTGATGTATTCATTCCTTGCTTAGAAAGGCCCCTGCAAGGGTAAGAGTGAAATGCTAATTAGTAAGACCTTATTTAAGGCTCTTCATAAACTCAGTTTCATCATAAATAACTTGCCATTTTTCTTCTCCTTTCCACAGTACTTTACATTTTGTCATACAAAAATATTCATGTTTCTCTAGAGAGAAAATAAAATCACCTGAGTCCAAAAAATCCATATAACATGGAATTGAAATGAGATTTTTTTCCATAATGCATCTTTTTGCTGCTTAGTATAGGTAAAGTTACCCTCACTAAGACCAACCCCTCATGAGCTGATGAAAAAAAGCACGCAAAAAGTACTTTACAAAATTAGAAATTATGGACCTCAAAAGTCCAATATAGCATTCCCTCCCACACCTCCCAACAGTTCTGAAATGACCCACCAACCCTTATTTTCTGTATTAATCAACTCCCTCCCGACCAAAAAAGTTGGTTTTCAAGGATCAAGCTCCAGACTTTCTCAAAAGAAGGAAGCTAAGTAGAATTACAACACTATCCTAAAGTAAACTCTGAAGTAAACTGTTAACACTGGTCCTCCCTTTCTCCACTGAGATAAGGCACAAAGTGAGATTTATTTGTGCTTGTAAAATACCAGGAGCAAGATAAACATTCTTAGGAATAATCTGAGATGATAGGCTACTTCAAGAGTGTATTTATACTGATTGCATAAAATCAGGCCAGAAGATATTTATATGCACGAAATTACGAAAAACGACATCTCCCTCACTCTCCTCCTGTCTTAATGCTCCCAACCTTGCTAACCTGTTTCTGATAATGAATGACATCATCTGGTTCAAAGCGACTCCCCCACGGTTTGGGGATTTGGACCAGGAGCAGAAAGAAAATCCCAGCGCCAGCGAGTTAAGCACGAGGCAACACTCTGCCTCCCTATGGGACGGTGGGGGTTGTGGTGGTGGCACGTGCAGCATTTCTGTCCCACTCTGGAACCACCCAGGGGTCCGGGAATTTCCTGGGGAGACTGGGAGCCAGCTCAGCCAACTCTCCCGCCCACTCTCCCGCTGGCACCGATGTCCAGAGTCTGGTAGCTGAGCCCCTTGGCCAGCGCCGCCACCCCAAGGCACTACCCCAGCTCCCTGGCTCCCGTGGGCCACGCTGCAGCTCCAATTCCTGGTCACTGCACAGCACAGCAGGTGGGACTGGGCTCCCAGCGACAAGGGCAGGACGTGGGGTGGGGGGTGTGCAGAAGGGCGCCCATCAGAGACAGTCCTGCTGATGGCATCTGTTCTTCCTGCAGGGACACCAGTCATCAATGAACCCCGCTGCCAGTGCTTGCAGAACCTGCAAGGATTCACCTCAAGAATATCCAGAGTGGGGAGATGATGGCCCCAGACCCTACTTCCTACATACAGAAGTCTTGTAAATTGCTGCCATGCAAGCTACTGCCATACTTGTCATCCCCACTGTTCCCTTGAGCCCAGCCTCCCCAGATGACCCCCATGGAGCACTCCCTTCTCTGTGAAGCCACTCTCAAGAATAGAAAGGATCTTATATCCAGGTTTTTGATCCATCTTGAGTTAACTTTTGTGTGTGGTGATAATGAATAATCTAGTTTCTTTCTCTGTTTCTTCCTTTCTTTCTTTCTCTTTTTTTCTTCTTTCTTTTCTTTCCTTCTTTTCTCTCTGTCTCTGTCTCTGTCTCTCTCTCTCTCTCTGTCTCTCTCTCTCTCTCTCTCTCTCTCTCTTTTGCAGATCTTTCCACTTTTCCCAGCACCATTTTTAAATAAACTTTCCCTATGCCTCCATTGCAGGCTCCTGCCATCTTGTTATAGACTAACTGTCCATATATGTGTTACTTTATTTCTGGGCTCTCTATATGATCAATAACACCATTGATCAGTATGTCTGTTTTTGTTACAATGCCAACCTGTTTTGATAATGATCACTTTGTAATATAGTGTGAGATCAGGGAGTGTGTTTCCCCCAAACCAAATACCTAGAAGACAACGTGGAAGAAACACTGCACAACCTCAACCCCAGTGAGATCTTTGTGCACTTATCATTGGTCCTCTGTCTTGCTCTTGTATCTATCAACGCATTCCTGGAATGAGTGGAAACGGCAAGTGTGGGTCTCACACTGAATTGTCTGCACAACTTTGGAGTACTGATACCATGAGGATCTTGAGGTCTTGCTCCAGGGTTCTTGTGAGTTCAAGAGAGGATTTTGTCAGACTCACCCACTCTGGCAACAAAGAAGTTAACATAGTCAGTAGAAAGCAAAGGCAATTGAGATTTATTGAAGATGGTACACCTTTAAGAGATAGATTAAGAGTGGGTCATATTCCAAGAGGCGACAAGTCACAAGGAGCAGTGATGAGGTTTTTAAAGAGTCTGGCATCCTTTATCCCCATCCAGTGGGTGTCTTGGGGTGGGATAAGGATTTTGATTGGTCTGTTAGTGGTTCCCCTTTTAAGCTGATTGGAGAGCTTCAGATTGGTGCTCTTTGTGGTTTGCTACCCTTTGATTGGAGGACTACCTCTGTTCCCTCCCCTCTGCTTCCCCCCTCAAGACTGACTCAGTAGGTAGCAGTACAAGTCAAACCTCCACTGAGAACATCAAGGTAAGAAGCAGAGGGCACTATCTCAGAGGATAGTGTCAGTAAGGGTAGGACGAAGCTATTTCCTGCATTAACGAATGGTCTTAGAACAGCATGAAACACTGAAACCCGGCAAAGACAAGCCACGCCAAAACCTAAATCAACAACAACAAAAAAAACAAAAAAGAAACCAGATGGCTCCCAGAGGACAAATTTAAAGATATCGAGTAGGACAACTGAAAAGATAAAGAATTCACAGCAATAACAATGAAAAAAATAGAATGACCTACAAGATAAATAATTAATCAAAGGCAAATACAAGACTTCAGAAAAGAAGTAATAAATTATTAAGATTACTTCATTTAAAAGATAGAAACTACTGAATCACTAGATATAAAAACTACTGTCAATGAACTGAAGACAAACATGGAAAACTCAAAAAATTCAGCTTATTCTCATTTAGGAATGAATCTCAAAAATGGAAGAAAAGATACAGAGGGGATTCTCACAGAAGAGAGAAACAAGATGGAGAAAAAAAAATGAAGAATTCTAGGAGAAATACTAGACCACGTGAGAATAGCAAACTTGGTTAATGGATTTACCTGAAGGTGAAGAGAGGGAGAAAGGAGCAGAAAAAGTATTTGAAGAAGTAATACAGAGTGTCCCATACCTGTCATAAGCATGGCCGGCCACTCACAAACCATTTGCAAGGTTAGAAGTTGAAGTAG
This sequence comes from Solenodon paradoxus, assembly GCA_004363575.1. Lineage (NCBI taxonomy): Eukaryota > Metazoa > Chordata > Mammalia > Eulipotyphla > Solenodontidae > Solenodon > Solenodon paradoxus. The sequence goes on from RJWH01000166.1 coordinate 52,482, forward strand.
TAATCAAAAATTAAAAAAAAAAAAGTCTAGGACTGATGAGTTCAATAGCAAACTCTAAAAAACATTCAAAGAAGACCCAATATCCATCCTCCTTCTATTCTTCCAGAAAATTGAAGAGGAAGATATACTCGCAAATATAATTTTGGAGACTAACATTACAATTATTACCAAATCAAGTAAGGATAGCACCAAAAAAGAGCATTAGAGAACTATATCACTGATAAACATAGATACAAAAATTCTCACCAAATTCAGCAGTGCATTAAAAGTTATACATTATGCATAAAAAGTGTGATTTATTCCAGAGATACAAGGGTAGTTCAGTATATGCAAATCAATCAATTAATATACCATATCATCAAAAGGCAAACAAAAATCCTATGATCATATCATTAGACACACACACAAAAAAAAATTGACAAAATTCAACACCCATTCATGATGAAAGCCCTCACTCAAATGGGGATAGAAGACAAATACCTAAACATAATAAAAGCCATATATGACAAACCCAGAGCTAGCATTATGCTCAGTGTTAAAAAACTTAAAGCAATCTCCCTATGCTCTGGAGCAAGGCAAAGATGTTTATTCTCACTGCTACTATTCAATATATTTTTGGAAGTCATGCCAGAATAATTAGGCAAGAAAAATACATTAAATAATTCCAAATTGGAAAAGAATAAATGAAACTATTGGCATTTGTGAATGACATTATATCTAGAAAATCCTAAGAGTCCTCTAAAAATTGTTAGAAACAATAAATCAATAGAGCAAAGTGGCAGAATATAAAATCAATTTGCAAAGATCAGTGCTATTTTGGTGTGCTCTAGTGGTTTAGTGGTTAGGTCCTCATCTCTGGCCGGGGCATGAACAGCATGAGTCCAAAGAATTCAGGTTCATGTCCTAAGCCCAGGGGGGAAAGCCAAGATGAACAACTAAATAAAATTTTGAAATGCTTCTTCCTCCTCACCCTGCCTGCCTGTTTACTTGCCTTTAGTCCTGCCTGCACCTTTCCTTTGAAAATAAAACAAAACAACAAAAACAACACACACACATGTACGCGCACACACAAACCCAGTGTATTTCTATATAACAAGGAACAAGAGGAAAGAGAAATCAAAAACAAAATGACATTCATAAAAGAATCAAAACAACAAAAAAGACAAAACGCCTAGTAATAAATTTAGCAAAAGAGGGGGAAGATTTAAAAATGGAAAGCTACAATACATTGACAAATGAAATAGAAGAAAACACAAAGACATAGAAAGGTGTCCCATGATCACAGGTTGGAAAAACTACCATAGTTTAAGTGTTGATCTTGGCCAAAATAATTTACAGATTCATGGCAACTTTTATCAAAATTCCAGATACATTCTTCTAGAAAATTGAACAAATAATACTCAAGTTTGTATGGATCCACAAAATGCCTCAAATAGATTAAAAATCTTCAGAAAAATGGAGAAATCACACATCCTGACTTCAAATTATATTACAGAGCGATTGTCATAAAAATGTATGGTGTTGGAAGAAAAACAAGCAGAGAGGTGGAAAAAATGAGAACCCAGGAATAAAATCACACGTATCTGGACAGTTAATCTATGACAGTAAAGTCAAGGTCATTCAATGCTGGAAGGAAAGTCTCTTTAAGAAATGGTGCTGGGAAAATTGGACGGTCACCTGCAAAAAAATAAAATAAAGTAAAATTAGTTCACTTGTTAGTACCATACACAAAAATGGACTCAAAATGCATCAAAGACTTGAAAGTAAGATGTGAAACCATAAAATAAGTAGAGGAAAACAGTAAAAATCCTCCGAGATGTTTGAGAAAGTGACACCTATTGGCAAAGGCTACTAAAAGTAAAACTAAACTGGAACTGCATGACATTTAAAAAGTACCTGCATAACAAACAAGACCATGACTAAAACAAAACAGCAATTCAATGAACGGGAGATTTTTGCATAACACAGATTAGACAACAGGTTGATCGTCAGACTGTATAAAGAAATCATATACCTCAACAAGAACCCACTAAAATAATGGACAGAAGAGCTGAATAGGCACCTCTAGAGAAAACACACAGATGATCCACAGACACAAGAAAAAGTGCTCTCCATCACTCCCCAACAAAAAAATACAAATAACCACAATGAAATACCACTTTATACATGTGAGAATGGTTTTTATTATAAAGATTAGAAGCAGCAAGTGTTGGAGAGGATCTGGAGATAATGGAATCTTGCACCATTGGTAGGAATGTAAACCTAGTCCAATCTCTCTGTAAAACAGTATGGAGATGAAAGAAAGGGAAGGAGGGAGGGAGGAAAGAAGGAAGGCCATTTGATCCAGCAATGCCACTACTAGGATTGTACCCAATCAGGGCATAGACTGCATAACATCCCTCCCTCCACTCCAGATCCCCTAACGATGTGGGGGATAGGAGGGGTGGGGGATAGGAGGGCTGGGGTGGGGGAACATTCAGTAAACAGCTGAAGACCTATTCTCCAGAGCTATGACCCCCCCCCACCCCCAGAACCTGCTTCTATTATCTGCTGAGTAGAAGGGTGGTGAGTATTTTGATTGCCTGGAGGATCTGTAGTTGAATGACTTTCAGGGGGTTTTCAGATGTGACAAGCCCTGCTAGTTAAGAAGATTGGGGTTTTACCCTCTCCTGAGTGGTACCACCTGTGGGTGCCAATAACTCAGAGACTTTGGATTACATTTAGCACAGCGTTCTTCCCCAGGAGATTCCTTCAGTTCTCTGCCCAAGAGAAGCAATTTTCATGTCATCAGCAAGAAGCTGAATTTGGAAGGTGGAGCTGGGAATGGTAGGGGACAGTGGTCAGTCCTTTGTGGACTACTTTGAATTGACAAAAAACTGTCTGACGTTTGTTTTTATAAAGACCCGGTATAGAGTGGGCTTAATGTAATAAGAGAAGGGCTAAAGATTCATTCATTTAATAAGCGTGTAAGAGGGATTTTTTTTATATGGTGAAGGAAGAACTGGACTGGCGATGGTGGACTCAATGATGTGGAAGATGTGGAATTACAATGATATACATCTGAAACCTATGCCATGTAATGATGCAATGTTCCTTCAATAATAATAATAATTATTATTATTATTAATATTAATAAACAAGTCACCAGCACCTACCAACGCTAGAGAATAGGCTGTGTTTCACGTTACAGACTCGTACGAAGGGCGCCCTTCCCTCCAGTACCTCATAGGGTCCTGGTTTCTGGTATCCGAGAAGACTGCCTCCCAAGTGCCCAGCTAGGGAAGCCTCCAAGCTCTTTGCACCTGGACTCGGTACCTGGCAGCACCCTGAGCCCTGCGCACGCGCAGGCAGCACCAAAAGGGGGCGACCCGGCCTAGGGTCTCGGGTTGAAATTCCGAGGGGGCGAGGAGCGGCAGCGCGGGAGACCACAGCCCTGGGACCGCTGGCAGCGTGTTGGGGCCGCACCCCCGCTCCCGAGAATGCCCGCCCTGTGCAGCAGGTGTGGTTGCGGCTGAGTCAGGTGGCGCAAGTGAGAGTGACGCCCTTCCCGGTCCCCGGCCGGCGAGGGGTCCAGAGGCGCCCTCAGTCCCGGGCGCGAGCGGCCCACGGGCCCTGGGCAGCAGGACGCACACCTCCCCGTAGCCGGCACCGAACGCAGGTGCACGGAGACGCGGGGCGGGCGGCCCCGGCCCGGAGGTCTGCAGCTAGGCCATCGCGGGCGCTGCAGCGTCGGGGCCGGGTCCACGACCTAGGTGGTTGGCTCCTACTCCCGAGGATTTAAGGGTCTGAACTTCTCTTTTCTAATAAAGTAGGTTTAAAGAAACAGCGTTGCTTTTCGAAATGTTGGGCTTCAACTTTGGAAAGATCAAGGTTTCTTTATTGGTTAAGAAACTGATTTATGGGGCGCCCTGGTGGAGTAGGGGTTCCCCACCAGTCCACATGCATACCAAAGTCTCAGCTTCTTGTCAGGGCCCGGTGGGAGCTACGAATGAACAAGTAAATAAAATGTTTCTCTCTCCTCTGTCTTCCTGCCTCTGCTTGTCTTCACTCCTGCCTGTATCTTTCCTAAAAAGAAACTATGACATTCTCTCCTGGTGGTTTTAACAGCTGCTCAGGCAATATTGGGAAGGCGTGTCCCACCTGCAGTCTGACCAGACACTTCACACTGCTTCTTACAGCATTTGACTTTGGATGAGATGTTGGATGTCCGTTTCCAGCCTCTAAAAGTCGAATGACATGAATGTATAAGATTTGCGTTAAGAGTGACATGAGTTCACTTTATTTTCTGAAAGTAAGGAATGAAGTATTGGAATGATTCCATGTTAAATAATTTCTAGTTAACTGATTGCTCGAGGACTCTGTAAAGTTCTTTATCCCATGATTACTAATCACGATCATTTTTTCTCAAGTGACTTGCCTGTGAGAATGAAAATTGAGTGCAAATAAATCACTGGTGCCATTGAGGCAACAGACCCTGTGGATTGCAGATACGTTATTATTTGAAGAACAACGTAATTCAGCTGCTGTGGTTTGAGCTAATGAAGCATTCTGAGCATCTTAAATGACATTACAGGAAACCTATTCCAAGTCCTTTCAGTTTTTGGATTGTTCAAGCATCTTAGTTTTCAAGAGAGTGATTGAAGGGGAGAGAAAGCTATCACTTAACTTTTGCGTCCAGGGTGACAGATATAATTGACTTTTAAAATGACAGCTGGAATTTACAGGCCTTAGGATAATCTGAACTTCAGGTATAGTATCTCCAAAGGACTGTGAGAAACAAGGCTTGAGAATGTGGTTATATAATGGTTGTCAGCTTGGTGGGTGAATTAGCTATTGGTTATCAATTCCTGATACAGCTTGTACAGAAGGAGTTTAACAAGGCTCCTTCTTTGGAGGGTTCTTTAGGATGAAAGAGGACCAGGGATCAATGACTGCCATCTGAATGTAGGCAATCATTTAGAGGACACTTTGAGATCTTTTCCAGTTCAGTGACAGCTTCTAGAGACAGGAAAAGTTGACTTACAGTCTTGTGTCCTTGGGTGGCATTTACATAAGCTCTCTCCATTTTTCAATGGTATTAGAAACAAAAATCTCAGTGCACCCTAGTGGCCTAGTGATTTAGTTCACTGTGGCACAGTCCACATACATCTCAAGGGGTGAAGCAACAAGGATGAATACTAAATAAAATAAAATCCTTCATCATTCTCTCTCCCTGCCTGGCTGCACCTTTCCTTTTAAAAAAACCCTCAAATTTACACCTTTTAGAGAATTACCTGAAGCTTCTTAGTAAGGTAAGAGAGAGTTGTATCATGAGGATTTTTCAGTGGTTGTGTTGAGGCATATTAATGATCATACAATTTCTTTGAAACCTCAAATTATTCATTCCTATGCTTGAATGTTTGTTACATGCAAGTTACCATTCTAAGTATTGGGGGATTTGGCAGTGAACAAAACTGACATCCCTGCCCTTTTTGGAATTTGCATTCTAATAACAAAGAAAGGTAATCAAAGGGTAAATCTTCTATTAAACAGGTGATAAGTGCTATGGGGTAAAATTTAGAAGAGAAAGGGATAAAGAAGGGAGTATGGGAGGTGGGCAGTGGTGTAGATAAAGGAGAGCTACAGCTTTAAGGTGGTAGGAAAGGCCCCCTTGAGAATGGTGATCAAAGACCTAAAGGAAAGAATCTAGATAAAGGAAGAAACACAAAGGCTGAAGGAGGTAGGAGATGCCTGGTGAGGTCCCAGAAAAGAAGGAATCTGGTGTGCCTGTGGAGCAAAATCCAGAGGTTTTTGTAAAGGTCTTTATTCTTTTATCTTAAGTAAAGAAATCATTGAGGGATTTTGAGTAGAAGAGGAGACATGGAAACTTATGGCTCCTGTGTTGACATTAGCTTAAGGAGGCCAAGGCGGAAGCCTGGAGACCAGTCCCAAAGCCATTACCATACAGACAGCGGAAGTGGGGAGTGAGGATCTGAAGTAAGACTAACTGCAGGGATGTGCAAAGGTGTTGTGATGAGGTAAGCATTACATTCATATTTGAATGTTGTAAAGAGCAGAACATTTTAATTTTTTGAAAATTGTACTCATGAGAGCTGCATAACTAGAATATTTGGTAATTCCAAACGCCCATTTTCCAATAGGTTAAATAAAATTTGTTCATCAACCCCAAGGGATGAGTATCTTTTTCTTTCTCTCTCTTTCTCGGCCTCACTTTCTCTCTCACACTTTCTCCTTCTCTTTCTCTCTTTGGAAAGGAGGAGGCATTTTGAAGGAAGGGAAAAAAAGAGGGAGCACTTTCATTTATTTTTGGTGGTTCCACCTGGCTCCAGGTCCAGAGCCAGGGTCCTTGGACTTTACTGAACCGCACCCCAGCTGCCTGCTGAGGACCTGAACCACCGTGGGGCACCAGGTAAGCTTTTCAAGTTAATACATTGTGTGACTGCATCTTTTAGTTGATGTTTAGCTGGAATTTAGCAGCCTAAATATTGTATAGATAAAATTTGTCTATTTGTCTTTTTTTTTTAAGGCAAGTTGCAGGCAGGAATAAAGGCAGATTACGCAGGAAAAGGAGGAAGAGCATTTTTATTTAGTTGTTCATTTGGTTTCCACCTCCCCCGCCCCCAACACACCGACTCTGAAACACCAACCTGGGTCCTTGGGATGAACCATCTTGTCTGGGTTTTAATTGAATTTGAGAGCTACAAATTTTGTCCCAATATTATGTCACTTTATTTTATAGGAGTAATTTGCTTGACTAATTACTAAACATATCTAAGTTTTTCCACTTAAGTCACAAATTTAAAAAACTTCAAATTGTGCCTGATTTTTTAAAAATATTAACTTTATTGAAATACCCCTATAGCATATAATTCTCCTACTTAAAGTATAAAATTTAATGAATTTTGATAAATTCAGAGTTGTGCAACTATCAACACATTTTAGATCATTTTCATCATCCTTTCAAAAAACCCAAACCCATTTGCAATCAATCTTCTTTCTCACCCTCCCATCCCCAACTCAGTCCTAGGACAACCAGTCCAATTCTGTCTCTAAATTTCCCTATTCTGGACCTCTACGGAAATGGAATCAGACATGTCATCTTTTTGACTGGCTTCTTTCACTTAGCTTAATGTTTTCAAGATTTACTGGCAAATAAGATTTCATTTTATAGATATGTCACATTCTATCTTCTCTTCATGAGTTCATGACCATGTGGGTTGCTTCCACTTTGGGTTATTACTAGTAACAATGCTACAAACATTGCTACAATGTTTTGTGTGGGCGTTTGTTTTCATTTTTCTTGGGTAAATACTATCTAGGAGTGGAATTGCTGAATTGTATGGTAACCCCATGTTTAACTATTTGAGGAACTACTAGACTGTTTTCCAGAGTGCCTATCCATTTTGCACTCCCACCCACAGTGTGTAGCTGGGAAGTGGTATCTCTTTGTGTTTTGATTTGCACTTCCCCAGTGGCTAATGATGTTGAGCATCTTTTCATGTGCTTATTGGCTATTTGTATGTCTTTGTAGGAAATTTAGATGTGAGGTGTAAGGTGTTTTTTACTGTTAAGAAAATCTATCACTTTACCTTGTGGATATTTAATAGCTAGGCATTACTGCTTGTAAATCTGTCAGTATGGAGAACTTGGAAACTCCTAAAGTAGCTAGAAGTTATAAGCATAGAAACCTTTGGCAGGAATTCAAGGTCATTCATTTTACATTTCTTGAACAATTTCTGTATGTTAGAGTCTTTTAAAATGAAGATGGATTTGCTGTTGTGGACCTAGTTCTTGAGTTTAGTCTTACATGGTGGAGTAGGAGAATGGGACAACTGTGAGGAATCCTCAGCCTCCAAAGGAGGTGGTGGCAGGTTGGGAGGTCATGCTCAGGAGCAAGGAATGTTCAAGAAGTTGGGTGACTATTGTCATAGGAATGGGAGGAATTAGGAAAGAGCTTTAGAAGGTCTTTCCTTTGAAGGTGACTGAATTATCCTTCCTGAGGGTAAAGGGAAGCTTTGAGTGGATTTGTTAACCAAAGTCCTGACTGGATTTTGTGTCCTAAGAACCTAGATGTCCTATGGAGATGAGCTCAACTGGAAAGGATCTCAGACTGTGTAGAGAAGTAGGGACCTGGGACTGGACTAGCTCAGCACCAGTGTTTTGCATTCAGGTTGACTATTGACCATAGATTAGATTTATAAGTTATTTTCAACAAAAAGCTCATATTGGGATTTTGATTTTTGTATTCTTTTGTTTAAAAATTGAAGTGCAAAATGAGTATTTTCCTTCAGTCGAAACTTGATATTAAATTAAATATTTTAATTACCTGTTGGCATTTCTGAAATGAATGGAGTACAGCAAACTCTTAAATACTATTCATTATCAGGGCTTTGATACTGGTCATCTGGAAGAGGCAACTGGTTATTTTTGCAAATGCTTTTCTTCATCTAGGCAGATAACCTTTCAACTGGAATTTCATGACTAGAGAAGTGTCTTGAGTGTGAATATTAACACCTCTGGAGAACCATATTCTTGGAGATCTAGGGTGCTGACTCTAAAGGAGTGCATTTGCTAAGACAGACGCGGGTGGGCCGTTGGTTGTGGATGGCACACAACAAGGTGATGGACACTTTTTGGCCTTTGAACTGCCCAGCAGCAAAGAAGGTCTAGGTTTGAGCTTTTTGGCCACCAGAGCAGCCTGTTACCCTAGCCGCACCCAAGAAAGAAAAGAGAATTGTATTCTTTATGTGTTATGTGAAGCAGATGGGTGGTGTTTGTTCTTAAAGTACTTTTTTTTTAAAAAAAGAAAGATGCAGGTAGGAATGAGGGAAATAAGCTGGCAGGCAGGTAAGGAGAAGAGGAAGAACATTTATTTAGTTGTTCATTTTCCCCAGACCTGAGTCTTGAACCTGGGTCCTTGGGAAGCATGTGGACTATGTCCAGTGGCCTTATTCATTAGGCCACCAGAGTGTGTTCAAAGTAACTTCAAAGATAGGGGTGCTCCATAGTGGCTTAGTGATTAATTCCATGGCTACAATGGTGTTGTACATGTAAAAATCCAAAGACTTGGGTTTGAGGCCCGAGACTCAGTGAACAAAAGACATGAACAATTAAATGGATAGACAGAGCCTTCTTCTTCCTGCTTCCTGCCTTCCTGCATGCCTGCTTGCCTTCATTCCTGCCTGATTCCATCTTCTAAAAGAAGTAAATAGACTGATTCTTAGGAAAAAAAAAATACATAAAACACTCGGTTAAATTTGTATCTCATATAAACAATGAATAATTTTTAAATGAACTTTTTATTATCAAAGAATAATATACATGCAAAAATGTATATGAATCAAGGGCAAACTCAGTGGATTATCAGTGTCAAAGCCCCTGTGTAACCAGCCCTCCTTAGGCCCTTGCCACCTCTTCCCCAGGACAGTGAAAACTGTCAGCCTGACTTCTGAAAGCATAGTTTTGTCTGGTTTTGAGCTTTATATAAATGAGATAATAAAGTGATGTGTGCTTGCTAGTTCAACTTCTTTCACTCAGGTCAACACTTCCCACACTTTTCTCCCCACTTTGTTGTTTCTTTTACCCCCTACCCCCATTTTGTTCCTTCTAGGGATGAGATATTATTTACATTCAGTCAAATTGACTCATTTTGTATGCATAGTTTGAATTTTAGTCATTTTATAGTTCTGTATCATCACTCTTAAGATCTAAAACAACTTAATCACCCTAAAAAATTTCCATCTACCCATTTTCTTTTCTTTTTTAAGGAACAGTGCAGACAGGAATGAAGTTGAGGAGGCAAGCCAACAGAAAGAGAGAAGAGGAAACAATTTTACTTTATTTAGTTCATCTTGTCTTTTACCCCCCAGATACAGGATGCGAACCCAGGTCCTTGGGATGTATGTGGACTGCGCCTGGCCAGAGGCAGTGAACCAAACGGCTACTCCACCACTGCGCACCTACTTATGCCCTTTTGCAGTAGGTTCCCACCCCTGCCTTGATGCGAGGCAAATGACTTGCTTTTTTTCACTATAGTTTTGCGTTTTCTTGAGTTTCATAAAACGGAGCCAGATGAAACATAGTTTTTTGTGTCTGACACATTCACATAGCGTAGCTCAACGTAACGTTAGATTTATCCACGTTTGTACTATTCCATTGTAGGACTGCATCCTTTTAGGGCTTGGGAGGTTGTTTCTGCTTTATGCTCTTGTAAATAATGCTGTCTTGATTATCTTGCTTATGTCTCTGGTGAGTATGTTTGCATTTCTGCCAACTACATCTGTAGCAGGGCCAGTTTCAGTAGATACTGTCAACGGTTTTTACCTATTTATACTCTAAACTGGTCATTTGTAAAAGTTTAGGCATTTCTGTATTCCTCCCAGCACCTGATAATTGTCTTCTTAATTTTAATCTTTCTGTAAGTTAGTAGTTATAATTTAAGGCAACAAAGTAGTGACAAATTGCCAGCTATTTTATGTGTTTGTCTCTGTCAAACTCTTGTATTAGATGAGAGTTTATTTTACTCACATTTTTGTCTGGGTTTTATTTATTTTTTAAAGGAAAGATGCTGGCAAGAATGAAGCCGAGCAGAGTCAAAAGAGCAGGAATTGAATTATGTATTTATGTATTTATTTTGGTTGTGCCCCTGTCCTGGGTAGTGAACCTGAGTCCTTGGGCTTTAGATGGGCTGTGTTCCAGTCACCAGCTTAGCACCTGAGTGCTACCTTATTCAGTTTTCATTTTAAAAATAATTTATAATTCTAAATTCTATTGCCATAGGTAGAGTTATTAAGTCCAGACTCTGAGCTATTCAGAAAATTGAATTTCTGCTGTGTTGTATGAGACTGAATTTTGCTTTGTGCTGTGTTTTGGAGAAGAGAAGTAGTGGTTAAAGAATTAAGCTGAATGCTTGTTTTCCATTTGTTTTAGCTGTGAGACCAATAGTAGAGGAGGGGTGACAAGACAAGTTTATTTAGCTCCTGTAAAGAGCACTTTTAGTCACGGCTCATCGACCTGGCCTCTTTGCTTTGCAGGGAGGTGCTGGTGGAGGAGACGATAGTCTGTCTCCAGAAAGCCCTGAGTTAATTAATCTGGATTCCAGAGGACCAACAGTTAGAGAAACTAAGTTTGCAAAGAAGCACATCAAAATGAGTTCAGGGGTGCTGGCCTTGTGGTGGGACTGGAGAGAGGACACTGGTATATCATCAGAGATAGCAGTGACAGTAGGGTGTCATCTGCTCTTCCAGGTTTTGTTTTTAAGTCTTGGAAAATTTGAAGTTTTGAGAGTTTTTGAGCTATTGGTGGTTCGGGTTATTTTTCCCCAAGTCCCAAACTTTGACGGGACTGATTTCTCTTTCTTGTAGGACCTTCTGAACATGATGCTTGCGGAACAGGAAAACCTGAAGGACACGTCATTAAAAGCATCTTTATCTAGACTCAAAAAGAGCTGACTGCCCCATGCAGTGAGTCACAGGTGGGGGCCTCGGGGAGTTGCTTGACTCTGAGATGTGGGAAAGGACTTTGGCTCATCTGCTGGTGGAACATCTCCGTAGGCAGGCATGGGGCCTGGGAAGTGAGGAGCATACGCTGCTGTTCCCACAGAGTAATTTTCTGCAGAGTTGTCCTGTTGAGGTGAAGCAGCCAATGAGTGCTGCACTGCTTTGATCAAAAATAAGCTTCCTTTTGCTGCCAGTTTGTACAGCATCTACATTTTTGTTTTAATTCTGAGCAACAGTGAGGCACAGAGGCAACTGTGCTAGTCTTTTATTTTTATTTTTATTTTTTTCAGAAAATGAAAAGAGTTTCCTGGGGAGCAAGGTTGACTAAGGCTAGAAGGGAAAGTTACCCTAGAACAACCTTATGTTGGCGTTTTCATGCCAGAAGCTGCACACCACCAAACCACAGCTGGAATATGGGAGCATAGTCGGTTTCAGAGCACAGCTGTGAGCCTTGCTGGGACGTGGCTGTGGAGGACACCAACGAGGATGGCATGAACAAAGAGATGGGACTTGAAAACCCATGCCTGGTCAGAGCCAGTCAAAACAATGTTGGGATCCTAAAAATGAAGACGTGATGTTCATGGGAGTAAAGAGAATAGATGTGAGTACAGGGGCCGCACACACGCTGGTTAATGTGTTTCTGATGTGGTTCTTAAATGCCTCTCGCTGGTAGGAAGAGCTTCCTGGGTGTCTCCATGCAGGCAACCCTGGAGGGAGGCTGTCTTTAAAGGGTCAAGGGCAATTCTTACCTGGCAGCCAAGGGTAACTGGGCAGACCATGATATCAGTGACGTTTCCTGCAATCAGCAGACACAACATAAATGTCACTCACTCACTTGGAATAGTTTCTTTCTTTAGGGACACACTTTATTGGTGAGGGAGAGGGGAAGGTGTGAATTAGAACAGGAATGACAAATAGAATTCATTTACTCATTTGTGAATTCCTCACATGGATAACACACATAATTATAAAATGCACATAGGGTTCCATTCTCAGAAAGGAGTCCTTTTATCTATTAGTGGCTTCCAGCCAGTCTAGACTGTCAGGCACCTGGTGCCTGGGTGGTCACTGTTGGTCCTCAGTGGCTAGAAACTGGAGTGCGGCTTCCTCTCTTCTACAATGTGACAATTTCTAGTTCACCAATGTTGCGTAAAACTGTATAAATTATAGGACTCTAACTGCCACTCCCCAACGCCCCCGTCCCCCATGTACCAGTTAGGAGTGAGAAGGACAACAAAAGTTATCTCGATTGTTTAGGTGATGGTCTTAGGTCTTAGGATTGTGATGAGCATTTAGTTATGACCTAAAATATACCACCTTAGACATAATGGAAGGCAAGCTTTCTAACCAAGATTCAATTTTTATGGGAGTACTCTAGTGCCTTTCCTCATTGAGACCTTCATTCGGGGCCCGCTTTGTGCCTTATTGTGTTGTGCCACTAATGTCTGTCATTATTTCTCGCTTCTATTGTCCTTCCCTCCCTTGAAGAAATCCATGTGGAACCCACAGTAGAAACTTGTCTTCTACAGGAAGGAGAGGCGACCATCATGAAGTGCAGAAGAGGATTTACATTCTCACATAAAACTGATGTGAAAACAGAAAGGGGAGAAAACAAGAACTGAAATTACTTCAAGATCTAGATCAAGAGCTGTGTCAAAGCATGTGTATGTCACCCTGTGAGACTGACAGCACCTCAATTCCCAGCTTAGAAGAGCTGAATGGTTTGATCTAGACAGTACTTGGCACTTTTGAGGGAAACAAAGATGTCCAGTCTGTATTCTCTTCTCAAAAGGCCCTTGGAGTTTCCTCTGGTTGTCATGTAAGCATTTTGTTTTATTGGCTCCAAGGTGCGAGGAGTTTCTCAACATAAGAATACAGATTATACTGTATATGGCAGAATTAAATCACACCCCAGGTTTGAGCTTCACAACGGTTGTGATGTGTGAAGATGAAGATGCCTTTTGTTTATCTTCAGAGAAATTTGCAACCCTATGAAAGTTACGATGGCAAGTAATATCTACCCAAATCATGGCCCGGGGTCTCCACAGCATCCAGCAACTTGAAAAATGCCGCCCCACCCCAATCGTAAAGAAGGAACCAATGTAAATTAAGAGAATGATGTACAACTGAGTGGAGTAGCGGTTGGGTCACCTGCCTCTGGCCAACACAGTCCACAAACATCCCAAGGACCCAGGGGCAATTACCAAAATGAACAGCTGAATAAATGAAATACTCTCTTCCTGCCTGCCTTTTCTCCTTCAATCCTGCCTGCACCTTTCCTTTAAAAAAAATGAGGAAGACTAAAGATAATATTACAGGCTATTCAACCTTGACTTTTTTTAAACAAGATTTATATATACCTCTAAGAATGAAATTGAAGTTTTGGGTGACATAATTAATAGTCATTTGAATTCACTTAATGCTTAATTGAAAATAATTATTTTATGTTCAAAATATGAAATCTAATTCTTGGGGTTTGAGATCCTACTCTGATGACAGCCTTGGAGTTTTGGTCCAGAAGTCATGAAAACACACCTCTTCTCAAACTTGTAAAAATGCTGCTTCTCCACGCAAGTGCAGAGGTTTCTTTGTGGGAGGCTGGAGGGCCAGCCATCTCTATGTGTTGTCTTTACTCCTGGCTCTGCTGCTACAGCTGGAAATAAAAAAAAAAAAATCACAAAATGAAGCCGTCTTTGAGATGTCTGCACACCCCATGCACTCCTGGGCCTCTCTCTTCAGAGGACTACACAGAAAACCTGTTTCTGCTCCATGATACTGAGATTCTGCAGTGAAGGGACTACTATGCGATTCAAAAAGAACTCTTTTAATGTGTCCAGAAGTGGGAAGAAGGCTGGAGACTTTTCTTGGAGGTACTGCCCTAGTCCCTGTCTGTTTTTCTTAGGGCACCATGAAGGGTTCCACCCCAACAGAGGCCCAGTCCAGTTTCCTTTGCTCTTTACTGGGTTTCCGATCTAATCTCTTCTCTCTCGTTGTCTCTGAATTGCTGCTACCCACCTGTAATTTGAGCTTGCATTCAGGTACATGAAAGAGAAAATCCCAAATGAACAGCTTAAATAAGACTGACCGAAGTGTCTTGCCTACAGAAGTCTGAGGCAGACAGTTCCATGGTCATAGGGCCCCTGACTTCTCCAGCTCACGTTTCCCCCACCCTGAAGGGGTATCCAGACGGCTCCAGAGCTCCCAACCTCCAAGGACACTTCCAGGCTTTTGCATGGCCACTCTGCTCACACCATCCCAGCTACCTCTATGGCTTCGTCCTGCTTCTCTTACCCAGGAAGGAGAGGAATGGACACTGGGGCCAGCAACTAACCATGCCTACATTCCAACTTTTGCTTTATTCTTGGGCACATTTGTGTATCCCTTTGTTTCTGTAGACTTAGCTTGACAAGGGTCCCTGGGTGCCTTTTAGAGCTTAGGGCTGGACTAGGGAAAGGCCAGCCAGGGGCCTCATTCTCAAGTTCATGATGTCCTGTTAGGGCTTGAAGGGGCCTTCGAGCGTCCTTAGCTCAAGTCCTTCAAGTTTACAGGCAGGAAAGTAGACTCAGAAGTGCAGAGCAGTGTATGAGATCTTGTGCTGTGTAAGACCGGCTGTCCCTGTCCCCATTACTTACTTCCCATTGAAAGCAAAGAGGAGGAGCAAGTACCATCAGAGAGTTCCTTAGATTAGAGGCTGGTCTGGCAATTTTTGTTGACCTGCCAATATTTTAGAAAATGTAAGCAATTACTGGTCCCTATAGTTATTGTTCAATCTGTAGTCACCAGTCTGGAAGAGAAGCAGAATTTCCTTACAAGCTAGGCCTCTAAATTGGCCTCAAGATTGTTTGCAAAGTTATTTATCTGTATTTCAGTTCGTCCATCTAATTGACGAGTGATATGCTTATATTTTTGTTCTGATATACTCTTTACAGTGTAGAATAACAAAACAAAAGCTCAAAAGAAGCCTAACGCTTTACATTTGTACCTTCCTTTTGGTGAGGGGTCATTTAGTAAAAAACCAGATTCGCTCTCAACTCTCTAGCTGGACCCATTCAAGCTGCATTCTGTTCAACAGGAAGCAAGTGGACATGCGGGGGTGCCACCCCCAAGTCCTCAAGTCCATCTGCCTGCTCCTTCTTGTGGGTGAACTGAAATCTCTTGACATCTGGACCAAGGAAAAGAGCCAGTGACATGGAGAAAATGTATTGAAGTCTCTCTTCCTTTTTAGGAAGCAGTAGTTTTGCAGCTCCCTGAGGAAGGGCTCAGGTATGTGGGAAGTGCTCCAACCACTGTCTGGCCTAGAAGGCTCCGCTCTAGTGGAGAGAGGAGGGTGGGAGAGACAAAGTCTCAGAAAAGGGATCCCTGTGCAAACAAATCTAGCTGAAGTCACTGGTCTGCTGCCATAGGATTTCCGCTAATTAAAATGTATTTTTCACAGAGAAAATCATCTGGTGCAAACAGATACATAAACTGTGGAGGAAATCTGTTGAAAGAAGAAAAGCAACAAGCCAACTTCTAAAAAACATTCCCTCCGGTAATGTTACAAGTTTTTGGTGCCAGGCTACAAAATGCCTTACTTTTTATATGTCCTTTGCTGTGAATCATTTTGCCCCCAAGCTGTCTTCTCTTCTGAAGCTTAAGCAAAGCTAAAAAGTACCTACTGGTCCCCTCTGTGGTTTAACCTGAGGTGCAGCCTTTGAAACTTGTGAACCAGGCTTAGAGACTGAGAGATGGGCAGGGCAGAAAAAAATACATTATAAAAGCAGCTGAGTATCAGGTTTGCTAGGCTGCTGTAACTGAGGACCACAGACTAGCTGATGTAAACACTTGACATTTATTTCTTCAGTTCTGGAGGCTGGTAGTCTGAGGTCAAGTTGTCAGTTGGGTTGGTTTCTTCTAAGACCTCTCTGCCCCATAGGTGGCGTCTTCTCCTGTTTTCACCTCTCTCCCTCTGTGTCATGTTTGTGTCCTAATATCTAACCAGGACAGCAGTCATGTTGGATTAGAATTTACACGAAGATCATTTCAACCTCATTAAAGCTCTTGTCTATTAAAGCCACATGCTGAGGTACTGAGGGTTGGGGTCTAGGACTTCGACACATGAATTTCAGGGTGAGAGGACATAATTCAGACAATAACAGCAGGCATTTTTTGAGTAAGTGCTTTGGGCTTCATTCCAATTCTGTTTTAATTGTATTGGCACTTAATTCAATCCATGCTATTTATTCATTGTGCTGCCCACAATGAGGATCCACTCTGTGTGACTAGTTCCTGGAATATATGCCTTACTAACCCTTCAGCTAATACTTGCTTCCCTTCTGTGCCTGTCTGTGCGATGCTGAGCGCTAAAGCACATGGGAGGCCCTGGGGGTAAATCTTCCAGGAAGCTCCTCAGCTCCTAGTATCTACTGCATCTTTACTCGCACTTAACTGAATGTCCTTTACTTAACACTGCGAGTTCTCCTCCCTCAGTATGAATTCCTGTTGAGGACTGAGGCTGCCCCTCACCTTGGGAGGAAGACATTGAGTTAAAGCCCAGGACACCAACTCTCTTGCTGCTGCAGTGAGGGAGGAGGACAGTTGGTGGAGGCCGTAACTTGTTTTGAGCAGGGTGTCCAGTGTCAATTCTGATCCCTCTTTCAAATGATGCATCTGAGTGGATCTGGTGTGGTTCAAAGGCTGGCTGGTTTCTAGACAGAGGGTCCAACTTTCTCTCTCTTGCTTTCACAGCCAAACCCCACTTCACTCCTTGGGCTTAGATGTACTTGCTTGCCTCTGTGGCTACATTAGGGAGGGCTGTCCGGCTTGGGGTGCTGTGGGTAGTAGGCGTCCCAAGCACCATGAAACCAGCAGACTAGCTCTACTCACCTGTCTTTCTCAGTGGTCATTTGCACCTTTTCTTTCCTGTTCCTGTACCACATGTTCCAGCATGAGATCAAGTCACCAGCAGGTTGCAAGGCCGTCAGCCCCAGGGATTGGTAGCGATCTGGGGGTGGGGGAGACCACCGTTCTGGAAAGGGCTCAAGAAACCAAAGCTTGTTGCTTAACCAGCTGAAGAACTCTGAAGTGTAAGGATTTCTCTTGCAAGGATTTTAACAGAATAGACTGAGTGAGGAGAGGGGTCAAAGTCATATGTGCACATGCTTAATCTGTGACTAACAGGATGGTGCTGAGTCTGTCGCAGCCTGTGCTGGCTAGGGACTTGTCTCAGAAATCAGCCCTCAGGGAACTTAGGCTGATGGTGGCCTATACTCGCAGGATGGGCATGTGAGAGAGGCAGGACTGCCACTGAACATACTTATTTTTCAACAGCAAGACCTTTCAGAGGCTTCCACATCTGATGCTACTTCTCCTGTCCTCAATATGAGCAACATCCAGTCCTGAGAAGCCCTGATCAGTCAGCTGGCTGTGACTTCTGGTGTCCTGTGGCTGTTATACAGGGGTGGCATTAGTTTTCCTTTGGTCTGGGTGTGCTTGAAACCCTGCACAGGTTTCATCAGCATGGGCCTAACTCAGGGGTGCACATGAGTGTTAGAGATGAAAGCCCCTCACATGCTTCCGTTTTCATCACCACTGCCTTCCCCAAAGCTCTCCAGGTCATTCCCCTTCTGCCCGCGCTGACACTGCTGTGCACGTGGTGGCTCTCAGAGCTCACGTGGAGGTGTCGGAGATGCCTTTTAGTCATTCAGTTCTTAAAAATAAATTAAAATACGTCTACCTTTAGATTTTTTTTTAAGCTTTATTATACTGTTTTCCTCTTTCCAAGTCACTTTTTGGTTGATTTGGTCTTTCAAAGCAGGGAAAAAGGACATAGAAATGTTTCATTGGAGGATGTGATTTCTATATTCTTCTGTGCATTTCTAAATCACACACACTTATTTTGAGAATTGTAAAAAGACTACCTTCTGATTTTGTTGCTATTTGTTATGTACACAGGAAGGGCTTTGATAGAATGAGGTTGCTGACCTGATTTTAAAACTGCTTTTTTTAAAATAAAGTACATGGTTTTAATAAAATTCGACTTACTACACAGCTGTGAAATATCACCTCCATCAGGTTATTGAACTGACCCATCTCTCCAAGATGTTCCTCCTGACTCTGCCTATGCTAACTGCTTCTCACCCCAGCCCCAGCGGCCACAGGGAGTTGTCACTCTAGAAGCGTTTGTATTTTCTAGAGTTTTATATAAATGAAAATATTATTCTACTTACATAAGTAGGATCATTGAGATTTATTCACATTGTTTCTTGAAGCCATAATTCATTTTTACTTTTTGTATTCCATAGTATAGATATGGCACAGTTTACTTAACTGCAATGTTTTGTTGTTTCTAGTTTGGGTATTAAAAATAAAGCTGCTTATTTCTTAGAAATGGAAAAAATAATGGTGGCATAGAGTCCAAATAGTTTAATACTAAGAAATGGGTGGCTCTGTGTTTGACAGGCAAAGCTGTCTGCCAGTATATAGGCATCATATCCTATAATACATGAGAACTACTCTGCATCTTTTGTGATAATAAACAATATATTTTAGAGTATAAGAACTGATTGTTCACATGTCAGCACTTCGTCAATTTTAAGAAACTCAGTGAGTTTTGAGCATTGATATGTGCTTAACATTATGTTAATCTCCATGGCAGATTAAAAAAAACACACAACACATTTTCTTAAGGATCTTACTCTGTTCTACTCCTGAGAGACATAATATACTATCCTGCCAAGTATTTTCACTCACTCTCACAAACTTCGGCCCCTAGCCCAGCGCTTGGCACAGGCTGGGCTCTCAACAATGAATGCTGAATGAACAGTATTTGGAGGTCACAATGCTAAGCTGAAATTTGAAGTAGACATTAGGAGTCTCAGAAATATTCAGAATTGCTACGGATGCTGTATATGCCAAAGTTCCGCTTGTTGAGTTAAGAAAAGCTAAAAGTCCCAAATATGACAGGAAAACTCATTGTAAAAAAAGTCTTTTAGACATATTTGACTGTTTACTTTCTTTTAAGTGAGAAAATGTATGTCTTATTCACATAGAAGCCCTTTTTCTAGACATTTTATGATAATGTGCAGACAGCAAAAATGTGAGGAGTTTGGATGTCAAAGGGATTAAACTTTTAAAATATCTACCCGCAGACATTAGAAGGAATTTTTAACATTTTATTACATTATAACTTCTCCAAAATTGCTTGTATTTTTCCATCTTTGTTGGTGGTTGTGTATCTGCATTTTATGCCTTCTGTCCAAGTAAAAAAAGTAAACTTTTGAATTCACTAAAAAGACATTTGAATTCTTTGTAAAATACATGTTTATATAGTTAAATGCTTACAACTAATATGCCCAAACATATGTGAATGAACTACTAATATGAACTACTGTATTTTGCTGTGTGTAATGTACGCCCATGTTTTTGGTTCAGACTACAGGAAAAGAAATCTTTTGTTTTAATTTTTAATCCAAAATTTTATTTGTTTTTATATTAGGTATAATATATTATATATTAGGTATATATGTTGTTTATATATTGTTTTTTGTATTATAAAGGAATTTTAGCATTTATTTTTTCACATTATGGTACAAGAAATTTTATGTAACAAATAATTGCAAAACACAATACTTAAGCTTTTGCTCCTGTTGCCTCTACAATCTGATGACACTCTATATGGAAAGAGGTCCAAAATATCTTTAAGCAGCTATGTAATCATGCTCTCTAGCATATTTAATAACTGTTAGCTTAAAACTTGCAGTATGTGTATTTCTGTAAAAAATATCAGCTAGATTGGCACCCGGGGGCTCTTCCTGACACATGTGCACGACGTGAGATTGAAATGAAGGCCTCTGCATCCACCTGGCCCTTGACCTCAATGGCAGCTAGCCTGGACTCCAGCAGAGTTGCTAGGCAAATGAAGGCACTAGAAGCTCTACTGGCACACTCCAAGTCCAGGAAAAATGTGAATGGATTGCTTTTGAATGAGAACGAAAATTTCTTTTTTTATGGTGGGTTTATGAAAGATTCTAAAGAACTGAAGATCAGAGCATCCTCGCCTCACGGTATTTGATCATCAGATGTAGCAGACATCTGCTTATCAAGAATGAACCCAATGTAACTCCTGAAAAGACAGAACTTCTTTTTTATAAGCTCTTGAACAAGCATGGAATGAAAACCATCTCTCAGATTATCCCTTTCTGAACTTTAAAAAATGAATATAAAAGCCTATGAAGCCAAGTTCTTCCTCTTAGGTGGCTTTGATTTACTCCTTACGGATGCAAGTCTCAGATGGCTTTTACCCTCCATCCTAGGGAGACATTTCTATTACAGAGAGAAATTTCCCTGACCTGTAAATCTCTGGCCAAGAATTTCTCCAAAGAGATCAGTGAGGCTGGAGGCAGACCTGTCTTAAACCTCTAAAAGTGGTTCCTGCAGCACTGTCTGTGTCGGTCACACTGGAGCGCGGGTCCAGCACATCAGTGAAAATGTCACCATGGTCACAAAACGACTTGCAGAGAAATTGCCAGAGAAGTGGGAGAGTGTGAAACTCCTGTTTGTGAAAAAACTGAGAAATCCATTTCCCTTCCTGTCTTTCTTCATCTGTGAGCAGTGAGCATGAAGCTGAAGGCACACACACACCTAGTCAGAAGAGAAGAGAAGCAAAGACAGAAACAGTATTTGGGGGAAAGGAAAAGAAACAAGAAGCTTCTGGATCAAGCTGAAAAGGCTATCAGCTCCAACTGGAAAGGAGGTGACCCCTGACACTAATGGTGCGCCAGTTAAGATCCTTGACCCAGGAGGCAGACACCCCAGAGAGTGAGAAGAGATGGCTGAAAAGGCCCTATTTAGTGTGTGACCAGTCTGAAGAAGAAAGTCCAGTTCTGCTACCAATAAGAAACACTTCAGCTAAAGAAAGTGCAGAGATGCAAAAACATGCCACAGTGAAGAAGTCTGCTAATTTTAGAGACCTTGACCCCAACACACCTCATGGGAAAAAGAGAAAGGCCATCCTAGCTTTGGAGACCCTGAGAGCTGCAGAGCCCAAGATGCCAGATAAAAGCCCCAGGAGGAAGCCAAGAACCAGAAGAGGTGCAAAAAGAAAAAACAAAAACAAAAACTCTTCACTGAGGAAAAAAGACCCCAGACAGACTCCCTAAAAAACAGAGGCCAAGTTATTTGCTACTCGTAGTAAATCCATAAAAAATGCTCCTCGCCTGCCAAAAAGCACAATGTCCCCCAGTCAACCTCAAATCTGTGACTCAGCCAGAAAGAAACACCAGAGCTACCTGAAGAACTTTTTCAAAATACCTAAGTCCTGATACCTCCTTGAACCTCTCAGGCCTGGATTTAAGTATTTTTTTTTAAACTTCCCATTTTGATGTGTATTTATGGATGTGAGAACCAGTAGTTGAAGTAAATCTATTTTTTTAATTGTTCTTCTGTGTATTTGCTAATATAACAGAGGAAAAATGCAGTGTTTCTCTGTGGTTGTGTTTTTCACTATTAAAGCATAACATTGGTTAATATATATATATATATATATATATGTATGTATGTGTAAGTAAAGTATATGTTAAAGCATAAAATTGCTTTTGAGTATTAAAAACATGAAAACTAGGTTACTAGCTCCCACCTAACGTGTACAAAGAGAAATGTCACCCTGTTCATCCTACAGTCATAAAGTTGGCATCACCCATTGCACCAAGTCAAGAGTCACTTACTCTGTGGACAACAACACATCACTGGTCATTTCGTTTAATTGAATAGTTGACCAAAATGGCTTCCCTTGCACGGTTGTCATGAGTTCAACAAAATGGATCATTGTATTCCAGGGTATTCTGCATACAGATATTATTATTGATTTCTAGAGTTAAACTTCTAACTCACAAGCATAAATAGAAGCATTAAAAACATTTATATAGATAAAGGATTAGTACTACCCATGCATAATGCACATCCTTATTTTTCCCTCACAAATCTGGACAAGAAAATTGTGCATTATACATGGTAAAATATGGTATCTGTGTACAGACAGAAAAAACGAAAGCTATGAATATTCATCATCTCTTTGTATGGATTTTTTTTTCCTTGTGGTTAAATACCTAGGAGTAGAATGACTAGATCATACATAGGGTAGGTAAGATTATATGTTTAATTCCTTAAGAAACTGCCGAATTGTTTTCCAGAATGGTTGGATTGATTTACGTACCCAACAGAAATGTGTGAAGGTTCCAGTTAAAATTCCATAATTTTAACTATTCTATTAGATATGAAATGATATCTCATTGGGATTTTGATTTGTGCTTTCTTAATGACTAATGACTGAGCATCTTTTCACGTGTTTATTTGCCATCCTTGTTCTTCAGTGAAGTACCTATTCACCATTATATACTGTCTAAAAAATTGGGTTGTGTTCTTACTGTTGAGTTGTGAGAAGTCTGTATTCTGGAAACAAGTTCTTTTGTCAAATAGATGTTTTACAAAGATCTTCTAGTCTCTGGCTTAAACAGGGTGTTTTGAAGAATGGTGGTTTAATTATGACTAAATCCTTGTTCTTTCAATTGTGCTTTTGTTTTTCCAAAAATCGTTACCCACCCAAAATTATAGACTTTCTACTCAGAGCTTAATGTTTTGGGTTCTATGTCTTGATGCTATTGTAAACTGTTTTTAAGCTATAATTTCCAATAGTTTGATAGCTACACATAGCAATGCAATGAGTTTTGGTATAATGTTATATCCTGCAAACTGCTAAACTCAATTATTTTAAGAGAAATTGTCTTCCAGAAAGAAGCATATAACCTTGTCTGGCTCCAGTTTTTATGGCTGCTTCCAAAGGACACCTAAGGATCCTAAGAGACAACTGTGAATAATTATATGCCAATGAATTTGGACAGTCTAGTGAAGAAGTTGAATCAGTTATCAAAAAACACCCAACATGCAAAAGGCTAAGACCAGATGGCTTCCCTTATCAATTCTACCAAAGAATTGATATCATTCTCTTCTCCAAACTCTTCCAGAAAATAGAAGAGGAGGAACATTTCCAAATTTAATTTATAAGGTCAATTTACCTGGATATCAAGGTATACATAAAAGGGCAGGTAAGTCACCCACCTGTGACTGAGACCACAGTCCCCACACGTCCCAGGGTCTTCATTCTAAACTTGAGGCCAGGAAAATAACCAAGATGAACAACTAGAAGAAAAAAAAAAAAAGAGATGTGCTTCTTCCTCCTCTCTTTGCCTGCCTGACTCTGCTCTTCGTTTTCTTTCCTCCCTGCACCATTCTTTAAAAAAAAAAAACACACACAGAAAAGCTACCAGAAAAGGACATCACAAGCAAATTATAGGCCAGAATAGATATAAGCATCCTCAAAATATGAACTGAATTTAGCAATACACACAAACAATCATACCATGATCAAATGAATTTACTCGAGATTCGAGGATATTTCAACATCCACAATGTGACACATCACATTAGCAAAGATAAAAACAAACAAACAAAAAAAATCACACAATAATATCAGATGCAGAAGTATTTGGCAACTGTTAACATCCATTTATAGTTAAAAACTATAACCTCTATAAAGTGTACATAGAGGGAACATACCTCAATATAAAAAAAAAAAAGGCTGCATAATGACAGACCTACATTTAACATCATGATCAATGGCTAAAATCTTCTCCTCTAAAATCAGGGACAAGACAAGGACACCTTCTCTTACCACTTTAATTCAGCATAGTATTGGAAGTCCTAGCCAGAGAAATTTAGGCAAGAAAAAGAAAGAAAAGACATCCACATATAAAAAAAAGATTTAAAACTCACTATTGGCACATGACATGTTATATATACTGTTATATAGAAAACTCAAGACTCCACCAAAATGCTATTAAAGTAAATGGTACCAACAAAATTGCAGGACACAAAGTCAATATACTGAAATCTGTTGTATGAACTATCAGAAAGAGAAAATAAGAAAGTAATCTCATTTTCAATTGCATCAAAAAAGAATAAACCACATAGGAATAAATTTAATGAAAGACATGGAACACCTGTACACTGAAAACTAAGACTGAGGTGTTAATTGAAAATATGGGCACACCCGGGTGCAGTGGCACCTCTCTGTTCACTGCAGCATTATTTACATCACACGGATGTAACTTTAGTGCCCGCTGGTAAGTGAATGAAGAGAACGTGATGTACATTTACAGCCATGCATCTCAACAACGGAGATGTAGTCTAAGACATGTATCTAAAGTGATTTTATCATTGTGCAAATGTCAGTGTAACAAACCTGGGTGGTATAATTTACTACACATCTTAGCTGTAGATACAACCTACTAGAACTGCTTCCTCATTTCTCTTTGTTGTAGATCTTATTTTGAACTCTTCAAGGTAGTTAATCCTTTTGCATTAGAAATTCTTTTTAAGAAAAGGTGCAGACAGAAGTAAAGGTGAGTGTGCGGGTGGGCAGGAAGAGACAAATGGAAGAGACATTTCTTATTTAGTTGTCCACAGTGGTACAGTGTCTCCTTGGCTTCGATCCCAGGGGTATGTGTCTTGCTCTTTCAGGAACCATCGACCTAACTGCTGTTCCACCAGGGTGTGTCACTGAAGTTTTGACTCCTGATTTGGGGTATATTTCTCTCTCCATTTTTTGCCCTACATTGTGTTTGTTTCTATGGATTAAGCTAAAAATCTTTCCAGAGCTTAATGTAACAGTCTCGTGTTAGGATTTCAGGTGGCCGAGTTTAGGCCTGGGGCAGGAGCTCCATCTGGCAAGTCTTGGGGACTTTGGGCTGCAGACAAGCAGGTGGGTCAGCAGCTGCCACAGGCAGGGGAGGGGCAACTGCTTCTCAGACTCTAGTGGTCTTTTCCTACAGAGGTGCAGAAGCTTTGCAGGAAAGCAATCATCACCTCACCGAGTTGCAGCTTCTGTCTCCCTGCTACTAACCTAGGCCATTGTCGTCCTGGTGACCACGAGAACTGTAACCAGGAGAATGAATTGTCCCATGACCTGCTGAAGGTGGAGGGATTGGGTAAGCAAAGTGAAGGAGTTCAGTAATGAAGTTGGAAGTAAATAGGTAAAAGGATGTTGCAGTATTTCAGCCAAGCATTGCTTTCTTGGAGTAGTGCTATTAGAAGCCTAAAGAATTAACCACATTTGAAAGACTTGGGTATAAATTGACCAGGAGATCTTGATTGATACCCAAGAAGAATCTGATTTCTTATTTGCATATTTGGAGAAGTAAAATAAAATGTGGAATACAAGGGTGAACACAGACTTTCATGTAAAGGGGAGGTAGCAGTGCTAGTAAACCTCCGTTGTATATCATTGTGAACTGGACCTGAAAAGATTAGACTATCTAGAAGGAGGTGTAATTTTTTTTATTTCAAAAACAATACATGAAACAGTAACTTTTTTACTACATGCTATTGGAAGTGGAATTCACAGGAGGATGGCTGGAGCATGGGGTCTGGATAGGTGAAATAATTCACAAGTCAGCAATACAAAGCTTTGTAAGAAAGCGATAGAAAAATTTATTCATTATTCAAGAGAGGAACAGGGTCAGACTCCAGAAGACAAGTGTACATCAGATGGTTAGGATTCGGGTTTACATAGGATGGGTGAAGGTGGAAGGTGGGTGAGATGCAGCAAGCTTTCCAGTTTCTCAAGTAACTGGGAAACAGGGTATGTTTTTGTTGTTGTTTCCAGGGGCTCTAAGATCTGAGGTTCTGAGAAACAGGATGTGTTTCCTAGTTTCTCATATCGCTGCAGTGGTGGTCTTATTGCTGGGGACAGATATTTTTCAGATTCTCAGATAGCTTGGATCTTGCATCCTTTGGAAAATGAGAGCTTTCCATCTTTTCAGGCAGCTTGGAGAGGTCTTACATTGTCCTTTCCAAGCAGCTTGGTGATCTGCATTCAGGACTGAGTCCCAACTGGCTGTTGCTGCTAATATTTTACTTTTTGGCGTAGTGATTTCCATTAACACAGGGCTCGAGATAAGACATTGAGTAGAATTGTTTCTTGTTCCATCTCCCTTAAACTATGCACACTATAGAAAATACTGAGGCTCCAAGAGAATGAGCTCACATAACCAAACTATAGATCTCTATACCTGATTCCTATAAAATCTTAGCATAGGTCTGTGTTTTCCTTTATACTCTTAAATATTGTTTTAATGAAGACAAGTCATTTAACAGTGTTTATCAAGTAGTTATTAAACACCTCTGTGCCAGACAATGTTCCTTGATGTTGAGGATACACGAGTGAAGACGAGTCTTGTCCCTTAGCCTATCTAAACTTATTTACTTGATAATGGAGAAATGGTGGTTGTAAATGCTATGAAATGCATTAAAGTAAGATAATGTAAAGTAACTGAGTGGCAACTTTAGAGGCATTCCCCAATCACCCATTCTCTTCTAGAGTTGACATGTGTCGGAACCCCTGCAGGAGCTGCCTTAGACCAGGGATTGAAGTCTGACCATCAGGACAGTGAATTGCCTCTGGCTCCAGCGCCCAGTCGTGGATGCATCCGGATTGATAAGGAAAGCTGATGGACGAGTTCCACATGTGGGACATGTAGTACGTGACCAGCACAGAACTTTCACCAAGAAACAAAAGAATGACATCAGTTGAAGAAGATCACCAATAACTTCAAAGGACATTGTCACCTTGGCCAATCAGGAACTGAAACCTGGTCTGCAGACTCCTCTCTCCATCCCCCTTCCTCACCATGTGGGATTTTCCTTTAAAAACTCAGGCTGCTGGCAAGGCCTCGAATCAACCTCCCCAATAAGGGGGTCTTAGCCTCCTGGCTGGCTCCATCCTCTCTCTCCCTCTGTTCCCCACTAATGGGGTCAGCCTCCCTTGGCTAGCTCCATCCTCTCACTCTCTCTGCTCCCCACTAACAGGGGTCTCAGCTTCCCTTGTCTGGCTCCATCCTCTCTGTCTCTTTACTCCCCTCTAATGGACCCCCAGCTTGCTCACTCAGCTGGGCCAATCTGGTATGTGGAGCGACCCTGAACCCACGGGATCTGGACCTCCCTTGGTCAGCTCCACCCCTTTACCCTCTGATTAAACCTCTGCTTGCTTACTGGCCTAACTCTGCCGTGGGTTCTTTGAGCGACCCAAAAACCCCTACAACATGGAACATAAAAGCACTCCAACTCATGTAAAGTCTATAAAATAGGTAAAGCTTGAGGATAATGAGGAGAGGCTGGGATAGGTGGAGTTGGGCCAAGGGCTAGCATAGTGGTAAGAGGTAGGAGGAAAGATAGGGCCTAGTGTAAGCCAGTTGACAATAAGAAGCAGAGACAAGGGAGCCAGAGGGACTTTAAGCCAGACTCCATCTTCACAAGTGCAGAAATGCAGGTCAAAGAAGCAAATTTGGGGGGAGTCCTGATAAGGCCACCTGGCTTGCTGTTAATAGCAGGGTAGGGAGTCGGATGTCTTAACCTGTTAACCTGGGGTCTGTCCTTGACTTCAGTAAAGAGGAGGGGTTGAACAACATCTGGTCTTGTTTCAAACTGGAAAACATTCCGGTTTTTCATGCTTGACTGGAAAGTTACAGCTTTCAGTTTTTTGTCTCCTGTCTCACCTAGGTCATGTAATCTAAACTGGGGTAAGAGGTAAGAAGTTTATTTTGACTTTTTCCTAATTGCAACGGGAAGTCATTAAAGAGAATTTAGAATGAAAATGACATTATAATGCCACATAGAGAACAAGAATGGAAGCAGAAAAAGTGAGAGGAGGCTGTCATAGTTCAGGATTAGCACATCTGAGGGAGGAAAACAGATTCAGCTTATTTTTTTGGCAAATAATTTAGGTGGCATCTTTTAAAAAAAAAAAAAAAAAAAAAAAACCTTTTAAGTGGGAGGTAGGCAGCTAGCTAGCAGGAAGGAAGAAGAGGAAGAAACGTTCTCTTTGTTTAGTGGATCCCTCACCCTCAGGCTATACCTATGCTGAGCCCCAGGCATAGGCTTAACCCTTAAACCAACAGGAAGTGCCCTTTAGGAGGTGTCTGGATGAAAGGAATTGAGAATGACTCAGATTCTGGATAGCTAACATAAAAATGCTAATTAGAGAAAAGCAGGGATTTCCACTTTAAAATAGTGTAACCTATAAAATAGTTTTCTTTATCTCTTTTTTTTAACTCTAAAAAGTTTTCTCCAACATTTGAATATGTAAGTCACACTGCTGATAGTTTTACATCTGATAATAAATACATCTGGACAAAGTGAAGGTAATTGTCTTTCACAGCCAAAGAGACTGACACCACAAAGGATATAGTTACAGTAGTAAGAAATTATTTTAAATACTCAATTAACAAAAACAGGATGAGGTTGGTTCGTTTGTTTTTAATTTCAAAAAATGACTCAAACATCAGAAAATTAAACTTTGAATGCAATGCTTTTTTATCCAGGTTGTAATTTAGGAAAACTAAAGTCACAGCCTCCAGCATTAGTAGGCCTCAAATTAATGATCTCTTAGTCAGGAACTACCTTTGGGAAACAATATCAAGTAATGAGGCAAAGCAGATACTTGGAACAGAAATAAAATAGCTGTCAAATGCTGTGAGGCTCTGAGCTGAGAAAAAGGAATATTTTCTGAGGGCCTAGCACTTTACTTGTTATTTTAATCCGATAACCCTATTAAATCTTTGTAAAGAGGTAAACTAAAGCTTGGAGAGGTAAAATCAAAGCTGCCTGGCAGAATGGTGATGAAGATAGTGACTTGGAATGCAAAAAGAGATGTGGGAAACTTCAATGTCTTCTTATCAGGAAAGACTTAAAGTGATATTTCAAAATAGGAAGTTAAGTAATATGTGTGAAAGAAGTGAGGAAGACTTTATCAGTCAATAAATGTGTTAGCGTGTAATATGTGCTAGAAACCTTTCCACATGCTGGCTGACAGCATAGTAGGTGCAGTCAACCCTCAGGAAACTTACATTTTTTGAGGGAGGGAGGCAATGGAAATATAAATAAGTAATTTTAGTCCTGAGTAAACTATAATTTATTTAGTCCTAACTAATTTTATGAGGGAGGAAGTTTATTTTACAGAAGGGTTAACAGGGACACAGTGGGGTTAGCTATTTTTCCAAGATCAGACTACTAATGGTGTGTAGAACTAGCAGAGAACGTAATAATGACAAGATGGGACTATTCCTGAATGTGGTATTGAAAGGTCTCTCAAGAGGCACATTAGAGACCTGAAATAAAGAGAAGGCAGTCTTGAGAAGATCTAAAGGAAGAGCATTACAAGCAGAAGGAAGAGAAAATTCAGAGGCCTTGTGTTTGGAAGAAGTTTAGTGTCATCAAGGGCTTTACAAGGCCTGTGTGACCAGAATAGTAAGCAGATGATTTTAAGAGCTGAGTAAAAACTATATTACAGTTTGGGTTTTACTCTTGTACTGTGATTATAGGGATCTGAACAAGAGAATGATTTGATTGACCTTAATAGTCGCTTGCCAAGAAGAAATGTCAGGTGATGAAATGATGGTGATGATGGTGACTTGGATTAGGGTTGTGTAATGAAGATAGTGAACATAAGAAGATATAATTCAGAGACAGAACCTTGTAAGACTTAATTGTGGATTTGATTTTGAATGTGAAGGAAAGATGACTCGTGATAATTTTAAAGGTGCTCAAATATCTCAATTTTAATAAGATCCTCTATATTCACTTTGGTACTGACAGTTAAAACAACAAAATTTTTCATTACAATACAAATTATTGAAAACCAGAAAATCTAGCTATAGTGCCCTGCAAATCACCCAATGTTTTCTTTATATTCCTCCTGCACAAGTTACTTTCTTCAAATCCCTGTGTTGGGTTTCTAAAATACACAGACAATACACAAGACCTATTAGTGCTTCTCTGGGTCAAATTAAATGGTTGAACTAAAGCATACTAATGTCACTCAAATGCAAGTTATATGAATTCCTCCTAAGTTACCAGTATCAAGTTATAATAGAGAAGGATAAGAAAAAAGACAACACAGAACTTTCATCAAAAGAATGATAGTCTGTTCTAACATAGAGCAGCTTTCCCATGCTGTTGTGTAATGATCCTAAAAATTCTAACAAGAAAGAATAGTACAAGAACAAGGTTTATGACTAAATCAATTCAGTGTCAGTTATTCTCCATGCTAGTGGTCTTTTCAGGAAAATCTCTGATAAAACAATAATGACAGCTACTTTTTATTCTTGAGTCAATCCCAATTTTCTTCTGCCATTGTTTCTCCCCAAAGCAGAGAAAATCATTTGAAATGTTGGCCTATACTTTTTGCTTTCCTTTCAATCAGTGCTCTCTGAATAAACAGTAAATGCTCTTACTTGTTTTATCTTCCTTCTCTGGAACTCCTTTTCACTGTTCTACTGTTGGAGTGGATATTCTGGTGGAGGGGAAGAGAGCTTGGTACTAGGGTTCAGAATGAAATTAGTAAGGTTCTTTATTAATGCTCCTGAGGTAGATTGAGAAGCAGCTGTATTTTCCTGGGAATTTTCTTCAGTGGACATCTAAGCCTCTGGTGTCGTTTGAGTTAAGCTGCTTTGACCAGTCCATTGGAAGTCCAGTTACAACTTGAATCTCAAGACTTTCAGATAGCTACAAAATAACCTGAAAACAACGGAAGAATCCAGACAAAGGGAGAAAAAAATCAAGCTCCAAATAGTGATGAGAGAAAATGACTCCTAGGATTTTGATACAACTTGGGTAGAAGGTTGTATTTGGTTGAAGTAGAGAAGAAGTAGGAGTGGATTGTGGAGGCGAAATCAGTTTTGTTTTTTCCATATTAAGTTTCATATGCCAACCAGATATCCAAGGAGAAATGCCAGGTGGGTTGATTCTGGAATTCTGAGGAGAGGTCACTGCTATGAGTAGTCAGTATTGGTCTTCGCAGTGATTGGATGAGATAAGGCCACCTAGGAAGAGAGTGTAAAGAAAAGAAGAGACTGAGGGTTAAAGAGACTGAGCTGACCATAGGATTCTAGTAAAGGAGACACATGAAAAGAAAACTGAGGGAAATAAAATATGGTAAATGTTGGAATCATGGAAAGCTTAAGTTTCAGAAGTTTAATCTCAGATGGAGATAATAGGCAATTATATCAAGTGTTGCTGAGAGCAAATAAGGTAGTGAATTAGAGAGTGCCTGTTATATACAGCAACCCCCAAATATCTAATGGGTGAAACACAATAGTCCTTTTTCCTCCCTCATATATGTAATAGGGAAAAGTGGAGGCTAAGACAGCTAAGTCGGTGGCTGGGGTGTGAACTATGTAAAGCCCAAGAAACTGGGTTTGTGATCCACCACAAAATGAATAAATAAATGATGCTTTTTCCCCCTCTCACTGCCTGCCTGCCTGACTCAAAAAATTAGGGGAGTGGGTGGCAATGAAGTCAATGAGGTCTGACTCTGCACTTAGTCATCTAAGGACACAAATGAATGAAGGCTCTACCAACTTTACTGTGTTGGTTCAGGATCATGCATAGTTGTCTTTGTTATAGTCACCTGAAAGGGAAAAGCAACATGGAAGATTTTGAGTGGGAATTATTTTTTTAAAGAAAAGGTGCAGGCTAGGATGAGATGAGTAGGAAGGGAGAGAGAAGGGGAAAAAACATTTATTTATTTAGTTAGTTGTTCATCTTGACTTTTTTTTAGACCTGCATCACGAACCCGTGTCCCTGGGACATATACGGACTAAACTGTGGACTTAACCACTAAGCTAACAAGGCACACCTTGAGTGGGAAACTTCTATAGGCCAGGGCTGAGAATGGTGCACATTCCCACATTCCATTGGCTTGAATTCAGCCACATGGCCACGCCCTGAATTGCAAGGAAGATTGCTGAAAACAGTTTACAGCATATACACAGGAAAAAGAAACCGGCATATTGTAAGCAGCTAGTGATCCCTGCTACAAGTGGCTTTGACAGGGTGGAAAGCATAGTGACTTTTGGTAATAACTGCTTCAGTAATAAGGATAAGAGTTCAAGGTAGAATTGGCTTTTTCCTACAGCTTTTCTGAAGATGAACATTGGAATTGGGTAGAGACTAGAAAGAGATGAAAAGTCAAGGGAGAGTTTCCTTTTTAAACTCACATCCCTGGGTCTCCAACCAGGGTCTGCAGGCTTTATGTGGCCTGCACCTTAGCTGCCTGGGCCACCGGAGCCATAGGGCTTAGCCAAGGGGGCAGTTTTTATAAGAGATATGTTACCAGTATAAGCAGATTATATACTATTTTCATAGTTGAGTAATGGATTCCTAGGTTCACACTGTATGGTGATAAAATAGACAGTTTGGGACTAACAGATCAAGATACAGGGTATGTTGAACTTGGCAAAACAAGGTGGTATATTGTACTAAGATTTCCAAATCTAGTTGTCTTAATAGCTTTTATGGTATTGAGGTCATTAAATAAACTACAAAGATGACAAATATATTCTTCCATCAAAGAACCAGAAAATCAAAATGAGTTCAACTATTTTCTTAATAGAATAAAATGATAGAATAATATTCTTAGTTTCATGCTCTATAGTATACTGATAATGAATGGCTTTGCCTTTATAGTCTGAAGATTTCATAAGCCCTTCCATTCATTTGGTGACTCAACTGAGGTGATGCCCAAACCCCATAATTAGTCAGTATCTCATGGAACCCAAGCGTGGAGTGTTTTTTTAGTTTAGTTAGTTTTGGGCAAGAAATTGGCTCAAGCACATTATTTTTGGATGTCTAACTACGTAGAGAATAGTTGTTGCAAGGAGTCATTTAACAGACATTAGCTAATGTGAGGAAGAAAATTGGCATAGTCTTTGCTAAAATACATAATTTTATTGGAAAGTACAAATTTTCTGGAGAGGCAGTATGTCTTTTATATGAGACTCTCGCAGATGAAGACAGTTGACTTAAACTGGATGAAGGGGAATGAAGTGGGGGATGGTGGAAATTACAGATAGTGGTTGCTCATCACTGTCCTTCTCTTTCAGTTTTATGCCTGTGAGATGGTACTGGAGCAGGAAGGGATCTGCCGAGGTGAGTGCTGTGGACCAGAGAGGAAACGGAAGAGTGGTACAGTCAGGAAGAAGTGCTCCCCTTGCCTGCCTTTTCCTTGTCTTATTTCTGGTGGCCTAGCAGGAAGAGAGGTTCTGAGAATGGGAGCAGGGGAGGGGGGAACCCCACATTGGAATCCTGGAGGGAGGAGATAACCAACTTCAGGACTTCTAGTTGGAAACCCCCTAGAGAAAGCTGGGCCTCCCCATCTTTGCTCCTCACTCCTTCCCTGCCTCTGCCTGCTAAGGTAGGGCCCTTCCTGACCCCTTCACCTTCATAGTGGGCCATGTCTTTCCCCTGACATGCTGACATTCAGAAAGAACACTTGTCCACTATCTTTGGCTGCTTAAGCCAGAAGGCCTGGAATTTGCAGGTCCAGTATGATGTGGGGCTCTGGATTGGCCCTCTGTCTGGTGTCCTACAGGCTGCCCTCTAGGCCTCCTTCTCATACTAAGACAAGCCCCCTGTCCCTTCCCTGGAGTCAGTGGGAATTGAGGGAAGGTGGTGAGTTTTCATTTCAGGGCAGGGAGAGACTGACCTCAGGAAGATGTCCCCACAGCATAGGAGAGACCTGGACATTAATTAAATAAAGAACTACCTGTGCCAGGAGCTCAACAGACTAGAACCGGAGGCCCACCTGCTGAGTATCCCTAGGTTCTGCCTAAGCCACGAGTAGAGGGATATCAGAGACCTCTGCAGGGGAGGCCCTACCAGCTGGCAGAGGATGTCCTCCTTGGACCCAAGTGGGAAGATGTATCTTTGCATGGTCATCCTTCTAGAAAACATGGAGACACGCTTTGAGAGCAGACACACTCAGCTCCCTGAGGTCCACTCTGCAGATCCTGGAGCCTGTGAAACCATCATGAAGGGAAAATCCACACAGTACTTCCAGGTGCGTGGTCACTGCAGGGGCTTCCTGGCTCCTGGGCCCAGCTCCCAGACCACCCTTCTGGAAAGGTGCTCTCTGGCCCTGTCTGACGCTGGTTGTGTGACCCCCTGCTCCCTGCAAGAAGTCCTGGGTTCCTTAATCCACCATGCAGATAAAGGAAGTTGGGGAGACACGCTTGTTGGTAGAGATGGGAAAGCAGAGCTGGCCGCCTGCTATCAGGCTACCCGAGTCCCTCACAGCACTGCTGAAGGCTTCAGCATCCGAGAGGGCACCAGCTCTGTGAAGGGCACATAGACAGGCAGGTGAGGGGCGAGGGGAGCCCAGCTGAGAGGTGTGGTGGGCTGCACAGAAGGAAAAGGCTAGAAAAACACGGGTATGAAACTAAGGTCTCTAGGCCTCAATTGCCGGTGCCCTGTGTGCCTATTGTTCATCAGTGAAAATGGGGAGCCGGGGACCACGGGGCTGTTCCTTGGGTACAGAAGACGTTTGAAAGACAGAGCTACGTATTTAAGGAGACAGAATGTTTGTCTTCGCTGTAACTGTTGGGTGAAATAACCCCAGGTTATAGGGCACTTTGACCCAGAGGGTACAAGCCCTCCCAAAAAGGTTGTGACATGGTGGGACTGGAGAGACCTGGAACAGAGTGAAATCCTCTTTTTGTCCCACCTGACTTCCTTCCTCCCAGAGGAGTCTGTGGTAAAGGGACTCCTTTGAACATGTTTCGTGCTCCTTGGTGGCTGTAAAGCAGTTCTAGTAGAAATTGCCTGTAGTCAGGAAGCACACAGGGGAAGCCCCCTCCTCCTGCCATCACACTCTCAGTCTCACCCCAAAGTGCCTGGTTCCTGCCTCAGCACTTGTGGGGGGCGTTCAGACCCGCCTGCTCTTTCAGGAGGAAGCTTGCTTCATGAGTCCCTGTCATCAACTCTGCAGGATACAAGGCTCACCTCCCTGCTGAATCCTTCCTCCGGATTCAGGCTTTTCTTGAGGGGATTGTTGTGGGTTTGTCTGTATACTTCAGGACATCTCACGTGCCTCTTGGACCTGTGTTTTCTTTAGTCTCAGATTTGATCTCTAAGGATTGCCCATCTCCGAAAACCCAGTAACTGCAGGTGTGACTGCAGGAGAGTGTATTCTTCAGGGGACTTGGAAGGACTGGACATTTTGGGAAGAGGCAGTAGAAGAAATGGCCCCTTACCTGACTGCACCTCCTCCCGTTACGTGGCCTCTCTCCTAGAGGTGCTAAGGGTCCGTCACCTTTCATTATGATCCCAGAGGTCCACCTTCTGACCTTGTCTCACCTGCTTCCCACATGGGGTGGCGGTGACTTGAACAGTTCAGGGCCTATCCTGGAATCTGACTGTTCTTGCCTGCTCACTATTCTCCCCCTGCTGATACCCCCTGAAAAAGAGCCCCCTCTTTGGGACAGTGCAGCAACTTCCAGAAATATATCCAACTGACTGCCATTGGGGGGTGGGTTCCTTCCAGTCCTACTGCATCAGGACTCCCTGTTGCGAGCATAATAAAGGGTATGTCCTTCCTGTCAGTTTTCTCATGATTTCCTCAGACTATCCCCCAGGTGGGGCATTGCCCTGCCTGGGCGTGAACACCTGCAAAACATGAATACCTATGTATATTATATGTGTATGTGCACATATATACAATGGACAGTTTTAGGAACAAAATGAACCACTATGTTCATTTCCAAGTCAAAGACATATAATATTACCAAGATTCTGGAAGCCCTCTGTGTACCCCTCCCAAATCTCATCCCTTTCCTTCCTTGTCAGCCAGCACCCCATACACACACCGTAATCTTCATTTTGAACTGAGTATTAATCATCACTTATCTTTATAAGTTTACTGCCCATGAGTAATATGAGAATCCTAAATAACTGATTCTCTAGTCATGTTGGTTTTTGAACTTTGAATATATGAGATGATGTATAAATATGATTCAAACCTGTCATCAACAATATATTTGTGAGTTTGATCTCAGTTGATTGATTTCCACAAATGTCTACTATTCCATTTTATGACATCATCAACATGTATATGGTCCACTGCTGGGCAGAAATTTGGGTTGCGTGCAGTTTTGCTGTTATGAACATTGCAGTTCTTCAACATTTTTGTAGTGGTCGCAGCTACACATGTGTAAGGGAGACTCCAGTATCTCTGTAGATGTAAAATCACTGGCTCATAGGGCATATATATGAGCTTTATTCAACCTCAGTAATACCCAGCTATTTTCAAACTTTTTTTGCAGATTCACTCCACCTACAAGGAATTCATGAAAATTCCTCTTCCTCCATCTACTGGGCAATCCTTGGAATTGCCAGACTTTTTAAATTGTTGCCCATCAACTTACTATATTATGGTATCTTCTTATGGTTTTAGCAAACATTTTGCTTAATACAAATAAAGATAAATAACTTTCATATGCTTATAAGTCATGTGTATTTTATCCTTTGCAAAATTTTATTTATTTGGGCCAATTATTCTGTTATGCTATTTCATAAAATCCCTTTAAAGACATAGATATTATACACCAAACATTTGATTCATGTATACGGCAAAAAGTTATACCTGTGATGTTTTTAAAATAACATTTGTAACATTTTTCTTGTGGCTAGTCTTTTCTCAAAATCATAAAAATATTCTCTGTTGTCTTTTAAAATTGGGTAGCTTTGTCTTTTATATTTAGAGAATTCCATATAGATTTTCCTCTACAATGTGAG
Source organism: Solenodon paradoxus (assembly GCA_004363575.1). Classification (NCBI taxonomy): domain Eukaryota; kingdom Metazoa; phylum Chordata; class Mammalia; order Eulipotyphla; family Solenodontidae; genus Solenodon; species Solenodon paradoxus. The sequence goes on from RJWH01000166.1 coordinate 89,639, forward strand.
TAGAAAATGATTTTTACATATTTTAACATGATAAGCAATTATCCCAGCACCATTTATGGTAAAGTCCATCATTTTTCAATCTCTGCCATAAATCAAAATAATGTATATAAATGGGTTTTGGTAGTTTCTATTTTTTTTAGTATGTGTCAATATACATCTACACTAGTGCCATGCTACCTTAATTACTACAGCATCAAAATTCTTGATAATTGGACAAATTCCTCAGTATTATTGTGCTTTAAGTGTATCTTAGTGCTTAGTTCTTTCATACACATCTTAGAAACAACTTGTTGATATGGGAATTCCGTGAGAAAGTATACTGAATTTATAAATCATTTTGGTTAGAGGTATTTGATGAATTTATAAAATAGTAAATCTTCCATTTTGTGAAATTGATAGTCTATAAATTGAAGTACTTAACATTTAAGTTTTTCTTGCACATTTAAAAATTTATTTCTAGATTTTTTATATCTAAATGCTATTCTAATACTGTTTTAAAGCCCCATTTTCTAAATTTTAGAAGACAATTTTGTTTAAATAGCATTGGCTTATTGATTTTTGTATATTACTTTTAGTTATGCATCTGTAAATTAATTGCATTTTCTACATAGACAATTGTCATATCTTCTTAATGACTTTTTGCTTTCATCTCTTTGATTTAGATAAGAGCCTTTTTTAATATTTACTTTCTCTTTCGTTCACAATATTACATTCATTTCTTAATATTAACATTGTATCACAATCTATATTTCATACCACACTCTGCACCAGAGTTCCAGTGTCCTTTACCACCCATATTTTCCCCTTTCCTTCCCTCTCAGTCCCATTCCTCTGGCGGCCATCATGGGTCTTGAGAGTTTTTTGCTGGCAGTTATCTTTCTCTTTGTTTCATTTCATTACATTCCACATGTCAATTAAACCATCCTGCACTTTCTGTACCTTTCTTTTTCTTTCTTAACATACTCCCCTCCAGTTCCACCCAAATTATGGCAAAGGGCACAATTTCATTTTTTTCAGCTGTATAGAACTCCATTGAGCATACATACCACAGTTTCTTTATCAGTCATCTGTCGTTGGGCATTTAGATTGTTTCCATATCTTGGCTTTTGTGAACTGTGCTGCTATGAATATTGGGGTGCAGAAATTTTTCTGATTAGAGATTTTGTATCCCCTGAGTCTATGCCCAAGAATAGGATTGCTGGTTGAAATGGTAGTTTCATCTTTGAGGAATCTCCATACTGTTTTCCAAAGAGGTTGCACCAATTTACATTCCCATCAACAGTGTAAGAGGGTTTCTCTTTTTCTCCACATCCTCCAACACCTGTTATTTCCAGTCTTTTTGATATAGGCCATTCTCACTGGTGTGAGGTGATATCTCATTGTAGTTTATATTTGCACTTCTCTGATGATGAATGATGTAGAACATTTTTTCAGGTCTCTATAGGTCATCTTTTTTAGATAAGTGTTCAGTTCTTTGCTTATTTTTTTAAGTGGGTCATTTGCCTCTTTATTGTTGAGGTGTGTGAGTTCTTTATATATTTTGGGGATTAAGCTGCTATCTGATGTGTGCTGTGTGTATCTTTTCTAATTCCATGGGTTGTCTTTGTTTTTGTGGTAGTTTCATTTGCTTTGCAGAAGTTCTTCCATTTGATGTTGTCTCAATTGCTTAGTTTTACTTTGGCTTCTTTTGCCATAGCTATTAATTCCCCAGAGATCTCTTTGAGGTTGAGGTTGTGGAGTATATTTCCCACACTGTCTTCTCTGTGTTTTATAGTTTTGCTTCTTATGGCCAGGTCTTTGACCCAACTTGAGTTAACTTTTTTCTATAGAGATAATGAATAATCTATTTTTGTTTCTTTTCTTTCTTTCTCTCTCTCTTTTTTTTTTTTTTTGCAGATATCTTTCTAGTTTTCCCAGCACCTTTGTTCAATAGATGTTCCTTACTCCATTGTATTCTCTTGGCTCTTTTATCATAGATTAGCTCTCCATGTAGCTGTGGCTTTCTTTCTGGCTAAGAGATTCTCTTGTAACATTTCTTCCTAGAGGAGGTCTTATGGCAGCAAAATCTTTTAGCCTTTTTTTTTTTTTTTTTGTAGGGAAAAACCTTTATTTCTCCCTTGAGTCTAAGAGAGTTTTCCTGCATATAGTAATTTTGGCTGGCAGTTTTTTCTTGTAGTGTTTTGAAAACATCATTCCCTTTTCTCCTAAACTGTAGGAGTTCTGTGAGAAGTCTGACTATAGCTTGATGGGAGCACATTTATATTCTACTTGCTTTTTTTTCACGACCATCTTTAGAAATCTTTCGTCTTGGACTTTTGATAGTTTCACAATTATATCTTGGCATAGATCTTTTTGCATTTAGATAACTGTTTGTTCTGTTAGTTTCATTGGCTTGCTTGTTCCTTTCCTTCCCCAGATTTGGGATATTTTCAGTGATTATTTCTTTAAGGATGTTTTCTTCCCTTTCGCTTCACTTTCTTGGTTATTCATTCTTATGTTGCCTTTCTAATGGAGTCAGATGGTTCTCAGAGTACTTCTTTTTTTTTTTTTTTAAACACTTAATGTCTCTGTCTCTTCCCATCTGGCTCCTTTCTACATTTCTGTCCTCCAGGTCATCTATCTTTTCCTCCATTTGGCCAGTTCTGTTTCCATAGCATGCTTTGGTACTCTTGATCTCATTCATTATATTCTTTACTTCCTGAATCTCTGTTAGTTCCTTTTACAAAACTTCAGTTTCTATCTTCTGCTCTTCAATTGTATTTTTGAGCTCACTAACTTGTTTTTCTGAGTTTTTTGCTCTGAATTTCTTTATGATTGCAGCTTTGAATTCTTTATTATTTGTTCATTTACTTTATCTTCCACATGCGAATGAAAAATAGAGCATTTCTTTTTCTCCATCTGATTTAGTCTGTTAATATAATCTTCTTAAAGTCCATCCAGGTTGTTACAAATGGCAAGATTTAACTACTTTTTACAGCTAAGTGGAATTCTAGTGTGTGTGTATATATCACCTTTATTCACTCAGTTGTTTCCATATTGGGAAGTCTAAATGAGACTGCAATGACCTTCAGGGTGCATATAACTTTAGAATTGGTGTTTGTATTTTTCAAATAGATACCATGAAGTAGATTAACCAATTTATGACAAAAGTGCCAGGTACATACAAAGGGGAAGGAAAATCTTTTCAGTAAATGGTATTAGGAAAACTGCCTATTAATATCAAAAGAAAGAAAGCAGACCACGCTTACACCATACAAAAAATTCAAAACTAAGAAGACATGAATGGAAGATATGAAGTCATAAAACGCATAGAAGAAAACATAGATGTTAAGCTTGTGGACATTTGCTTTTGAGATGTTTTCAGGGTTTCAACCCCTACAGCAAGAGAAACAAAAGCAATAATAAATGGGACTACATCAAGCTAAAAAGCTTTCTCACAGTGGGGAAAAAAAATCAGAACAAAGAGGTAACTTACTGAATGGGAGAAGATACCTGTAAATCATACATCTAGTGACCTCATCTGCTAGGTCACCAGGACACAGCAACATTTTTATTTTCTGTAATATTAAAGCCAGAAAGTTTTGTTTTGTTTTACTAAACTTTACTCCTAATATCTTACAAATATTCTAATGAAAACTTTTCATATTTGTTATTCTTTTTGGTGCATTTATATCCACAGATAATATGCTTTTCAAATCAGTGTCAAGCCAAGCTTTTGGATTTATGAAATACAGGTTCCAACTAGTGGTCATATTAGCTATGGAAAAGTTAATATAATATAGGGGCATGCTTCCTTTAACTGCACTTACCAGATGTTGCATTTTTTATAAATTGAAGCTTTGTGGCAGGCCTGCTTGAACAAGTTTATTAGCACCATTTTCCCAACACCATATTCTCACTTTCTGTCTGTGTCATATTTAATCAATGTATGTGCATTGCTTTTTTTGATATGACATTATTCCACACTTAATAGACATAGAATAATGTAAAAATAACTTTTATGCATTAAGAAATCAAGATATTCATGTGACTCAGTTTTGTGTGATACTAGCTTTTATGGCAGTGATCTGAGACTCAACCTGCTTTATCTCTGAGGTATGCCTGAATATCAACTGTCAGAAAAGAGATTCTTAGTGGGTGAGAGAAATGAATTACACTTAGGAGAACCAACAAATGTTTAAGCCCTATGTTTTATCAATTTTAATTAAGGTATAATTTGCATACAATAAAATCTTCCCATTTTGAGTATATAATTCGATGAGTTTTTGCAAATGTTATAGACTACCTACCACATATTGCAATCAAAATATAGAAAATTTCTGTCATCTCCAAAGTTCTTTTGTACCCTTTGCAATCAACCTGAGACAAGCAGTACAGGATGAAATTGAAATTATGAGAATACTTGTCTTGTTCTTAATATTTCACAACGAAGTATGATGTTAGATATGGATTGTTTATAGAGATGATCTTTACCAGTTTAATTAATATCCCTCTATTTCTAGTTTTATGAAAGCTTTTTAATCACAAAATGAGTTTTGAATGCTTTCAGATATTTTTCTATACTTACTGAGCTCAGCAAACTAAAAGGCTTCTGCACAGGGAATATACTTGGTGCATCATATTTTATCCTCACGGTAAATTCAAAGAAAAATGGAACATCATTTTGTGATAGTTTTTTTCCTCATTTTATTATTGGTAAGATATCTCAGATTGTAGTTACTCACTTGGTTACTGCTGTGACTTCACTACTGATTCTTTGGCTCGTTACCTTTTTATTTTTTGACTGTAGTTTTTCTCCTGACTTCTCAGCTGCTTATTTAGCTTGTCTTAGGACAAAACTTCTTTGCTCTTCTTCTTTGCACCTGGTTGTCATTAGGCAGCTCCAACTGAATTTGCCCCTCAGTAACCGACTGGAACTTTAATGATTTCTAATACCAGTGTTAACTTTCACAGATAAGCACTTTTTTTTTTTTAACTTATTTTTTGTGTGTGAGCATTTATTACAACTTTAAAATCCACTTACATATATTTTCCTGTATTTGGTAATTCTTTCTCCCTCAGTTTTATGAGTTAGAATTGACATAGAATTGTATTGGTTTAAGGTGGAAAACATACTGATTGAATATATTTTTTGACTGCAAATGATTACCACAATAAATTTGGTTAATATCCATCATGTCAAATAAGTACAATTATTTTTACTGTAATGATAATGTCAGATCTACTCTCTTAGCAAATTTCAAGTATAAAATCCAATAGTTGTTAACTATAATTATCATGATGTACTTAAATCCTCAGAACTGATTTATCTTACAACTGTAAGTTTGTACCTTTTCACCACATTCACTCATTTTCCCCACCTTTGAAAACCACCAATATGTTCTATGTTTCTATGAATTGGGTTTTATTTTAGATTCCACTAATAAGTGAGATGGCAAAGTATTTGTCTTTCTCTGTGACTTATTTCACATAGAACATCCTATGAATATAACATTTTGTTTGGGGTTGATAATTCCTTAATTTTTAAAACATTCCAAATGTTTACATTTTTCAATACTCACCCTCCACATTCTATATTCTTAATGTCTCATTTTATAGCTAAATATTATAATAATATAATTATATATTATAATACTCTAGTGATGACTACCATTATTTGCAGGTGATATGATTATACATATTAAAAACCCTAAAACTCTGTCAAAGACTAATAAAACTAATCAATGAATACAGTATAGTGCCAGACTACAAAATCAATATATAAAAATTCTGTTGCATTTTTATATTCAAACAACATGCTAGGAGAAAACTGAATCCAGAAAACCACATCTTTTAAAATAGAAGTAAAAAGAATCAAATATCTTGGAACACAACAAAGAAGGTCAAAGACCTATACAGTGAAAACTACAAGTCTTTCTTAAAAGCAATTATGAGGAAAAAGAATGAATCTGGAGGGATTACACTGGAGTTATATTATAAAACAATAATAATCAAAACAACGTGTTACTGAAATAATAACAGAGGCACAGAGCAATGGAATACAACTGAATCACCAGAAGCTGATTCATTCACGTACAGTCAGTTAATCTATGACAAAGAAGCCAAAAGCATATGACGGAGAAAGGAAAATCTCTTAATAAATGGGATAACTGGACAACCACAAGCAAATAATAAAGCTAGAACACTAACACCATTCACAAATATTAACTAAAAACAGATTAGAGACTGTGACATAAGGCCAGAAAACCATAAAATTATAGGAAGACAACATAGGGAAGACATCCCATGACATCAGCCATAAAGAGGTCTTTGTGGATTCAACTCCAGCATCGAGGGAAACAAATGAAAATAAGCAACTGGGATTACATCAAACTAAAAGACTTCTTCACAGTGAAAGAAAACATCACAAAAACAAAAAGACACCTACTACCTGGGAGGAAATACTTGCATTACTTATTTCTGACAAGGGCTTAATATCCAAAATGTACAAAGAACTCATAAAACCCGATACCAAAAAAATACAATAAAAAAATTAGAAAAGGAATTATAAAAGAGACATTTTTCTGAAGAGGATAATACAGATGCCCAACAGGCCCATGAAAAGATGTTTCTATTCACTGCTATGAGGGAAATGCAAATCAAAATAAGAATGAGATATCACCTTATACCTGAGAGACTGGCTATTATCCAAGAGTCTGGAAACATCAAATGTGGTTGAGGATGTGGACAAAAGGGAACATTTTGACACTATTAGTGGGAATGCACACTTCTGTGACCCCTAGAGAAAACAAATGGAGATTTCTCAATAATTTCAATATGGAAATCCCATATGATCCTTCCATCCCACTTCTGGGTATTTACCCAAAAGATACAAAAACGCTAATTCTCAGAGATTTTTGCACCTCCATGTTTATTGTATTCCTACTCACAATAGAGAAGAACTGGAAACTGTTAGGCTGGCCCAGAGGGACGGGTCAGCGGTCATGCCCGGCAGCCATGCCCGGGAAAAAGGTGGCTGACGTCAGACTGGATTCATAGGACCAATCGCCAATCGCGACGTAGAAGCCCGCGAAATTCCTTTGCTTAAAGAGCGCATTTTTCTTTGTTCGGCGCGCCTTCCCCGGCCCTCCTTCTGCAGATTGGGGAACCTCGCCCGGGTACGCAAACCCCAATAAAACCCTGGCTATTCAACTTTTTGTTTAATTGACTTTCTTTCCTCGTGGAGTCCAGAAAAAACCTTTCAGAAACTACCTAAGTACCCAACATCAGATGAATGGATAAAGAAGATGTGTTGTAGAGATACACAATGGAATACTCCACAGCCCTTAGAAGAGATGAAATCCTTTTATTTGAATCACATTGGATGGATCTAGATGGTATTATACTAAATGAAAAAAGTTAAAAGCAGAAAGATGGAAACCAGATGACCTCATTCACAGGTGAAATGTAAATAAACAAAACAAAGGACTTGACAAAACAAAACCAACTTGGATACTTAAATAGAACTGAGGTTACCAGTAGGGAATGGGATTTATGGACAGGGCAATTGTGGCGGGGTTCACTGGACAATGGTGAAGAACACTTGGTGATTTGATTGAGGGAAGAGTGTGTTGACATATATCTGAGGAATGGAAAACCGGAACATATGAGTTTACTTTCATTTGTAAAACATAGTTACTGTAATAGCATAGCAAATAGTTAAAAGAAAAAATTATAAGTATCCCTTAACTATAGTCATTTTAGCTAATTTTACTACTTTTTTTCTTATGATTTTTCGTGTTTGCTTTATAAGTGATTTATCCTCTACTTTTCCTGATAATTGCCTTTTCCTGTGAGAGTTCTTTCATGTTTTCTTGTTAGTGCTAGTTCTTTCATTCAAAGAAATTCCTTTAATATTTCTTGCAAAGGTGGTTTAGTGGTGATTAAGTTCTTTAGCTTTTATTTATTTAGAAAATTCTTAATCTCTTCTTCACTCTGACTAATAACTGGGCCAGGTAAATAATTCTTAGTTGGAAGTTTTGTCCTTTTAGCCCTTTGAGTGTGTCATGCCACTCTCACCTGGTCTCTAAAGTTTCTGTTGAAATAAAGACTGAAAACTGTTAGGTTGGCTCAGAAAGACGGGACGACAGCCATGCCCGGCGGCCATGCCCAGGAAAAAGGTGGCTGACGTCAGACTGAGGCATTGAAGCCCATACCTGGATTCACAGGGCCAATCCCCAATCGCGACGTATGAAGCCCGCGACTTCCCCAGCCCTCGTTCTGCGGACTTCGGAACTTCGTCCGGGTGTGCAAACCCCAGTAAACCCCTGGCTATTCGACTTTTTGTCTAATTGACTTTTTCTCCTCTCGGAACTCAGAAAAATCGTTCAAAAACTTTATGTGGTTTCCCTTCCTCCTTTAAAGATCCTCCTTTTATCTTTAAATTTTGCCATTTTAATATAAAGTGCCTCGTTAGGTCTCTTTGGGCTCCTCTTGTTTGGAGCTGCCTGGGTTTCCTATACCTGGATGTCTGTTTTCTTCCCCAGATTATGGGGAAGTTTTCAGTATTTATATCCTCAAATCATTTTTTCTGACTTTTTTTTTTTTTATCCTGCTAGACCCCTTTAATGAAAATATGGTTCTTCTTACTGTTGTCCCAGAGGTTCTTTTAGGTGTCTTCTTTTTTCATTTTACTTTTCTGTATGGGTGAGTTTTGTTGCTTTATATTCCAACTCCCTTTTTCAGTAGTCTGCTTACTTTAGTTTGCTGTTAGACCCTCTATTGTATTTTTTCAGTTATGTTATTGTATTCTTAAGCTCTGTAAAACTTGTTGGAACTTTTGTTAGAATTTCTAGTTCATTCTTTTCCTGAGTTTGGAGAGCATCTTTATGATGATTACTTTGAATTCTTCACCAGGTAATTTGCTTATGTCCAATTCATTTCTTTAAGGAGTTTGTCATGCTCTCTCATCTAGAATAATTTCCTCTGTATCCCCATTTTGCCTGATTCTCTGTACTTGTTTTGAACACTAGTCAATTCTACCACCTCTTCTTGTCTTGCAGGATTGGCCTATGTAGATGATGTCCCATGGAGTCCAGGAGTACAGTCCCCCATTGCTTGGTGCTCCAGGTACATCACCCATGTAGGCTGTGCCCACCCCTCCTGCTATGTCAGTGTGACATGAGGTGTGTGGCTGTTAGCCCAGTCTGTCTATGGTGTTGTGGATGGGCACAGCTAAATTATAAACATTCCTGAATGTTTTGTTACAACAATAAATATCATGTAATAAACGGTAGCCTGCTAACTAATGGAATGTATTCAGTAAGATGCCCCAAGTAATCCATATATACCTATGGTATAAAAATGTATTATAATCTTAAAAGTTTTTATATTTTCCATTTCCAAATTAATATCTTACATTTATAACATGGCAAAATGATTGAAAAAAATTCTTTATACTATTCTGGTGACTTTTTTCTCTATAATTTTTCTCCCTTCCTTGATTATTTCAAATGAATTCAATAAATAGTTTCTGAAGCTCACTGAGGATAAAAAAGAAAAAATGAGGGTCAACTCTGTCCTGGAGTTCTTACTTATAAGAAGATGTTGACCAGGAAATTTGTAACTATAAAAGAGAGCAGTAAGTAAAACCTGGATAAAATATAAACTTAAAAGGATCTTTCTTGGTATTAGTTCTGACACCTTCTGGCCAAATATAATTTTTTTTTCTTAACAGACTTGTTTTTATGACAGTTTGATTTGCACAAAATTTAAATGATAGCACAGATTTCCCATACACCACACCATTTTCTCTACTATTAGCATTTTACATTAAATGCTATGATTAATGAGCCAATACTAATACATTGATATTAAATAAAGTCCATACTTTATACAGACTTTTTTTTTAAGTTTTTACTTAATGTCCTTTTACTATCCAGGACGCTATATTACATTTCGTCTTATTTCCTTAGACTCTGTTCATCTAATGGAAAACATTTTGGCGTTGGGAGAATATGAATAAAGATGCTCTGAAAATTGATGTTGAGGTTTTGTGTGAACATCAGTTTTCACATTAGGTAAATACCCAATGGTATGATTGTTGGATTAAATGTTAAAACTCCGTTTAGCTTTGTAAGAAACTACCAACTGTCTTCCAAAGTGATTGAACTGTTTTATTTTTTAAGAGAGGTTATTATTGCTTCACATCCTTGGCATCATTAGATATTATCTTTTATTTTTAGATAATTGCCATTATAAAAGGAGTGTAGTGGCATCTCACTATTGTTTAAATTTGCCTTTTCCTAATGATAATTCATGTTGACAAATTTTTATATGCTCTTTTGACACCTGTATATCTTTTTTGGTTGATGTCTATTCTGAATTATTTCCAATTTCTAAAGTGAGTTATTTTCTTATTGTTGAATTCTAGGAGTACCTTGTATACTAGATAAGAGTCCTTTATCAGAAATATGTGTTACAATATTTTCTTCCAGTTTTTAACCTATTTTTTCATTCTATTAACTCTGTACTTCATACAGCAGAAATGTTAATTTTTTTTTCATGAAATATTTTTAGTTGTTGTATCTGGTTCTAGGTAGTCTCACAGCAAGCACTTTTTGCTGCAAATATTTTCCCTAAATAACCAATTGAGCATAAAACAATAAGAGAAAATATCTAACTGGATGACAGTTTGTTTTCATTACTTCATTGATGAAATAAGAAAACCTTCTTTTGAAATTGAAATAATTTTCTAGTATGTAGTATGCGATCTAGTTTTATATTTTTTGGTTTCACACTATCAGTAATTTTGATCACTAAAATATATGAAAATATAAAATACTATGAACAAATGAAAATCTAGGAATGCTTATTAGGTACAATCCAAAAAAGAAAGTCGATTCTTTGTCCAGTACCTTCATGAATCTAGACACTTTTAAAATGCATTCAAACATTTTGTATCCTGTATTTTAAATTTTGTTATTATTTTTTTTTCATGATTTCCTTCCTTTCAATTTTTATGGAAAATCTGACTTTTGACCAATTAGTAATGTGGCAAAGATATAGCAAAAATGTTTATGGCAAAACTATCAGACATGGTTGTCTCTAAATCTAATTGCAAAACCCAAAGTCAGCTAGATTTTCTACTATTTTCTTTTAATATTTTTAATTTTGTGTTTTACATGTAGGTCTATGATCAATTTTTGAGTTAATTTTTTGAAAACTGTATGACCTATATCTAGATTTTTTATGTATATGGAGGCCTAATTTTTCTAGTACTATTAGTTATAAAAGCTATTGCCCATGTTTTTTATCAGGAATCAGATGAATACATACATAGTTACGCATACACACACACACACACACACACACACACACAAAGCTGTATTGTGGTAGATTTGAGGAAAAGAGCTATGTATAAAGGACCAACATAAGGTTGTACTACAAAATGGACCCAGGATTCTGCTTCCTTGGAATAGATTAAGATGTGGAATGTGTCCAGAAATCTCAAATCTGAATCTTTGCACTAGCTTGGTGGAAAAACCTGCCCTGTGTCAAATTGACTTAGATCATCCAGGGAAGAGTAAGATGTTTCATTCTTACTGATACTACTTTAAATAGCAAATTTCTAACAATTTTAGAGAAAAAAGCATTGTCAGTAAGAAAACAGATGTCGATGAAATTTTTGACTCTATCAGTTGTAGTTTGACCTTAGGAATATTATGTTGGCTGTGTGCTTGTTGTATAATACTTTCATTATGTTGAGGAATCCTCCTTCTGTTCCTATTCTGGTGAGGGTTTTTTTTTAATCATGAATGGGTGTTGAATCTTGTCAAATACTTGTTCTGTGTCTATTGCTATGATAATATGATTTTTTTTTGTTGTTGATGTAGTGTATTACATTGTTTGGTTTGCGTATGTTGAACCATCCTTGCATATTGTGGAATAACTCCCATTTGATTGTGGTATACTATTTTAATGTGCTATTGAATCTGGTTTTCCAGGAATTTTATGAGGATATTTGCATGTATATGCATCAGTGAAATTGGTCTTTATTTTCCATTTTGGTACTGTCATTGCGTGGTTTGGGGTTCAGGATAATATTGACCTCGTAGAATGTATCTGGGTGTTTTCCCTCCCTTCAGTTTTGTAAAAATGTAAAAGGAGCATGGGGATTAGCTCTCTGAATATTTGGTAAAATTCACTTGTGAAGCCAACTGGACTGGACTCTTGTTTTGGGGAGATTTTCTTATTTCTTTGCTTGTCATTGGTCTGTTCAAGACGTCCATGTACTACTTCAGTTTTGGGAGGTTATGAGTCTAGGAATCTGTTCATTTCTTCATGATACACAAATTTGTTCGCATGTAATTACTCATAATGGTCTCTCATGATCCTTTGTATTTCTGTTCTGTCAATTGTAATCTCACCTTTTCATTTCTGATTCTTGTTATTAGGGTTTTATCTCTGTTTTTTTGTGTGTGTGAGTCTAGCTCAGGGGTCTCTAAACTTTGTTTATTTTTTCAAAGAATCAGATCTTGGTTTTATTAATCTTTTGGATAGTTTCTTAGATTTAAATTTTATTTATACTGTAATTTTTATCATTTGCTTTCTTCTTTTGATTTTTGTTTTCGATTGTTCTTCCCTTTCTATTTCCTTCAGGTGTGAGGTTAGGTACTTAATTTGCACTCTCTCTTGTTTTTTGATGTTCACTTGTACAGCTACAATCTTTCCTCAAAGAATTGCTCTTGCCATCCCCACATGTTCTGCTACCTTGTCTCTTCATTTTCATTTGTTTCCAGGTAAGTCTTAATTTCATCGAATGTCCATGAGTTGTTCAGAAGCATAATGTTTAATCTCCACATCTTTGTGGTTCTTTCAGTTTTGCTCTTTTGGTTCATTTCCAGTTTCACCCTCTTGTGGTCTGAGATGCTTTCTATAGTTTCAATCTTGCTAAATTTGCTAGGATGTTTTGTGTTCCAAGATGTAGTCTATCCTTAAGAATGTTCCATGTGCACTTGAAATAAATATATATTCCTTTTTGTTGTGATAGACTACCCTGTATATATCTGTTAGGTTCATGTTATCTGTTGCTTCATTTAGAGTCCTTATTTCTTGGTTGATTTTCTGTCTGGATGATCTATGAATTGATGTAAGTGGCATATTGAAGTCACCTACTATTATTGCTACTGTCAGTGTCTGCCCTTATCTCTGTTAGTATTTGCTTTATTTATTTAGAAAGTCCAGCATTAGGTACTTCTTTTGGTGACAAACTTCTTTTTGGTGAATCACTCTCTTGACCACAGTGTAGTGCCTTTCCTTGCCTTTAGATATCCCTTTCATATGGAAGTTTATCTAGACTAAAATGAGTATTTCAGTTGATGATTTCATTTTATTACTGTTGTTTTGACATATTTTTCTCATAACCATTGACTTTCGAACTGTGTTTCTTTGGATCTGATATGAGTTTCTTGTAAGCATAATGTTGATGGATTCTGCTGGATTGGTTCATCCAGCAATCATGTGTGTCTTTAGATTGGTATGTTCAGTCCATTCCCTTTTAGGGTGATCAGTGATATATAGGGTTTATTGATGACATTTAAGTCTTCATTTTATGTAGGTTTTCTGTGTCTGTTGCTTTATTTCCCATTTATTTTTGTTTCCTTTTTCCTCTGTATGGTTTTCAGTGTCAGTTCTTTCAATTTCATCTGCCTCCCAACTATGCATTTTTTAAAGTTAGGTTTTGTGACTCATTGGATAATGACTGTCTTTACATCTCTATGATAGTTTTTATGAGATGCACTACATCATATTTATATGTACATATGAATCCCATGACTTTATTTCCCCCATTTGCGATTTTTGTTCTCTCCTATTGTCCTGTCTTTGTTACTGCATTTACTTTCCAGTTTATCACAATTCTTGGAGCTTGGTGAATCTTTCGGGGTTTTCTCCCCTGCTATTGGACCCCTTTTCAGTATTTTTTGAATGGCAAGTTTGGTGGTGGAAAAATCTATTCACATTTTTTATCACTGAAGAACTTTATTTCTCCATCATATATGAATGATGATCTTTCAGAGATGAATATTCTTGACTGGTAATTTTTGTCTTTTAGTACTTTATATCATTCTACTCTCTCCAGGCCTCTAATGTTTCTGCTGAAAAGTCTGATAATAACCTGGTGGGATACCTTTCTAAGTTATCTTTCTCTTTATTCTAGCAGCTTTGGATAGTTTTCCTTTATTGACCTTTGCTAGTTCTGCTATGAGGTGTGTAGGAATACACCTTTTTATATTTAGAAATTTTGATATTCTGTCTGGTTCTTGAATGTTCATGGTTGCTTTTTGTGACAGATGTGATAGTTGTTTGCTATCACTTCTTTAAGTAGGTTTTCAGTACCTTTTTCCCCTCTTCTCTCCTTATGGGATACCTATGATCTTCATGCTTGTTCTTCTCATGGTGTCTGATATTTTTCATAGTATTTCTTAATTTTTTCTCAGCTTTATTTTTCTCTCCTCTTCCATGAGGGTTGCCTCTGTGATCTTGTCTTCAATTTCTGAGAACCATTCCTCTGCATGATTGAGTTTGTTTATGGAGCTTTCTATGTTTATCTTCAATTATTTGATTGTGTCTTTTATTTCTAGCATTTCTGCTAGAATGTTCTTCATGGCTTTCTTTCTCTTTGTTGATAAATTCCCTTAGATATGTCACTTCTCTTTTGAGGTCTTCCAGTTACCTTTGGGTGATTGTGTGTGCCTCCTTCATTTCATTCAGCTTTTTTATAACTGTAGTTTGGAGCTGTTTCTCTGTTAGGTTTTCCTTTTCATTCAATGGAGTTCTTCTTTGGGGAAGTCCTGTCATCTTCCTTTCTTTGGGACATTTGCATGTCATTTATTTTAGCATGGTTTCTACTCTGTCTTCGATTTAGCACTGTAGTTTCTTTCTTCCTTCTCTTTTTCATGCTAGATTTCTTCCTGAGTCATGTTGATGGGTCCTGGTATACCCAGTACCAGTCATTTGGGTTCCATGGTGGGGTGGAGTCTCTTACACTCTCTGGAATGTTCTCTTATGGTGACCCACAAATGCTGCTTCAGTGGTGTCCACTGGCATCTTGCTGGGATGGTGGGCAATTTTCTTGCACACTGTTGATAGGAAGCTCTGGCATCCAAGCACTGGATAAACAAGCAGGTCCTCTGAATTCTGTGAAGCCCACAGTTCTCCAGCACAGTGGGTGGCAGCCTCCCAGGTAGTTCTTGTGTGCATTCCCATGTAGTTGCTATAGTTCCTTTGGGTGATGAGGCCAGAATGGGTCTCATTCTCCCCAGCAACTTTGTCAGGGAGCAAAGATTTCTAACCTCTGTAAGTGCATTTGAAGATGGCAGGGGGTGAGTTTCCCTCCCCACTGATCTCTAACACCTCGACTCTCCCAGACTTATCCTCTGTGTTCAGCTAAGCAGTTTTGAAATGCCCTCTGATGATGATGCCAGTGAAGTCTGCTTCTTTTTCTCTGAAGCTCCACAGTCAGGGAACAAGTTCAAAGTCTGTCCTTCTAAACATCCTTAATCCCCTTTGGGATTAGTGGTCACTAAACATGACTCTCCAGCACAGGCTGCAGGGGTGTTCATGGGCAAATCATCTCCAATTCCTGTGCAGTTATTCTAGCTCCTTTGGGAGATGGGGCTGGGCCTCTTAAGGCCATTACTAAAGCTGATTTCCCCAAGATAGATCTCACCCAAGATAGAATTAGTCCCAATGACAATGGCAGTTTCTCAAAATCACATACACCTATGTGTGTATATATGTCATTTATATGTATATATACATACACACATACATATATATTTGGAGGAGCAAATATAATAATGTGGTTTACCTATTTTACTGCCTTATTTAATCTTAGGAATATGAGATATAATTATCTGGTTACATTTTTTATTTCTAAGCAGTTATGTTATTTTAAATTTAGAACACAAATATTCACCATTTGGTATCTTTTAGTTTAATTTGTATGTCTCAGCTCTGTGTCCATGGTCTTGTAATCATTTAGACATTTCTTAATGACCTGAATTTTTATTTTTCAGATGCTCTGAAGTTATGTTTTCATGTTAATACCCTGATGGAATGATAAAAGCAGGGGGAAAAAAAAATAACACTACCAGATCATCTTCCGTGGTAATATGCTTTCATAGAATTCCATAGAGCTTAATGAGGTTTTAAAATAGTTGTCTTAGAGATGATTAAGTTGGGGAGGGAAGTTTAAAGAGATAAGTGCTTGGGTCACATTTGAACCATCAATGAATAGAATAAATTAATGATAAGTAACAAAATTTACTCTTAGGAAGTATAATTTGGAATCAAATCTCATCCAACTGTTTCACTTAACATTGCATTATAAGCATTCCTTGTGTTGCCATTAATTTTGTTAAGATTTTATTAGCTTCATAATATCACATTAAGTCAATTGACCATAATTTATCTAGTCATCTTGCTATTGTTCAAAGTCTAATCTCTGGAACATATGAAATAATTTGCTCTACGATCCAGATCACATTCTTATGAACATCCAAATGAACATACTAAGCAGGTTTGTTCATTTATGACCTGATCTCTATATAGGATTTCTATAATTATTCTCATTAAATGAGTTTACCTAGAGTCAAAAGACTAACCAAAGATTTATAACTCTATCATGGGAATATATACATATAGTTTAAAATCGATGCCTCCTACCTTTGGTTATTTATAATTAACTTTGAAATGCATATCATTTTGCTGTTAAGTAACCCAGTTGTGTTGAAAAATCAATTCTGTTCATATTTAATCATCTCTTACTGTTTTAAGCACTTTGATGAGATTTTTCATATATAGTATACCCTTTAATCTTCACAACAACCAAAGGAAGTCAATACTACTAATATTCCCAATTGACAGGTTGAGAAACTGAATCTTAGATAAATTAAATAACTTGTCCAAGTTAATGTATAAATGTATAATGTACAAATGAAGAATGATGATTTAATCAGTGTTTTCCTCTACAAGCAACTTATAATTGACATATGTCTCTGTTGCTTTACCTTTTCTTGAAAACCCTTATTAAAACTTCCGGGACTTTTGTGACCCCAAAAGCTTATTTGCATATTTGCATATTATTTGCTTAAAAATTATGTTGTTAAATTCTCTTACTGTAGGATATTCTTGGAAGCTCATGGATAGAATTCTGAGGATCTGTAAAATTGGATAGGAGCCACTAGCCTCTGATAAATTTAACATTATCTTCAATTGTAAATGCTGGCAACAGATCACAGTAATAATAGTACAGTGGTGCTACTAATAAAAACTGCACATATTTTAATATCACTGACTTTGATGTATATACTCATTGTGACTTTGATAATATAGTAACTATAAGAACAGCCTCTAGAGTCATTTAGTGATTAAAAAATTAACAATATTTCAATAAAACTAGGTTCTTTTTTAAACCTATGTATTTTATATTAAATATTTTAAAAGTTTGTTCTGAGATGGTGTCCACAGGATTCAGCTGACTGACCAAGGGTTCTCAAGGTACAAAGTTCAGCAGCTAAGATTCTGGCAAAGTTAGTTTGAAAAATCATGGGTTTTATTTAGGTAACTACTGATATTAGGGTATTGAAAACATTATGTTAATTTGAGTAGCAGAATCATACATAATGAAAAAACTTTTTGATTGGTTAAAGTATAACTTCTGATAAAATTATTTCAAGGTGTAAGTAGAGTATTTAGGATCCGAAATGAAATGTTTTTTAAGAAGGCATAAACTTAGTATTCACGAGTTTTTATTTACTTTAAAAACACACTTCAAAAGATTTCCTAGTACTAGTGATTAGTTTTATTCCATTTGCAATTTTGCCTTGGTTCCCTTGGGTTTAATTGCTATTGTTTTGTGATTTCAAACTCAAACTCTGTTATTCTCTAAGATAAAAAGCAATTAAACAAACATTAAATTGATAATTATCTTATTAGACTTTTTCATTTTTATAGATCATAGAATAGTTCTTTGCAGCTCTCATTAAAATGGTTGAAAATGAGATTGAAACCTACATGTAGAACTATGATGCTAAGTATATAAATTTAATACATGGCTGACTTGGAGATTTTATTTGTTATTTTAGTATTTTTTCAATGAGTATTTTAATACATAAGTAGTGATTTTATTTTTCCCCTAGCTTGTTACATTGCTTTAATTAAGCACTTCATTTAGTACTAGTAACCATAGAGTAGGATAGGCACAGTTTATTTCCTAGTAATACTGCTAATAAAACAAGCTCATGGAAACAACACTAAATGTTGATGGCTTTCTGGTCTCATATTATTCCTGGTTCTGAATGTCTCCATTTTTTAAGAAAAAACTAGGAAAGAGGATTTTTTGAAATCTGTCAGTCAACTGTTCACCAAATCATCTTAAGTAAGGGTAACAGAGAACATTACCATTACATAGATAAGCAACTGTATGCCTTTGAGAGCAGTTAAGTGATTTGTTCAACCTTATGATGGATACTAATGGTGGACCTGGGCTGATACTCAAGACTTCTGACTTTAGGTGAGTAATTTCCACTCATTGTGCTGCACTATACTCATGACTCCCCACCGCTCACCTTCCACTATGATTTATTGACTCTTAATGAAGTCATATTTAGTGTTAGCATAGCATAACAATAGAGGGCCTGTGACGTATTGAAAAGGAGAGGTCCTTGCCTTACCGTCTCTGAGGGTTGCTCTCATTTCTGCCTTTGTAGGAAACATCACTTTAGCAAGTAATGACAGAGTACATTGTATGAGAGATTAAGGGATCAAAATGACCCTACTTTTGATGTGTACTAGTGACAAGATGAGTGTATAATTTTTTGACCAAACCACATTTTTGAAGGTTAAAAAAAAGGATTACATTCATTAAAGTAATGGAAATTACATACTTAGAATATTTATTGACTTTAACAAGATATTTGTGTACCTACAAAAATAAAATTTTAAAATATACCCTTATACATTAAAAATGATTTTATATTAGTATATTGATACACTTAATTTTATTTTAATTATGTGAATATCAACACATGCTGAATTGGTACATGATTATTTACTTTGAATCATTTTTTTTTGTCCTATTTTCACTTAACATTTTCACTTTTAAATACAAATTGTTAATACGATCTTTAATCTTAAAATTCACTGGAGTTGTTTTTTTTTCCCTCCCACTCCCAGTCCAGGTCTTGAACCTATGTCCGTGACTTTCATGGCCTGTGCTTTAGCGGCCTAAACCATAATAGGGGACTGGAAGTTGGGGATGTGGAGGTGGAACTTTCTTAAAAATTGCAAATTGAATTGTTTTTTAGAAAGTAATATTTTTCATTTTAGAAGCACTTTCTTTGCAGACACTAAAATACTTGGTAAACTGAGAATAAATTTTGCTAAATGGAAGTAGTCTCAATTCTAGTTTTCTTATATTAAATGTGAAGGTATTTCAGCCTACATATTTTCAGTAGTGCTGTTTTTGTGTCTTCTTTAAGAGTAACATTTTTGACACATACTTAAGAGAAGAAACATTAAATAAATTGTATCACTTTATAACTTTAAAAACATTTCACCTTATTTAAATATAGTATAATTATGGGACTTCCAAATTATATTCTTTTACATTATAAATTTATTCAGAGAAAAATAAGAGATCCATCAAAAGGTTATTCTCAAATATTGGAATATTCCAAATAGGAACTATAGATTATTGATTACATCTGTTGTAAGCAAAACATCACATAATATATGCCTGAAAACAACAGAAATTTATCCCCACACTTCTGGACAAGTTTTCTGTAGAAGTACGCTCTCATAACCTCTGCCTGTTGTCAGCAATCCTTGGTGTTCCTTGGTTTATAACTGCATAATTCCAATTTCTCCCTCTGTCACATGGTCATCTTCCCTCTGTCTTCATGTGGCATTCTTTCTGTATGTGTCTGTATCTTAGAAGAACCACAGTCATTTTGGATTAAGGGTCTACTGTACTCCAACGTGACCTCGTCCTATGTCTTAATTACATTTGCAAGCAACCTATTTCCAAATAAGGTCACAGGACAGGTGCAAGGAATTAAAATTTGAACATTTCTTATGGGGGGACACAAGTCAACTCACAATGACAGTGTGTCAAAGTGCTTGTACTGTGTATTGTTTGAGCTATCATTATTAGTTTAGCTTTTCCCTTGTTTTTAAAGAGATATATTTCTGTTTGTAAGCTTTGGTTTCAATTATTGCAACTCTCTAAAAGTTTCAAATCAAACTCCTCATCCACACCCCTTTGGTCTACATGTGGAATATGTTGATTAGTAGTTTCCAACAGATTCGGGGGGTGGGGGTGGAATGCAGCAAATTACAGGGCTTATAAGACTGATTTGAAAAATAAATTAAAAAAATATATTTTTAAAATCTGATACAGGCGGTTAGGAGTTCATTCTGCTACCGATAAAATATTTTTGTATTCAAAATAGCCTACAACATAATAGTTTTGTAATTTAATTACAATAACTGTCTATATGTATAATATTAGTTAATTTTGTTATCAATTTATGTTTTAGTTGGTATATTATGACATATTTGTACAATTATCGATAATGTATTTCATAACCAGTTTTCAGCACATACCTTTACAGAGATTTCTTGATGTTCAAAGTATCTGATCCCCTGTCAAGAAAACCAGAGTCAAGTCTGCTGTGAGAGTGATGAGACCCTTAATCAAGTCTCAGCAGTACCACCTCATAATGTTTTCATGAAATATTGTAAGAATTTTAGACTTGACCTATAGGGATGTTCAAATAGCTCCTTGTAATTTTTTTTAGCTAGTCTGTCTCATCAACTGTGTATCTTGTATTTTGTGATAGAAATTTTATTAGAGATAGAGAGGTTTCAATTTGTTTATGTTTGTTAAAAAAGACCAAATCAAAACGAAAAAAAAAAGGAAAAAATAAAATTAAAAAATAATAGGTAAATCTGTCTTCTTTAGCAACCTTGATCTTGTTGTGAAAGTTCAAAGATTTAATTTTATCTTCTCACTTCATTTGCATTTTTTTCTCTTTAATCCAAATAGAGGTAAATCATCTTGTTTTTGTCTTCTTCCTTTTGGCTCATGTCAACAAAATACTCTCAACCTCCTTCCATGTTGTCACAAGTGGGAATATTGCACCTTTGTATGGCTGAGTACTATCTCAGAGAGTGTGTGTGTGCACGTGCACGCGTTATATCTTATTTATTCATCTATCAATAAGACACTTAGGTTGCTTTCATACTTTGGATATTGTGGATAGTGCTGCTATAAACATAGGGATACATATATCTTTTGGAATTAATATTTGCATATTCTTCGGGTAGATACCTAAAAGGGAGATTGCTGGATCATAAAGAAGTTCTACTTTGAATTCTTGGAGAAATCTCTCTACAGCTTTCCAAAGTGACTGCACTGACCTACACTCCCACCAACAGTTTATATGAAGGTTCCTTTCTCACCACATTCTTGGCAGCACTTATTTTTTTTTTTTTTTGTCTTGATATAGGCCATTCTCACTATTATAAGATGATTTTTCTTGTGATTTTGATTTGCATTTCTCTAAGAGGTGAAGATCATTATTTTATGTACCTGTTGGTCATCTGTAGATCCTCTTTGGAGGTAGGTTTTTATTGAGATCCTCTGCCTTTAAAAAAAATTCTTTTTCTGTCTTGGATATTGGCCTCTTGTTGGAATATGGCATGTGAATATCTTCAGTAGAGAAGCTTGCTTTTGTTCTGATGGTAGTTTTGTTCTCTGCACAAATTTTTTTTTAATTTAATATGCTTCCATTGGTTTATTTTTTCTTTTGTTTCCCTTGTCATTGAGTCCCCAAAGTCATCTCTAAGAATGATACTCTTATCTATCATATGGAATGGCATTATGGGAAATGGATTGAAAGACACTGAGATTCAGGAAAGAGGAACTCTTAGGAACATATGCTTTTGTGGCTGAACATTCAAATTCTTACTGATATTTGACCTTTTTCAAAAATATGTATGTTTAAAACTTATATTTGCCTATGCACCCTGTGCTGGATAATATGTTTGCCATTTCTTTTAGCTGAACTGAATAGAGGCATCCTTCCATTGGGCCTCCACTAATTCCATGTTGCTTCATTTATCCTTAAATTTGTGTTGCCCACATAGCCAGTCTTGATAGGACTTTGCAATGACTAAGGGAATCAATGGAATAGGCCACTTGTTACTGAAAGTGGTCAGAGTCCCTATTCATTGAGTGGTAGTTTTATGGGTGTTTACCAATAAAAACCAGCTAGAACAGGATAATCATATCAGCTATAATTAGCAAGCTGACATAGCACCTTGGTGCTATTACATGAAGTTGCTCTCTCAGACCACAATATGCAAGGTGCAGTCAACTTTAAAATCTGCATATAGATTCTATCTTTGAAAACCAGGAATCATTTATGCATTTGTCATCTCTGGTATTCTCATGGGCATACAGCTTTGTAGTGTCTAGGCCATAATTATCGTCAATTATGTTCAGTGATTACTAGTTTCACAGTTGTCTGTGAACAAATTATTGTGTTTAACAGAGAATCAACTAATAAAACATGTCAGAAGCAGCATTGCTAGTATACAAAATGCAAAATAAAATTCAGGTAGTTTTTCATTTTAAAATGTAAATGTATGTTCTTTACTATAAGAGTGAATTCTAACAATTAGCAGATAAACAGAACATTTTATCCTAACTAAATATTGGTAACACAATTTAATGGAACATATTTTTTTTTACTACCTCTTAGAAATGAGTCATGCTGGAATTAGTTCACAT
Organism: Solenodon paradoxus; assembly: GCA_004363575.1. NCBI lineage: Eukaryota > Metazoa > Chordata > Mammalia > Eulipotyphla > Solenodontidae > Solenodon > Solenodon paradoxus. The sequence goes on from RJWH01000166.1 coordinate 112,479, forward strand.
ATTTGCAACCCTTCATATTTGCTAATATAGGTCTTTATAATCTTAGTGTTAAAAGGCCATTTATATACTACGTAATAAAAATGGGCACCAGAAATCCATAGTAATAGTGAAAAATGCTTGTTACTTGATTTTGAAAAATAAACTTGATTTAGTCTATAATTGCAATTGTATACTAATTACTTGAATGTACAAAGATACTATAAAAAAATCATTCAAGAAATAATAGATAATCTGAACAGCCCTCTACATAAAATAATTAAATTTATACCTTCGAATTTTCCCACCAAGACAGCTCTTGGGCCAAAGGCTTCAAGGGTTATCGCCATACATTTAAGGAAGAAAATATACCAATTCTACACAAACTCTTCTGCAAAGAGTTTGGAAGATAATGGAATACTTCTTAACGCATCCTACATCAACAACTTTACCCTGATACCAAAACCATATAAAGACATTACAGGAAAACTACAAATACCTTTCATGAACATAGATAGAAAATATTCAACAACATGTTAGATGAAATCCGTAATATCTAGAAAGGATAAGTACATCATGACCAAATGAGGTTATCCCAGGAATGCAAATTTGGTTTAACATTTAAAAATCAATTAATGTAATTTACCATTTAATCAACTAAAACCAAAATAACCATGTAGTCATTTCAATAGCCAGAGAAAACAGCATTTTTAACACTGTGCTCAGTATAAACTTGTCCAATTAGGAATAGAACTAAATCTAAAAGCTGTGTAGCCTGAACTCATAACACCACTAGAAGGAAATATTGAAGAAAATTTTTGTGGCCTTGAGGGAGACAAATATATCTTATACACAACACAAAAACTGTGATCCATAAAAGGAAAGCTTAAGTACATTAAAATTAAGAACTGATCTTCTAAAGACACAGCTAAGAGACCGAAAAGGTAAAGCACAAACTGGGAGAAAATATTTCTAGTTACATGCCTGGTAAAGACCTTAAATCTTGGATATGTGAAGAACTCTCAAAATGTAGTAAGGAAACAATCTATTAAAAAGTCAAATAGTGGTAAATCATCAGCAAAAGATTAAATTATAGAATACACCGAAGGAGTTAGGCAAATGGTAGATAAACCCATGAAAACCTGCTCAACATCATTCATGAAGTAATGCAAATTAATAGAACAACTTAATACAATTATAGAGTCATTAGAATGTTAAAATTTTAAATGTCACCATGCCAAGTGATGATAAGTATGTGGGCCAAATGGAACTCTCAAATCCTACTTGTAGAAATGTAAATTGGTGCAACCACCTTGGAAAAGAGGTCAATAATTTCTTACAAATTCAAACACATACCCACCATATGACTTAAACCTCCCATACCCAGGTATTTGCTGAAGAAATGAATGTTTATTGCAATTTTGTCACAGCTGAAAACTGGAAACAGCCCACATATCCAATAATCAAACAGATAAACAAAATCTTGGAATACTCATGCAGTGGAGAACTGCTCCATAATAAAAGTAAATGAATTATTGATATGTGCAACTACATGAATAAAAATTATACTGAGTGAAACTATCTGGTTAAAAAGCGGTATATAGTGCATCAGTCCATTTTTTATAAAATTCATAATAACAACAAAATATAGGGACAGAAGCTGTTTAGTGGCTGCCTGGAATTCAGGGGAATGGGACATGAAAGGACAAGTTGGAATGATGCCATTACTAGAAATTTTTGCAGGCGATAATTGATTATTTTTCTTGATGTGCTTGTTTACAAGGTATGCATAAACTAAAACATCAAATTATTTATTTTATATGCAGTTTATTATTTGTCAGTTATACTTCAATAAAGCTATTAAAAATAGGACAGTGTAGCAAGTTTGATACACTGAATTTACCATGTATTTTCCATGTCTTGAAAGCTAATAAATTTTTAGAAAAGAGTAATTTTTAGTGAAGAATCAAAAGTAGAGCTTCACTCTAATATCTAGCTGGAATTATTCTGTCTAAACAGTTTATTTGTTCAGTTATTCATATTTATCTTATTGTTAAAATATACCTTTGTGTTGAACTGAAGAAGTGTTTTTCCAATATAGTCATATTCAAGAGTCACCTGTGGGCCCTTTTTAGACCTGGAGTCCCCAGGTTTACCCCACTATTTTGCATTATGGATTTGATTATGAAGTCTTGGAATCTGTAAGTTCAGCAAACTTTTCTAGATAATTTTGTTGTATGTCTCCATATATGTGTCCATATTTTGGAATAGTTTCTTAGCAGAACATTACTTACATCCAAATTTTTTGAACCTGCATAAACACTAAAGGACACAATGCAAGATTGAAAGAAAGTATTCCAGATTTGATTCTATCTATATGTACACCAACCTATTAGATAACCTATTTGGAAGGGTAGCAAGTTTGTATTTTGTGTGTTGGCTGATATTTATGGAACCTGTCCTTATTAGAAAATAAAGTTTACAGTTACTAGAAAGAATTAAAGCTATATACAATTTTCCTTTTCCTCTTCTTTTCCTTCTTTCTGCTTTCCCTGTTGTTTGTAATATTAATTGATAGGCCTTTATTTCTTTATATTTAAGTACTTGTTTTTTGTATAATAAAGAAGCTTAGCATTTAATTTTAATGTATGTGGTACAAGAAATTTTATGTAACAAAGAAATACAAAGCACAAAAACAGATATGAGGTACAAGGAGCTTTTCTTCCTGCTCCTCCACCATCTGATGACACTCTCTGTGGGAGGAGGGCCACAGTGTCTCTCGGCAGCTCTCTGCCCATGCCCTTCAGCAAATTTAATCACTGTTGGCTTAAAACTCAGTGTCTGTATTTTTGCAAAAATATCAGCTAGATTGCTAGCTCCAGCCTAAAGTGTACAAAGAGAAATGTGCTGTTCACCCCAAGGAAATAAAGACGGCCTCTCCTATCTACTAGTCAGGGTCACTTACTCTGCAGACAATATGTAGCTCTTCCTTTCGTTTCATTGAAACATTGGTCAAGATTGCTTTCATTGGAAGTTCATCATACATTCAACCAAGTGACTATCGTATTCCAGGATATTATCTTGCTTATGAGTATAGTATTGTTATGATTTCTAGAGTTGTACTTATAACTCAGAAGCATAAAGGAAAGAAACACATTGATGCAGATAAGAAATTAGTATTACCCATGTATAATGCACATCCTTATTTATTAAACTGCATTTATTTCACATTTACCATCAATAATAATCACAATTTGAAGTAAAACCAGGAAACATTATTTAGTAACAAATACCTCTAAAACACATACCTATTTCATGTACAACCCATCTACATTAAGTTGGAATTCTTGTGATTTTTTTCTTGTTTTTATACCCATACAATCTCACCTTCGATTGCTGATGTCCTGGCCTCTCCTAGTTTTACTTTGCTGCTGCCATCTGAGCTAACAGTTTCATTGTCAGCGCTATCACATTCATTATTCTAGGCTAATTCTCCCTGTTGATTTTTCACTTTTGTAAAATGTTATGTGAGTTTTACCACTGGGAGACCAGGAGGCAATATGCTTTGCTGTCTTTGCCTGAACTGCTGAGTAACAAATGTACATCATTGATCATTGAGACTTGGAAGGAAGTGACGTTTTGGTCACTGATCATGGTAACTCTTCTGTGGTTTACATAGAGATTTGTGGGCCAAGGAGCCAGCAACTCACAGTTAATGGACCATGATAACTGATACTGAACTGTGTTCTTGGAGAGCTGATGTTCTTCGACTAAATTATGACTGAAATTCATGCTTCAACTGAGCAAAGTAAGAACTGCTGGTATAGCATATGTGTAGTGGTTTTGAATTTCTCTAAGTTTTTACTTGCAGAAAGTAAACCTCTATAATGACTTGCGTGGAATATTTACATGGCATTAATACTTTAATTTATCTAACCACATAACTTAATATTTTATTAGATGTTATAATTTGTGTGCTATTTAAACTATACACCAAATTTACATTTCTAATTCTTTTCCGACAATTTGAGTGCATTAAAAACTTATCAAGTAGGAAAGGATCTTAGAAGTTATCAAGGGTTCTTCTGAGATACATTTCTGATAGATACTACTATAGATTCAACATGTTAAAATGGGTATAGTGAAAATATTGGTATAATGATGTATTTATTTTTTTTAAAGGAAAGGTATAGACAAGAATGAAGGCAAGCAGGCAGGCAGGCAGGAAGACAGAGAGGAGAAAGAAGCATTAGTTTGTTTTTTTAGTTACTCAAATTTGTAGTTCCCTCAGGCTCTTGAACGCAAACTCATGTCCTTGGGATATATGTGATTTGTGCCAGCCAGAGGCTGCGGATCCAATCACTAAATGCTAAGGATTTGCTATCACTTAGTTTTAGAAATAGAAAAGGAATTCAATATATATAGCACCTCATCTCATATTATAGGAAATTGAAGTCTAGAAAATATCAGGAGTTTATTAACATCACAAATCCCCCCTCCTCCCCAATTCTGGCTTTGGTTTAAGTCTAATTATTTGAACTTTAAAAAAAAAATCTATTTTTGTACTAAATTTGTCAAGTAATCTTTTAGTTAACAGATTTTTAAATGTCCCCTACTTGCATTTGAACTACATTCAATTATTTAAAACATGTCAAAAATTGTCGAATAACTACATTAGATTTAGTCTATTTTAAGAAATTAAATTCATTATCCAGAAATTTTTCCCATTTTTGGGCAAGTCTTCATTTGGTGAAATTGTTACAGATTTGCCACTAGATGGCACTGGTGAACTATCTGTACTAAAATTGCTTGCATCATGTTTTATTCAGAGGGTGGAGAGCATAGAACCTAAGAACCAGGGATTATCAAATATCTGGATGCTTTGAGAAGGAGACATAGTTTTAAGTTAGTTGAAAAGCCAATAATATACCAGATAATAATAGCTAACATTCATTACCTTAAGCATTTATGCTTTAGACAATTTAAATTTACAAATTCATTGAATTTTCAGTCATCCTTTAGAGATGGAGCTATTATTACATACATTTTATTGGTGAGGGATTTGAGACACAGAGAGGTTAAGTGGCTTCCTCCAAGGTAACAGAGACATATGTAATTATGCTGGGATGTGAATCCAGGCTGAATTGTCCCCTATACCTTTACTTTTAACCATTCTTTTAGCATTCTTAGTAGTATATCCATATTAGCTAGTAAGTAATGTGTGCAGGTATTCCTTTATGTGGGTGATTTCATATACTCTTCAAAACAGCCTTAGGAGAATCAATTATTTTCTTTATTTCACAGAGGAGGAGACTTAAACAAGGCAGGTTAAATGGATTGCCCAATATTACTTTGCAGTAAATGGGAGAGCTGGGACCTAAATCCAGGCAGTTAGATTCCAAAGTCTGCCTTCTTAACCTTCATTAACCTATACTGTTCATTAACTAAATTATACATTAAACTTTTTAACCTACATGATCCTGTCTCTGAACATTTTAAGGCATAATTCAATACATACATATCAAACATTTGCATTTAAGTTCTTATTGTATGTAACCAACATCTTCACCATAATTATTTCAGTGATTTCTCCTTCCCACCTTTATATCTGTATTTTCAAGGTTTTTCTCCTACTTAATTATGTTTTTTATGTAATTATTCAGTTTCTTTTTAAGATTTCAAAGTGATAGCAGCTAGAGTGAGGACGTGTATTACATATGCTATTTCTCCTGAAGTGACCAGTGTCTTACTTTAGTAACCATACAGTGTGTGACCCATTCCAAGATGAAGGTACTATTCAAATACAGATACACACAGTCTTAGTTCATAATATGGGATTATGATTTACTAACTTAATTTTGCTGAATCACTTTTTCCTCATTGTAAAACTAGGATAGAAAATTGACCTTTTACGTAATACACTTGGGACATATGGTTTGTTGGTTAATGGAAAAGTTTGGTTAAAGAAGAAAATAATAAAACAATGCATATTTACCTTAAACATTGTACTATAATGTAAAATATTTAAGTAATCAACATTCATCAGTCTTTTGATGTAGGTCCAAGGCTGTTTAGAACTTATTGACTGGAATTTTGTATAATCTTCTGGCATTAATAAGATCTATAATTCATTGCCTATAATTTTCAGGTTGATGTGAAAATTCATCTAGGTTTTAAAGTATCTTTCAGTCTTCATAGTTTCCTTGTTGCTATTTAAGTCACTACTAATTCTTTTTAGTTTCTCTGATATCTTTCCAGAGCATTCAACCTAGTTTTCATAGAAATAACAACTGTTGGTGCTGTGGTTAAATCTGTTGCCTTTGTCTTGTGTGGCCCACATACATCCCAAGGACCGAACTTTAAGGCCCAGGGATGGTTGGAGGAGGTGGAAGGACAACCAAGATGAAAAACTAAAATAAAATAAATCCTTCTTTCTTCTTTCTCTTCCTACCTGCCTGCCTGCTCACCTTCATTCCTTCTTACACCTTTCCTTAAAATGAAAACATCTATTTTCTTGTCACTCTATTGTCATTTGCGCATACCATTTTTGATTAAATATTTACCTTGAAAAAATTATAAAAGTAGATTGGGAAATGTACACATTTTTCCCCTTGTTTATTATGAAGCTCAATATAGGGCATAAATAGTTTAGAAACTACTCTCTGATAGTCATTCAATAAGCCCGTGCATCAGCCTGCGTGCTTTACAGGAGTGGTACTCATTAATCATGTTGGTAGATTAGTGATGTTAAAGTGGGCTAAGATAAGGCTATCTCTGTGTATATCTTATAGGATTTTTATGAAGAACTATTGAAACAGCGATCAAAAGACCAAATGATATGATTCCAGTCAACTGATCAACAATATTCTATCATTTGATAAATAATCTGGATTACATAGTATTTCATGGTTAAAAATCTAAACTGCTTTTTACAATTAGGACAATATCTTGAGTAAAGGGAATTTCAAATTAGAATTATAATTCTGATGATGGAGGACAAGCTTATCTAAGGACTAGGTAAATAAAATGTACAACAATTTCCATGCATTTCATTTGGATGGAAACCAAAAATATTTACCTATGTGGTGGTAATGGCTCTGTCATTGGATGAATCCATTTATATTCAAAGTCCACTCAACTTTGGCGAGGATTGGAAGTATTCAGGATATAGTTGAGTGTCCACAGTCCCATGGCTTAGCTGTTTGTCCTATAGCTAGCCTAAAAGCTTGGAAAAAATACAAACAACCACATGTGGATGTTTCCCTACTCCTATATTGACTGTGCATAGATTCTATCAATGTAAGTGATAATTGTGTCAAGGCTAGAAATATTTCTGCTAGTCATAGTAGATTTTTTTTCTCTAATTAGCTATTACATGCTAATATTTCAAAGTCCATGTACGTTAAAGCAATAGTTATGTACAGTGATTATATGTGCATTGTTAACTAATGGAGATAGTGAAGGAAATTCCTTCACTCAGCAAATTCCTATCTATAGAACATTTTCTGATGACCTTCACAACATTGAGCATTCAATTTACACTGTATTTCTTTGCCAGAAGAAATTCAGAGGACTAATCATTCATTAGCATCTGAAAGCCAGAGATAATTACACTAGAACTAAGTTGGCCATACTGTAATTTGGCTAGAATATGTATGTAGTAATGACTAGCTTTCTATCTTGATGCTTTAGAACATGGATCCCAGTTGTTTTGTGTAAGTTTCTTTAAGTTTCCCAGGGGGTTGAAATATTTTGAAATCTTGACAAAATCTTTAAGTAAAAGGGTAATGCTGATACTTAGCACAGCAGGATGTTGCAGGGATCTTACTTTCTATGGGGACATGTCACCACAGTAGGCTCTGCAGAGATCATTGTTAACAGCTTTTCAGGAAAAACCAAGCAGGCACTCTTGGAAGTATTTTGGGCAGATTTATTACAGGAGTGGTCTCAGCTGGGATTCTTCCTCAAAAAGCTGAGCCCGGGTTTCTGGTTAGAACACACTATAATAGGCTAGAGCAAATGCGGGAAGAGAGGGATGCAAATTAGGGGAGGGGGTTTCAAGGGCTGGAAGTTCTTTGTCTGCTGGCAACATTCCAGCAAGCTCAGGTCACAGGATGTTTTTATGCTTTGCTTCATGGCTGCTGGAAGTGGTGAGCAGGCCTTTTTCCCCCACAGCATGACATTTGAGTCACTTAACTAGCTTATAGATTGTAGATGGCAAAGAGTTTGTCTTCCCAGAATTCACTGTCTTGGTGATGGTGATGGGGGATACAGAAGGAGCATGGAATATAAATATGGGTGACTGGCACAAAATAAAATTTGGCACCTCTAAGTAAATCTTCTGTTTGCTTAGGGAAGCCCTTGGTGAACTGAAGGGACGTAATGATAGTGGGGAGTCTCTTGTTATGAGCCCCACTGCTTATTAGGTTGCTTGCGTGTCATTGTGGTCACTGTGTATTCTTTTAACTTCTTTTTATGTAGTAACCTACTTTGTTTCAGCTTCTTTCAGATGAAAACTGAGTAAAACTGGCCTTCACACAATGTCTTTACTTTTAGCTTTCCTGTGAGAAAGCAAGAGAGAAGTCTTCAGTGTCTTTAGAACATTATTTCTTTCAAGATAACAAAGCACATAATGGCCACACTATTATGATGGTTAATTATCAACAAAGAAAGAAAAGATACAATTTATTTCAAATTCTTTCAGAGTAAGTTCCTTTTGCATATTTTGTATTCTTATACAGAACAACTCATCTGAACAGGTCCTCTTCAATGGCCACAACAGAGGTTGCATGCTTCTCTTTTAACTGAAAGGTTGTGGTATCATTGCTGTGGTATTGACGCTGGTACCTTTCAAAAGAATGTTTTTAAAGGGCTAACAGACCAGCCGATTTTGCTTACAGAGATAATCCTGATTTCACTCAGGTAGTATTCATTCAGTACTCAATCTGCATTAAACACTGTGAGGTACAATGGTGAAAAAGATTTGGTTATCTGTTTCCAGAAGGCAGCAGTCTGCTCCTTCAGGATTCATCTTTGGACAGTTTTCTGAAGAAAGTGCTCCTTTTGAGATGGTGATCAGCTTTTGTATTCAAGCTGCCCTGCTGCTGAAACTTTGTGTATATAAGGATTATTTTTTTTAACTCGAGGAATATTCTGTCTAAATGGAAAGCAGATATTTTGCCAGTGGAATAACTTCATGAAAACTGGCCCCAGTTGTGAAAATGAACATTCTACCCAGCCTGGGAGTGTTACAGGAGGTGCCTCCTGTGCTAACACAGGTAGTGCAATGCGATGTGAGTGAAGTGTGTGATTTAGCTCTGCTCAGTGCCCGGTTGGGCCAGGGGCACTCAAGTTTCAGAGAGGAGCCAAACAGATACAGAATGCATGCAAAGCACTCACACAACTGGGACTGAGACTCTTACTAATGTTGCCAATGGAGTAGAATGAGATGTTTGCTGTCTGTGGAATGAACCATTGTCAAACTGGGTCAGGGAGGATGACAGGCACTTCTCTCTCCTTCTGTCCCATTATCACTACATGAGAGTAGGCATGCTAAAATATTTGGGTTGTTACGTTTTGTGATGCTTATATGTTGATTAGACTTTACTGAATTATACCTTTGGGTCTGCAGGATAGAGGCAATAGAAAAGAACAAAATGCTTGTTCTAGTCTCATTTTCTAAGATAATGAGAGTACTGTTTCTTTTTCAGTGTCTCCTAAATTTAGCCAGCTAGAATCTGGAAAGTGCTGTACTTAGAAGACATGTATTCTTTCTCACATCAAATAGTAACATCACACATTACTGAAAATGTAAAATGAAGTCCAAGGAATTCTCTTTCCTTTTCATTTACTCTTTATTTCCCCATGATCTCAAGGTGCTGGGTATTTATTACCTATCTATTCAGTATTTGCTCTCAGTGTCACAGATTAATTTTTCATAAATCATCCCTCTTCTAATGTTTATAAACCTGATTGTTCAAAGCATCACATCTAAGGATATTGTGGTCTACACCAGTCTATCTTTTCAGCCATTCCTCTGGTCACTTTCTTCTCGGCACCTTATTCTGAAGCTCCATAGAACTATACACATGGTTCCTCAAACACCTGTTCCCTCTCTGGAATACCACTTCCCTTTACTCACTGACTCTACTCTTACTTTGCACCCATCTTTCAACATGTGACCCTCATCGTCCACAATATACGTTGTATATGCTGCTGTCACAATATTTCCATGGGAAATTATCTTACCTGTTCCCCTTTTTTATAGACACATAGTAAATGTAAACTTTGCAATAACAAATATTTTGTCTTATGCTTTTTTTGAAATTTAGCCCAGGGGTCAGCAATAACTGATAATAAGACAACTAGTCAGTCAACTCTATGCATCCAGAATTGTGCCAGTATTGCTGTCTTAGACTACAATAGAAAATAAAACCACAGGCTAGGAATTTAAAAGAAAGCATCATTTATTAGAAAAATACCCACATAATAGGAAGGAGAGGAGAAAACTACCCAGGTGCTTACCACTCATTAATTCCTTCATATATTAAAATGATAGGTATATATATACGTATATATATATATATACATATATATATATATATGTATATATATAAATTAACTTACGGCTCCCCTTCTCCCAAGGAGCAGATCATAGTTGCTCCCCCCACCAGCTCTGGGACACAAACCCAGGTGCTTGGTTATACACAGATTGTGCTGGCTGGAGGCACAGACTTAACTGCTAAATCATCAGGACATGCCAAGAGTACAGTATTTTAAGAACTGGGAAATGGCCCCCTACATCATTTAACAAGTGTTAAGAAGATTAAAGCTGAAACTGTTCTTTCTGTATTAGAAGCACATGTGTTTCCTGTTATTAGATGTTCTCTTATTAGAACTATCACTGTGCTGTAGGTGGGATCTGAAGGCAGAATTTATCTCTAAGGAAAGAGAAGCATCATCTAAGATTTCATATTGACTTCCTAAAAGAGTTAGGATGATGATTCCAGAAACACTCTTCTCTTGACAGGAAAACACAGTGCACAACAACTCTGGTTTTACAACCACGGGCTCCAACCGTTTTTTTCTTTCTGCCCCAGATAGAGGTTAGACAGTGAAATGATTAGGAACATGGGCGCAAAGGCTAAACAATGAATTTAAATTCTGACTTGTATCATTTGTATGACCTTGGGCAAATTATTAGACTTCTGTACCTCAGTTTCCTCATCTGTAAAATGCAAATAATTAGTTTATACCTCAAAATAATCTCATTGTGCTTTGTGAGGACTGTATTAGTTAATATGTGTAGCATGTTAAGACAAGGCTGGACATTTAGTTAGTTCTTATAGGGCAGTTATTTATTTAATCACCTATGTTTCTACCCATTTAGCTTTACCAGATTATTTCTTTATAGAAAAGCTATTCTTCTTCTTTTTTCTTTTTAAATTTACTTAAAGATGCAATAGTAGCTAATGGAGAGAGAAGAAAGAAATGTTCAAATGAAGACTCCTCAGACTTCTGGAAATTTATTTGTCCAAAACCAGAAACAGCCTCTTTTCTTCATCCAATGCTGCTCTGTTGATGAGTAATACATTTCACTTCCGACACTTTGCTCAGTGATTTCTCCCTTAAAGTTGTTCAAGGCATGGGTTTGCAATTTGTTTTATCTGTTATACAGGTACAAGCAGATATTTGAAGATTTGCCTCATAGAAAAGAAGTTGAGACCTGTTGCTGTTGCTGTCAAAACAGTGTTAGAATGATGGTAGAAGTTTTTTTTAAAAAATAGACTTTAGCTCTCATAATGAAGACGTTTCTCACAATCTGGGTTAAATAATATGCCCTCATCATGCTTTTATGGAAAATAATCTAGAAAGTAATCTACCAATGGAAAAGGATGGAAAATCGCAGTTGAAGAGGGATTGGAACTAAAGCAAATTCCTACTCACATCAAGATTTTTGGAAGTGATGTCAACATCATGGCAGTGTGAATCATTCCTTTCTCCTCTCCCTTTTGATTTATAATGAACTGAACACCTATATAAGCAAATACACCTCTGAACAAGAGATCCATTCATCTGTACACTCTGAAGTAGGTGGACTGGGTCATGGGAGAGGTGTCAGACTAAGGGGAGTGCCAGGGAACCAGGACAGCAAGAGGTGGTGACAACAGAGAAGGAAAAAGTTAGTCCAGCAGTGAGCTAGCACAACCTTTCTAGAATAGGAAGTAGAGGATGAAGGCAGTGAGTGAATAGGGTTGATCAGTGTACCTGATCATGCATGCTGTAGCTGGAGTGACCAGTTGCTCTCTCTGCGGAGAGACCACAGTAAATGGGAGTGGGAGTAGGGAAGAAAAGGGAAATAGACAAAAGATCTGAAGGAAAGCATCTGTCTGGAAGACAAGAGGACTGAATATGGAACTCTGGGATCTTCCCACTTGAGGAACTTTTATACTGGACCATGAGCACATCCAAATCCTCTATATTTGCAGAGGCATATTTTATTTTCTTTTTGCTATGTATATCCAATTAATTATAAAATCAAGGGGAGAGGAAAATGGAAAGACTCATACCAGACCCTTAGAGTCTGGATTTGAACACTCATGCCCACTCTGCCACCACTCTTGGCTTTTTCCTTTTCTTTTGTATGTGCATGCTCCCAACTTTTCCTATGAAACCAAAAACTTCTGCTACACTACACCTTCTGGAAAACAAAAGAAAGTTTCCTAATTACCAGTCTCTAGAACTGTTAGAATCAAAGTAAACAAAGCCTTACCTAAACAAGAAAGGTGTTCAATAATTCAAATGTGGCTGCAGAGGCACTCTTCATTAAGCACCATGAAAAATCACAGGAATATGGTATAAAAAAAGACGATAATTTTCCATTAACTGGACCCAAAGATAGGTAGTATTGAAATTGAACTGAAAAATGATTTAAAATAGGTAGGCTTATGAGGAAATTCAGTGGGCTACAAGAAAACCCAGAGAGGAAATATAATGATAACAAGAATAAAATTAATGAACAGGTGTACTTTATCAAAGAGACTGAAAATCAAAGAAAGAACCAACCATAATTCTGGAGCTGAAGAACTCAATAAATGAGATGAAGAATGAATTAGAATACACTGGAAAGAGAGAAGACTATATGGAAGAGAGAATTAGTGAGCTTAAAGATAGAAATATAAAAATCATTCAGGTGGATGAGGACAGAGAACTACGATTTTTTTTAAATGAAGAAACCCTATGAATACTATCTTACTTGGGGGAAAAAGACAGCAGTGACCCAGGTGAGAGCACGAGAGAGGGAAACGGCTTCTGTCCTCACTGAAACCAAAAGGGACCAGCTGCACCACGATGCAGCATCACTGTACAGAAAGAAATCAAAAGAAAAAGAAAAGGAGAACACTGTTAAATGTACAGCTGAGAAGAAAGCCATGCTAAAATTTAAATCACTGAAAAAAATAAATAAAACACCAAGAGAGGAAGATGCCAGGGGCTCCTCAGAAAAGAAATCTATTGACTGGTTGGGCCAATCTAATGGATAAAGAACTCAAAATCATAGCTATAAAAAAGCAGAACAAGATACATACTCAACAACCAAAGGGAATGGGAAGATCTCAGAAAAGAAGTGGCAGATCAAAAGGAATTCTTCACCAAGGAGACTGAGACAAGGATGAAAGTCCTAGCAGAGATGCTAGAGTTTTAAAAAATTAAGTTAAGGAGTTACAGATAAATATGGAAAACTCCAAAAACAAGCTCAATCTCACAGAGGAATGAATCGTCAGAAATTAAAGAGAAGATCATAGAAGTGACCCTCATAGAAGAGGAGAAGCAAGATATTGGAAAAAATGAAGAAACTCTGCGAGAGGGAGGGAGGAAGGAAGGAAGGAAGGAAGGAAGGAAGGAAGGAGGGAGGGAGGGAGGGAGGGAGGGAGGGATGGAGGAAGAGATGAGGGAGGGAAGGAGGGAGGAAGAGGAAGGAAGGGAGGAGGAGTAAGAGGAGGGAGGGGAGGAAGGAAGGGAGGAAGAGGAGGAAAAGAAGAGTATCCCAGAAGGAATGGATATTAAAGGAACAGAAAAAAATTTAAAAAAGTAATAGCAAAGAACTTACAACATCTGTCACAAAAAGTGACCCTGGAGCTTCGAGAAAAAGATAGAATACCGAAATTGCTAAAAAAGACTTACTTCAAAACACATCATAGCAAAGCTATCAAAAGCTATGTGTAAAGAAAAATTACTTAAGACTCCTAGAGAAAAGAGAAACATAAGCTACAAGGCTACATTCATCCAGCTATCATCAGACTTCTCAGCAGAAACCATACAGGACAAGAGAAAATGGAACAAAATACTGAAAATACTAAAGATTAAAACTACCAGCTAAGAATACTCTACCCTGCAAAAATATCATTGAAATACGATAGATAAACACATGAATGTTTAAATGATTAACGAAATCTAGTGAATTTTTTTCATCACCAAACCTGATTTTCAAGAAATCTTGAAAGGTGTTCTGTACTAGGGAAAATGAAAATAAAGCGTCACCAAACCTCGTGAATGGTGATACATAGGAAAGAAAATCAGAAACAAAGACAGGTGCAAAAGGAGAGAACAAAATCACTACACTAAAGGGGAAATAAAAAAAAGGACTCTGCATGACATAAATATGATATGGTGTCAGCTCATAAAATACTGTCAAAGAGCAGCAAAGTTAAAGACAATTCATGTGGTAATCAAAAACCCAACCCAGACACCTGCCTTTTTATAAGAAATCCCACTGGACCACAAGTTATTACTGTGCATTCAACCATCACCATCACGTAGTACTCAGTTGTTGCTGGCCTGGCTGCTCAGCTCCTGCTTGGATTGCTTTTCGGCCTCCCCTCCCTTTAGTCACCAGCGCATAAACATATCGCATTATTGCCATCCCAATGTCCTGTTTTTGTCTTAAGAAAATATAGTTAGCTTACTGAAATACCAAAGGAATTCTTCACAGAAACAGAAGAAACAAACCTAATATGCATGGAACCACAAAAGACCCTAAATAGTTAAGGTAACTTTGAAGGAAAAAAGCCAGAGTTATGATGCTTCTTGATTTCTTTTTTATTAATTGATTTTATTGAAGGGATATTGCATTATAACATTAAAAAGGTTTAAGGTGTACATCATATCAAATGTCAAACTGTATATAATATAGTAAGTTTACAACCATTTCAGTGTTTCCTTCACTGTACAATTAATCCCCTTTAACCCATTTACTGACTCCCTGCCCCCTTCAGAATATAAGGCAAAACCATTGTTAAAAAAAAAAAAAACAGTATAGGCTGGCACTGGTATTTATTTTATATGTATCTTTAAAGTATTTAGTTAGGTTATTTTGTGAGCCAATGTGAAAATATTCAAGTAGATAATTTAGGAAAATAATATTCATTGTTATAATAAGTACATAGTCTGAATTGGTATATTATTTACTATTCTGTTTATACTTTTTAAAATTTTTCTTTTGTGGGCATGGTTCAATTAAAATTTAAAAATATATGAGGTTATCTTAATAATTCCGTTATACGGTACTCAGCATTCTCTATGTGGTATATATTGATATGTAGTAAAATAAATGATAAAATGTGTTTTTTTCTTCTCTGATTCCATCTATCAATAAAATTATTTTTGTGGTGTGTTTACCTTATACTTTAAGTATTATTGTAGTTCTGTTACTTGATTGGTCAGCTTTAAATTAAATTTGTCAATTCTAGTCATTTGTCAATTCTAGGCAATCAGCAAGCTTTTTCCTCATTGCCCTTTCTATTCTAAATTTTTTAGCTGTACTATTTCTATATAATCAGAGAAAATAGTATTTATACTCATGTTATCCAAATTCTCACATTTTGTCTTAATTTGGTCATCAAATACACAAAATTCTCTAGTTGTCCTGTGTCTAGTTTCATCAGATAAAATTTGATTCATCAAAATTCATCTTTTAGCATGTTCCTGAGGAAAAACTCATAGAAACAAATCTCCTAGTTATTGAACTTTCAAAATTGTTTTTAACATTTAATCTTGGAAGAAGATCAAAATGGAATAAGCTCTTTGACTCCCAATTTTCCTTTACATAGGTCTCTTTTAGGTATTGCTCTGTTAAATTTCTGGAGTTGAATGTAAAAATCTGATTTATTTGTCATACAGAGTCCTTCTGCTCATAGGATTCTTATTTTAATCTTTAAATTCTGGCAACTTTCCTGAAGTGTATCTAAATGTTGGCCATTTTTGGTCAGTCTGGAGTTGTGTTTTCTTTCAATTTTTGTGACTTTAAGTTCTTTTTAAAATTTTTGGCACAATGTTTGGTCATAATGTTCAATTTTTCCATAAAAACATTTTTCTGTTGATTTTATGAGTTTTCTGACAAATTCTTTTAAAAAAATTGTATTTATTCTCTGGTGTCTGCCATTATAATTTCTGATTTACTTAAAAAATTGCATATAGTAAAATTCACTCTTTGATACACACTTCCATGACTCTAGACAAATACACAGTCATATAACTGCCACTAGAATCAAATTGTTCCATCATTACATTAGATGCTTTAATTGATGATGTGTCAAATCCTTTCTTAACTACTTATCAGTGAGTGAGTTATACTTTCACAGATCTGCTCTTTGCAGAATACTTCTGCTGGGGGTGGGGAAAAGAGCAGGTGAGAAGCCTTCAGGTTCCTTCTTCACCATTTTCACAGAGTCAAAAAGGCTTCCTGTTGAAATGGTTCCTGTGTGTGAATCTTTGTGTTACCACCTACTGTAAAGTGTACAGGGTCCCAGAATGCTCCTTCTGTCTTTATTTCTATTCTCTCTAATACAAATGTATGTGTGTGTGTGTGTGTGTGTGTGTGTGTGTGTGTGTGTGTGTATGAGAGAGAGAGAGAGAGAGAGAGAGAGAGAGAGAGAGAGAGAGAGAGAGAGAGAGAGAGAGAGAGAGATTGGTGTGAACTCTTCTCCTGCAGACAATGTATCTTCCAGCTTCACTAACAATGGAGATTTTTGCAGTTGTCATTGTTGCAGATGTTAATTGTGTGGCTTGTGCTTACCATGCAGGAGGAGAAGAGAAAAAACATGTCTCATACAGTCATAGTCTTACTGGAAGTTCCCCTCCTAATTGCTCTCATCATGCCTTTCTCTTACTCTTTAAACACTGGAATCCCTCAGGCTGATGATTGCTTTCATTCAGTTACTCCATCAATTCACTGCTAGCCCTAATGATTTCTTCGCTTCATTTCGGCACTTCACTAGAGTGTGTATAAATACTTCCTGCTACATCCTAAACATCTTAGTCATTTCCTTAGCACATAATTTCGAACCCCATTTCTTTGCTTTTTATAAAAGGTTTGGATGCCCCTTCTTCTTTTCCTGTTTAGTGTACCCCTGCTCATAAATTAAGACCTAAAAAGTATATTTGTGGGGGGCACCCTGGTGGCCTAGTGTTCTAGTACATCCTAGGAACAGTCCTATATACACCCCAAGGTCCCAGGTTCAAGACCTGAGGCCAGGTGGAGAAACCAATGTGAACAACCAAATAAAAAATAAAAATATAGAGCTTCTTCTACCTCTCTCTTCCTGCCTGCCTACTCCTTTCCATATGTGTGTATTATATGTGTATATATATATATATACACACATATAATAGCACATCCTCCTTTTGGAACCTTCCTTGATACCTAAGGCATAACTGATTTCTCATCTTTGCTTCTACAATATGTTGTCTCATGTTTAGTACACTATTATTGATTTTAGTATTTTTATCTCAAGTCACTGATTATCCCCTGTACCTCTGTAGTGACTAGTCAATATAGAATTTAAAATCCTGGGTTTTTAGGAGCCTATTTATTCCACAGCATTCTCCTAAAATTGTCAGTACCTACCTTCATTTGTTCTCATTTGATTCATTAATTCATTGAGACATTTAATATTTTGGGTTATCTGGATTTCCTTCTCTAGTGTTTGCTCTTGGTGTGATTTAATTATTTTAAAACAGCATTCCTATTCTTAGGATGTAACTGAAATACCTCTAGAATAAGAGCATTCAGAAAATTAGAACATGTTCAGTAATCATTACTAGAAGTTCTGCATTCCAGGTGATGAAACTGTGACAACAGTTCACTGATATACCTCCAGAGAACAACTGAAGATCTATCCTCAGCTGGTGAATGTTATCATAGTAACTACAGGCTATGTCTTTTGTGACTGCTGTTTGGTAGAATGTCATCAGAAAAGTGATTCCTGCTCTAATTGCTAACATGTCTATAGGAACAACTTCTTGGAAGAGTTAAGATTATATATGAGTAACTTTCATCAGCTAGATTCTCTCTTGTCAATCATCATACTGGTTCATTGTGCCTACAATGGCATTAGTTACTTCATTATGACTTTTTGACTGACAGATTAAGAATAAGAACAAATAACACTTTTCCAATTCCTTTGACAAATATGATTGGTTTTAAACATGAATGACTTATAAGGAGACAACGAGATGCTATTAAAATGGTAACCAGGGCTAATTTATGTAGAACCTGTAGGTTATGTAAGAACTTTGACATAAGTCAAGATGACTGAAGGCAGGAAACTGACGCAATCTACCTTTTTTTTTTTTTTTTTTTTTAAGGAAAGGTGAAGGCAGGAATGAAAGCAAGTAGGCAGGCAGGAAGGGAGAGGAGGAAGAAGAATTTACTTATTTTATTTAGTTGGTCATCTAGGTTGCTCCCCTAGACCCAGAATATGAACCCTGTGACTTGTATTGACTTAAGGCAGTGGCCTTAAGCACTAAATCACCAGGGTGCTCCTGATTTATGTTTTTAAAGGATTACTCATACTTTGCTAAGAGGAATTTTTAAGTAGAACAGAGAGAACAGTTATACTTTCACTGAATGGATCTGGACTTTTAAAAATCTGTTTTATATTCAAACAAAAAATAATTATACCTTTTACTTCTACTTTCAATCTTGCTACATAATTTCTCTATAAGCAACTGTGACTCTTGCTTTATTCAGGATTGAATGAGAACTTTTTTCATTTTGCTTATCAATAATTGGTTGCTATTGGTAATTTCTATACTTTATACTTGAATTTTTGAGTCTTTTTAAACTAGGAAGGGAGAGTAAAAGTTCCAGAAGAAGTTGAGTTTGATGAAGAGAATAATGATAATCATAATTTAATTCAATTTCTTACCTCAATATAGGTCCCTTTCTGGGACCCTGAATATATATATGATGCCCTTTACAGAGTAAAAATAGAAATGTTCCATTTTCCAGAAGTAACCACTAAGCTAATACAGCTAACTACATTTCCTGTTTTTCCAAGGAATTATATTCAGGTATATCAAAGGCAAGTTTCTGAACTGCGTTGACGGAAATAAGATGTTCAGAGAGGAAACAAACATTTTTCAGACCACAGATGAGCATTAAGTCAAATATTGCTACAGCAACCAGTTTATTCATTATATTCATGGAAGATAGATACTATATTGACTTCTTTTTAGAAATGCTTGAATTCATACAAAAGACTCAAAATTTGGCAAGTAGAGAAAAATTTGAGTGGGCATCTTTGTCTATTTCCAAATTTTAGATAAAATCAAAATAACATTATTTTAAATAGGTGATATTTGACCCTAATGTCAACAACATGTAAAGAATAGTTCACAGTTCATCTTAGTCCCTTTCATCAATTATAATATTGAATGAATATTTTCTTCCAGTAGAGCAAAATCCCTCAATAAGCATCGTGTTCATGTTTTGTTTCCTTATCATATAAACAGCAAATGGGTGATCGCAACCCTCTTTAAAAAATCAATGACATTTTCCTGTGAATAAATCAAGGCTATGTCACAAGTTATTATGCCGATACTTCCACCAACCGTTAGTTTCTCCCGTAGACTCACTGTAAGCTCCTTTGTAAAGGCCTAACTCAGAATTGAGTACAAGTAAAACATGGAACAGGAAATGACAAAGGGGAATAAAGGAAGGGAGGGAGAGAAGAATAAAAAGTATTTAAAATTAACAAAACAGGAGCCAGGAGGTACTAGGGCACCAAGATATGCATAGCCTGTTGAGGCTTAGATGGCAGTCATCCTATGCATGGCATCTCCTTACCACCAGATGGCACTAGTTAGGCGCACAGCTGTTTGAGACAGTCAGGTAGCCATGCGCCAGCCTCTTTCTGGCTGGAAGACACTTCAAGTGTAACAGTGTACAGGAGTCTTATTTCTTGTCTTGTATAAATCTTACCTTTATTTAGCTCAAATATCTTTAACTAAAACAAAGGTATATTGAATGTAGAAGACAGCCCTATATATAGCCATGCAGTCATCCTGAAGGTATAAAGTTTGGATAATGAGAAATATGGGTGAAGAAAATTGAGAATTTACAAGAAATACCTGAAGATTACCACATATCAACTTTCTTAATAGTCACCTGAAGAATGTAAGGATAAAAATATATAGATATGTATAAATTATAATCAAATTTTAGAGAAAACATGAATTAACATAAAAATAAAATTCCATTAATCAAATAATAGGTATTAACTATTATCCAAATGACTTATGCATTATATATGAGAAAAAAACAAATGCAATTAGCAATGAGTAGTAAAGAAGATAGTGATCTAATGGCAGAGGTAGCTGGAACAGGAGGACTGGATCATTCTCTTAGCTAGAATGCCAACATATATGGAAACAGTCCCATCTGGAAGTCAGGAAGAGTAGGAGGAGGAGTAGTATGTGATGAATCAGAGAGACTGATAATGTCTGAATGATGACAGTGAAAAATGTGGTGATGAAATCTTGCAATGGGTTTGCAGAAGAAGAAAATAAAATTTCCTCTTTGTAAAGAGGAAATAGTTGTGTGAAAATCCTGAAGCATGAATAATATTAGCTTATATTAATTTTAATCTCACCTCTCCAGTTTCTCAAATTCCCGTAGTCCTAACTTTTTAGCTTTACTTGTATCCCTACAAAAATTGAGACTTAGACTAATTTAAAATCAGACCCTATGGAACCAAGCATTCAGAAATAAGCTTCAAGTCCCTACACAAAGTAACCCCTCTCAGTTCACAGAATGAATTCATCTGTTTCCAGAACATTTGATGTACCATCCATGGTTATGGAACTTAATAGCTGTTTACATTTGTCTGCCATTATCTGCAAGTGTCACCAGATTATGCCAGGGACAGGACTGGTATGTATATGTATATGTGTGCGTATGAATACACACATATACAAATATATATGTACTCAATACGTATATATATATTTTATTTTAGCTTTTTAGCCAAGTGCTGAGAACAATATCTGACAAGTATGTGCTGCATTCATATTTAACAGACTCTTCTTTAACTGATACCAAATTCAGTTGATAAATTTTAAGAACATAATTTGATAAAGAAGTAATCATTACTCTCATTATTGGTGGATTTTCATAGTGGTAGCCTTATTTTTGTAAAGTACTTAACATTCCTCGTTTGTCATTGTAAAGTAATTGATAAAATCATGAAAGTGAAACAACTGTTCGTAAGTCATTCATATTCAAGTAGATGAATGAACTTATTTGAGATTTTTTAAGATTAAGAATTATGAGAAGGGTGAAGAAAGTAAAGAGATTGCTATAGACACATCTAAATTATGAATAGAGCATTAAACATCTAAGGGGAAATAAGTAGTTTAGAGGAAGGCTAAATTGGCTTGTGTAAGACTAGTGATAAAGAAGGAAAGGCTAGCCAGAATAGGACAGCAATTCTAAGATTGTGTCAGAAGATCTTTTGGCTCTCATACGCCATGCTCCTAGGAAACTGGGGGTGGGAGGTGAGACGTGTGAATAGTCTAAGTTAGTAAAAGTTCTAGGAACCTTTATTATCCAGGAGGAGCAGGCAATTTTTTTTAGACTGAGTTCAAAAGACCCTCCACCCATCTAAGTGAACTCTGGAAGTAGTTTCATTCAAAAGCTGAGACCCTGAGTCAATGCACTGGCATACTAACCTCTGTCTAGAGATTGTCACAGCTGGTGCGAGCTGGTGTTTTGTCCACTAAGCTGTCTCTTCCAGCAGGATGAATGAACCTTCATAGTTGCCACTCCAGCGTTGCTACACCACTTTTAATGATAGACACTGTAATACAATGCACGATAAATGGGATTATTTAGTAATTAGGAATATTCATACTTAACTCATTAGAAAATACAAAGTGACCAAATTCTTTTCACCTTTCCCCCATCATATTATCAAGTTTTAGATAGACTGCCATCAAGCATCATGCAAGGTTCTTAATAGTTTTCCTCCTGATGTATTTCCTGCACTGTGGAGCAGCATTAGTAATACTCAGGATGCCAGGACACTGAGAAGTTCCAAGTGTTGGGACCTGAAACACAGCTGATCCCACCATGCAGAGCTCATGTAACTAGAAGTGGAACTTGATGACTTACAGGCCTGGGGTGCTTCCTCAGTGGAGGCCAGAACATTTCATGACTGATTAATGCTACCATTCTTCTCACATCCTATTTCTCATTTTCTAGTTTGTCCCTTTAGCTAGTCTCTATTTCTCCTCTGAGAATTTCTTTCTGCCTTCCTAAATTTGATATTTACCCACATTTATTTGATTTTAGCGCCATCAATTCTAGGACACACTCCAATTTCTCGAGGTTTTTGTGAAAAAAAAAAAATTAAAAAAAAGAATAAGATTCGTTTACAAAGATACCTTTGAGTGTAACTCACACCTGATTTTCAGGGATATTAAAATGGCAAAAAATGCAGCTTAGAATTGAATAAATATGGTAAATCACAGATTTCAAAAACTAAGCTAAAATGAATTCTAAGCGGTATTTTACACAGTAGACACATGGTAGTGACATTTTAGTTGCCTAACAACAATACTGAAGATACTTCTAATAGGAACAAATATGCCATAAATGTGTGCATGTGCCTATGAAAACTATTGTTAAACATTTAACAGTATTGTAGTGTTAAAAATGGTCCACAATATCAATAATCTTCATAAAATATAGAATTTTGAAGTAATAAAGTTACTATTTGCATAGTATGCTTTTATTATTCCT
Organism: Solenodon paradoxus; assembly: GCA_004363575.1. NCBI lineage: Eukaryota > Metazoa > Chordata > Mammalia > Eulipotyphla > Solenodontidae > Solenodon > Solenodon paradoxus. Next base: position 135,535 of record RJWH01000166.1, read on the forward strand.
TTTGTAATGGGCTGAATTGTGTCTCCCTCCAAATTCATATGTTGAAGTCCTAACCCCCAGTACACCTCAGAATGTGGCTGTATTTAAAGATAAAATCTTTAAAAAGGTAATTCAATAAGAATGAGGGTTGGCTTAAATCCAGCCTGACTGGTTCTTATAAGGAGAGGTGATTAGGACACAGACAGGTGCAGAGGGAAGGACATGTGAAGACACAGAGAAAAGACGGCTTCCTTCAGGCCTCTGAAGAAGCCAACCCTGTGGACACCTTGATCTTGAACTTCTGGAATCCAGAAATGTAAGGAAATACAATTCTGTTGTTTAAGCCACCCAGTCTATAATACTTTGTAGGGCAGGTCAAGCAAATTTTTATACACTTCAAATAGATTAAAAAAAACAAAACAAATATAATTGGTGTGGATTAATATATTATGCAAGAATGGAATCTCCCTATTATACATTTATTCCAAGGGAGAAACAAGTCTTGAATGTTTAATATGTTGTGAGCTCTTCAGAAATCCTAAGATAGAGAAGATACTCAGGTAAAAGGCCACTATCCCTGACTTAGCCATTTTTCTTTACTCACGAACTCAATACACCATAGATTTTTACGAATTTAACAGAGTGGCTATGGGTGCAGACTCGAGAGTAGATTATTTGGGCTCACCACTTACTTCATCGTGTGACTCTGACCAGTTCCTTAAAAAGCCTGGGTCATAGTTTTCTTAGGTATCTGTACAACAGAAATAATCATAAGAAACCTGCATTAGAGGTTTTTGCAAGGATTGAATAAATTCATATATCAAGTGTGTCTGTATTGGAAATGCAGTGTGATTATGCTCTCAATCTCTTATTGATGATCTAATTAACTAGACTCTCACAAAAATGTTTATTTACCCTCTGAGGTTCAGAGGACAGATACCTCTACTTTGAAATGTTAGTGACTTTACCTTCCTTTTCTTCTTAGGTTGAATACTAACTAAACTCGTGATGCAAAGATACTGCAAAGGTTTGAGTTTTGGTTTCCAACAATCTGGATTTCAAATACAGATTTTTCCATTTACCTATTAGGCAATTTCAGACAGTTTATTTAATTTCTCCAAGCTTCCATATCTACTACAATATCTGACACAGGGATGCTCAGTATTTCATTTGTGGATTTGGAAATATAATAGCCACCTAAGTAATAGCAGTGGTCCCAAAGAGTGGGACTAATGAAAGCACCAAGATGATTTTAGGTGAGACACAGGCATAGAATTAAGAAAAGCAAAAATTATTTTTAATTCTTTAAATGATGACTCATTAGGTCAAAGAGAAACATTCTGGGTGCTATATTTTTAAATTCTTTTGTTAATACTTACTAACTTCCACTTTTTGAGAGAAAGAGAGAGAGAGAGAGAGAGAGAGAGAGAGAGAGAGAGAGAGAGAGAGAGAGAGAGAGAGAGAGAGAGAGTGCTATTCAGGTGACATCTAGCTAGAATGGAATCATTTCATTTTTTATTCATTACATTTATTTTTTAAATGTATAACATCAACGCTTTTTCACTTACGGTAATGATACAAAATTTTATAACAAATCTGTTTAAGTAAAAAGATAAATTGATTTAAAGAAAACTATTAAATATATAACAAGCAGTATAAGGATATGGTGAAAACCAGTGACATCAAATTATTGAAATTTGGGCAACATTAACATACATGAACAGTTGTACTCACTGTATTTCAGGAAGTTTTTTAAATCCATTCTCTAACAAAGTGACAGCAGCAATTAGTGGTGTATCAAGTAGGTTTCGATTTATACTAACGAACAAATTAAAAACCGTGCAATGGTGAACTGAACACAGCTGCTGTCTCCTTTTTCTATACCAAACCTCACGTATTCCAGGAAAGTTCAAGGGATCTAATTGGAGACAGACAGCAGATGTGGTATCCACACTACACGATCTCTCAATATCTGCAACCTCACTTAGCCAGAGCCCTGCCCTTAGCAAGGTAATCAATTGCTGCAGTCCGGACTTGCAGATGGAGACATTAAGACGTTCGGGGTCTAACTCTCTTCCACTTCACTTCTGGCCCAAACTTTCCTAGGATACGTGATCGCCGTCAATTTTACAGCCCGTTTTTAAGAGGCGCTTCAAAATTACCGCTATCACTGCCAACACGGGGAAACCTAGTTCGACTTCAAGATTTGAAAAAAGTTGCAATATTTGATAGGAGGCTAAACCCCAAAGCTGTACTAATAACATCTTTACTTTCCACGACTCAAACCTAGGGTGCTCACTCAGCTCTCCCTTTAAGGGAACGTCCAAGAGAAGAGCACTGAGTCCAGACTCACACCCCTGGGCTGCGCACAGACGGCTCCACCACTGGCCACCTGCGCGCTCTGGGGCCGGCCGTTCGGTGCGGGTTTCTGAGATGGCCTGGAGGCGCGGAGAGAACATTCCAACAGGGTAGTAGGGAGGAAGGAGCAGATCAAGCAAGGGAATCGGCTCAGCACTGCGCCTACCATTAAGTTAAACACCAACTGCCCTAGGCAAATGGAGACGAATTTGTGTCACACGACTTCCTGCAAGAGGCACGCCTACGCCATGACGTCCTGCAACGTGCGGACGTCTACGTACGGCGCTGCGTCCCTGGCGTCGCGTGGGAGCCGCTATTGGGCGGAGCTTCCCACGGTACGTGACGACTTTTCCTCCCGAGTGCCTGCTCCCGGCCCTGCTGCCCGTCCCTGGCGCGGACCTCTAGAAGAAAATCGAGCCGTGTGCAATGGCGCCGTCGCGCCTCGGGACCCTGTCCTGACACCTCCGTCGTCCGGGGGGATGTGGACCCTGGCGGGTCGAGGCTGGGGGTGCGGATGCGCGCTCGAGCCGTGGGCCACCGAGGCTGCGCGACGGGGGCTTCGATCCGCGTGGTTCCGCGTGGCTGCCCTGGAGCCCTGGACTCCAGGCAGGCGCTATGGCTCTGCAGATCTCAAGGTGACCGCCCTGTCGTCTCTCTGCCTTCCGCGTTCTAAACCTTAGGAAGCGGTCCTCGCGATTTTGGAAAGGTGAAAGACTTCCAGGATTACTTACCCCTAGCAACAGCAGGTTGCGATTCTATAAAGGAAGCAGAACTGGGTGCTGGCTCTGCGCCCTTTCCGATGCCTCCACTGCTCAGCGGTGTGACTGCGCTTCCTGAGCTTCCTGATCGGTAGTTTTTAAAAACTAGTTACTCGTTTTTGTTGGGAAGCACTACTGGTTTTTGTTGGGAAGCACTGATCTAAACTTGTAGCACGTTCTGAGCACCTACGGAGGAAGCTGCTAGTACCCTCCCATTTCCCTGCAGCCTATTGTTAGTTCTGGCAGGTGAAAGGAACTTTGTGTAACTTTCTATTGTTCAATGAGGTTCCGAGGAAACAAAATAACATTTTAGTCCAATCCCTTGAATAAAAGAAGTGTGCCTTAGCGTTTGATTGTTTTATTATTTCATTTTACGTTAACCAAGGAAATATTGTGTAATTCCCACTCTTTATTCTTGATCAGAAAGTGGGGATTCAGCAGCTCTAAAAGCTGTACTATCTCCCGACTATGAAGAAATAAGGCAGGAAAATTGAATGCATACTATGAGTAACTGGGAAAAAAAAAGCTTTGAATAATTCATTTTGCCCTTTTCTAAAATGCCTGTGGTATTTAAAATTGATCAGTGTTGCATTTTTTAAAAACTGTGGAATCGACTTTCCTTTAAATTTAATGGACTTGAGGGAACAACAGGGTAAAACAAACCGGGTTTAGTGTTTTTGGTTTTTTTGCAGACTTTCCAATATAGTTGCGTCGTTATTTTCAGTTTTGTACTGGAGCACTTATAAAAAAGGAACTTAAAGGTCATGAAAATTTTGTAATTCCACACGTATATTTTGTTGATTATGAAATATAGATTTGATTGGAAAAATGAAGTACAAAAGGAAAGGACTTATTTTACTTAAATATCAACTTTTAGTCATTTGTAACGAGTTTCACTTAAATATTTTAAAAGGTGTGCTACAAATCACTTTTCGTTTTTAAATATTTTTGAAATTTAAATAAGAGCCTTTTTAGCTGATGTGATCTTTTTCCTCTCCAGAGAGCTTGTGAAGTAAGAAAATTATGACTAAATACAAGTTAAGGTTCTATTAGGAGCACAAGTTTTTAGATTAGATCTGAACCTGATGATTGAATGTGTAATGGAACAAATAATTTCCCTTTTTTTTCTCCATCTTTTCTGTAGCCCTTTTGCCTCAAGAGGTTTTATAAGACCAAGACCTTGAAGACTACTTACTTAGTTCTAAGTATCTTCTGTTGTCCACTCTTGAACGTAGATTCAGTTCATTGGTCTTAAGAGGTGGAAATATTAAGAGACTTTTATTTAGCTGTTTGGTAACATTTGACAGTGAAACTGATGTATTTGCTTAATTCTATTATAATCTGAAATTAGCCCTACATCTCTTTGTGTCAGAGGAATAATAAGCTGTGAATTCTAGTTACGAATTTGTTCAATGTAGTTTAAAAGAATATTCTTTATCTTAGAGAAGTATTACATATTGTGAAGAAATTATACTCATAAATGTACTATTCTCCTTTCTAGGAAAAAATTGACATGTCTAGATTTTCTGTTGAAAATACTAGAAATTTCAGTATCATTGCACATGTGGATCATGGCAAAAGTACTTTAGCTGACAGGCTTCTGGAACTAACAGGTATTTTCATTTTATATAATATACTTCATTAATGGCAATGAGTAATTACTCTTATCCTGCTTTTTTAAACTTTTGTTTTTAGTGTAGTTAAGTCTCTTTTTAAAGGTTCATGAAATATCAGTAAATGTTTCTGTTTATAGGGACTATTGATAAAACAAAGAATAATAAGCAAGTTCTTGATAAATTGCAAGTGGAACGAGAAAGAGGAATCACTGTTAAAGCACAGACAGCATCTCTCTTCTATAATCGTGAAGGAAAGCAGTACCTTTTAAATCTCATTGATACACCAGTAAGTTTAATAACAGCTTTGTCTTCTGTTAAAGTCAGTCTTGCATTAAGTGTAAAAAAAATCCTCGTTTAGTGTTTGAACTGATCATTAAACATCTACCTTTTATTTGTTTTCCCAGTCTTTTTTTATGTTAGTGTAAATGGTTTCAGAAACACAAGCTAAAAAAGCAACCTATTCACTATTTTATTAGAGAGAATTTATAGATTTGCCATAATGCCTCCCATATGTAGATGTATTACATATATATATATATATATAGACATGTATAGCTAATATTTAGAGTTGTCTCTATTTTTTGCTTTCTCAGGGCCATGTTGATTTTAGTTATGAAGTCTCCAGGTCACTTTCTGCTTGCCAGGGTGTTTTACTGGTGGTTGATGCAAATGAGGTAGGTTCTTTTTACTTTGTATGATGTGACATGGCTATTTGGTTGTTTCAGGAGATTTTCCTTAAAAATATTTTAGATTTGAATCATTATGTTTAAAAAATAAGATTTGTTGTATTACTTAATCAAATTCATGTACTTTGGTCATGTTTAAAGTTTTACTGCACTATGGCGTTCTATGAAATGACTAGTTATCTTTACAAATGTTTAAGCTGATTAGACAAGTTGTTTGAGATTGTTGTTTTTTTAATTCAGCAATGTCACTATATATATATATATACATCCTGCCAAAAAACTCATTAACCTGTGTAGTCAATCTGCAGTTTTCATATCAGTTTTTAGCAGAACTTGAAAATAAGTCTTTAGTGTTCAGGTCTGTAGGTGATTTTAAGGTAATAATTTGGCAAGTGTTAAGTTTATATTACCAACTTCTTTTGTGACATAAATATAACCATAAAGATATATATAACTCTTATATGCTGACTGTTATTGATACACTATTTAACGTAAGCTTTTTTCTCAGAAATGTCCTTCAAAACCAAAGATGTTATTTTGTTGTAAATGTTCCCTGATCTTGGCAGGAAAAATTAATTTTTACCACAAAAATGAATATAGAAGTATAGTCCTGAGCTTAATAAATGGAATTTCATGACTGTACCTTCTCATTGTCTGTTTCATTTTTGTGTTTCCAATGCCTAACATGGTACCTTCCCCCAAATACTTCAAGAACTGCAAGAGAATTTTCACAAGGAATGATTTAGATGCAAGGAAGTATAGATACCAAAGCTTGCCTTATCTCTGCTATTGATGAAGATTGTTCATTTGTGAAGTTTTGCAAGTTTTGTGATTTATGGTAGAATGATGATCTCAGTTTCTTGTGTCTTAATTTTTCCAGGGTATTCAAGCCCAAACTGTGGCAAACTTCTTTCTTGCCTTTGAAGCACAGCTGTCAGTAATTCCAGTTATAAACAAGGTAATTGCAATGATAAAACAATGCTGTTTATTATTGTACTTTCTGAAAGTGTAGTGTTTGAATTTGAATATCGAGCTAAAATAGGTTTCTGAAACCTAATTTCCAATGGAGAGGGGTGGTTTTCCCACACCAACACAAGTAATAATGCTCAAACACCAGCTGGATGTCTAAGAATTCAACTCAATTTTGACACTATTTACCTTGAGACAGTATCATATTCCACAAGTAAGGATTCAGTTCTCTGCACCCACATTCATATACCAGTCATAAGCCCTAGTTGTTACTTGCGCTTTTGACTGGTTATATGTCAGAGGTTCCTGCAACTTCCGATATGGGTTCAATTAATTTTGTTAGAACTGTTCACAAAACTCAAAGAAACATCTGGCTTATTGGATTGTCATCATATTATAAAAATACATAATTCAGAAACAGCCATATAGAAGAGATGCATAGGGCAAAATATGTAGGAAGGAGCTAGGAGTTTAGTGCCTGTTTATCATTCTCAAATTTCCCTGTGTTCAACCAGGAAGCTTTCTGAATCTCTTTCCTTTTAGTTTTTGTGGAGTCTTCATTACATTGGTATAATTGATTAGCTCATTGGCCTTTAGTGATGAACTCAGTCTCTAGCCCCTCTCTTCTCCCCAAAGATCAGTGAGACAGAGTTCCAATCCCAGGATAATAAAGTGGACAACTAGTCCTACTGGCAACTAGTCCTAATCCTTAGGTGTTTTCCATAAATTGCCTTATTAACAGAACAAAAGACAGCTGGTTCCCTTAAATTCCAAGGATTTTAGGCACTTTGTGCCAGAAAGGGGGACTAAGACCAAATATATGTTTCTTATAAGTCACAATATCATGTAAGTGTACTATTTTTATATGAGGGATGTTCAACTGTTAAATTTTTTTGGTGGGATTTCTTTGAGTTGCTTGTGCCAGAATTGAAACTTAGAACTACTCGCTTGTAGCTGAGAAAGTAGGTCTCTGAATTACATGGAGTGATGGAGGGTTGTTTCTGTAGGAAAGGGAGTCCGGACAGCCAAAATATGCCTGTTATACTAAATTGTAGGAAAAGAAAAGAAGTTTGTGATCTCGGAGCAGTCTCTATAACACATGAAACAGCATATCTGCTAAAGTGAGCACTATTGATAAACCTTAATATTTTTATTCTTAAAAGAATCTCAGTTTAAAAATTTGCTTTGCATCCAATTATATTTTTGTTATTGAAGTTAAGTTTAAAAGAAGCATGGTTGCCCAACGTAAGATAGTTTGTTGTCCTAAGTTATACCCAAGTCAGTTTACATGGTACTAATTGATAAATTGCTGAGTATCTAACTACTTAAATTTGCTGCATGCTCTGCTGCCTGCCCTTTATTTTTCAGTGGTTTGCCTATATCTAGATTATTTTAATACTTTTGAACAAGAATCAGAAGAATCAGGTTAAGAACAGGCATGCTATTCATAATCACTAAATAGTATTAATACATATTTTATGATATCAAGACATGATGAAATTTTCTTTAGATAGATCTGAAGAATGCTGATCCGGAAAGGGTTGGAAAACAAATTGAGAAGGTGTTTGATATTCCAAGTGATGAATGTATTAAGGTAAAATACTTTTTTCTTTTTTAAGACTTGGTTATACTTTAAAAGTATCTCCAGTAATTAGCCTAAATAAAGTTTCATAGTATTTTTGTAACTTACTATATATTTTTTATAATTATAAAATGTTCTTTTTATAAATATTTCATTGGATCTTCATCACAAATCCTTACTACATTTTTAATACTGATAGAAATTATTCTTATGATACTGTTAAAAGAACTAAGGCTCAAATAATTAACACTTTAATATTATAGGTTTAGTTAGCATCTACTTTGAATCTCCTTTGATTTTTGAAAAAGCAAGTTTCACATAATGAAGCGTTTTCTTGTTCTTAATGGAATAGGTAAATGTAAACAACTTGGTAATAGCTGAAAGAGTAGGAATTCACTTTCTTAGCTATATGTATACATGGAATTTAATGGTTTTTGGGTTTTTTTCATCATGAATAGGGAGCTCAGATGGCAGTCCTGGAATTACGGTTTCATAAGTTAGATTGTGTTTTATTAGAGTAATTTACATTTTGATTTAGTAAGTCTGTAGAACTCATTCAGGTATTTATTTAGTTTGTGCCAGCTAGGGAGACAACATTGAACAGAACAGGCAAGACCCCTATATCATTGTGTTTATATTCCACACTACCTTGGGGAGGTAGTCATTAAGTAAGTAAAAAAAAAAGTAAGCATAGTAATTGTTGAATGAAACACATTGTCAGAGGAATTCATTCAGCAAAAGTGTATTGTTCCAGGTGGCATACCATATTTAACAACAGAAAATCTTTTTCTGAGAGAAGTGATATAATGCAGAATAACTCAGGCAAAGCTTCTTAGATTAACTGAGTCCTGAAGAAATGAAGAGTTGAGGGAAATGCGTTCTAGGAAGAGGAAAGAGCAAGTGTAAAGGCTTGGTTTGTTTGACAAGTTTGGTGTGTTTAAGGAACAGAAAGGAAGCAATTTAGATGAGATGGCTTTGTAGAGGAAGACAGGAATCAAGTCATGATAGGACTCTAGGTGAGCTAAAAGGTTTGAAAACTATTCTAAGATGATGAAAGGATCTTAAAGCCAAGAGAAAAAAAAATAAACTGATCACTCTGGTCACCTTATAAAGAATGGATTAGAGAAGAGTAAGAAGAGATACAAGGAAACTGGCTTGCAATAATAGTCCATCTGCAGAATGGTGGTGGTTATAAGTATTTGATGATCATGTTGGGGAAGAGGGCAAATTTGATGTCTTTTTTGTATGTACAGTAGATTTGCTACACATTGAAAATCATGAATTCACAAGAAACCAACCAGATAGACCATTTACTTGATTTTTTCCAGAATGTTAAGCTACTTGATACATAAAAAAGGCACATAATTGGATGTAGTCACAGTTGAGGTTTTACCAACTTCTTACGATAGATAATAGACAGTGATTGTAAATAGTGGACTTCGGCGTCTCCTTTGGAAGGAAGGGGCAGATAATAGAAAAAACATTTAGTGACTTATATTTACATTTAGTGACTTAGCTGTTGTGTCCTTAAAGGTTTATTGCAAAGAAGGTAGACTCTAGAACCGTGGTTCTAATTAGGGAGTAGGTTTGCCCTGTAGGAAACAGTTGACAGTGTCTGCACACATTTTTTGTTTTGCCACAAATGGGAGGTGAGGTGGGTGCTATTGGCATCTTTGGGGTAGATGAGGTTTTCTGATGGCTGTTAAATGTCTTCCAATGCACATAATAGTACCTAAAACAGAGAATTACCTGACCTAAGATGTTCTTGTTGCTGAATAGAGTAGTTGATCTAGAAGAATGATGGGTAGGAGATGTGATATTCAGGAAAGGGGTTTTGAAATTATAATTTCAGAGACAAATCTAATTACTGCTAATGACAAAGGTCAGTCATATGTGATGAGTCGGCTTGCTTTTTCAATGTGAGAACATAGTAACAATATGCCTCATAGTTACATCTGTACCCTTATTTATTCTGTCCACATGAAATCCTGGATTTTAGGTAAAAAATGAATAATCACTTCATTTATCAGATGAGGAGCTTATAAGTCAAAGAGTTTTGTATTGGTCAGTCATACACACCAGGCAGAGTCAAAATTTTTGTGCCCAGTTTTTGAATTCTTAGTCCACTTCCCTTTCAGTACCATAATCAGAATGTTCTTTTTTCTTTTTGATTAAAGGAGGATGAATTAGTCTTAATTTTTCTTTTTTTTTCAATTTTTGTTGATAGATCTCTGCTAAACTTGGAACAAATGTCGAAAGTGTTCTTCAGGCGGTCATTGAAAGAATACCCCCGTAAGTAATTTTGTACTGTTTATATGAAGTAGTACAAGAACAGTCAATATGACTTTTATTTTAGCTTATAGCTATGGCAGATATACTGTTGTCAGTGAAAGTAAGTTTTCAACTCATTTTTGTAACTTATAGAAAGCAAATACAGTCAAGTAAAAAAAAAATCAAGGATGATAGGTATTTCTTCTTAACAATTCTTGTAATAAAGAGACTTAAATACATTGATGGTTGTTTCCTTTTTATACCAAGTATATATATTTATTAAATTTTGTCAGTAATTTAAAAATGGTCATTTATTTTAAACTCAAGGTTGAATTTGAGCTATTGTAAAAATAGGCGTTATTTTTTTTAATAGAAATGTCCTTTTGTTTCAGCTTTTAGTTATTAAGCTCTCAAATACTAGAATAAATTAAGCATCATAATTGGGTTAAATAATCATTTTTATTACATCTTTAGTTTGTTACCTATTTTCTGTTATGTGTTCTTTTTAATAGTCCTAAAGCACGTCGCCAAAACCCCCTGCAAGCTTTGGTGTTTGACTCCACCTTTGACCAGTATAGAGGCGTGGTAGCCAGTGTAGCGTTATTTGATGGGATGATTTCAAAAAGAGATAGAATTGTATCTGCACACACTCAAAAGACATACGAAGTGCACGAAGTAGGAATTCTGAATCCTAATGAGCAGCCAGCTGATAAACTGTGAGTGATTTGTATTAATGATAGATGTGTTTCTGTTCCTGCCTTTCTCAATTCGGTAGACTTAGAATGATCCAAATTTGGTAACTTAAAAACAACCACCTGAAACCTGATCGTTTAATGCAGACATATAGTGAGTGCCCTTTTAAAAGGAATAGCCTGTGAAGGACTGTAGAAATTTGATGTTTTCATTCCTTTTGACTAGTTATAACTAATTTTATGATCTTGTACAGATTGGGGTTTCTATGAATATAGTTGGTAAAACAGAGAAAACTTTCTTCCTTGTCCATATCTGTACTGATGAAATCGATTTTGACATTTACTTTTTTATAATTAAATTTTCAACAGAAATAGTATAGAAAATTTGACAATTATTTTTAGTGTGGGGGTCCATGGGAAAACTTTAACTAGAATTTATGACATGGGTTTAGGAAGGTGTTATGTCCTAGAAATACTGAATTCTAAGTTCACTTATAAAAGATTCCTGAGTTCCTGCTTATAGCAGTTCTCCAGGCACTGATAGGTGGTGTGACTGGAGCACAGAGCTCTTTAAGGTCTTTTTTTTTCTATCTTTGAAAAGTAAGATACTGAGTCATGTAACCATAATTCACACCTGTCTAAAAGTAGCACTGTTGTGCTCATTATTTTTTTGAGATACATAGTCTATTTTAAATTTACTCAAGCACTTTTACAGTCATCTGTGTTCTGTCATATATAACATATATTTACCATTACTGCAGCTTCAGTTAGGGTTCTTATACCTCATCCTAAATGTAAATTTATTATTTGGTGCGCACTGGTGGAGTAGCAGTTTGGTCCACTGCCTCCAGCCGAGAAGCGCAATCCACACACATCCCAAGGATCTGGATTTGTGTCCTGGGGACAGAAGGAATAACCAAGATGTACAGCTAAATTAAAAATAATCAAAATAACTTTTTCCAACTTTCTCTTCATGCCTTCATTCCCTCCTGCACCTTTCCTTTAAAAAAATTAATTTATTATCGTATAGGAGATTTGTTTAAAAATGTTTTTTTAAAAATCTACAACTCTTGGGATTTACTCTTTTCCTACGTATAAGATGCCAGATTTGTTGAGAGTTCACATTTTTCTTGGTTTAAAGTTGATCTTTTTTGTTTGTTTTAAAGCATATTTGTAGCACAGTTCACTGAAATAGACATTCCAGGAAGTGTTTTGTTTCTTATCAGTTTACATTATATTTTAGAAGGTGTTCAATGTGCAAAGGTTTGCAAAATCATGATAAAGATATTAGATTATAAGTCTAAGAGTCTAAGAGTTTCTTGGTAATAGATTGTAAAGCATGGTATGTTCTTTTTAACAGTCCTTAGAGTTGAGAATTGCTTGCTATGTAGATAGAAGTTACTTTGAGTTTGATGAGGTTTTGTTTGGAAACTGATTATTTCCTAGAAAGGTAGAGCGACTTGTGAGCTGTCACTTGAAACGTTAAAGCAGTAAATGTGTCCATATAACAATCTTATTTAGATATGCAGGACAGGTGGGCTATCTGATTGCTGGGATGAAAGATGTCACTGAAGCTCAAATAGGCGATACGTTATATTTACATAAGCAACCAGTGGAGCCCTTGCCTGGGTTTAAATCAGCGAAACCAATGGTATTTGCAGGTGAGGAGATCACAGATTCAAAGGATGAGGGCCAAATTATTTTTAAAAGTCTGTAAATTGAAATAAAAGTCACTGGGATTTCTCATTTTAAATAACAACTGTTTTTAGGTTACCTCGTTTTTTTTCTGTGTGCGTGCACGTGTGCGCGCATGTGCTGTTTACATAGTTGTTTATGTATAGTGAAACTTTTTGTGGAATTTTCTAAATTTTTTTAGAACTGCTTAAAAAAGAGGCACTGAAGTAGCAAGTTTTCTTTTATATAGACGAGCTTAGTCATACCAATTTCTTTTTTTCTGTAAAGAGTTATATTTGAAATGTTTCTAGTTAGGATGTTTTATAACTAATTATCAGTGGACATTTCCTGATTGCCTTCTTCTAGGCTGGTTTTATTTGATTATTATACTAGTATAGACGTTAAGAGAATAGTGTCACTTTATCTAAGTATGTCTTTATAGCCCTTTACTACTATGAGGTATGACTACTTGAAAAAGGAAGACTTGTTTAAAGTAATCAGGTTGTTATTCTTTGCTGAATGTCCAGCCCTTGTTTTTCTCCTTTTAGTATCTCTCATTGGGAGGTAAGAACTTTGTTTACCCCCACACGTTAGGCAAAATTAGTCCTTCGGTTTTGAAGGACTTGGGCAGCGAGGACTTGGAGGTGGCAAAAGAAGAAATTTGATGAATATTCATAATTTTTGTCAGTGAATTGAAAAAAATTGATTTTTAATAATGTATCCTAGAGAATTGATAGTTCAGTGTGTTTTTTATTTCTGCTCCTGTGTTTTATCCACTAAAGGAGTTTCATTGGTGGTTGTGGAATGTCTTGCACTTTTGTTTCTTGAAATAGACACAATATGTCCTCTTAATAGACCTAATTCCTGCAGTTCTGTGTTACCTGTGTTTTTTTGCAGAAGCATACAAATATCACTTGGGGTGTGAATCTAGTTGTGAATTCATTAAGGATATGAAACTTAACAAGATATTTTGAAGCCATTATAACTACTGTAGTTTTTTTTTTTTTTTTTTTTTTTTAGTAAAGCAATATTTTGGTTAATGAAATAAAGAAAAGTAATTTAAAAGCTAAATGATTAATTTTTAACTTGGCAGCATTGTGTGTTTAATTAGAAATCATTGTGTCCTCAGGAATGTACCCTCTAGACCAATCTGAATATAATAATCTGAAGAGTGCTATAGAAAAACTAACTTTAAATGATTCCAGCGTGACAGTGCATCGGGATTCTAGTCTTGCTCTAGGTGCTGGCTGGAGGTAAGAGTCAGTTACACTGTAGCCTCCCACTTTCACTGGAAACTGCTCTTGAACATTTCTGCAGATAAATTTATATTCTTATAAAGTTAAACAGTTTATGCCTGCCTATGTCACATTGTGGATTCATATCTTTGGATAGACTTTACAGTGATTTTAAATAAGATATCCATGAAAAATTTGAATCTTATTTAGTGAAGTTATGCCACAATTTAATTATGATAAAATTTGCTTGAATGTCTTGACCCCACCCCTCCCCCACAAATTAGCAATATAGTTATCAAAGGAAATAGAGTTGACGGGACATAAACGCTTGGGATTTTGGCTTTTTCTCTATTAGGTTGGGATTTCTTGGGCTTTTGCATATGGAAGTTTTCAACCAGCGATTAGAGCAAGAATATAATGCTTCTGTTATTTTGACAACCCCTACTGTTCCGTATAAAGCTGTTCTTTCATCAGCGAAATTGATAAAGGTACTGTTGTGAACTGGCATAAGAGGGAAACTAAAAAATGTGCATGCAGAATGCAGGAGATAGTTTTTAGTGTAACATATACTGTCTAACATTAAAACTAGCTTTTTTAGTGGTAAGAAAATTAATTACCTTATGACATATGATGGAAAAATCTATTTAACACATTTTAAAATATTTTTTTAATCTGATAAAATATCCAGAGGATAATACCAGAATTAGTAATGAAAATATTATTCTAAATCTAACACAAAGATGAATAATGTAATTTTAGTCATAAGTAGTTTATCTCATGAAAAGTGAAACATTCATTCTTGTGTGGCTAGAGGAAATTTTAGGTTTCAAGGTAATGATAGAGAAAATACTGTACTCCATCTAAGTGGCAGTATGTTAGTTTTAAACAATAACTTTGGCATCAATATTTTTCCAACAAAATTAACTTAAGAGAATAATGCCTCATAAGGGAAGATTGAATTCTTATGTCACAGTTTTTCAAAATGGTGCTTGAAATGTGTGTAGTGAATGTTCTTAATCAGAATATATTGCTTATTAATAATTGCTATTAGTATTAAATGATTAGAGTTGGAGGGATTCTTAAAAATAAAACATGTTAAGGTAATATAATCTAGTTTTTAGATAGTCTTGTTTTATTACAACAAATTCAATAACATTTAAACATGCTTTTAAGCTAGAAGCAAATTTTAAAACAGTGCAGTTATATTAAGATTTCTTTTTAAATATTGGTGAATTTTATTTTTAGGAATACAGAGAAAAGGAAATTACAATCATCAATCCTGCACAATTCCCAGATAAATCAAAAGTAACTGAATATTTGGAGCCCATTGTTTTGGGTACAATTATCACACCAGATGAATTTACTGGGAAAATAATGACGCTTTGCCAGGTATAAATGTAATATAATTTACCACAGCAGTAAGTTTTAGTCTTCTCAAACAGTGGTTCCCACTTTATATTTTGAAGGATTTCTCTTTGTTTAGCACATTGAATTTAATAAGGAACTTTCATAAAGATCTCTATGTCTACATACTATATAAATACATATGCTTTCAAATTATTTTCTTTTTAAATAAAAATCGAGCCAGAATTTTTGATCATTTTATGTTAATTTGCTGGTTGATGTTTTAGCCCAGATAAATTGATTCTTTTTACCTTTGTAACTAAAAGTATGAGTAGCTAAAAAGCATTTCTTTTTGCCTTTTGAGTAACTTGAATATCACTTGAAAGTTATAATACTTCAGAGACTTGATTAGAAGGTATTCCCATTTTGCTTTATTTTTTGCCACCTTGTAATAAATAATATACAATTTGAATTTAATTTTAATTCTGAAAAATACCTATTGGAAATTTTCTGCCATACATTGAAAAGAACTCTCAAATGATGACTGGTGGATATGAATTTTAATTCTATTATTTCACACTAAGATGATCACTTTTGATCAGTTATGTCATTTCTCTGGATCTAAGTTTCTTTAATTGTAAAACAAGAAATTAGGACCCTGACCTTATTTGTAGTTACATTTGATTTATTATTTAATGAAATTATAATTATAAAAGACACAATTATTATAAAAAGACAAAAGGATGAAAAACTTCATAGCAAGTGTACTGTAATTGAAATTCAATGTGATACTTCCTGTATTAAGAATAATTGCTCTTAAGTTTTACTTGGTCTTCATTTTACTAGGACCTTCATTTTGCCACCTTTTTATTAGGATTTATAAAGAAATGTTTAAGTTCATAATTGAGTGTCTATATTTGCTCTAAGTTATTCAGCAGGTTATCATTAAACATTTTCTTTTCTTTTTAGTCTCGAAGAGCAGTGCAGAAGAATATGGTGTTTATTGATCAAAATAGAGTTATGCTTAAGTATCTCTTTCCTTTGAATGAAATTGTGGTGGATTTTTATGATTCTTTGAAATCCCTGTCTTCTGGATATGCTAGGTAAATAGGAAATGGAAAATTGAGATACTAGGACTATTTTCTCGAAATATCTAGCAGCAAGAATTAATTTACTAATTTAACTATTTCATCTCTCTTGAAGATAGTTGAAAATTTTACTATCAGGTTAGAAAAGCTTGAAACAACCCTTCTAGGTACTTTACATTTTTTATGAAGAATTAGTTACTGTGATTCATCATAATGTTACCCTCTTTTAATGAAAAAAAAAAAAAATCTAGTGTTCGCTTCATGAAGAGTTCCTATTTGTTGATTAAGAATTACACATCATTTCACAAACCCTGTTAGGACCTCAGTGACACTTTTAAAATATATTTGTTATGTAATCCTAGGAGCATCTGTATACATTTGAAAAACATAAGTACATATTAGGTATGTTAAAAAATTACAAGTGTGCTCCTTATTTATGGATACTTTAAGGTCTTGGGTTTTCCAGGAAAGCAAGTGACCCATGTTATGAAAACCTTTGTACTATCCTCTAGGAGTATATGGAGGAACAGCTTGTAAAAGTGAAGAAAGAAGTTAACATTTTAAAGCAAAGTACTCAGAATTTCAGAGTATATTTTGTTGGGGTAAATAACTTTGGATGCCCTTATTATAATCATAAAATCTTACATTAATGGACAGCATGTAATAGAATATAATGGAAATATAAAACATAGTAGCACAGTAGAGGGAAAAATGAACATTCACATCTGTCAAACACGTATGGATATTTAAACACTGAAAAAATTTAGTGTTTTAAGAACTTTAACTGTGCCTGGGAAGCTTAGCTTTATGAAATGAGTTTTATCAGTTATGACTTAGCTTAACCCTCAACGCCAAAGTGTCTTCTTTATGTTCCTTTGTATTAAGAATTTACTTTTTCTACCTTGTCACCAAATTTTCCCCTCTATGTTGTCTTTCAGACAAATAAATCTTTGAACAAATAAGAGGCAATGGAATTTAAAGTGAAACCTTTTCATTTGCAAATGTAAATATATTTCACATTAAATGAGAAAATTGGGCTGCTTTTGTGCTATGTGGAAATAAAAATCTCTCTTCTTTAATTAAAGCAGTTCTTATGTACAAGATGGATTCTTGTCTTATGTAGTCAATTCCTAACTTTTAACTAAAATTCATCATAGTCTGTGGCCTACTAGACTAGGATGCAGATCTCATGGGTTGAGATCATGAACAATTTAGCAAAAATCTGCGACTGGTCAGAAGGGATGCTTTATGATATATGACATTAGTTTGGCTGCTTTTGATACCCTAAAACAGCTGCTTATCCTCAATCCCCCCCTCGTTCTAAATGTATTTGGAGTTTTAAGTGTTTCCTGCATTCCAAAGGTACACAAGAATATCTGTTTTCAATAGAGGTTAGTTTCCATTGAGCCAGCTTGTAAGATTTCTTTTGAAAGAATGAGTTAAATTCTAAAATTTTGGAGCACAGAACATTTTAAAGTTGTCTACAAGGTATAAAGGTCTTAGGGGCTGTGTCACTCTGGACAGTATCTAATGTAGTACCTTTTATATACTGAATGCTTAATGATGTTTGCTGAAGGGGATTTTAATGGCAATACTTGAGACAGTAATTTGCTTTTAAAATGTTTTATCACGATGTGACATTGCTACTACAAACTTTTAGAAACAAATTATATTTGTAACCTTGGGCACAAGTTTTAAAGTTAAGACGACAGTAATACACATGTTCTTGTTCATAATTGGAAAGCCATGTAAGCATAATTGGAATCTTCTCTCATTAGACTCAGTTTTCTAAGTTAAACATGTTTGTTTTGGTTAGCATTGGAAGCTATGACCATACTGTTAATAGTAATAGCTGACACTATGCTTATATATTCTAGGTTATGTTATAAACACTTTTGTACTTGGCACTATTCAGGTGCTTTATGTATATTAACACGTCATGCTCAAACTGAAGAGTCATAAACGAAATCTCAAAATGTCATTTATTAATGACTTTATCAGTGCAATAGCATTTATTTAATTGGCAACTGGAAACTAAACAGAAACCCAATTCGTGGATCTGAAAACTATCAGGATTTTAATGACCCATTAATGAAACCTGCTGGGAGAGAACATTGGCAAGTGGTGACATTTGATTTCAATGATATATTTTCCTAGACTGTCTCAGCAATTTCTTTCCCTTTCCTTTATAGACCATGTTCCTCTTGGCTTTTGCCCCTAATTTCATAAATGTAAAAAGATGAAAAAGTTTGTTTCCTACTCTAGTCATTTAGATCCATTTATCTGAAATGTATATATAACATTTTGATGGTAAGTTCTTTGATGAGTGTGGGAGTAAATAGAAAAAAGATGTTCTGAAAAGAATCCTTACACTTCCCCATCTTTGGAAGTACCTTTGGGATGCAGGAAACACTCAGAACTCCAAACACATTTAGAATGAATGAGGGGTTGAGGATAAGCAGCACTTTAGGGTATCAAAAGCAGCCTCCTTACTGTCATATATAATAAAGAATCCCTTTTGACCAGTCACAGATTTTTACTAAATTGTTCATGATCTCAGAAAGTGTAAATGCTTATCACCTGTATATTTTTCCTTTTTAGTTTTGATTATGAAGATGCAGGCTATCAGACTGCAGAACTTGTGAAAATGGATATTCTACTGAATGGAAATATTGTAGAAGAGCTAGTAACTATTGTTCACAAGTAAGTTGAATAGAAACTAATGGTGTGTAAAAATAACCATTTTTTATTTTTTACTTAATTATGACTTGCTTATTTTTATTTAACAGTACATTTTGAAAACTGAAAGGTTATTAATTGAATATCCCTGTACTAGATTTTCCTTCCATTCTTTTTTCCATGCTTCTCTTTCTAAATTGCTAAAATATATAAAAGGATAGAATTAAAATAGCCAAAAAGAATAGCATCATGAAAAGAAATTTGCAAGGTAAGATGAGTAAAAGAAAATGTTTTTTTTTTTAACTTGATAGATTTAGAATTCAGAGAAAAAAGATGTTTTTTTTTTTTTTTTTTAAAAGAAAAAGTACAGGTACAGGCAGGAATGAAGGCTAGTATGTGGTCGGAAGAAAGAAAAAGGAAAAAGAAGCACTTTATTTTATCCATTCGTTCATCTCTGGTTGTTTCTCTATCCCCAGGCCTTGATCCTGGGATTTGAGATATATTATACTACACTTGGTTAAACCACTAACCCACTTGGGCAGGCCAGAAAAAAAAAAATTCTTTATCTTCATAAAAAATGTATAATAATGAAAAATATCCTGTATGTTCAAGAAATGGCACATTGGTTAAAAATTATAGAACACATGTATAATCTATTATTTTTAAGCTACTAAAAACTATTATAGAGTAATATTTAGTAAAGAAAGTTCCTGTTAAACAAAGAGGTAGAATAAAGATATCACATGCACAATGACCCAGACTGCAGAAGACATATGTAAACATATGTGCAGACAAAAAACTATAAGGATATATTTTAAAGTAAACATTCTAAAATGTTTAACAGTGGTTTTATATAGGTGAAGGCAAGGGCATCAATAATTTATTTGGCTTTTCTTTTCTAATAGAGTTATTTTTTCTAAAGACAGGAGAAAGTGTCTTATTTTTATTTTGGTGTTTTCCCTACCCCAGATCCTTGGACTCTATATGGCCCACCCCCCCCAGCCACTGGTCTAATACCTGAGCCACCATACCTTTTTCTTTTTTTTTTTTTTTTCCTGTTTTTGAGTTGTTTCTTTTTTCCTGCCCCTGTCTCTGGGTCTTGAACCTGGATCCATGACTTCCATAGTGTACACCTTAAAGCTTGAGCTACTGGGGATGTGAAGGCTGGGGTGGGCTAAAATAATTTCATTTGGTGATATTTAAAGTTGTTTTTTCTCTGTCTCAGAGATAAAGCATATTCTGTTGGCAAAGCCATATGTGAACGTCTAAAGGATTCTCTTCCTAGGCAGCTGTTTGAGATAGCTGTTCAAGCTGCTATTGGAAGTAAAATCATTGCCAGAGAAACGTGAGTTGAAATTCTTTTTTGTTCCTGGGTTGGTTTTTAAAACTGATATGCCTAATAAATGAAAGAATATTAAAAAATTCAACTTACTGATCTAAATGTATTCCTATTTGTAGAAACACTAATATTACTCTTAATTCCACTATTTAAGTATATTTACTTACTCAAATTATATTAGGTGATACTATTTATAATTAATATATTATTTATTTAAAGACGTGCTTTATTTCCACCCATTCGGTCTGCACTGAATTTCCTGGATAAAGAATTTATGTGAAGTTTTTATGGTTTTATCTTTTCAGATAAATTATAAGATAATAGGAACCAAAAGTAAAAAAGATTTGGAGAGACTCTTCCAAAGGATAAAAATAAATATTTTTACTTGAAAAATTCAGTGTCACTTCTTCAGAACTAGTTAGGTTTGTAAACCAAAAGGTGAGAGAGGAATGCTATTATCTTGTTAGATTTTGCAGTTTAGATTAGGGCTCTCATGTGATACAGCAGATGTGGAAGATAAGCGAATTTGTGTAGGAAACTCATCTTTTTCACGAAATATGATCTATAAATCAGAACATTAAGGTGCAGTAAGTTTTTTTGTTATAGCAGTTCCCTTTTCTTTTCCTTAGTGATCTTGAGATGTCTGGGAAATTAGTATTTCCTCAGTTGGAAATTTGTCATTCCAGTTTAAGCCTACTTTATCAGTTTTTATATAGTCTTGGCATACATTTTATACTATATTTGTAATGAAGTTAATTTCCTGAAACCATTTTATCCAGTAAGTTATTTTGTTTTTAATGGATAACCAGAGATTAGGCAAAGTGGCGTTGATAACTAGGGAACATCCTGGAAAGTGCAGTTTAAAATAGCAGATAATTTAGTCTAACGTTAATAAGTACATTGAGGTATGAGAATCTTCAAGGAAAATAGATATTTATATCTTCTGATAGAAAATATAAAAATACAACTATTTTCAAATTTCTTGGAAATATAAATAGTGTATAACACTTGGATATATAAAAGCTTTTTAGTTTATTCTGAAAGGGTTTTATAAAAATAATGTATTATTCTTTATAGTCCTGATCACTCTTGACCATGTTAGTGATATTAATATTAATATTTCTAATTAATTTTTTTTGGAAGTAGTGGTAGTGTTATTTTCTGATTGAGCTAGAGATAGTTTTACATAATTGCTGTAATCAGGGTCACACTGTTCTTGAATTTGACCTGATCAAGACTACTCACAAGCCTTGATCTTTCTCATTTGTTATTTTTTAAAGGAAAGGTGCAGGCAGGAAAAGAAGGCCTGCAGGCAGGAGGAGAAAGGAAGAAGAAACATTTATTTTTTATTAGCATCTTGATTGTTCACTCCCTGGCCCCACGATGTGAACCTGTGATCTTGGGTGTGTGTGGACTGCTCTCATCTGGAGGTGGTGGTCCTAACCACTACTTTACCAAGAGCATGTCTTAGCGTTTTTTTCTTGATAAGATTTGTTACTTCGATGTTGAGCTCATTTTTTTCATTTATCCCAAGTACATGAAAATAAATAGAAGAACATTTGCTCTACCTGATTATTTGCTTCTGGGAATTTTATATAGGTTGACATGAGCATTGAAATCTCCATTAAATGGGAGAGTTTTTTAGTAAATAAAATAAAATTTCTTTTAAATAATATAATGAAGTTATGTACTTAAATAAATTTTTTTTTTTTTTTACAGTGTGAAAGCCTATAGGAAAAATGTTTTGGCAAAATGTGTATGTATCTACCTCTATTCTACTTTATAATGATTTATAAGTTTACAGAGGAAGAATACAAATACATTGGTTTCCATAATACCCATTATTTCATCTCTACATGTGTTCGAAGTTTAAATTTCACCTTGACTATAGCATTTCATTTTGATCACATTTTTAAATATTTTTTCCTCTTATTTATAAAATTTTCCTTGCATACAATACTAAAAGTATTTTATATCATCTATGATAAGGAAATAGTGTTGATTTAATTTTTAAGTGCAGATTCTGAAGACAGTAACTGTTTTATCATGGGAAGAGTGTAAGAATAGAAATTCACCTATTTGCTGAGTTTGCTGTCTCATCTATTTAAAAAAAATTCTTAATTATTATGAGAAATAAATGTAAAGTGCTTTTTCAAAGCATAGGTACTAGGATATATATATATATATATATATATATATATATGCCTACTTGAGTTTCTATATTAGACTATAGCTATATGAAACAAAATTTCATCAGTGAAGAGATTAATAATTCTTCCTGGTGCTTGGTGTATTGGGTTCCCTTAGAAACCTTTATCTCTATCAAAGATAAAGGCCTTTACCATTCTTTTAAGAAGGTGGTGAAAGTTAGAATCTACTGGGAAGGGGATCAGAGGAGCAACCTTACAAATGGATGATTGTAATGTCATTGTAGTTGTGTTGTCTTTTAATTGTATGAGTTTTCTATGGAGTGATTTTGACTTCTAATTATCGAAAATATTTTTCAGTATGGTGGTGATATTACTCGAAAAATGAAACTTTTGAAGAGACAAGCAGAAGGAAAGAAAAAAATGAGGAAAGTTGGCAACATTGAAGTTCCAAAAGATGCTTTTATAAAAGTTCTGAAAACACAATCTGATAAATAATTGTTGGAAAAATACAGGAGATTTTCATAAATTAAAAAATTGTATCTTTTCTTTCAGTACTAATTTACAATATGCTGAAAAGAGTAAGAATTATAAAATTTGGTTGTTACTCAGCGTTTTCAAGTTTAAATTACCTATTGACTTTTCTTAATTGGGAAGAGCTTGGATTGTAAAGTCATGTATTACCTAGTTTCAGATTTCTGTTCCACCACTTTCTCGTTACATGACCTTCCTCAAATTTTTTGTCCTATTTACTTTTTAGTAAAATTAGGATTAAATGATTACCTAACAAATTATTTCAAAGATTAAATATTTAAAATATTACACATAACAAGTGTTCAGTGACTCTTTAATTTTCATGTCTTTTTTCCTTACACTAAAAACGTCCCATACTTACGAATCTGTCTACTTCAGGCCTAAGTTAAAAATCTCAAAAGTCACTCTAAGTATCAATTTATTAAATGAATACATTTAGATGATACCTATGAATCAGTTAAAATCAAGCAACATCTAGATTTTTTTGTAAATTTCATCAAATGCTAATTAGAAACTAGTTTCTAAGTTAAAAATAAGGGTAGGGGCTGTTTTACTTCTGATAAAATATATTTGTGCAGAGTGATAGGTATTTGGTATTAGCAGAAGCTGTATTAATGACAGTTTAATAATTTTGTTGCGATTTTATTGTTTGGAGACTGAAGATGTGCTCTTAACTTCCATGACAGTCATTGACCAGAGGCAGATTGCATTTCAGTAAGATAAAATAAGTTAGCTATTGATTTTTTTTCTTTTTATCGTAAATTGAGGCAAATATCTTTTAGGAATAAGGCCATTAATAAATTTTATACTAAGGTTATTATTGCATTATGAGAATTTAAATTATAAATTAGAATAAAGCTTTATTTAAAATTGTATATAGAGGATTAAATAACCTGTAATTTACCAAGTTGTGTAAGTAGCAAGATATCTTCCCTATATGTTCTAGCACTAATATAACATTAAAAAGTATTTTGAAAAATGATAGTAGATTTGAAACTAGAAAAGCAGTTTAATATAACTTCTAAGACAAAATGTGTTAAGTTCTACATTATTTGGGTAAGTTTTATAAGTTGGGTAAGTTTATAAGTTGTACCTGGTGTGCAGTATATACAGTGTGTCTGCTATTTAATATTTATACTTTTAGTGTACTTGCAATTTGGACCAATTGAATCCTCCTTAACCTGATTTTTTAAGAAATAGTTTTACAGTAATAGTACAAAAGAAGTTTTCCAATTTTTTAGCATATGCTCTAGTTCCCTCCTCTGGCTACTCTTACAAACAGTGATTTTTCATTAGAGTTGTATCTCCTGGAGGCCCTTATATTACTAAGATTTTTGAATACATTAAAATAATGTAAACTTTGAAAGGAGTATTAAAATAGCCAG
Organism: Solenodon paradoxus; assembly: GCA_004363575.1. NCBI lineage: Eukaryota > Metazoa > Chordata > Mammalia > Eulipotyphla > Solenodontidae > Solenodon > Solenodon paradoxus. The sequence goes on from RJWH01000166.1 coordinate 159,871, forward strand.
AATTTATTGAATTTAAAAGTTAAATTGAGTTTGAATTAGTTAAATTGACAGTTACTGTAGTCCCTTATTCACTTTACACAACAGTTGAGATTTATACTATTACCATCCATTTTAATGTAAAGAAGATGCTCAGGCTTCTGTATTGCCCAAATTACACTTATTACAGAGCTGGAAATTGAAACAATGTCTTATTTCTCCAAAACCAATTTCTGGCTACCTTGTGAGACACCTTCAATAAGGCTTAAGTTCATTTAGCAACAGCTTACCTTCTGAGTTAGGATGCTAACGTGGCCAGAAAGCAATTTGCTAAGGAGTGTGAGTCCATGGGCGTAAAATAGCCTCCAAACAGCAAGAGTAGTGATGAAAATCTTTAAAACTGAGCTACCACATTTAAAGCAGACAAATAAGTGATGAACTGTGCATTGAAACATGATTTTTTCCTTCTGGTATCACCACCCAAGATAGTTAACAGTAGCCAGTACTTAAATTCTAGGAACAGGGCTGGAAGATGATACTCATTCATTAATCTTTTTAAAACCATTCACAGGTGTATTCCAGTGTTTCAGGCACTAAATTTGCATCTGGGAATGTTCGCCAATGTAAAGCCCAAGGGAAAAGGGAACACTTCTCTTAAAACTACAACAAAAACCACTGACACCTGAAGCTATTTGTTACAACTTCATCATCTGGAATTAATGCAGCATACTTTATCCTAAGTTTATTTTTATTGAATTTTTTATTTACTAGATTTGAGTATTTTAAGAACTAATTGTAAGTACATATCAATCATATAATGTTTCTACCAGGTTTTTAAGATGGTAAATATGCAGAGGAAAAGGAAACAGTTTTTAGTCCTCCTGGAGCAAAACTCAAATTATAGGCAGAGATATAGTCCTTTAGCTGAAATTTAGTTGCATGATGGCAACAAACAAAGAGTAAGTGCAGGCACTTAACTGCTATTAATTGTTGACTTCTCAGATGCATGTATTCTTCAATTTCATTTCTGGAAATAAAATTTACATAACATTTGTTTAATAATCTTTATTTATAGAGTTAAAGATAGAAAACAATATGCTTTTATCTGCAATTTAATGATGCAAGTTATGGCAAAGTAGTTACAGTAATTAGTTATATATACTTAATTTTTTCTTTTATAATATATATATGAAATAAAGCTAATCATTTATGAAGTTTAACAATAATCAGAAAAAAATCTCAAAGAATTTCCTCGTGTTACTAAGTATAAAGCTCATAATTGCCAAAATACTTATATTAAGAGCAGGAACCCAAATCATTAAATAAAAATAGGCACACTTGTAAAAAAAGTGCTATAGAAGAAGGTGCACAAAAAACATGCACTTGTACATACTTTCCAAAAGGACGTAAACTTTACTTTTAGGCACTGTCATCTCTTCTAATTTTCTGTACTTAAAATATGTGATTAAAAACTTGATGTCCATATGCTACTGCAGGAAGATGACTAAGGCAACCAGACACATGCAATAAGCTTGTGTGTAATGCACAGGAAATATAATGATCATGTTGCGGAAGTAAAGGCTTGCAATGATAGCTGATACCTGAAAGGCTTGGAGTACATTCATGTGGCTGAAAAATAAAAATCTAAGAATGCCACTGGAATCATATAGATGGTTCTTGTACAGAATCTTTACAGAATCTTTACCTTTAAAATGACTTTAAAACAGGCAGACATTCCATTTAATTAACAGCTGATCACTGAGCCAACTATTCCTACACCCCAGTATAAAATGAATACATTCTAAATATGGAATGTTTAACATATAAATGTTGGACTTTGACACTCTTAAAAATTCCCCAATTTTATATTGCATAGCTGAAAATTCATATACTACTTATGAAAGTGTTCTGTTCATTCAAGTAGAATTTTGTTCCAAATCCTTCAGTTTCCTTCTTTCATACTGTGTAGCGGATCCACAAGTTTATTGTGCACATGCATTAAACCTTAAAGAAAAAAAAGCACAGTTGTATTTTTTAATTATATCTCATTTACTTTAAGAAAACAAAAGATTTTATAAATACACTGGTTCCCATTCAGTACAAAATAGGTTTATTGAGAAATGCTTCAGGATGTTGAGTTTTATCTACTTAGCAAGAACCAACATACACTTCTTTATGAAACTAGATCTAGAATGTGCACAGGCTCTCTGGGAATAACCAGCAATAGGAACAGTACCTGTCTTCAGGAATACAGTAAGACAAGATGACAACTTGAATACTGACTAGTTGAATACGTTTTAATTACATCTAAAGCTGTGTCAATGCTGATCCTCTAGTAATTTCTCCACCAGATGCCAGAGAGGGGGTCAAAATCTGTTACACAAGGATAGCTTCCGTTCTATAATATTAACCTATCCATTCATCTGGCAAATTATTTTCCATTGTTTTGTACTTTCAATAAAGGTTGATTATAAGTCACAATTAGAAGCTTTACTAAGTAATGCAGAAGACAACTTTTATTAACGATTTCCAAGTAAATACAAATTTCAGCTTCTAACTGGTGTGCTTATAAATTATTATTAGTGCTTCCTGCAAAATCATTTATCCAGTTCCTCATGTCTTGATGCATATGTACTCTTTGGGAAAATAAAAGATGACTGTCATCACCTAAAGGATTTTATCCTTTGGAGGTTAAATCATTTAAATTTTCCAGATTAAGAACATGGAGGCCAGGGAAAGGAATTTGATGGGTCTCTCAAAAAAACTGGATTATTGGATTGAGGGAAGAGGGTAACTTGTTAGTAAGCAATGTTTTCTGTCAGGAAGGCTCTGTACACATGCTCTAAAACTCAACTTTGAGGGAGACCTGCTTTTAAGAGATAAGAAAGGGACATGCAAAGAGTATGGATACGTGTTCGTGTAGTAGAAAAATCAGAAGTGGAAGAGCAGCAGAGGAAGGAAGAGAGAAACATTCCCTAGTGCAATGGAAAGTGGTCCTGCTAACTAACTACTGAACCCGCGGCCCACTCCAGTCATCTAACTGGCAACTCCAACTTAACGAGGTACAGACCCACCCATTAACATGTAGACGAATGAATGAATATTTCATTCAGTTAACTTTCATGTAAACTGTCCCTGAGGCTGGACTTGAAAATGCTGACATGTGTTCTATACTTAAAATAAGTTAAATTTAAAATATTTTTCTCAGAGCTAATAAAATCTCCTGTCCCATACCCTTTGGTGCTGTAAAGGCACAGCTAATGTGATACCCTCATCAGAGAAGACATTTGCTCTTGTATGTGCAAATGTGTTTCTGAGGGAAGCCAGGGAAGAAGTAATGCCCAAGCACTCTTTCAATAAACTGTGTGTGCTTCATAGAGGCTGGTTTTAAACTATACTAGTCCTTTTGCCCTTGGTCCATATTCTAATATAAGGGTTTTGATTAAATCTAAGACATCATCGTAATTTAAAAGTTAACTAGTTATTTGACATTTAGATATCACAAAAGAGTTAAACTTAGAATGCAGTAAAAAGTAGTGCAATCAAAACTGAACCACTTCTGATTCCAAGACTGGTGACAATTAGATGCTCTCTACTGATAGAAATCGAGCTCAGACTCAATTCTTACCCTAGAGCCCTAGGATCTAATCGAGATACACAGGGTTCAGGATATACAAGTTTATTTGATTGCACAGGCCTGTGTTTATAGGCATGCACCCATATATGCACATGTGCATTTTCCTGAGGAGAGTCTCTGCACCAGATTCTCAAAGTGGTCCAGCATAATCCTAAGAGGTGACCAGCCTCTGAAAGGCACCCTGGTTTGGCTTTTGCTCATGATACGGTCCCTTTTATTTTTAATATATAATCTAGGTTCATGCTATGAATGTACTTTAGATATGTTCTATTAACACAAACAACTTTTTTTCTACTATGCTAGTTCAGCCTCATCACTGTGCTATTTCTTACGCCATTTTCTCCCACTCTAAATGCTTCCCACCTCCAGGGCTCTTAATCTTATCAGCTCAATGAAAATTTCTTCAACTACTTAACTATAAATCTCTTCATTTTTTATTCTTTGGACTTCATAGTGTGTCTTACATAATTTAGCATTTAAACTGAAGTAAGTTTGATAGTCATGTTTATCTGCCTGCTCAACCACCCAAAATTTATCAAGCACCTTCAGTGCACCAAGCACCTATCAAGATGCTGAAATACTGCAGTGAACAAAAGTACCTACTAACTTCCCTTTGAAGAATTTTTATTTTTACAATATATTACATTTTATTTCCTCAAATCACTTAGTGAATCAACTGTTTATGTGGAATATCAACTACTTTCAGGCAAGTATACTTCTTACACTTTTCTGATTTCAGACCATGTGAAATACTATTGCTGAAGGTACTTTAACCTGTATTTCATGCTGATTATGATTTCTCAAGCTAGAAAATCTAAGTTTATCAAAAATGAACATTAAAGAGTAATTTATCATGATGCAAAAGAAATAACTGCAAATGACAAAAGTTTATATGATATCTCCAAACAGAATTAATCTTATTTAAAACAGGATTTAACTGAAAAATTTAATCTACTTTTAACAATCTATAAATAATAGCTAAATGGAGAGTAAAAGGTTCCAGGAGAAGAACAACACAGGTAATGTTAATTTTAGGCAGTGTTTAGAAGATGTATAGCCTTTTAAAGAGCTCTTATAGGGGATTATTTTACATGATAATTCAATCTAATAATTCAATACATTTATCATTCACTAACTAGCAGCTCTGATCCTGAAAAGAATACATTAGAACTTTAAAACATATCATTTAAAACATTAGGACAAGCTTTAAAAATTCAGCTCCTTTAGAAAGTTTTTTAAAACTACATCAGCTCTAATGTTATACAAAGTAAGACTGCTTCTAGAGATTATTTTTGAAAATTTTATTAGTTTTTGGAAAATTTAGGAATTTACTAAGATTCTACATTGTAAAAATTAACATTCTACATAAGAATTTGATAAATAATTGTTACTAAATAAAAAACAGAACTAAGTAAGAATTTATTTTAAATTGTATTGATAAAAATGTACAAATTCCCTGATATGTTACCAGTGGAAGACAAACATATCTTAAATTAAATGTCATTTTTATAGTTTTGGTGAAGTCTGAACTCATTTAACCTGTCAAACTATCGGGGTATGACCTAAAAAAGATGAAACAAAAAAGAAACATGTTTACCATGATGATGCTTTGAAAATATATTTTCTCACGGATATTAAGTTTTATATTTAAAAAAATAATAAACTAGAATAAAATGAATTTACTATTAAACTATGTCTTCAGGTGATTTACTTGTATTTTTCAAAAGGCATATATTGAAACACATGTCCATTTACTAATGATTCTAGATTTTCTTCAGGAGCTAAATAATCAGAATCCTTTAAGATTCCTTTTGGCACATTTTAATGACAGCAGAAGAGTACCTTGTGAATAAGATCTGAAGAATTCCAGAGGCTAATTTTAGGATTCATACCACTCAATAAATTTTGAAGTGGCAAACTGCATAAAACTACATTTATAATATATATAAATTTATGATTTCTCAATTCTATCTATATCAGAATACCTTACTGTAAAATATACCTCTTAGACCAATAAATGTCAATTCCATTTTTCTCCATGTTGAAAGGAGGCATCCTGACAGGCTGATAATCTGAATGTCTTAAAAAATACAGTGACAAAGTGGAAAGTACAATGTCCTCAAGAAGAAAATACAGCAGTTCTCTTATGAATAGCCTACACTTAAAATGGTTTAAAGGAATTTTAGAATCTGGATTATGAATTGAAAGAACGAAACACATTATGATCATCACTTCCTACTGTTTTAAATTATCTTTAACATATGGTAAAGACCTTTTTGGTAAAGTTAGATATTTTTAGAAATGATTATGGGATGACAAGAAAGACAAATGCAAATATAATTTACGTCATATCGTAGCCAGAGCTAACCTCTCTTTTGTGAGACAGTATAGCAGGGACTAAAAGCCCAAACTCTGCATAGCCTGGTTTCAATTACGTAGTTGTGCCCAAAGAGGAACTTGGGTTAGTGACATCTCGATTAAGCCTGTTAACTCATCTGTTTATGGAATTATAAGATTTTTCATGTCATAGAATTGTGAAGATGAGGTAAATCATAAGTGTAAAGCATTTTGAATAGTGCCTGGTTATATAAATACAGGTTATTATTATTAATAAATATACTTCACTAAAATGTAAAAAATCAGGAATATAGGAATTTATCTGAGGATTGCTGGCACTAGAAAATGGCAATATTAATGAATATTAAAACTGGGATTAAAATATGTAGATAATAGAATTCCTTCCATTAACTTTTTCAAGGAATCTAATATTTGTTATGAAATCTTGACTATGAAAAATACGGGTAAAACTCCCAGAGTTCTTTGTTATTCGCAACTCATCATTGAGATTGTCCCTGCTTTTGTCTGTCAAATTACTAAGATGCTGAAAATTTTTCTGCTTAATTTGATGTATGTGGCTTGGTAAAAAACAAACTGGTAATTTAACTGATAGAAGTATAAATGACTAGAAATAATCTAAGCATTTGATAATAAGAAAATGCTTAAGGAAATTATGATACAGATTATCTGACTATTATATAGTCATTAAAAATGCTTTTGAAGAATATTTAATAAAACAGGAAATACCAGATAACTGAAAATACAAAAAACTACATACAAATGATCAAAATTTTGTTTGAAAAATTATACTGTTTTCACTGTCAAATTTCATTCAGTTGTATATCAATGTTAAGCCATATACATACATTTACATGAACTGTTAGTTACTGGTTTCCATAAAATTGACTTGAAAGTCTTAAGCTTATACTTTCTTTTATGAATGTGAGATGATGAAGACGAAAATACACCATTATTTTATGTATTACTAAGAAAAATGCTGCCAGATAAGCTGTGATATGACACCAATTTTAAATACATATGAGACAAGATAAATGTAGGAAAGATGTCTTAGAGGCAACGAAGTATAGTTGAACTTCAAAGCAGAAAAATTTTCAGCATCTTAGTAATTTGACAGACAAAAGCAGGGACAATCTCAATGATGAGTTGCGAATAATGAAGAACTCTGGGAGTTTTACCCATATTTTATTTAGCCATAATCAACATTATCCATGAAATGCAGATTTGACTGGTTCAGTATATCTGTTCTATGTATGTTAAATAAGTACCTAGTTACTAAAGTAAAAATATGACAAATATATATTTACTCGTGTAATACCAGTAATCATTCTACATATTTTATGAATTACTGACCTGTACATACAACCAATTACATAATAGTTCGAGATAAGCCAGACACCTACAGTTGCCTTACAAAGAGTATCCATTTATATAGATTGTTTATATGTGTGTAGTTATATATGGAGCTGATTCTTAACTACAGGAAAGGTTCTAAATTGAGTGCAGTCAAAATTTCCCTTGAAAATCTCTTAACCCATTACATCAAGTGTATATGGATTATATATCAACTTGGTATGCGAAGGTTTAAGAATTCTTTAAACTGACCACAGAAGCAAAAGGAAAATAAACACACAGATCAAACTCCTGCTTACTAACAGAATGTATTAAGCCATTAAACTTTAATACAGTAACTTAGAATAATTTGTTTGAAATTGTAAAGAATAAATGAAAAGGAGACTCATCCACTCATCAAGTTCTAAGCTTAGCTTAGGGGAAGGAGGTAGGACAGGTAAACAAAAGAAAATCAGAAAGGACATATATATTAATCTTACAGATTCACTATGAAAGTAAAATATTTTATTAAATTTTGAACTTCAAGAAAAATCTGAGTTACTGAAAACAGAGTGAAGAGATTCTCTCCATGAAAAAAACAGGAACGTACTCTGAAAGCTAGTATTATCTGAGGTGAGATGTTTCTATTTCTTGAAAATGTCACTGTCAGTATCAATGTGTTTTCAATAGGCCAAGTGTAGACTATAACTCCACAGTCATATTAAGTTTTAGCTGTCAATTTAAAATGGAACATATTCACAGTTTGATTTTGAAATCTCATTGCTCACCTTTAAAGTATTTCACAGTTTTAACTCTTAATTCTAAAGTAGCATCTTCATCACACACAAAAATAGTTCGGGGATGCTGCTGGAAGGCTGAAACTGTCCACATGTGATTGACTCCTTCTTCTATTGCTTTGTATAGAGCAAATGCCTTGTGTGCACCTGTTATGAGGATCATTACCTGAAAAATCATGGACATCAAAAGTAATTAACAAGTTACTGGTTAAACATACTCCAAGTAACCAAGAAGCTCTTTTACCTATTTTTTTAAAACAAGGACTTTTAGCACCAATATTTTTCTAAGGGTAAAACATAAACATCTCAGCATTTCTTCACAGTTCAAGGTTTTTATTTATAATTTTTAAGATAATTGGCTTCAGGTTAGCAAATTAAAAGTATATTCTGTTATAGGGTAAGTTATAAGATATAATGCTTATAATTATTAACATTTCCAACACTGATGTCTAGAAGAGATCTGGGAAAATGAAGAAAAAGAAACATGAGGGCTGATTTACAAAAGCAGAATTACAGGTCAACAATGAATTTACATACCCTGCAATGATACACCAAGCTGCTGGGTCCAGATAAGCAAGCTTTATTACTTTGGAAAAGAGAAAGACTGAAAACTAGAGAGTAATCCAGGGAAACCTGAAGGCTGTCATTAAACATGTGCTATCTAAAGAAAAACTAAATTTAAAGGATGAAGGATCTACTTAAATGCAGCTTTAAACACACATGACAGAGAACGTCCCACAAACTTCAGAAAATCAGCTGTAGTCTCCAAATCTTAACCATAGATACAATAATTCAAACATGAAGAAATGTGAATGTATGTGTCAGAATGAATCTTCATTTTAAATAGTAAATTGATTCCATTTTACAACTTAAAGAGTTTATGTAATGTAATCTTTAGAAATGTATTTCACTCTACAATTACTAAAAATCAGTATTCTAAATATAACACCATACAATTTCAACACTGCACATTTTATAACTAGACCTTCTAAAACAGGGAGGAAATTGTTATAGTTAATGAACGAGCTACTACTATATTTCTTTAAAGAAGATTCACTATTTTTCATTTTGAAACTACATATTGATTAAAATCAATAACCATTAGTACATTAAGATATACATGACTCTCCATTAATGTTTTATTGATATTTCTTATTAAATATGGGATGTAGGCTTAATGAAGAATTTAATATGCCATACATATAATTAAAAGTAGTTGTTTTTAAATCAAAACTACTTTTGATATAAGGTAAGCACAACGTTGATTAATGGACTTGTTAATTAGCTTGCAGGACATTAGCCAATTATATTTTTCTCACGTATGTGCATTTGAGGATTTTTAAAAAAACATACAGATTCAGGCGGGCTCTGGTAGCCTAGCTGTGTAGTGCACCCTGCGAGCAGTCAAGGACCCAAGGACCGGGGTTCTCATTCTGTGGACAGGGGATGCTACAACCAGTGTGAACAATTACATAAAAATAGTTTTTCTCCTTTCTCTTCCTGCCTGCCTACTCACATTTATTCCCATCTGCACCTTTCCTTTAAAAAAATAAAAACAAACAAAAAAACCCAGATTGTTTGCTCCATTCATCTTCTAATTCAGGTAGGACCAATGAATCAGGGCCACTCAAGTGACTATTATGAAATCTAGCAGAATTCCTTACACTAGCACTTAAAAACTGAAAACCGCTTTAATACACATGGCATTAAGTGAAAACATCTACTGACTGTTGCATGAAGGGTATTTCTGATGTTTCATTTATTTCAGAAAAGCTTTAAAACACAGTGGTGCAACAGTTAAACACTGAATGCCGTACTTAAATTATTTAATGTCTTAAAACAGTATTATGAAATAAATACTATTCTTACTCATATTTTACAGATAAGTAAACTAAGGTATAGATATTCTGTTACTTGCCCAATTTCTTGTAAGGTTAACATAAATAAGTGGTCTGATTCTAGAGTCTATATACATTACAACTGCATTATATTTCCTCTTGAAAGAGAAACTTAAAAGATCTACTATTTAGACAATAAGAACTAAGAATATTTATGATTGAGCAAGAATATAAAGGGGGGGAGTGGTTAACAACAGGTATATACTGAGAAAAAGCAATTCTGACAAGAATTAGACATTTAATGATGAGAAAAGGAAAACGCATGTTTGAATTAGGATGAGGAGTATGTATGTATGTATATATATAAGTATGGGTAAGACACAACCTTTTGTTGATAATTAAGAAGTATTTGGAAAAGCAAATATTAAAGAAAATTGCTCTAGGAATATGTTAATATTTATAGGTGTAATCAGTTTTACTCCACCCACTCTACTATTCTCAAGGAGAATTTTTCTTATTATGTAAAAGGAGTTGGAAAAAGCTTGAGAGTAGTTCCTATCTAAAACCAAACCTTAAGGATAAATAGAAAAGCTCCAGATTGGGAGCATTTCTCGCTATGGGGTAGTTAATAAGCTAGAAGATTGGTAAGGCTGAAGCACAGGAAATGAAAGGAAATGATAGACAGTATAGTGTCTTTTATGACAAATGAAGAATTATTTAAAAAAAATAATTCAGGCAATAATGTAAAGGGAAAAATATGGAGATAGTCATAATTTAGAATGTTTGCAATAATCCTTAAAAGCACTGAAAAAGACTTGAAATGAGACACCTCTAAGTTATCTGTTAAATGGTGGGAATTTAGTGATGGATCAGATGTGGAGAAAAAGAAACTGAGAATAACACAAGATTCAGACTCAGCTAATTTAATGGAGGACTGCTAGGCACCATGGGAAAGAACATTCAGAAGAAAAGCAATTTTGGTAGAAAGATGAATTTAAATTTTGGATAGTGTAAGTATAAGTAATCTTTAAACATCTAGATGCCAGCTATTAAGCTGGAAAGAAGAAATCTGCAGATGCAGAAAGAGAACTGGCTAAAATATGTACTAGTAGTTATCATTGTGTTGAGAGTAGTTCACCTTTTTCAGAATAGTGATAAAACTACTGAGAAGAAAAAGAATATTCCCAAGTGTGCATTACTGACATGGTCTTTTCTTTTTTTTTTAAGTCATGGAGAGGAATGCTTAAGAGTTAGTAAAGTCAAACCACAGTGCTATGATCAAATGCTAAGGAACAACACTCAAAAGGCAGGTGGAAGAAGAGCCAAGGAAACCAACTGAGAACGAATGATGAGAAAGGAAGAATAATGGTAGCCTTTTATGATAGAAGGAATGGTGAGTGGTAGTAAATGTGAAAAGAAACCCAGTAGGATAAGACCTGCAGAGAAGATAGATGCTGGCTTTTAGCAATTAAAAAGTCTTTGGTAACCTCTGTAATTCTCAGTAAGGCAACAAAAACAAAAAAAGTTTCATTTTAGTTTTACCAGTTTTTCATAAATGTCATACTTTGAATAAATATATAAATTATAAGTGATATATAACAATTCAAAAGATGCTACAATAGTTAAAATTTGTTATCTTTGAAATTAACCTTTAAATTATATGACATTATCTCTAAATACATCTTAATAAAAAATTCTAATCCTTCGAAGGTAAATTTGGTTTCTAGTCAACACCAAAGTCAAAGAAATTATATCTAATTCTGGTAGATAATTAAACTGTGAATAAAATCAACTTTGTCCAGAGGGGATTATGAACATAAATAATGCATTCAAACTAGTCGCAAGAGTTACTGAATAACTAATATGTGACAGGCAGCATAAGATGCTAAATATACCTGATCCATAAACTCATGGAGATTGTAACAGTGGGGAAAAAAGATATTAAACCAGCAAACAAGAAAACAAGTAAAATTGCAGGAGAATGAAAAATACCAATTTTGATTATGAGGAAGATGGTGAGGAAAGGATACAGCAGAAACATGGACTTGTAGCTTAGCAAAGACCCGTCAAGTAGAGTATTTCACATATGCCATCCGTTCAAAAGGCTCAAGGCAAGGAAAAGAGTCTGATAATTGAGGGTAGTAACCATTGTGGATCCTTATATACACAGTTGACAATTTCCAAGTCTTAAGGAGACCTGTAATAACTTCCAGGGTGTAACTTCAAGGGTATATACAGAACGTCACTATTTGAGTTACCAAAAACTAAAGATATTTATTGATGTACTAACTGCTTAAATTTAGTTTCCATTCACACCTGTTTTCCATTTAATGGCAGCATATGCCCCACAGGTGGGTTCAAATTTAATTAGATGTACTTGCTACTAATGAAAATGACATTAAAGAATTGCTCATATCACAATTAAAACCAATGGGAAATGAAAATCTGTATATATTAGGTTCATTACAATTGAAGATAAGAAAAGCAGTATGAGACAAGATGTGTATTTCAAAAGAATGCTGTAAAAAAAAATTGAAGAACTAAGATAGATTTTTGGAAAAATGATGAAGCCCTAGAATAGTTTTGCCACAATGACTTTTTTAATAATCATGCTGGGAATGAATACTGTGAAGTAAATAACATCATTTAATTTTGCTGGAAAATTGACAAAAAGAAAAAAGTCAACATTTGAATAATTCTCCATTCTAAAAAGTAGCTTTAAGTATTGCTTTATAACAAATTTTCTAAATATGAAAAAGTTATTTGCTTAACTTTCAGTTTCACATTTTAGAAATAAGATTAAGATTACTTTGAAACAAATTTTTCAATTTATTTACTATGAATGTCAGTCCTCAAAAGGTCTTTTTTATATAAAGGTGATTTTTAGATGAAAACTACAATTTGAGTAAAAGTTCTATGTGCATGCTCAAGTCTAGATATATTTATGTCAACATCAGTACTTATTCATGGAAACCTTCTCTGTACTTTCTTAGAACCTGCCCTATAACTGCTTCCAGAAAGAAATGTAGTTACAGGTTTCCATATTACTTAATGATTTAGGATCACGAACTGACTATAACTTGTTCTGTTATTTTGAGGGAAGGAATTTACAGACCAATTTAAAATAGTAAAAGAAAAAAATTAGGCAGGGTCTAATGTTCAGAGCTCCTGTCTTCTTAAATATATCAAATTTGGAACAGATTCAGTCCTAGACGGGTTCCTTTGCTGGACACCAGCTGGGTTCTCCTTTTCCTTTAATGTCAAGAAGAACTTTACACTAAATCATCCTGAGGGCTCCACAAGTAGGTTGACGAGCATAGCATCTTAGTCCCAACAGTCCCTTCACAGGACTATTTCACCTAAAAGTCGACCGACCAGTCAATCTCATTTAAGACCTCAAACAGAAGCAGGAATAGGCAAGTGAAGCAGTGCTCTAACAGATGTGATGCCTAATTCTTAATTTAAAACTCCAAAAGACAATTTAGTTGATTTCTAAACATTTCAATGAGAGTGGCAGAAGTGAAATCTGAGAAAATAATTTACATTATGAACAGTAAGCAACCAAAATATCACTTATCAGTGCCATTACTTTCTCCAAAATCTAGACATCAAACTAGAAAACATCAAAGAACATTTAATTCTTACTTCTCTAGCATCCATCACTGTCCCCACACCGACTGTTAGAGCCATAGTTGGCACCTTTGATAAATCTCCATCAAAATATTTAGCATTCGCCAAAATGGTGTCCATTGCCAGAGTCTTTAATCTTGTTCTTGACACTAAACTGGATCCTGGTTCATTGAAAGCAATATGACCATCTGGACCAATTCCTTTCAAAAGAAATACACATACATATATATTTATATATATAAAGAAACAGTGTTTCTTACATAAAGGAAATAAGGTTTCTCACATAAAGAATATAAGGTTTCTCAAGTTCATTTTTTTAAGAGCAAAGAAAGAGTTATGAACACATTTACCTTATTCCATTTGATGGCTGAATTTCTAGTGCTGAGTTATTGAAATATTTTCCTATATTTGATTCAGCCAAGTATTTCTATGTTTATTAACGCTTAGCTACTATGATTTTTATAGTAATAAAATTAAGTATCACCTTATATTAAAATAACACTTTACAGTTTATAAAGCATTTTAAATATGTCATCTCAATAATTATATTTAACAATCCTGTGAGATAGTCAGGCAAGGCATATCTATTTCCTTCATCTCCCCCACCATTTTTAAATTTAAAAGGAAACGACACACAAGGATAATATGTGACTTGTTCAGAGTAACAATTTAGTAAATACTGAGACAAGACATAATCTAAATCTGGTTTCTAACCCATGGCCTTTATACTCACACTTTAACTTACTTGCTTCTAATCTAGATTGGGGCAGTTAACTGATGGGACCTTCTATTAGTATAGATTCTTTACTTACAAAATGCTTAGTCTGGACAAAATATTATCTAGGGCAGTATTTTCTTCAAACCTTTTTTTAAACTACAACCTGTTATAAGAAATATACTTTACACTATAATCCAGTAAACATATAAACACATCATATACCAATACAATAAAAACAAGAACTGTATGAAACAATACTTCCTAGGAGTCATACAAATTACAACTTCCGATTACATTCCCTTTCATTACCAAAACATACAAAAGGGAAATGCTAGAGATGACAGACTATATTGGTTTCAGGACCGAATAATGGGTGACAACTAGTTTGTAAAAACAAACACTATGTTAAAGAGACCTACTGCCAGCTCTAATATTCTAGGGTTGCCCATAAAATATAGATATAAAATAACATTTTTTGACCTCAATCAAAAAATAAACCTATAAATTCTCTGTGTGAAGTATTTATTATATTTGTATTCTGCCTACTGACTTTTAATAAACAATTCTGACACATTTTTCTCAGGCTATAAAAAGGTAAACGATGACAAAGAGTAACATGGTTTTGAAGGATTAAAAAAGAAATGAAAACTTTAGAAAGCAGATATAGACTACCCAAAGCACAGCAATCTAGGAATTTAAAAAAAATGTAGGGACATAGAGCCAGACCTACATGTGGTTCATATTATTAAATATGTATCTGCTTGTAAATGTTAGTTTTAAACTACAGACATGCATTTCTTTCAAGATTTGTAGAACTATTCTGTTTCTCAAGTATACATTTGCCCAAATATTTATTTTTCTATGTACATATAAAGAGGAAAAGATGAAACCAGGAAAATGAAAGTTCCAGAAATAATAGGAAGTCTATAAAGATCAACACCAGTGTTTCACTATTACTCTGACTGGTGTCCTGGGTCATATTAAAAAGTACAGAGCAAAGCTGAAATTATCAGCAATGGTTCGTGATAGAGTATGGTCCACACGTTCCCTACTGACCTTGAATAACTATCCAAAATTTAGTTTCCTGACAAAAACTATTTTAAAAAATGTTCAGATTATTTTATATAGCTTAATAAAAGTTTCTTAAAAATAATCGTAAAATCTAAAAACCAAGGCTAACTCTTGTTCAGCCTTTAAGTCTAAGATAGCGGCATGTTAATGAAACATCTCTAAAACTTCAGTCTGGATTATATGTCTTTCCTGTGTCCTATAGTTCAATGGGATAAAAGGTAAACTTCGCCAGAGTAGGGATTCTTATCTTCATCAACATATCCATACCATTTAAAACAACACATGATACATAAGAGACCCTTAACAAATAAAAGCTGAATAAGTGAATGCATACTTGCTATTCTTTGGCACATTCAGTATAGTTTCTCCTTCTTTCTACCCTGTTCTGATCCCTTCACAACATATAAAGATATATGTCTCTTCTAGGCAGAGTGACTAATGTCTAAGGCTAAGTACCTTCCCCAAGCTAAAACAACGAGAATATTTCTCTAGAAATTCTGAAACGGTGATGAGGGATACAGGAAGAAACACGGCACCCAGATCTGAGGCATTTGATGCAGACTATAGGAGAGGGTCAGTAAGTTCCTGCTCTGCAGATGGAAGGCTTCCTAGTTCTTCTTCCAGAGACTTGGTTGTTTCAACATTTCTGACAATTCTGTGATTTACCCCAGAGTCATTCCAACTCATTCACTACTGGTACTATTAAACTGCTGTTACTAGAAACCAAATAATCTAATCATATAACCAAAGGCAAGGGTTAGTTTTCTCTATTGTCTTATTTTTTTGTTTTTAAAAACAAATTGTTGCAAGATAATGCTAAAGCTAATAATGCCTTTAGACTCAATAAAATTTCATGTCCTCTGTAATTTTTGCTAGAGGAGGGTCAGGGGTTGCATGATACATCTTTACTTTGTCTCTCAACAACTGTGCCATCAAAGGAAGAATGAGAATTTTTGAGTTATACTTCTTCCTTTTCGCTTCTATCGAGGGAAGAGAAGCCCTGCTTCATTTTCCATGAGTGAGCACAGTGCATTAACGTCCTTGAGCTCTTCTGATATTGCTACTTTCAATTCAGATGGGAGAAGTAGGAAACCCCATCCTGGTCTTAAGCCCACTCTCCAATCTCTAATCCAACTTTACCTTTAATAAAGCTGGTATTTTGATCCCATTTGGCTCAGTTCTTAGTGTTTTTATTAACCACACCCTGGAACAAAAGAAGGTAAGTGGTAAGACTAGACACCAAGCCTGATCTTGAAAATCCAATAACAAACCTAGACAACAAACACAAAGAATCAAGTGAGATTCTTTCATGAGTACATATCCAGTAACAGGGTATTCCAAAAAGAAAAAAAGCTCCAAGACAATGAATCAAGTTAATCTTTCTCTCCCTATACAAAAATTAATTATGTCCTTTGAATAAAAAATATAAAATGTCAGACCCTCAATCATCACATGACTACAGTGAAGATGCTAATGAAAGAAGCAAGAAAATTCTCTTCAATTTTTTTCCCTTGGGGAGAACAACTACCTTGTTAAGACAAAAAAATGGTTAAAAAACAAAGTAAAGTGCATTTAGTTGTAAAAGTCAGTGATAAATAATTATAAAATGCTCTGTTTCAAAGGGAAGACTAAGGTGACTTATAGTGAAAAAATACATTAAAAATTTGAGCTTAAAATAAATGAGAAATGATAAAGATATGGGGAAAGAAAAAACTTCTATTAGAAATCTTGGATAAGGGTGCTCAGCCTTAAACAACATACTACGTTATAAATGTTTTCTGGAATGTGGTAAAAGGGCAACATGGCATTAAAGTATTCTTACAGCTTTCCCATCCCAGTAAATTCTATTTTCTAATACTGAGTCCCCAAGATATTTCACAGAAACTTCACAGAAATTCTTATGTAAGATCAATAAGTGAACAGGGAAAAATTCACAAATAAAGTTTAAAAAAGAAGTTTTCATGAGGCCATTTTTAATAACAGATATCCAGTAACTACTATGCCTTTTTTATAATGGTAAATCATGAAAAAAATTCTTGACATAATTAAGAAAAACAGTTTAAGCATGCTATATGATGGTAATTCTACATGGTTTTGATACAGAGCTTAGAAAATACAAATGATGCAGGGGTAGTGCACTGCATAAACCTTCTCAAGTAGCCTTAGTCTTGATATTGGCAGGTATAGAGCAATTATCTGAGTTGAACCATGTGAAAAAAACTGGAATGCAACTGTTTTCCAGAAATACTGAAGTAATATTAGCAAATCTTATTTGATAACTTTTATTTGATAACGAAGATAACTTTCTATTATGAAAAGCAGTCTAACTTGTCTTGCTCAAATAAATAGCCATCCATCAACACAAGTAAGTAAGCTATATAGGCTCTGTTAGGCAGAGTTAAGTTCCCTCAAAGGAAATTTCCATCTCTCTGGATAGGCCTTAGAGATAATTCAGTAAAAAGTCACAGATCAGTGAACTAAAACCAACAATTATTGTTGTACCAACAGTTTGAAAAGAAAGAGAAGACTGAAGCAACATTTAATGAAGAATCAAATACATACATTTGTGTATATACAACAACTGTGCAAGGCACTTTGTACATGTTATTACATGATTAATTCTCACAAATTTTAGAATGGCTAATACTAATCCTGTTTTACAAATGATTTAATTGACTGAACGTAAACAGACTCCCAAGTTGGTATTTGTGCCAGACTATAGAAACCCAAATTTCCCCAAGACAACCAACCACCTCAGCCACACTTGTTTACCTCACTGTAAATTAGTCATAATAAAGATCTAAATAATGCAATTTCCAGCATTTTTTAATAAATTAATTATAACATACATCTAGAGAAGTTAATGTAGACCTTTAGTATATTTAGTTGAATACTAAAGAATCCGACAAAACAATTTTGGTTTCAGTTTAGCAGATATTATACTATTCTGATGCTAATTAACTGTCTCTGATGCTTCATATTGATGGGGAAAAAAAAGAAGTTGTCATCACAAAGGAAGAAAGGTCCTCCTATTTTCAATGTGAGATTTTGTGTTCGCACATACACTTAGAAATTTCAAGTGGAATTTAGTCAATTAAACATTATTCACTTTGGAAATTAAGATAATTATTACTGTATAATTCATATTAGCTAAAGGCTGATGATAAAAATTTCACACCATTTTTAGCTACTCTCTTAGTGAGATGAAATAATTTAAATGATCACTATAAAGATTCTAAAATCCATCTGTTCTTCATGCAAACTTAGAGAGATTTAATTTAATTCTGTAGTTTGATAAGAAAGCCAGGTGATAATTTTAAGGAATTAGTAAAAAGATATTTAGAATATTATTTAGAAAAAGAACCATCCCTTTTTGTAAGTTGTGTCAGATGTAAAGAGGTAATTAGAAGAGAGTAGCGGGGATTGAGACCTACTTCTCAAGACATAAACAATTTCAACTTGTAACATTAAGGTTATTTTTTAATCAAAATAAAGCCAGATAGAAATAAGAAGTTGAATAATTCATATTAAAGACTGTCATAGGTGTTCTTTACATTACACAGTAGAATTTTTAAATTTAAAGCACCTAATTAAATTATCAACATGATTAATGACAAATGTTTTACATACCTCCAACAAAAAGATCAATTCCTCCAGCCTCTTTTATTTTCTTTTCAAATGCATCACATTCTGCTTGTAAATCTGCAGCATTCCCATCAAGGATGTGAGCATTATTAGGATCTATATCAACATGCTTAAAAAAGTTATTCCACATATAAGAATGGTAGCTTTCAGGATGACTTCTGGGAAGTCCTAAATGTAAATTTAATAATAAAAAAAAATTTCCAGAAATAAATCTAAAGTTTATTTTTCTGGTTAAACCATAAATATTATTTAAAATATATGCTCTTTCTCAACTATACTCAATTTGAATGCATTTTTATGTGGACTATATGCTTACAGGTATTATTTTAACCATGGTACATGTATGTATTAATTCATACGATATATATGGAAGCACCATTATCCCTGTTTAATAGATGAACAAACAGAAAACTTAAGTAACTTTTCCAAGGTCACACAATTCACAGAAAGGATGGAATTCATACACAAAAGTCTAGTGCTATGCTCTATACTCCACTTATCAAGCACACAAAATATTAACCAATGGAACTAATTTATGGGTTAAGCTCAATGTAATTAGTCTTACAACTGAAATATTGGTCCCTCTTCCTCTTCTACTCTTCTTTATACACATGCAAAGTATGCTGAATCATAATTGTTCTTTGATCATCACTTAGGCTACTATTACAGATATGTTACTAGATTGAAATGCTGAGAGTTTACATGCACCACAGATCTTTTTGATTAAGCAAGTTAACAATCAATAAATTACAAAACCCTCACAGCTATAAAGAGCTATACATTTGAATTTTTAGCTAATTATTTTTATATACATATTAATTTACCCCCATGACAAAATTTGTTTTAACTTTGTCTTAAGAAAAAAGGAAGTATAAGAACATAATAACTCAAAGTTACATGACTGGAAAATGGCAGGGCCCACGCTGAAGACCAGTCTTCTTATTTCCAACCCCATATTCATTCCCTTATGTTAATTAAAAGATTTTTTTATATAAGTCCCCAACTTCATCACAAGGCAGTATATTAGACTCTGAAAATATCTTAGAATATTAAAAACATAAGTATCTTAAAATTCTCAAAATATACTCATTTATAAATATATATCATATCTAAATAATAAATCCAATAATATAGCTTACCTACATATTCATCCATGTTAAAGGTCTTCACATATTTAAAAGAAAGGTCTCCATTCTTGTGATATTCTATTAGTTTTTTATAACATCCTAAAGGCGTACTCCCTAAAACAGATAAAGATTGCATTTTCTAACAAAACTTAAAAATCTATTTAAAAGTATAGTTTAACTCTATTCTCTTAATGATATATCTATATTTAATTTATTAGGCAAATATTAACTTAAATATATATTTAATTAATAAATATAGGTTGAATTAGTTTCTTTGTAAGGTATCTTGAAATTTTAGTAAACTGGAACTTTCTGAGTAAAGCTGGAAATCTATCAGTAGAAGTTAGTTTGGAAAATTGTCCTTGAATTGTTGAGTACCTAGTATGAATATTGTATATACCAAGACTGAAACTTCTAGAGATCACAACTAAATTAAAAGAAAAATAAACCACCCTTCTGAGAAAGATCTTCATTATTTAGAGGATTTGTAACAAAAATGGTACATAAATTTGCCAAGCTTCTACGCTTAATGAAATTAAAAGGGAAACCACAGTTAAATTTAAATTCTGCCCTTATTTCAAAATAGACTCTGAAATTGGCAAGAGTTGAGTGAGGAACCTTAGCCTTTGAAGTTTTTAATTATAATTCTAATTTCTGATTTTATCTTCAGCATGTATTACAAAGTATAAAGTAAAAGGATTTCTAGGAAACGGGATCCTGTCTTTGGACACATGATCTGAGTTCTTGATTTTTGTTGTTTTATAAACGAAATTCTTTTACATGTTTTATAGAATTAAGATATGTTTGCTGGTGCTTAAGACATGGCACAATAAAAGTAAGTTAATTTAGCTGCTTAAAGATGGCCTTTCTCCTCTTATTTCAAAATTTGCTATATTTTTTCATTTCAACTACAAACCAGAAGGCAGATTAACTACATTCTTAAAATAAGCAATGTAGTCAGTCCTCCCAATCCTGGTTAGAGTGCTGACTCCTCACCCACTCTCTATAACAAAATATTTGCAAACAAAATTCCTAGACAGGCAGAAGAAACATGATAAAAACTAAACAGTCCTTGGGAAAAATAAAAAAGCAAATTCTAGAGTAAGAAAACGATTGTCTCTCAATTAAAATGATGCAATAATGAAAGTGGCATATGTATGTATATACATATATATTTTTTTCTCATGTAGACAGGTAAACAGAACAGAAAGCTAATAGATTTTCTTAATGGTAAGCACATATTTATAAATTAAAAACTTGAAATTCATGTAGTTGTGCTTTACAGTTATTCTCAAAGAACTATAGTCCATTAACATGAAACCTGGTTAAAAGGTGCCAAGTATGCCTTTTCCTTTCTAGAAGCATAAATAAATCTTTCATCTATCTTTCAGTATCAAGAGAATAGTTGTAGGAATTCATCCTTAATTTAAGGATATATGAATTTAAAAAATAAGAAGTCACATAGTGATGACAAAATATACATTTATTTTCTACTTTCAGTGTGGCAGAAGAAATAAATGATGAAAGATATGAAACTATGTGAGCTGGTTAAAGCAACGTCATTTAAATATTTATTTTGTAATATCCATTTACTAATAACAATATTTAGAAAGTGCTTGTTATGATTCAGATAAAGGAAAATTTAAGTCTGCTTTTGTCCAAGAACTCACAAGCTAGGAATAGGAAAGCACAAAATAACTATAACATAAGGAAAAGCACTATAAATAATCTTTAGGAAGTATGGAGAACTATAGAATCAAAGAAAAAACTATACCTTCACTGGAAGAAGGAACAAAGATGATATTTCAAATGAATTTTGAAGAAGGGGCAGAATTCCAACAAGAACATGGTAGGTTAGAGTTTAGAAGAAATGAGGAAATTCAGAGATAACATTTGTGTGCCTACCATGTGCTAGATTCTATATTGGTGTTTTTATACATTAGCTCCTAGAGATCTTACAACCTCAGAAAACTGGTGTTGTATTTCCCATTTTGAAGATGTCAGGATTGGGTAAAAAAGGTTAAGGACTTTGCTAAGTATTACATGTCAGTGAAGCCAGAGATTCGAGATTCTCTGTGGTTCCAGGGTGTGTTGGTTTTTATTACATAGCACACTAGCAACATAGATGAAAGTAAAGCCAACAGGTTCAGGCCTATTCTTGGAGCTACAAGGAGTCTAATTTGCTTATCATTATTCAGTAGAGAGGAATGGTGGGAATAAGTATGGGAAGCAGGTCAGGACTGTGGCACATAGGCACTTAAATGTCAAGTTTGTTTAGATGACACTTGTAGACTGAGCAAATATTCCCCAGAAAGTTTGTTACTGGGGGATAATTACAATACAATATGTTATTTGCAATTACAGAAATGCATGTTCAATTTCAAAAGCACAGAGGGAGGGGCTGGGCACAGCATGATTCACACTGCCCATGGCCAACAACAGTTTTCCAGAGATGCACAAACCTGCAGGTGTCGCACTAAGCAGTTGTTGTACTGTCCAAAATAAAGCAAAAAATGAGATGGAGTTCTAACACAAGCAACAGCAACAAAATACAGACATCGGATCAAATTTATACACTAACCTATTCAGTCAGGATATGGTGAGAAATAAATGTGACAAATATTTTACTATCCCACAACACTGAACACGTAAAATGAAAAAAAGAGTGTACTACCTGTTGGTAGACCCAGTGTGAAATATCTGTCCTGTCCAGGTTTGAACTGAATGATGCGATTGCAGATGTATTTGGCGGCCCACTCACTAGCCAAGTCATAGTTATCAAGAATTACAAGCCTCATTATAGCGATGCGCAGCTTCCAGGACAGGAAGTTCAAACCTGGGAAAATTCCATTGTAGAACACTTTAAATAACTGACAAACATTCAGACAAAAGTGTAGTACACTGAGGACTTTAAAAAGGTTATTACTTAAGAAAGACATGCATGGATAGCTAGAGATAGACACATATAATTTGTACTTTAGTAATGGCTATTATCTTTAAGCAGAACTTAGGTTCCAGGCAGTGGTAGGTGATTTAAGTACACACATTAACCCTTTCAACAATCTTTTGATGTAAATACACTGCTCAGTTTTAGCTGAGCAGAGGGAGTCACACAATTTAACTGACGCCACACTGTTACTAAGTGACAAAGCCAGAATTCATATGAAGGCAAAGTTACTATAACGATATCACACTATACAGTCTTTACAGCAATATTATATAAAACAAATCTAAAGGGAAACAAATAGTACTCATTTCTTGATTGCAAGTTAACAGGAGTAATGATACTCAGCAACTTTCCTGTTAAAAATCCAGAACTCTCTCTACAATTAATTTAATAATTAAACCTCCCTTTTGCTACATGTTTTTGTAAAAACAATACCTGCAATTTAAAAAATTTCCATAAATACAGAAAACTACAGAGCAAAAAAAAAAAAAGTTCAAATCCTACCACTCAGATATAATTCTCATTTTCTCATTATTATTAGGCGCATATCATTCATTCCAGATATCTATGTAATACATACTTATAAATAGGATACATAGAAATAATCTTAACTATGTACTAGTGAACATACTATTTTTAATAAAAACAGCATTTCTTCTTGCATTCCACAGAAAAGTAAACTAAACAAAATGCTGATCTCGGGAAAAAGGAAATTTCAGTTCCTAAAAATGTACTGTAAGATTAAGAAAAATTATTAGATGAATATTAAAATATCAGTCACTTAAAAAGCAATACCTTTTTAGATTATGTAGATTGGCCTACTACCCTGAAAAAAGGGGAAACTACGTTTACACATTTCAAACTGATTTCTGTAAGGTGTATTTTTTTTTATTGCCAAGATTTGTAATATTTCCACTGTTCTAGAAACACAGTTCTCAGATCTTAATTCTTAGTTTTATATTTAAGTGGATCTACCCCCAACCTTAATCCTTTTACAAATGGTCTCAGTAATTCTAAATTCGATACCCATACACTTTATATACACTAATAAATCGAACGCTTTAAATTAATGAAGTAGATCTTATTACAATGTATATGTAAAATTTAAAAACATAATGGTACAGAATACTGTCATAACCACAACAAATTATGATCACCGTGACCTAAAATTCTGGCACAGTAATCAGATAAATAGCATTTACAGACAACAATTTACATAGGAAAGCATAAATTCAGTCCAACAAATGGACATGGCCCTCATTTAAACTCATTAATAATCTAATGCCAGAAACAATTTCAAAGATAACACCAGAGAATCGAAAATATTTGCTGACTGTTAAGCCCATCAAGAGATATACTTCTAATAAGATTACTTGGCAAACTGATTATTGGTTAAAAAAACAAACAAACATAAATGCAGGGAAGAGAAGGACATTGGAATTTTTCAACTATCTTCTGTGTATGCTATTTCTTTTCTCAGTTCAACATTTGCGAGGGCCTATGACATGCTAAGCAGTAAACTAGGTTCTATAGACACAAAAAATGATTAAGGACCTACTATTAAAGTGTTAGAACTTAACAAAATCACTGGTGTAGAAATTACCACCATTTTCCAGACACAGAAAACTACAAATCAGAAGTGTATGACCCAAGTTATAAAGCTATTATGTGGTGGAGTATGTATATGAATGAAAAACCCACGTTGCAAATGTGGCTTTTAAGTTACACTTACTTTAGATGCTTATTAAAAATACAGATTCTCAGGCTCCTCTTTCTGGACATTGTGTCTCAACAGTATTGAAATGGGATCCAGGAATCTGCACTTTCACAAATATCAGCAGTGATTCTTAAAATCAGGTTAAATTTAGAAAAGTCTACCATATACAGTGTCTTCACTACAAGGAAATTTATCTCTCTCAGACCAGAGAGAGACAGGTTTTGTAAAAATTGAAATGGTGGTGACCTTACTTTAGGTAAATATATCTGTGTATACACTATACAGAGGTTGATCTACTATGGTGCACACTTAACCCTACTCAAAGTTAAAACGCAATATGACTTCAATAAAACCACTTACAAAAAAATAAATGAATAAAAACCCTTCGGAGTGTTCAGAGTTCATTCGAATGCATCACCTCGCCCAGAGGAAAGCAGAATGTTTTTGGCAGCAAACAATCAGATTAAAAACATTTTCAGTTCTGTTGACAGTTTTTGCCAGTTCTCATAAATCCAAACTGCTGTGGCCCTGGGCAATACTCTGGTATGGAGATCAGACAGCACTCGAGAAAGGACACAGCACCAGCCCTTTCCTCATCTTCCTCTGGTGCTGATGCATTAGGGACAATCACTGAGAAGGCTGTACACACAACTCAGAACTACAGGCTGGATGGGAACTTCTGTGCGATTGGGGGACACTGCTAGTCCGAATCTCGACCTCCAGAACCCCTGGTCTGGGTGCCCCTCCACCACAGGGCACTGGCCGAAAAGGCCGGGTGCGGGATCGGGAGGATGCACCGCAGCAGCAGGGCTGCGTCCCCGCCAGAGCCTGCCGCCCCACCTCCACTGCGTGGCTCCCGGGCCGGCTCAGCCCGCACCCATCACGGACACAGGAGAGGATGGCTGCAAGCAATTCTGAGCAAGTGTCGGGAGCAACCGCGGGAGAAAAGGGAGTTAGGGGGCCCCCTTCCGGAGGCCCACTTTTGAAAAGACCAGCCAGGTGTGAGGACGGACACCGGGGACGCCAGACCCCCACACCCCTCAGTCTCTAAGCTCCGGGACTGATTCCAATCCGCCCGGGCCCTACGCCCCCGACTCCACTCCACACAGAGCCCGCAGAGGCTGCAGCGCCAGCCGGGTCCCTGGCCGACTCTTCTTTTTGGTCCGCCCCCTGAACTCAGCGGCCGACCCACCTGTTTTTCCGATGCAGGGACGCACGGAACAACTAACACCTCGTAACCCCGGAGCGACCCCGGCCAGAGCCAGGAGCTCGAAGTCCCAAGAACCCGGATGCAAGCGAGCCGGCGCTGGGATGGGTGCGGGCGCTGCGCATGCGCGTGTCTCTGGTTCTTGAAGGAGAGCTGCCTAGAGATCCGTCTGAGTTTCTCACCGCAGAGGCTTTGACCGGGAAGTCTCCAGTTTTTGTGCTGTCACCTATTTTGCATCTCCGAGGTTGTACTGCGGTAGATGCTTTGGGTTTCTAAGATTCAGCCTGTAGGATGCAGTGCCTATATAGAAGCATTACTTAACTTGTTGCTTAGAATGCTAATAGAAATTTTCTCTCCCCCAAGCTATTGAATGTCTATTTCGCAAACACAATGGCAGCTGAACACATTTCATCAGTAAGATCATCAAACAAAATTAAGTTTGTTACGTGCTGCACACAGGCCAATTGTTAACCATGGACATGTGAAAGTGTCTCAATAAGAATGAACTTAAAGGGAGATTTTAGTGGGATATGAACTTGAGTAGATTGAATAATTCTTAGAAAAGTGTAGAGGAAGCAGAATGAGCTTTAAATTAGGTATCAAAGCCTTTTGATACCAAAGGAGCGGAAGGAAGATAGCAGGGCTGGGGAAGTTGTTAAGAAAGCGATAATAATTCAATAAGAGTTCACGGTGTGACCTTACCATATGATGTTAGAAACACTGTTTAGGGTTCTGTTAGGAACAATATGACCGTTGATAAGACAAACTCAAGGTCCTGTTTCCTTGGAAATTGCAAAGATTAGATAAACGTAAAAATGCTCTGTCCCTATATTCCATAGTAGAGCACTTGGATTGAAAATCCAACCTGCTTCTCTGGATCACAAGACCTTCCACCTCCTTACATTCTTTAGGCAAGAGTGTCATGTTCCATTGTTAATTATATGATTTCTAAAAGCATGATATTAGAGGACAAGGTTTCCTAACACTGTAGCCTCGAGTTAGTTTATAAAAAGCAGTTTTTAGCACCTTTCCAGTAGTATGATGTATCATCTAACAGAAATCTGTTGTGCATCTACTGTGGTCATGGAATATTATTGGAGTATGGAGAACTTTGTGAAATATATCCTTTCTCAATAGTTTTATTTCTTTCTGTGTCTACCACAAGAAAAGTAAGTTCTGCCCTTGCTGTAAGTACAGTTAATTCAGCTTTGATTATACTAGAACATGTCCTGTCTTTCTTTTCTCTTGTGTTGATGTTCCCCACACCTTAAACCTATATGCCATGCTCTTTGTACCAAGAATAAAGCAAGAAGTTATTGCCATCAAATTAAAAATATTTAATAGTAAACAGAAAAATTGTTTTGGCAAGGGCATGGTAGGCTTAGTCATTCATTTGTCCACTCAGTAAATGTTTTCTGAGGTCTTATGTAACAAATGCTAAGAAATAAAGTAGATATACATTTCTTGCCCTTAGTGGACTAAGAGTCTTATAGGGATACAGACATCACCTAGTAAATCCTAATAAGGCAAAATAATCTCAGTCATGAGACTCTAAAAGAGAAAATCCTTTATCTTTGAGAATGACCTGTACATTGAAAGGACCTTTGCTATATCCTCCAAATAAAGCCCAAAGATGACAAGATTAACAGAAAGTTCCCTTGAACCAAGATTTTCAATGAGGAGTATATGGAAAAGTTTTAGCAGATCTGATAATCAGGGCAAATTCAGTCAGTGGCAGATTTACATTGTCATAGAAATCCTGCAGTAGATATGGCTATATAGGTTACAGGAGACTATGCCTTAAAACAACTCTGGTCGACTACAGGTCATAGAAGCTCTAGACAACAGTAGTATCCTGTGATCCTGAGTAGCTGACACAGAGGCTATAATAGTGTTTTACTCAACATTTGTCATACACATGGAGATCAATGGACAAAAGATACTTCCACACATACCATTGAGAGTATCTGCTGAAGACCAAATACACACAGGAAGAGATACCTATACATCGCATTAGATGTCAGAGAAGAAAAAAATGACCCAAGAGCAATGCCTTTGCTGATGTAGACACACAATAACCTCCTCACCTCAGACGTCATTCTGAGTGAAGGTTTCTTCTTGAGATACCTATGGAGTCAAAGAGGGATACTCAGAAATGACAGAACTTATTTTGAAATGACTAAGAAAACACAAACAATTAAGTAAACCTGAAAGTAACTGATTTCAGTTTCTTGCTCTACTGAGAATGAGGCTTGAGGGAAAGATGTAAGTGAAAATTATATTAAGCAAGTATATTTTATAGATATATCACAGAAAAAGTACAGACACATTGGCATTTAGGCTTAGGGAATTCTTAAATGCCATGATCAGATTTGTATGTAAAGCAAAAATCACCCTTTAATGAACTTGGGTCTGGAGCACATCAGGGTAAACTGGATTTTGCCAAAAATAGAATACCGAGGAAACCCCACTCAGCCAAGAAGGTAACTTTGATGACTATATGCAGGCAAAAAAGTAAAAGGCATACACATGAAATTCTGACAGATTCCTCATGTTTCAGAACAGAACGTACAGGTTTCCCCCACTATGCAAAAGTACGACATTTGGTGTGACGTGGTATATTTGGGGCATCTGAATATAACAGAGCAGTAAAGTGGGACCCAATGAACCTAATCGTCCAGCAGAACCAGTTAACTGTAAGCTAAGACCTCTATGGCATTTAATTAATCTATAGTCTAGTTTTAGGTCAATTTAGCAGAGAGATCTTGCTAACTAATGGATCAAACTGGTTTTCCACTGCGCCACAGGACCAGTGATAAGCCTGACAGACCAGCAGACCCTTTGCCGATGCCATAGTGTCTGTAGTTCCAATTACGCAGAATTCCTCAAATACTTCACCTCTCACAGGGTTCCCTGTACATAAACCTTGCTTATGTAATTCTCGTCCCATCAGTCAGGGAAGTGGATCTGAGACAGAGCTGATCTCCCACTTCCTACATTGGCTCTCTCAATAATAAATCTTTCCCTGCTTCAAATAGCCAGCACCCAGTTATAGGTTTTGCTGCATGGCAGGCATAATGAATCAGTCTTTTCTGCAACATAGGAATGCTTAAAAAGTATTCCATATAAATCAGTAGCAACATCATTCCCATTCTCCCCAAACAACATACCAAATCATACCAAGAAGAAATGCTCTATTTCTGGATAATGGGAAAAACTTGTATTTCAAATAATAGCACACATTGGGTCTGGAAAGAAAGATGGAAGTGAAATGAAGTACCTTGCAGGTTTTGCCAAGAAGTTAGACTTTAGACAATGGGAAGGCACTTAAAGGATTTTTGAACACAATAAGAGACTATCAGATTTTGTTTTAGGAAGGAGTTAAAATGGATGGAGATTTTATTAAAGCGGAAAAAAATTTAGACACAGAAAGACTCTAGGTTAATTTTGTATTTCCCCTGCCCCAAACCTAGTATCAGACATTCACTAATTTATTGCTATTTTTTTATTTAAAAAATAAAGAATAGATGTTAGATTTTTATCACTTTCCCTGTATCTATAGAAACGATGGTATGGCTTTCCAGTTTAGTCTGCTGGTGAGTTAGAGTGGTTAATTTTTGAGTATTAAATATAACTCTCATTGCTGAGATCCTGACTTCCTTAAAGTTTTTCTTGAGTATGGTCATTGTCTTTCAGCCAGAAGCAAATAACATTCACTTGTAAATTTTTGGACAAATACCCTTTTCCCTTCGGGAGTGGCATTAATGCTAGGTGATGGTTCAGAGTTGGACTGAGGTTTCTTCTCTCTTATCAAGTGCAGACGTCTGAAAGTGCCCATCCTGGTTTGCTGCCTATAGTATTAGGAACAATGTAGGTATTTTATTTGTTATTTTGTTTTCTTTGCTTGTTTGTTTCTAGTGAAGCTATCATTGATCCTGGGAGGAGGGACCAGGACTAGGGTAAGTCAAAATACCACAAAACTCATTGTTCTTCATGTTAATTGGTCATTATTGTGAATAAGTTCCCTCCACGTTGCAAAAGTTCTATCTCCAGATTCTTAGTAAGTTGATTTTGGTAGTTTTCCAGTTTTTCTCTTTACTTTTATGGAGGGACAGATTTTTGGACAGTCTTACCCTATCATTTTTTGCTGATGTCCTCAATTGATTTTTTTGAGTGAGCTTTGAGTTTATCTTTCAAGAAATTTTAAATTTTCTATTGGTAGAATCATTGTTTATAATATTCTTATGTCCCTGCAATTCATAGTGATTTTACATCTCTTATTTCTGATAATAATTATTTCTATTTTAATTTTTTTTCTCTGCTCTGTGTGACCGTGTCATTGATTTAAAGATCTCAAAGAACCAAATTTTGGATCTATTGAGATATATATTGCATTCTGATTTCTGTTTCATTGATTTTTACTCTGATATTTACTTCCCTAGGTCTGCTTACTTTGAGTTGATTTTTAATTCTTTTTTCTAGTTTTTCAAAGTGAAAGCTCAGATTTTCATTTTGCTACTTTTGTTATTTTCTCCAAAAGTCTTAGAGTGGTATATATATATATATATTCCCCCTTATAACAACTTTAGTGCCATTCCACAAATTTTGATATTTTTCTTTTCATTTTAATTAAAAATTCAGATTTCTTTTTGAGTCATAGGTTATTTAGAAATTTGTTCTTAGTTTCCAAATATTTGGATCTATTCCAGATATTGTTTTGTTTTTTTTATTTCTATTTTACGTCATTTACAGTTAAAGAATATCCTTTGTATAACTTCATTATTTTAAAATACATTAATTATTGTTTGTGGCCTAGAACATGATTTATATTCATGTGCACTTGAAAAAAAAGTAATTTCCACAGTTTGTGGGTAGATTGTTCTATAAATGTCTTTTAGGTAAAGTTGGCTCATACTGTTCAAGTCTATATGCTTACTGATTTTATGTCTACTTCTATAATTAGAATGTAGTATTGAAATTGCAGACAATTATTGTCTATTTTTTTGTCATTAGTGTTTGATTCATATCTGATGCACTGTCATTGAAATGGTTTGTTATGAACTGAGCGGTTTTCATTATGCTTGGATCCTCTTTATCCACAGTAATATTCTTTGCTATGAAATCTTCTGTGTCTATTATTATTATCATTTTAACTTTCTTTTGATCACTGATTGAATGATACATATTTTCCATTCTTTTACTTTTAACCTATTTATAGCTTTTTATTTAAAGTTGATCTCAAAAAAAAAAAAGACTTACTAAGTTATGACTGATACACAAATCTGTACATATTTAATGTATATAATTTGATGAGTTCACAGGTACTTATGTTTTTACCTATAAAACTATTGGCACAATGAAGGAAATAAACATATGCATCATCTGCAAGTTTCCTTATGCTCTCCCCTCTTTTTATATGTGGTAAGAAAAGTTACCATGTGATATCCCCTCTTAATATTTTTTGAAGTACAGTATTGTTACAGTGTTATACACAGGCACTGTGTTATTCAGTAGATATCTAGAACTTATTCATCTTGACAACTATATTTTATGTACCTGGAACAACAAATTCTCAGTTCTTCCTTTCCCCAGCGTTTGGCAACCAACAATGTATTTTCTGCTTCTATGCACTGTTTTAAATAACTCATATACATTGAATTATGTAGTATCTGTCCCCTTATGACAGAATTATTTCAGCTAGCATAATGTGCTCCAGGTTCATCATTTGTTGAATATAGCAGATTTTTTTTCATTTTAAGTAAGGCTCAATGATATTTTATGCATATATTACACTTAAAAAATCCATTCATCTGCTGAAGGTCATTTCGAGGTTTCCATATTTGGGGTATTATAAATGATGCTACAGTGAAAGTGGGAGTTCAGATATCTCTTACATTTGATTCCAGCTACAGGTATCACTTCTTTCTGAAAGAACAACTTACGTCAGTTTACTTTTATGAAAGACATACAGTAATACTAATTTTCACTAACTGAAAGAAACATGAAGTGGGTTTTCCCTTTACAATAAAAGGTAAAAGCAAAACTAGCATTCAGCACTGTTTGTGCACAGCAGTCAGAGGCATTGCACACCCAGGGTAGCTGGGGTGGCACCTCCAAGCTCCTTCCTTGGGAACACTTTATACCTTATTAGCATGTTGTTCCTGCTTTTATTATATGTTAGTGTTATTTATGCTCTGTGTGTTGCTTGGTATAATTTAGTAGAGTGTTTCATTTTTTTGGATCTGGGTTTGTTAAAAAAAATTCTGCATAAATTAATGGTAATTGCCATTCAGGTTTATGAAAGATTTCCTAAGAATGCTCTACTTTCAGATAGTTGGGGAAACATATGCTTAGAAGTGAAGTTGATGGGTCAAATGGTAGCTCTGTTTTAAATGACACCACACATTTTCGTATCATTCTTGCATAGGGACCATAATAATTCTCTCTGTATTGTTTCAATTTCATATGCATGCTGCCAAAGCAAGCACATTTTTTGTTGTTTTTGAGAAATCTCCATATTCTTTTTCCATAATGGCTGCGTCATGTTACATTCACACCAATGATGTCCAAAGGTTTCAATTTCTGCACATTTTCACAAAGATTTTTTTTATCTTTTTTAAAATTTTAATTAGATATCCTAGCTGGTAGAAGGTGATATTTCATTGTGGTTTTGATTTGTGTTTCTCTCATGATTAGTGATGTAGATAACCTTTTCATGTTCATTATTTCTTTGCCTGCTTTGGAGGAAGAATAGTCATGGTCTTTGCCCATTGCTTAACTCAGTAATTGTTATTTAGCTATTGGATTGTGGGCATTTCTTATATATTTTAGTTTTTAACCCCTTATCAATTAGTTCACTAATATTTTCTCCCATTCTACAGTTGATTTTTTTAAATTCTCTTTATTATTTCCTTTGTTATTTAGAAGATTTTTGGGTTGATGTAGCTATACTTGTCTATTTTTACTTTTACTACCTGTGCATTTGTTGTTACAGCCAAATCAATATCAAGAACCTTTTCCCTTAAGTTTTCTTTCAGGAATTTTTAAATTTCAGATTTCACATTTAGGTCTACAGTCTATTTTTAGTTTATGTTTGTATCCAGTTTCATTATTTTTCACATGGATATCACCACTTGTTGAGAAACTGTCCTTTCCCCATGTGGACTCTTGGCTGCCTTGTCTATGTTCTTCCGTTGGCTCTGTATGTCATTTTTTTTTTTTTAAAGTCAGATCCATTCTGTTTTATTTACTACAATTTTGTATTATGTTTTGTAATCACGGAGTGTGATTCCTTCAGCTTTGTTCTTTCTCAAGAATACTACATCTATTTGGGGTCCTTTGAGTTTTCCCATGAATTTTGGTATTGTTTTTTCTATTTCTATAAAAAGTGCATTGGAATTTTGATGAGGATAGGATGGAATCTATTTATGGCTTTGGGTAGTATGAATATTTTTATAATATTAAGCATTCCATTTCATTAACATGAGATGTCTTTTTATTTGTTTGTATCTTCTTTAATTGCTTTCATCAAGGTTTTGTGGTTTTCAGTGTACCTGTCTTTCAATTGCTTGTATAAGTTTATGACCTAATATTTTATTTTATTTTTTAAATTTTATTTTATTGAATATTGTGAATGGGATTATTTTCTTAATTTCCCTATTTGGATAGATCTTTGATAATGTAGAGAAATACAACTGATTTTTATGTTAATTTTCTATCCTGCAAATTTAATGATTAGCTCTAATAGTTGTTTGTAGAATCTTTAGGGTTCTCTTTGTATAAGATCATATTATCTGCAAACAGATCATTTTCTTCTTTCACAATTTGGTTGCTTTTATTTCCCTTTCTTGCCTAAATATTCTTGCTAAGACTTCCAGTATTATGTTAAATAGAAGTGGTGAGAATAGATAGTCTTGCCTTGCTTTTGTTTTTAGATAAAAGCTTTCATTTTTTTTTTTAACCATTGAATATGATGCTAGCTTTGGATTTGTCATATGTCAAATTTATTTAGCTGTGGTACATATCTTCTATTTATAATATAAGCATTTATCCCTATAAACTTCCTTCTTAAAATGGCCTTGCTGCATCCAATAAGTTTTATAATGTTGAATTTTCCTTTGTCTTAAGATGTCTTCTCTTTTAAATTTTTCTTTGACCTTTATATGTCATCTGGGAGAATGTTGTTTCATTTCCACATATTTGTGAATTTTCCAATTTTCCATTTGCTGTGATTTATAGTTTCATTCTATTTGTTTTGGAAAAGATATTTGCTGCAATTTCAGTCTTCTAAACCTTTAAAGACATGTTTTAAGGTCTAGCAAGATATGATATTTTTCATCTCGGACATTGTGGTTTACACACATTGTATTATATTGATATTAATATATTAATTATACTATAATTAATTGTATTTTTATGCTGTTCCCTGCTTCTATTTAACATCTTCAGTCTTTCACTTTCTTGAACATATGGAATAGAGTTATAATAACTTTTAATGTTCTTA
Organism: Solenodon paradoxus; assembly: GCA_004363575.1. NCBI lineage: Eukaryota > Metazoa > Chordata > Mammalia > Eulipotyphla > Solenodontidae > Solenodon > Solenodon paradoxus. The sequence continues at coordinate 194,371 of RJWH01000166.1, forward strand.
TCTGCAAAATTTATTGTTCTATTACCTCTGGTTCTCTTTCAGTGGAGTGATTTTTCTCTTCATTATAGGTCATTTGTTTCTACTTATTTGCATTTCTGTTAATTTTTATTTGAATTTTGCATCATGAATTTTGCCTCTCTGTATACTGATGTTATTTTACTAAAATATATTTGAAGTTTTTGGTTTTTGGTTTTTGTTTTTTCTGGGACAGGGTTAAGCTATGTAGATTCTTTTTTGTTTTCCTTTTAATCTTACATTTAAGCTTTTTGAGATAGGAACAGAGTCAGAGCATTTTTTGGAGTTAATTTTCGCTACTACTTAAAGTAAGAAACTTCTTACTTTTACAACCTTGCCTCAAAAATTGTGATGTTTTCTGTTTTAATTGTGGGAACAAGAGAGTACGTGTCCTTATTTGGGTCTCAAACCCAAAAAGTGAGTTGGTGTGGCTAGTGACAAAGCAATAGATGTTCTTCTGGCAGTGGCTACACTGGTTTGCTTCTTATAAACACGGCTGTTAAATTTTCAGACATTTCTTCATTAAAAAGGCATTAGCAGGAATTACTTAAAGTCATGTCAAGTATAAAAGTCAATAGAAAAAGTGTTACTCTGTTCATGGAATTAAGAGAAATCAAATTTCTCAGAAAATAAAAATCATTTTATTTGAAAGTTTTATACAAATTAAATGTCAATGTATTTGTATAATAATTTATAATGATTTCTCTTATCTGAAGGACATAACGTAAATTCATAAAAATTTCCACCACCCTAATACTGATGCCCTCAAAACTTCTCTACGTTACTTCACTGTATTATACAAATCCGATCTTTTCCTGTGTGTCCTAGTATATAAAAATGTTTAAGTCTTCACATGAAAAAATAATCTCAATCTTGAAAGACCCTTTTTTATAAGTAGCAACTGTAGGGATCGGCATGAATGAACACATGAGTGAAAGTATGTATACAAGTATGCGTGTGCATATATCTGTGTTTTAGTTTCCTCCTTCCTCCTTTCCTCCTTCAGAGCGCATAATAAAGCAAAAGGAAGGCCATATCTGACTGATAATTGTAGCCAGATATTTGATTGTACCATAAAATGGGACAAAAGCATTCCTAGGAGTGAGCAGAATGTGCTCATGTAATTTATTTCTTAAAGAAAAATATATTGCCCACTGAGAGGGGAAATGGTGGCCGTTAGATTTTTAATTTAAGTGTCATTTAAAGTCTATCATTTGGTTGTAAAGAGAAACTGGGAAAGGTGTTTTGAAGCTACAATTTACATAACATGCTTACTGTTTTGTATCGATTTTAGGATCATTTGAGGTCCTTCTGAGTTTGATACACTTGGAAGAAGGGTTAAAGTTATCACTCACAGGGCTAACCTGATCGTCCCTCCCAAATACTGAGTAGATTAGAATAATTATACACTTAATAAGAGTAAGAGAAATTGGGGTGATAATTAAATGAGGAATATACAGTGGTCTTCCCACTTAGATCTGTAGAAACAATCTCCCGATACAGAGACATGATGATTTAACTGTTAAGTGTGAAACAGTTTTGGTATAATCAAAAGCTAGAATAGATGATCATTGATTTAAGTGTCTCATTAAAATAAAATTCCTCCAAGTCTGTCTAACATGGTTTATATCTTATTATATTTACATTCATTATAGGAAGGTTCATTCTGGGCCACATCATGTGCCATCTATATGCAGTCACACAATGGAGATATTGTTCCTTTAAATTAAAATAAGAACTTCAGTGTTCGAAAGCCACAAAAAGCAGACAGTAAAATCTGAGTAATTTATATTAGCTCTGAGATTGTCAGAAGATTTCTTTAGATAAGAATCATAAAAATGCAGATGGTAAGAATCTCTAATGAGATTTAGGGAAATTCAGTTTTAATAATGTAGATTAAAGTACTGTCTCTTGTCTGTAATTTAATAAAGAAAGTTTTCCTGGGATCATAAACTATGAAAGTATAGCCCAGAGGCTCAATGACAACTAACATGAAGATTAAATAAGAGTTTTAGGATTAAATATCACAATGTATCGTATTGAAGGATATATATTTTATAAATAGCTGTAGAAGTAAATCAGTGTGTTATAAAAAATTTACCACTAGATATTAAGGATAAAAGTTTAGGGGAAAACAGAATCAATAATTTAAGATCTTATTTTAGAAGAGACATTTTTGACAATATTTCTTCTTTGAAGTAATAAAACTATTTGTACCATATAATGAAATGCTTAATCTTCATACAGAGATTTTCAAATGGAATTCAAGCTTATAATAATTAAAGTAACTCCTAAATAATCTTCAGGAAGATAGGGTCTTTGTAGGTCTTGTCCGTGGATTTATCTTCAGTGTGTAGCATAGAACTTGATACATAGTAGTTGTTTAGTGTTCAGTGTTGACTATATTTCAATTTAAAATGGGAGATGCTGTGCTCCCCTTACACACTAGAGGGCATGATCGAATCTCATATAAAAAAGTCTGTGCTGATAGTGCTGCATTTTCTTATAAAATGTAGGGTTTTTTTCTCCTAGTTTTTCTTTACCCATAGAAGGTCACTCTGGCTGACTTTCAGCAGAACTGTTATAAAAGACAGTAAAAACTATTACAGAATTCACTAAATTGACATTTACTGTAATATGAAACTTAGTATCTGTTCTTATTTATAGTTCTTAAAAGATTTATCAGAGAACCAAAGAAGGAAAACACAAAATTAGGATTTTAGGACTTTTAGGAATTTTTTTCCTTAATAGCAATTCTTCTGTATGAACATGGATTCTGTGTCAGGTCATTGTTATAAGAACTGTGCTTTTATTTGACTAGCATATTCCTTAAATTTAATTTTCTACCATTTTTTGTAAGTGGCAAATAGAAGTAAATTAGAATAGGAAAATTAATCTTGACAAAATATATTTTTCAGATTACAAAAGAGCAATCAAAACAAGGAGTGGCATTGGAGAAATATCTTATATTTAAATATATTTTACATATATTTTAAAAGCATTTAATATTTTAAGGATAAGTAGGGAGCCCTATTGACTATCCTAGTCCCTTGGTAGGTAGAAGTGCTGGTTTTTCAACGACCCAAGGCACGGACACTTTCTGACAATTATATATTAAAATTTCATTGTCATTATAGATTGCTCTTACTCCACGGTCTTCCAGCTCTCAGTTCACTTTGCCCTCATTTAAAAATAGGCAACATAATAAATAATTTAAGAAATCATTTCTCTATAACTGCATCCCTATGCTTTTCTTTTTAGGTGGTCATCGTGCCATCTTAGGCACTTTTCTTAATAATTTAAATTTTCTTAATTGATCTCTGGGAAGTATTTTGTACCATTGAGCTCTCTTCCATCTGCATACGTTGCTGTGTCTTGCTTTCCTTATTACTTTATGAGCTTTCGTTTTTAGTCTCTCAAGGGAGAGGCTGACTCTAAGATTCCCTCTTGGATTGTTCTCTATTAACTTTACACACTGTCTCTGGGTAATCATGTTTACTCTGTGACTTTAGTCATGTTAGCCCACACTTAAAACTGCAACTTAGTTCTTAATTTTGAGCTCTGGAGCCCTGTGAATATGTTTATAGCGTTCTCATCACTTCCTAACCCACACTTGTTGCTTAGCTCAGCTAAGGACGGTTGCTGTCTGTCTAAGCCCTTACTGTGACTTCATTCTCAGTTTCTACAACTAATCAAATACTCTGGAAGACACTACTGATTGTGTCTCCAACAGTTAATCCCAACCTTCTCTTCACTACATAGACTGTCTCCCATGATAGAGGCTAAAAGGGCCAGATTTCGTTTTCTCAACTTTCCTTGCATTGAAAGCATAGGCAGTGGTCCCCAATCCTGATTATGGGACATGAGGGGAATCTGTTTAAAGGTTTCTGGAAAAGCTCTTCCTCTCTGACTAAAAAGCAAAGAGAAGTCTGTGCCATGTTCTCCCTTTTTTCCTATTATGGGCAATGCTGTTGGAGAATATGATGTTCAAGGCTGCTGTTGAGGACCAAGAAAGATAAAACAAATGCACAGAGAAGTCAATGCAGAGTTCTGAAAGGGATGTAGCAACTGTGCCACCTTCCTTCTTATCTTAGAAAATGAACCAAACCATGTCTCTAATTTGCAGTTGAAATCATTCTCACCTTAAGTTATAAAGAGACAACTTTAAGATCAATTGATTTTAGCTCCTAAGTAGCTCTTGAATCCACTGCTTTTTTCAATCCCCTTTGTTAACACCTTTGGTCAGGCCTCGATCGTTCCTTGCATGCATCACTGCCTGCAACAGCAGCCCGACTCATTGACTGCTGCTGCTCTCACTTCTTTGCAGTCCAACTTTCCCTCTGGTATCAAAGGATTTTTATGTTCAGACTTCCACTCGGAACATGCCTCTGCCATTGGAACAATATGTTCAGTTGTTCCTCTTAAATAGTAGTTATCATTAAGTGGTCAGGCAGTCCCTAAGCAGCCGATACTACTTCAGCTACTTGATCAACTGTTCTCATTTTCATAAAGTTGGTCACTTGGGAAACAATGAACTTAAATGTATTCAGCCAGTGTTATTTACGGGACATCAGGCAACATGAACTGCGTGATTGTACTGGTTCTCCTTGCTGTCTGTTTATCTCACGAGGGTGCAGAGTAGGTCCTGATGCTCATAGCACAAGTACCAGCTTTGTGTCACAGCTGAGGGACCCTGAGCTTAGGAGACAAATTGTGTTGGGGGAGGGGGGATGCAAGCTGCAAGTCAATCTATTTGATCTTGGCATCCGAAGGCGACATTACTTTCATTACACTGATCCGGAAGTAAATCTGTACTTCAACCTGGATGGAGATGCTCACTCTAGTTTCCAGGATGTTGACACATCTAAAAAGAAAAGATACTCTCAGGCAGAAATGCAATGAAAAATTGCTCCCAATAGTTAGGAGGTGAATTTGGGAGTCAAAGAGATCTGGAATTGAATTTATGTGTTAATGATTTCCAAATTTGTTTCTTTAGCTCAGACTGTTTCTCCTAAACTCCAGTCTCATACATCCAACTTGCTATTTGACAAGCACACTGGAACATCTAATAAGATATCAAATTTATCATGTCAAAATCTAAATTCCTGGTATTTCCTATCAAATCTCTTTTTCCCAAAGATTAATGACAATTGATCTTTCTGGTTGCTCAGACTTTGAACTTTGTTATCATTTTTTGACTATTCTTTTTGGCTTACACCCTATAGTCAATTCACCTGCACATCCTATTGACTCTACTTTCACGTATATTGAGTATGTGACAACTTGCCTTTCCTCTACTGGTATCACACTTGCGCAAGGAGTCACCTTCTGCCATCTTGAATTGTGGAGATGTGTCCTGTCCAGTTTCCAGATTTCCTCTCCTCAGATTGCTTTCAGCATAGCAGTGAAAGAGATCCTGCTATAACGTGTCCTCCTAGGATCAACATCCCGTTTTCTTATCAGGAGCACATGGCAAAGTTCTCTCTGTGATCTCTAAGTTATATACTCTGCTTTATTTCAAACTTTCTATCCAGATTTTGTCTTCCCTTCTCTTCTCCCACTTCGCTTCAGTTACATAACCTCCCATCTCAGGACCTTTTTACATGCTATTTATTCTCCCTTAAATGTTTTGCTTTAGATATCTACATATCCAACTCCCTAACTACCTTGAAGCAATGACTCAGATGTTTCTGTCTCTTATATATTCACTGTCTATGTGAAAAATACACTTAGATAGCTAGTAAGCATGTCCAACTTAGCATGTTCCACGGAAGAATGTCCTTATGTAAAATTTCATTTGCCACCCTCTTTCACATACTATTTTATTTATTTTTGTGAGCATTTATTATTATATATAGGCCTTGAAAAAGTGAGTTAACCTAAGGCTGTTTATCTTATCAGTAGAAAGAGAAAAAAAATAGCACTATCATTAAATGATTGTGCTGATTAAGTGATATAACATGCATAAAATACTTTTTATGCATAATGCCTAATTCACTCTAATTCCCTAAGGAGGAAGATATCTCATCACTTACCTTTCGATTTGTGTTCCTCATGGAGTCTTGCAGCTTTCTATGTCTCATATAGTACATTACATGTGAGTTACTACCAAATTTTCAGTTGTGTGCTGGACTTGGTATTTGGCCTAAGAATAAAAAAATAAAAAAATAAATGATTTGACTCATTCCAAGTTGCCTGTACAATATCATTTCATTTGATCCCAAAGTAACCCAGGTATCGAGTTGGTTAAACCAGCTCTGTATTATACATGAAAGAAAAGAAATTTAGAATTATTTATAATACATTGCCAAATCTTATCTGGTCATTTTGTTGTTGTTAGATATAAAGAGTCTTACATTTTCTAAAAGGTACTGAAATAAAAGCATTTTCAATCCATCTATATACCATATCAAGAAAAACTATACCAAGTTAACAATAATTTGAGCTCTTGAGTTCCCAGCTGTCTTTGACCTTTGTAGGCATTTAAATACATGTTTGATATCTGAGCGATTTTGTTTTAGATGTGGGCTATCACTTTAATTCTCTTCATTCTCTTATGCTTCATACCTGTTATTGAAAGATCATACAAACAATATCTGATTTTCTTAAATAATTTATTCTTAAAAGCACAAATAGCAAGTTTTTCTTCTCAAAAATAAAGTATCATAAAATTAAGTGATATTTGAAGATTTAAAAATATATTTTGCTTCTAAATTCATGTCTGAAATGACATTAATTAAAATAGCTATATAATCATGACTTAAATATTCATTAGATCTTTGGTAATAACTTTCCCAGTAATTGTCTTGACAAAGCAATTTATAGAAAACATCACTATCTTATCAAGTTATAATTACCATCTTACAAATAAAGGTACTTTGGGAGTAATGACAGGTGATTGAAATAGGAAAGATATTTGATAAAGAAGGAAGAATTTCTGGCTTTGGGGAAAGGTGGGAATAATTTTTATGGGTATATTCATTTTCTAATGTTGCTATAAAAGTTGCCATAAATTTAAAAATAACACAAATGTATTATCTTACAGTTCTGGGAGTCGAAGTCTGAAATGGATTTCATTGAGTTAAAATCAAGGTGCGGGCAAGACTTCCATTCTTTGCTGGAAGTTCCAAGAATTTACTTTCTTGTCTTTTCCAACTTCTAGAATTTTCCTGGATTCCTTGGTAAATGGTCCCCTTTGGTCTTCACAGGCAGCAAAGTCTTTGTCATATGCCCTTTCCTTTGGCTCTGACTCTACTGCTTCCTTTTCCACATTTAAGGGGCCCTCCTGATTATAGTGAGCCCAACTAGATAATCTAAGATAATTTTCTACTTTCATTTCAGTTAGTTAGCAAGTTGAATTCCATCCACAACTGTAACTCTCCCTTACATGTAATATAATTTATTCAGGGGTCCGGTGATTAGGACATACAGATGTTTGGGGACACATTATTTTGTTTATCATAGTGAATAAAGCAGAGAGGCCTAAAAGTATAGTGTTATGCTTGTTTCTATTACTTGCTTACATCTTAGTTTGCTACTTATTTTAAGAAGTCCTGATCATTTTAGGAAGTCCTGATCATGCTTTTCTATGACTATTTGAACAAGGTTGAACCCATCTGGGAAAATTACCTTCATTACCAGTACTTATTTTTATGCCGACTTGCCGCTTCTATTTTTTTAGCAAATGATTTTGCAGTTATCAATAATACATACAATTGATTGAGAACAAGTTTTTTCTTACTTGATATCCTTATTTACCAACACCTTCTGACATACTAACTTTTGCTCATGTATATTGCTACCCACTACCAGGAAAAAGAGATTGTGTTTTGAATAGCAAGGGATGCAAAAAATAAGTAAAAATACTTTTCAAACTTTTAAAAAAATCTATAGAACTATTTTTCTTTCGAACGATGCATTCTGTAGAAGTCTATCAACCCTTATAGGAAGCAGATAAATATTGAATTGTTTTGTTGGCAGAGAGAACATTCTGACCTCACTCTTCACTTCTTACTCTCGGCAATTCCATTTAAATAAAAAATTATTCATGTGTCCTTAGGAAATATTCAAGGACGTAGAGGATAAAACAAAGAAACACTTTTATTTTTTATTTTAAAAATTTCCCCAAATTCATTGAGATAAAATTGACATAAAACCTTGTGTAAGTTTAAGATGTGAAGTATAGTGATTTGATAGATGTATTTATTACAAAATGAATATCACTATCAGGTTAGTTAACACATCCATCACTTGACATAATTGGAATTTGTGTGTGTGTGATGAAAATTTTTTAAAAATCTGCATTCTGAGTAACTGTCAAATGTACAATGCATTATTAGTGGCTATATCACTGTGCTGTGACTATATATCTCCAGGACTTAATCATCGTATAAGTAGCTGAAGTTTGTATGCTTTAGCAACATCTCTCCTTTTCCCCACCTTTCTCCCCTTGCCTTTGGCAACAAATGAAAATTCAGTAGAAGGTGGAGTGAATGAGTGACAAGAGAGAGGTACAAAGTCGAGGTTCAGGAAATAGACCACATAAGCATGAAGACTAATAAGCTGCTGGAAGCTGTTGGTATTGGAGTCATGACTTGAAAGAGGGGTCAGATTTTGAGTGTGGATACTGAGGAAGCAGCGCAGATAGAGATAAAGACCTGAGGGCAGAGAAACAAAGGCGGCTGTATGGTTGTAGCCAGCACAGAGACTTCTTGGGCAATAACATGACTAAATTTAAGAGAATTGAGAAATTGGGTCAAGACCTGAATTGGGAACAGCTGGGGGGAAATCTTGATATCAGGATGGAAAAACAAAACAAAACAAAACTGTTTTACTTGCTCATGATAAACCACAGTAAATAAGCATAGGAGCCAGAAACTAGAAGCACATTGGATTAAGAAGACGAAACTTCTTTATAAAATCACTTAGTGATAATCTTCACGCTAAGCAAAGAATACATGTTGATGAACCATGACAATCACCACGACTTCCTTTCTGTCATGAAATAATGTGTCCTTGTTCATAACGACGTGTGCCCACAGTCATTTCCCCTGACCTCGAGGAATATCTCACAGCTCACTGTTCTCTTTTCTATAATATGAACTTTTCCTATTCCTACAAGAGCTTTTAACTTGACTTACACAAAGCCTAGTTCAGGGAGCAGAAAGCTTCGTTAGCATCCTCGACAACGGTATCATTTCGGTGAATTCCCATAAGAAGTTTGATCTGGCAGACCTGTGTAGACTTCCTATGGCTTTAGACCTCAAAGGAAATCATGGCTTATTTTCACACATCTGTCAGTGTGTGCTCAAAGTGTTTGCTGTTGTTACATCACGTAATACATAATCTTCAATAATAACTTCTTAAATTGAGACTTGCAATCAACATTCTAACACAGCAGTTTTACAGCTTTATTATTAGTTTAGATTTATATTTCAGATCACTGAAAACATAATAGTATCTTCTAGTCACTTTCTGGGGAAAGCCAGAAATATTGGCCCCATTTCTGTAAATGCTGTTATTATTTACAAAACTTTTCTTTTTCTCATTCCCATCAATTTGATTTTTTTAAAGTTGATGACAACTAGTCACACCTCTCTCTCCACACCCTTTACCAGGTGATCTGCTCAATCTGAGTGGGCCTTGTGATGTTGTGTCTATCACATATATCTGTGTACATACACATATAGATATATAGTGTATGTGTATATTATGAGTATGTATATATAATATGTATATATCATATATCATTTATAATGTACATTATATATTTAATATAAAATATTGATATATTTTTCATTTTTTCCTAATTAAGGAAATACATATATTTTCTTTGTGTTAGTTAAATTTAAAAGGCTTTTTTTAGTATCACATATAATAATCGTGTTTGCAAATCTATAAATTCAATGTCATCAGTATATTTTATTAACCTAATAACTTTGAGATATAGTTAACATACTATAAAAGTCTACCCTTCAAAATATATATTGTATATATAAAATGAAATAATTATATAAGCCATTCATTTTTTTAGTGTATTTATAGGGAACTAGCATCACAATCATATTTATAGCATTTTCATTTCTCCTAAAAGAAACCCTTCGTGTTATCAGTCACTCCTCAAAGCCCTCCAACCCTTCAACCCTAGGTGGTCACTAATCTAGGTTTGAATCTTTATAGATTTGCTTAGTCTGGATATTTCATTTAAGTGGCATCGTGCAGCATGGGATCTTTGTGTCTGGCTCCTTGAACTTGGCATGCTATTCTCAAGGTTCATCATGTTGTGACATGTCTTAGTACTTCATTACTTTTCATTGCTAAGTGTTTCAGTGTATAGCTACATTTTTCTTGTCCTCTTATAGATAAACTACCCCACTTCAATGCAATTTATTTTAGCTTATGTCTAGAAATAGAAGTGGTGGGTCATATAGTAACTCCATGTTTAACTTTTGAGAAACAACCAAACTATTTTCTAAAGTGACTGCGTCATTTTACATTCTCACCAGCAGTTCATGAGGTTCCCACTTTCTCCATATCCTCACCAACACTTGCTATTCTCCTTTTTTATGATTGCCATCCTAATGCATATGTAGTGATGTTTCATTATGATTTTCATTTGCATCTTAATAATATTGGTGTCTTTTCATATTCTTATTGGCCATTTGCATACCTTCTTTGGAAAAAAGCCTTGTAACTTGTTTTGATTAGCAAAGGATAGTGGTATTTTTGAGTTTAGGTATCAAGCATCTGTTCTAGTCTAGGCATCTGTCCTCCTGCCAAGAGAAAAGGCCTGGACTAGCCAGCTGGGGGATGAAAGACCATGTGGGGCAGAGCTCAATCAGTGGATTCGTCCTAGCTGAGGCCTCCAGCCTGTGAGAAAGCCCAGCTAAGTTCAGTATTTTACAGCTGACTCACCAGTTGAGTTAGACACACAGGCCTTTCTAAACCCTCCTGGCCCTCATTCATAAACTTAGAATGTAAATAAATGTTTGTTATTTTAAACCACTAAATTTCGGGGTTGTTAATTAGGCAGCGAAAGTTAACTTATAGACCTTCCTACATTTAATCATTCTCTAATATAGCTTCTACTTCTGTTAGGGAGCTACCAAGACAGGAGCACAGGGTGAGGTGCCCTAAGGGACAGGACTATTTGATTAAGGAACACCTGTTAGAGATGAGCTCTGGGTGGGAATCCCTAAAAAAAAGAGACAGTCTTATTAAGAAAAACCCTCTCAAGATCAGAGACATCTTTCAATCTCTGGTACTTTCCCGAGCACTGTGTTTGTGCAGCGTAAACTAAGTAACAGTTGGACATGAGACAGGATCTTTCTCTTGATAAACTACAAGGATGTGACGGCCCTGATCAATCAAAAATCTAGGAGGGGAGACAGTTTCAGACAGCTCTGTCTCCAGCGGATCTGGTAGGAGCTGGAGGGAGACTACTGTGCAGAGACGGTAAAACCCTGTTCTTAGATGACTCCCCCTCATTATGCTGTCATTATAATAAAATTTGCATTATGGTTTTGCCTCCATGGGTTTCACTTAGGTGGTCATGGGAAAAAGCATGCATAGTAAGAGTTTGGTTATGTAACTCTACTTGTCAATCAACATGAAAGACAGGAGGTTCCAGAGGAAACCCTAATGGAGGAGGCAAGGAGAATATAACCCCGCAAGAAGTACTACACCTAGTTGTTGTGGCCAACTGGGACCAGCCTGTGGCCCTTCTCTCTGAGGAAGGATTATCTCATGAAGACACCCACAGCTGAACCCACTTGGGGCAGCCTGTTCCCTCTCTTAGCATGTGTTGTATCTTTAATAAACCTGCACTGTGTTTGATTGCAATAAATTTTCTTTTGTAATAAAACTTCTTTCACACATCTATATTTCACTTGAATTCTTTCTTGAGGGGACACAAGAACCAAGGTCTGGAAATTTAAAGCAGAATACTAACAAATTGGGAGACTAGAACAAACCAAAACAAACCTCAGTAACACTTACCATTTCTCTGCATTCTGTCTTCACCTTTGTTACTGCCTTCTATCTCAATTTTAATCGGTCTCATCTCTACTGTTAGAATGGTCATATATTTTACTTAAAACCTTTAATGAATCCTCATCTTAAATGAAAAAAAAAAAATCACACATTGCTAATGGGAATTAGCAATGGCTAAGAGCTCAATTTGTTACTTTAGATATTTCATTATGTCTCCTCCACTTTCCAGCTGTGTGACCTTGAGGAGATTGCAAAACCACTCTGTGCTTCAGTTTCCTTATGCTTAAAATAAAATAAAATAAAAAAAAAACCCAAAAACAAAACCAGAAAAAACAAAATACAAAAAACAAAAACAAAAACCTGATAGGGTTTTTGTGAGAATCAAATGAAGTCATGCAAGTGGAGTCTAGAGTAGAACCTGGAATATCATAATTACTCAAATATATGTACTACATATATTTGACCTTCTGTATGAAATATAAGGCCTTCTGTGAACTATTTCTTTACATTCTCTAAAATCATAATTTATTACGGCTTTTTCACAACTCAACCCAAACTTTCAGCTCTTCCAATATGTGCTTTGTTATTTAAATCTTCCCCATTTTTGCTCTTCTTGTTTGAATGTTTCTATGCCTTGTTTTGCCTCTGCTTGCTCCTGCTTCCAGTTACATCTCTGCACATATGACTACTTTTCTTTCAATACTTTCCCCAAGCAGTGCCATTTTACTGAGTTGTTGCTCCACCCCACTAGTGTAAGCAGTCCTGCCCTGATTTATGCTCCCATAATATCCTGTTTTACTTCTTGCATAGTATGTATTGATTTATATATCTGTAATATTGTGATTTAAAATAAAAAAATTTAAATTTTGTCTGTGTCCTTTTTTCTGATACAGAGATTCTAAAACCAATGGAATTATCTAAAGGCTGGTGAAAGTGTCTTCTGATATGTTAATAAATTACTTCTGGACTCACCTAAAGATGGGAACTGATTGCCTTGATAGCCAGCTTCTTCATTACAAAATTGAAACTTTCAGTTCCACTCCCCTGACCCTGGGGAAAGAAGAGGGGCTGGAGATCGAATCACCCAGGCCAGATTATTTCATCAATCATACTTATGTAATGAAGCCTCCACAAGTACCCTGAAAGAATGGGCTCACAGGATTTGCTGATAGGTGAACATATGGACATGCCAGGTGGATGGTGCACCTGGAGAAGGCAAGGAAACTCTGTGCCCCTTTCCACATATCTTGCCAGTCTGTCTGGTTGCTCCTGAATTATACATCCTTTTATAATAAACTGGTAATCTAGTAAGTAAAATGTTTTTCTGGGTTCTGTGAGTGGCTCTAACAAATTAATAGAATTTAAGGAGGGCACTGGGAGAAGCTCTGATGTGTAACTGGTAGTCTGAGGGGTGGCTGTTGGTGGGACTGAGTCTTTTGTCTGCAGAGTCTGATGCTGTCAGAATTGAGTTGAATTCTTGGACAACTAGTGTAGGAGGAAATGTGGGACCTGAATGCAGCAGCGTTCTCTATTTTCTTTAGAAAGAACTTCCAGAGGAACAGGGGTTATGGGGGCAGGGGTGTGGCTTGGAATGTTCTGGGCCACACCTGACAGGCTAGCACCTGGGTGCTAGAGGCCAAAGTTCACCTCTTTACCCACTGGAAAGATTCCTGCAATCCCTCAGCAACCTACTGTCTTTCCCTAACACAACTGGGAGCTGGCACCTCCAGGATGCCAGAGGCCACGTCACAGACTTAGAACACTTCCTGGAAAATCCCCTCACTACTTCTGCTTTTGAACTTTCTTGTGACTAAGTGACTTCTATTCTCTTGCTAATTGTAGACTCTGGAGAGGTAGTCAAACCAAAAGTCCTCTCCCCAGGGTATAAATCTGACCCTCCCCAGCCTGGAGTTCAGCCTTTTCTGCCCATGGGAGCTCTCTCCCCCATGCTCTCACTTTATCTGTCCCTCACTTTTTTTGACAAACTTATAAAACTGCACCTGTTTAACATCTTGAACCATTAGCTGCCGAACCCCAGCAGCCTTGCATTACCGATCAGTTGTGGAAGTACTGCTAGTGCTGTGGAAAATGGCTACTCTAGTCACCTCTCCCACATTGCAGTGAGTTCTCAGGGCCTTGTAGAGCCCCAGCTGTGGGTTCCTTTGTGAAGTAAATGCCCTTTTTTTTGTTGTTGTTGGTTTTTTTTTTTTAAACTACAGTCTGTGTTTCGTAATGCTGATTATGAATTTAAGGGGGTTCTAAGTGGATAACATAACTTGGAAGGTAATAATTTAGCTAAAATCTTAAGAAGAAGTTCAAGTGCAGGAGCACAGTATCACTAAAGACATGTAGAAATTACCTAGTTTGGTCAGAATAGAAGGGTTTCTATTACTTTAACCACTGTTTAAATGAAAACATAGATAAATAAAATCAGGACCTTTGACAGTGTCGAAAACCAAATTCTGCACAGAAAAATGAGTTTATTGAAAGGGTTTTGTTCTGTAAGCAGGGAAACTCAAGGTTATGGGAGCAGTGAGTGCCAAGCTGCTGGTAAAGGGATTTTTATGGGGTGAATTCAAGCTTTTCAGCTGATTGGTTGCTTAGTGATTTTCATTCTCTTTTGAATCAGAGTAATTAAGTCTGGGGAACAAGAAAGTTCAGAAATGGCATGAACAGACTTGCACTTTGGAGTTTGGTCTATGGTTCCCTGCTGATCTCTGAAGAGTTCTAAATTCCTATTAGGTGAAGGTAAGTGTTATTCTACTGTAGTCTCTATGTTGACCATCTTCAGTTTGTGTCTGACGTAGTGACCCCATTCTCATTTGGTTTGATAACAGAATTTTAAGTTACATGTGCTATGTACTGACTTCATAGTTATATGTTTTATGTTTATATTTCCTTATTGATTTAATCTTCTTAATACTTGAAGGAAGGATAGGATACATATAAGCTATAGGACACAGTCTCAGCAATGTTGGAATGGGAAATATAGCATCAAGTCATTATTTCATACAATACCCAAGGCTGTGAAATCCAATGATTAAAGAGTACACACCTTCACCTGGTGCTGTTACAAAGTAACCAACAAGATCAGAGAGACATTAAAGAGAATTAGGAGGAGTTTATTGACCTCCAGGAATAAAATACTCACATCATGGGGCCCAGCCAAATAATGCAGGGTATTTATAAAAAGACCAGGACATGAATGAGCTTCAAAGAACTGGTTTGTACAGTGCAATGGGAACAAACGAACAAAAACAGTGATCACATTCTAAAGGAGAGGTCGGATTGCATAAGTAAAGGTCATACCCTAAACGTTTGACATTTAACTTCTTCCTAGATCTCAGCAGACTCACAGAAACCCCTCCAGCCAAGGTCCCACTGGGCGGGTCCAAGGTTTCTGTTTCACTGGCAGAGGATTATCTAGAAATTGGGGAGCCCAGGGCTCTGTGTCCTTTAAGAGCAACCCAGCAAAAATGAAGTTTCTTTAGTTCCTTGTTTCAGTGCTAAGCCAGAGACCCGTGCAAATATCCAAGCACCTGGGAGAAACAACCACAACAAATTTTTTAAAAAGTGTTTCCTTCTCCTCTCTGTTCCTCCCTCCCTCCCTCTCCCTCCTTTCCTTCTTTATCTTCCTCTCTTAAAAAACAAAAAACAAAACGCATGAGTAGAATCATTGTAAACCAAATAGAGAGCTGTGGAGTTAGGGGAGACTAAAACCCTATGCTATGCACTTACTTCTGCCTGTTTTTCAAAGTGCTCTTCTGAAGGCATGTAAAGCTTCTATGAATAGATATTATATGCAGATATTGACTTAACATATAATTATGCACACCTGAAACCTATATAATGTTAAAAGGCAGTAAAAAAAAATTTAAAAGAAAAGCAACATAAAAATAACCCTGTTGCAGGATGACCAATGTGCTGAAAAGACTGGGACCAGATTGTTAGGGTCAGCGTTCATCCTCCCAAAAACGCACACACACACCAGTCAACAATGTAAAAGCAAAAGGGACTTTATTTCCAGCATATGCTGGGGTCCGAGCCTCACCCAACGCAGTGGGTTTGGTCAGGGACCCCGGTTTTAAGTTTTAACAGGCTTTTATAGGGTTTTGTTACATAGGCGTGCTGAGTGGTTGGTTAATGTTCAGCGTGCCACATACCAGCGTTATCTAGCTCGTATGGAGCCTGTCATGGTGTCCGTTCGGCTCTCACACAGATGAGGAAGGAGAGAAAGCTTTACTCACTAGTGAGACCCAGAGGACAAGGTCCAAATTCTGGGCCCCAGCAGGGTTTTACAATTCCTTTTATGCTGATAGCTAAACAAGAATTATAAGCGCAGAATTTTTTACAGTAAGTGGCTCACTCTGATTAGCTCCTTCCTTAAGCTGTAAGCAGGGTACAGAAGTGAAACTTCTGCTTAGGTTTCATTTTTTTCCTGAAACCAATTATCTTGTACTCTGGAGCGCCATTTTAGGACTTCTTACCTGCCTCAACTTTGAAGAATACAGAAGAATTTATTAACATGAAGGTTTCATATTTCCATGAGACTAATGTTTCCTTGTCTTCAGTTTCCCACCAATCTAGTCCACTTGTTATAAAATTATAATATTGATCTTTCTAAATCATTTAAATATGTGACTTTGGGAAGCATATTTTTTTCTAATTTTCTATGGTGTCAAATACAAATCTTGAATCTCCATTTCTAAGTCTCAAATACTCTAACCTCATCTTTCCTTTCCAGCCTTAATTTTGGTTCTAATAAGGACCAGATTCTTACCTCCTCATTCTTACTTGACTGGAAATGTCCCTTTGTTTTTTAAACTTTCCTCGTTGTTTTACCTCCACTTTGGAAATGGTCTTTCTGATACCAATCAAATTTGAAGATTAAGATGTTACTCTTCTGGTGTTTTCCTCCTCATCACTTCAGTATCTGTTGAATTATTCTTTTTATGAATCACTTTAATTTAATTATGACCATAATTTAATTATTGTTAGACATGCAAATTTCACCTTTACAGCTAGCCTGAAGACTACTGAAAAGTAAGACTTACATCTTACATCCATTCTTAACATATATACCTTCTGACAATATTTTTATTTTGGTACAATACACATAACATAAAATATATCATCATATTTCAGTAGTATTAAGTAAATTTGTATTTTATACAACTATCATCACCATCCTTCTCCAGAAACAATTTTTATCTGATAACTCTATTCCAATTATTTAATAAATCTCATAGCAACTGGAAATCAATGTTTTACTTTCTGTTGCTATGATTTTGACTACTGTAAGTACCTTATGTAAGTGAAATCACACAGTACTTGTCTTTTTGTGATTGATTTATTTGACTTACCATAAATTCTCAAGTTTCATTATGTTATGATATATGTAAGAATTTTTTAAAAGACTGAATCATTCATATAGTATGTACACATTTTCCTCACCCATTTATCCATTGATGGATTCTTGAGTTGCTTCTACTTTTCAACTAAGAATAATGCTACTATCAACATGAATGGATCAATATGAAATTATTTGATCATGTTAATTCTATTTTTAACTTTACAGGAAATTGTCATATTATTTCTCAGTACCATTTTACAGTCACAGCAACAGTATACAAGTATTCCAATTTCTCCACATCCTTGCCAATACTAATTATTTATTTTTAAACTAATAGTTATCCTAATGTATGTGAGGTGGCATTGGATTGTAATTTTGATTTGTATTTGATGTTTAGTGATGTTGACCATATTTTCATGTGCTTCTTGACTTTTTTGTGTATCTTTGGAGAAAAACCTATTAAAATCTCTTGTCCATTTTGAAATAGCTTGTCTTTATTATTGAATATTGGGAGTTCTCTTTTCTGAATATCATTCCCATATCAGTTATAAGATTTGCAATATTTTCTTCCATTCTGTGGGTTGCCGTTTACTCTTTATAGTATTTTTTGGTATGTAAATTTTTAGAATTTTTATTAAGTCAAATTTGTCTTTTTTCTTTTATTGCCTGTGCCTATGGCATCATAATTAAGAAATCATTGCTAAGTCCACTGTCACGAATCTTTCACCTTATAATTTCTTCTAAGAGTTTTGTAGTTTGAGTCTTAAATTTAGATCCATTTTGAGTTAATTTTCTGTATGGTTCTAGGTCAGTGTTCAGCTTTATTCTTTCGCATATAGATATCCAGTTTCCTCAGCATCATATTTTTAAAAGACTATCCTTTCCACACTGAATGATCTTGGCCTCCTTTTTGAAAGTCATTGATCATATATGCCAAGGTTTATTTCTAAGCTTTCTATTCTAGTTCATTTGTCCATCTGTCTGTCCTTATGCCAGCACTGCACTGTTTTGATGATGGTAGTTTTTTTAATAAGTTTTGAAATCAGGAAATGTGAATCCTGAAGCTTTGTTCCGTCTTATATATTTTTTCACACCTGAATCTATGGGTACTTCAAATGACTTGCACCTTTAAGAATGGAACCACTACTATTATCTAATGTGAAACATTCTGAGAGACTTGCTTTCATCTTGCCAAAATTGAAATAATTTGCACAAAATTATTTTCAATAAGAAAATATCAAACATTTTCATAATATAAATTATTCCATATGCTGCTTACTGGAAGTTGCTATTCTGGTGATGCATGAATTGATTTAACCTCACAATGTTTTTGCTGTCTTTTTATATTCATTAAAATTCAGGTGATTAGTATTATAGGAAGAAAATTTCTTTATGTTTAGTCATGGATTCTGAGCACAGTTTTAAAGTGCTGAAAAATTGATCTGGCACAATTTCTCATCTGTAACAAAAGAGCATGATCTCTTTATTATAGTGTTCACTTAACAGTATGGTATGGATTAAAAGTCTAGGGAAATATGATAGGGATACTAAGGTTATATTTATCAATACAGTGATATAAAGAAAGATTAGAATCCTGGGAAGCAAATATCAGATGGGATACAGATTATAAATCATCTTAGTGAAAGAAGTCTAGTGCTAGGGATTCTAGTTTTATGAAAATGTAACTTCTGTATTTCTGTTTGCTTTAAAATTTATGAGCATAACATTTTTATCTTTTTTTACTTTTCTGAGTAAAACTTTAGAATTTAAAGCATCTTAAATTTAACTCTATAAGTTTTAAAGTTTGCATTATGTCACTTTGCCTTTTTTAACATAAATATATTATTGTAGTAATTATTGTATGAGTTGTACCTCATAAGTATAGGTTCCCCATTCCTTGCCCTCCACAAAATCACAAAGTGATCTTCACCATTGTCCAAATGCCACTTTGCTTTTATGATTAGTACCTATTTTTGCTAACCAAAAGAAAATTTGAAGGGAATTTTCACTTTTGTGATAAAGGGTGAAAAGCAAAAGCCGCATTCAGCATGTGTTGTAGCAGTCATTCTCCAGGATGCGTGCATCTGAACAATGAAAGTGAGCTCTTCCCCCCAGAACTTTATTACATAAGCAGTGTCTTTGTCACATCATTGCTCTTTTTGAGTATATGTTAATGCTATCTTGAGTTTAGTGAGTATTTGTAGATTTGGTAGATTAATTGGGGGTTTGGGAATGTAAAAACATTTTCCACATAAATTATTAGTAATTTGCATCTTCATTTTACAACATTTCAATTACAAAGGTTTCATAAGAACTACTTTATTTCCAGATAATGAGAAGATCTGTGTTGAAGTTAGGCTTGGGTGTTGCAAGAGAGGATGAACAATTGTTGTGTGGCTTAAAGAAAATAAAAATTTACCTTTTTTTCACGTTACAGCATGAGGTGAACATTCTAGATCAGTACCCTCAGTCACTGTGCTTTGGGCGAACCTTTAGAGTCAACTTCCTTCTACTTGTTTTCAGATGTTTCCTTAAGGCATTGTTTTCACCACCTTGAATGAAGTTGGGTTCAGGTACTTTACTTCAGTTTTTTTAAAAGATAATTTGAATACAGACCTCAGTATAAAGTGTTCTCGCTCAGTCCTGGAAGTGACATGCCATTGGAGAGAAATCAGTCATGAAGCCAACACCCATCAACAAGGGATATCAGGAAATAAGTCTTAGTCATGTCGGTTATTACCTCTTTCACTATGTAGAAAATGAAAAGTAGTTTTTTGAGAACTAATATCCTTTTAACCTTAACAGTCAGCCAGACCAAGGTCTTCAGTTTACTAAAGAGAAAGGAAGAGCAGAGGGACTCTTACCACCTATGTGATCTTGGACATACAACCTCTACCACTTGATCACTCATCTGATCTTGAATATCTAACGTCTTTCCACTGATGAGAACACTGATGAACACATAATTTCTACTACCTGTCACTCAGTTGACCTAGAACAACTAACCTCTTTCATTTTGACCAATGGAACTTTGGGCACGTGCTGGCACTTAACATGTATGTGTCCTTGGGCTCATAGCCTCTACCACTTAACATCTGTTTGACCTTGAACACAAAACCTCTATTATCTCCCACCTATTTGACTTGGACTTACCACCGCTACACATAACAACTTTGTAGCCTTCCACTCTTTGTAACCTTCCACTTCTTAACACTCTGTGACTCTGACTAAGCATACTTTTCTCATCTTTACCTCATAGGATTGTGCTAGCCAATATACTTACATTTTAGAACAATAACAGGCACATGGAACCTGTGGCACCATTACGGTCATTACTACTCGTGCTACTGTTACTTTTGCTATATAGCTAACAGAAAACAATATCGACATTATAATTAATCTTTCATTGATTATGCAGGAGAATGTTTGAGGGTCTCCAGGTTACTAATAGTAATTGGTAAGTATAGACGACTTAGAAAACTCCTGAATAAGTCATAGTCAAAATAGCTATCTTAACAAGCATTCAGTACTCATACTTCAGTAGTATGTAGTAGTTAAGTTCTCAGATTAAGTGGAAGAGTAGCATTTGTATATTTTGGTTCTATTTTCCAGTTACAAAATTCAATGACATATTTGTTGGGTATAGGTCCTATAGGAGAAATTTTACAGCATCAAAAGTAGGATAATTTATCCTGAATATAATATTTTCAGCATTACATAAACTGTTAATGTACTTTATTCACATTTTTGTTATGCTAGCATTCTAAGAAAATTAAATGGTGTTAATGATTATTAGTACAATGTTTAAACCACTCATTTGGAAATAGAAATCCAGAAACTAAAAACTCCAAGTAGCAGATTGCCAGATTTTCCAAAATGGAATTCTATTTATTTGTAAATAGGTTATCATATGCAAATGATCTGTCCCTTCCCTTATGCAGCAAAATAACTTGAACTGTTAAAGAGTCTTTATGAACTAAAGATAGGCAAATTGCTGTCAGTCAGAATTAGTTTTCCTGTACCTTAGAAACGTCACAGCAAAAATTTAAACATTCAGCTTAAATTGATTCCATAGCTTGCATTTTTCCTTTCTCTAAATTGGTTTATATTAATATTACCAAAACTTCCCTTTCAAAGTATATTGATACCTTAGTTACACTAAATGAGAGTTTACCCTAGTTGTTGACTATATCTAAAATGTGATTTTTGGATATACTATCTGTAAGTGTTCATGTCTTGATGTCTATTTTAAACCCTAGCACTAATTGAAAGAAATTTTCATAGAATTCAGAAGATCCTTAATATTTGTAAATTACGTGCTTGCACGCACACAAGCACCAACACACACACACGGATTTGGTGAACTTAGTGACTTTGCTTCATCATGTGTGTGATAAAGACCTCTCTTTTAGTCTATTGAAAATAGACTTGAAAAGGAAGATAAAGAGTTATTGCTGGTGACGGAAATAATGAGAAAGTAGAGATTTCCTACGAAATGACTTAGAACGTCTGACTAAATTCAAACCTGGTCATCAAATTCAATGATGGTTAGATTGTATAACATGAACAGGTTCACCATAGGTTTGGTGTAGAAATGTGAAAATATAAATCAGGAAATTATTTCAGTAACAGCTCCTATAAAAATTTATTTGTATTGCTTTATAAGCACACAAAATTGGATCTGTTTTATAAAATCCTTATAGATGTAAAAAGACACTAAATGTAATATTTAAGAATTTGGGATAACTTCATAGCCTCCGCCTATTTCTTTGGGAATGGTAATTTATTTAGGAAACAGTCATTTCCCCTAGTGCTATTCTCTCACTCACTAAACACACACACAAAACAATTTGCAAGCCTATGGATTTTGTTCTGTTGGGAAGTTGCTGAAGGAGCACTCACATTAAAATGTAATTTAAATTCAGCAATTAAAAATGTTTCTAGCTTACACTCATGATCACAACTTTTGAATTTATTTTTAAATTAATTAATTTTTAGAATATAGTGAAAGTGAAAACACTCACTATAATTAGAATTAACCAAATGTATGTATTTAATAAGCACGCAGTTAGGCAGTAGTTTCCACCTTAATGAGAAGCTTCTCATGGAAATTCAGGAGAAAATCATCTAGTTTTTCTTTTTGTTATTTTAGTAGATAATATGTTTATTAGACACTAATATCTGCTATTCGTCAAAACATTGTCCTGAACAGCATCTTATTTTTTTTCTTCAGTCTTCAGTTACTACAATTTTTGCCACTAGGGGCCACTATTTATCTAATTTTAAAAGAACCAGTTGCTGAAAGGTGAAATGATGTAACTGGATAGCTTGTAGTGCGTGATTTACAGTTTAAAGAAACAGTGCTGCAGGAGAAGTCTAAATTTAGACAGCGGTTTCTAGACACGAAAATACCATCCTTGGTAAATTAAATGATTCCACAAAGCCGATGATTTTTCTAGAGATTTTGTTCAGAGATAGTGAAATAAAAATTATGTTCAAAATAGACACGTATATATTTTAGGAGAGCTAAAAATGCTTAACCAATTTGAGGCAATTTATAGGATGGAGTTTTCCAGAGAAAGGCCCCAGAGAATGAAGGAGAAGAAACCAAGCAGGGATTAAGGAGAGTGATGATTTGCTCTCACTCACTGACTAGGGAACTGATCCAGTCTCTTACTCCCAGTTTTTCCCATTATAAAATGAAGATGGCAGTTCCATGATTTCAGTAGTCCCTCTGCTTCTGTCTTTCTAATAGTGCTGGTCAGTATCAGATTTAAAATTTTTTGGATAAAAAGGAAAATAACTATTTTTACTCTTTTAATTCCATGATAGACAATTACCAAGACAGCAACAATGAAAGTACTGTGTTTTGGTGGTACTGAATATTTTATGACAGTAGAATGAAGTGACTAGTACTATATATTTTATATTTTGTAGTGATGTAAATCATAAGGGAGAATGGGCATCCTGTAAAGTTTGATAACAGCAGAACTAGGTAACTAAGTCTACCATCCATCCATCCACCCATCCAGCCATCCATCCATCTATCCATCTTTCCATCCACCCATCTATCTCTTCTTTTGCAAAGAGTGGCTTAGTATCTAATGTATGCCAAGCACTGTGTTTATCTTTGAGATGAAGTCATCAAAAATATATCCATGTCCTCAAGGAACTCATAGTCTAGTGTTAAGTGTGCTTATAATGGTGATCTGCAGGGAAATGAGAGGTATCTTTGTGCTGAACTTTGATAGGGGAGACAGTAGGAAATCATGGGAGTACAGATAAGTAGACTTTATCTCAGTTGAGTTAAAACGGGATAGCGGTAGTGGAAGAGAACCCAGAGATGTTAACTTGAAGAATGGTGGAAGCTAGGTACCCCCTCAGTCCACAAGTCATTTCATTATACTTAGTCTTAGTTCTGAATTCCAGCTGGGTGAAGGCCAGTCATCTGCTAATCTATTCTCTCTTTTAAATTACAATAAATATTTATTTAAAGTAATAGGCTTGCAGTCCAAATAAAGTTCTGAATTGTACATTTCATGTTTAACCAACTTCATAAAAATATTTTGAGGACAGATTTCAACTACGTGATTATTTCTTTGCTCATTCTTCTCTTTTCTTCCCCAAATAACTTCTTTCAGATATGATTCAAGGTAGAATTTCTCCTCCTCATATTTTGTCCACTGTCCTTCAGGCAAGACTGTTGCCTCATAGTCAGGTCCAGTGCTCTCTTAATACGAAACATTCGGTCATTGCAAAGATTTTCAGAAAACCCTCTTCTGGCTTCTTTTACTTCACCATCCTCATATATTTTATCATCTCACATTAACCCCAGTTTATTGGACCCTGCAACATCGAATGCCCTCCAGCAGCAGCTTCACGCTGCAATAGCAAGCCCGTGTGTCCTTTTAACCTGACCGAAGCATTGCCTACTGGGTCTGTTAATATATTCTTGATGTCAGATACATAGTGGGATTTTCTGAATTACTAAATTATGGAGTTTTTTCTCTCTTACTCTGCTGACAAACCAAACTGATCTTTGATACCACTGTTTGAGCTATAGACATTATCTTTTCTATTAAAATCCCTTTTGAAGTCATCTATTAGCACATGCAACTGAGTCTTATCGCTGGTTCTTGCCGAAAACTTGAAACTATTTCCTGGACATGGAATAATTTCTCCTATTTAGGAGAAGTTAATCAGGCCATTGAAGACTTTGTTCTAAGACTGAACAGTATCTGCGAGATAATCCAGAGATGATAGATGTGTATAGAGCAATTCAGTCAGGGGAGAGGCTTCCTATCAAATATACCATACTTACGGTTATCATCATGAGTTCTTACTGATCAACTTTGTCTAATTGTCTTCAGAAATTAGAGAGAAATAGTATGTCATCTATATGCCTTCATTGTCCAATATACAGAAAATATTGTCCATTGTAAATTGGTTTGCAATGTCCATAAATAAAGTAGGACTTTGGAGATGACATTATCATAGAACCTGTGGTTTTATGCCTGGATCGAACATTTACTACCTGTGTGTACTTTAATAAATTGTAACCTCTTCTTGATTATCTGCAAGGAGGTTAGTTTAGATGATTATTATTGACTCTTCCTATTTATTCACCAGATTATTTTCTCTCCCAAAGCTATTTTCCATAAGTTTAAAACCTCACCTGTTATTAAATCCTCTGTTTAAAAAATTGTTATCCAGTATTAGTCTTTAAGATACAAGTTCTAATGACAATATCATTGTAACAAACCCATTTTAGGTCTCTGATTTCATGAGCCTTTTTTTTTTTTTATCATGTTCTTAACCACATACCTTTTAGATAAAGTTCTGGGTATTTTTCATTTTAGTAATAATAGCAAACTTAATATCAGGCTACCTCTTCCACAGATAACATTTCTAAACTCCAAATAAGATGTGAAAAAATCAGCTGTTTTAAGGTTCTAGAGAATAACCCAAACAAATGATCTCTCCCTTGAAAGAAGGGAAAGCCTCTGGGTCAGTTCCAGGTGCTTTTATCCTGAGGGAGCACCCCAGCCCACGTGGTGCAGGGCCTCATGGCCACAGACTTAAAAGATTAAGTAGATAGGGTTTGAATTTGGAACTGATAAATCAGCTGGAATTTTGAGGAATTGGGAATGAGACAGGCCATCAATGCTCTTGTCTTTGAAGGCTCTAATGAGTTCACATTCACTGAAGGAATGGCAGCTAAGATATTCCAGTTGACCTCAGTACCTGGTATAAGATGCTGATATCCATGCTGAGCCCAGTTATGGGACAAGACATATATGATCAGTAATCCATTGCCGGTCTGAGGAAACTGACAAATCCCAGGAATGAGTAGAGGCTATGGGGAGGACTTAGGATAGGGAGGGAACTCAGAAAACCAAGAGGCTTTCGGTTAGTTGTAAAAGGTTTAATAAAAGTCACCTGGAAGCAAATATGCTTTGACTTCATTGCTGGGATCCCACCTGAAAAGACAGAAGCAAACCAATGTTGCACTGGTCAAACTAAAAAACCTTAAAATCTGCCAGTACCACCCCTCCCTATCCCCCCTCATGCCCCACCTACTCCATCAGAGGACTCAGGGATACATTCCTTTTTGGGGTGGACTATCCCACACCTCATGCCAAGATCACCTGCAGATGAGACAATGGGGGTGTTATCAGTTTCCCTGGTGAGTTCCTTATTCAGGGTCCCATTGGAAGGATGGGGTGAGGGCTCACAACTGGAGCTGAATATACTCGAATTCATGAGAGCTTTTTAAGTTTTCTGGTCCCTCAGCAGCACTGACAGTTATGAAGAGCAATGAATTATGGTCAGGAAAAGCTCTCTCACACTGCAAATTCGGATACTTTTACCCACAAGAAAATTGGTTTTTATCTCTCCCAAACCAGAGAACATGTTGGCTGGCCATTGACATCAGGCAAGGTTAAACACTGAAAATCTCTTTTGGTGAATTCAGTCTCTGGGTTAATCAAACCAGTGCTGAGGGGAAGGTGATGGGAGCCAGTAAGTCTACTGCACCCACACACACACAAAGAAAACCACAAAAAAACAAAAATAGCAATAATCTTTAAACAGTATAATTTGCCTGGGGACAGGGGGCATAAAGAAATAAACTATCCAAATCTTTCACTGAATGGTGTTGATGCCTAAACATAGTTCTTTTAAGGATCCCAGTGTAGCCATTGAGCAAAAATTACTTTAAAGGTAAATAAACAATTGTAAACATGAGTAAAGGAGGTGAAGGTGGTAATCAATGGAGATGAGAAAGTGGGTGGTGAGATTTTGTAGATAGTTGTTAGGAAGGTAACTAAGGAATGAGCCTTGTTGATTACAGGAAAGAGAGGATAGTAAGGAGAAGACAGTAAATGCAAATGTCCTGCTTTGGAAATTTTTCTTGGTGTGCTAGAGCAATGGTGTTGGAATTCAGTAATCCTGTATTTGGGGAGGAGCCAGCAGTACTGTTCATCAAGGCCAAGAGATAGCATAGATTATACCTAGGTTATGAATTTAGAAGTATTAATCAAATAGGAAGCTGAGGGATGATTTTATTAGGTGCACAAATATCTTTTAGATGGATTTTTGCTGAACTTTCTATAATTTCTAAAATTGATTTATGTTCTCGTTTCAGTTCTGAGGGACTTGATATTCAAATGTGGAAAGAATTAAACTTTTATATGTTAAACAAATACAGATAAACAGTATTCTGGGGTGGTTTGTGATTTCCCAGAAGTAAATGATAATAACACCCTAAATTGATAAATAATAGCAATAACTCTAGTCCAGCTGCTCTGACTGTGTGTGGATACACTTGGGGTCATGTAAATTACTACCCGGAGTTAGGGTAAAACTTGAAAATTATTTCTTAATATTTCCTCTCATAAGCATTATGTATTTAAACGGTACCACTGTCCAAATAAATATGGTGTTCATGATACTGAACTTGGAAGATTAGACTGAGTTTAAATCTCTGCCCTACCACATACTGATTCTGTGACCTTGAGTAAATTCCCTCAGTGACTCTGAGTCTCATTTTCTTTATTCTTAGCATGGATACAAGAGTCCCTGATTCACACATAATGTATGTTAAGAGCTTACCCCAATTTTTATCACTGGTAAGCACTTAAAAACCAATTATAGTTATAATAAGGATATTTGTTCTTGCTAGTATTGTTACTTACTGAGCAAACTAAAATAGGTTAGTTTGCATTCTGCTCACTAAAGTATACTTATTAATGTTTATTAATATGCTCATAATTGTTTTATGTATTTTAAGGATCTAAAAATAATATGTAAGGGAAATAAACAAGAAACAACCCCTATGATGTGAATTATTTAGACAGAGAAGCAATACATTCTTCTAAACAAATTGACATGAAATTTTATTTTTGGAATACCCAACCTCTATTCAGTCTTATCAGATTTCATTTTGTTCAAATAATTTTGTTCAAAGAATGCTTGACAATGCCTAATCTGTCCTTGACTCATCCTGGCACCTTGCCAGTAATAAGTGTTCAGTACATATTTGCGAAAGAAATGAGTGTGTGTGTTTGTGTGTGTGTGTGTGTGTGTGTGTCTGAGGAAGAGGATTTAAAATGAAAAGCATCTTTATGAAATTGGATCTCCTATGTGCATTGCCGTTAGGAATGTAAAGTGGTGCAGTCACTATGGAAAATAAAATGGCAGATGGTTTCACTCAAATGTAGAATATAAAAAAACAAAACAAATTAACAAACAAAACAAACTCTGAGACACAGAGAATAGATTGCAGGTTATTAGATGGGAGATGACCAAGGGGGCGAGTGAAGTAAGTAAAGGGGGTTGGCTGTATGGAGATGAATAAAAACTAGACTTTGATGGTGATGATGATGGAGAGTATATAGGTGTCAAATTATGAAGCTGTGTATATGGAACTTATATAATGCTATATATCAGCTGAATGAAATGTGTCTTCTTCCTTTTTCTTCCTTTTTCTTCCTACCAGCCTGCCTCTGCGCACCTTTAATCCTGTTTGTATCTTTCCTTAAAAAAAAAAAAAAGAAAATGGCTGTAGAATAACTACTCCAAATAGCCAAGAAGGCTGTCATTATCCCCAGATGGAGAGGTGACTGTCATGGAATTTGACAGCCTCACATCACAAAACACTGCTACCTTATACTACAAAACTATGTTCCAAATAAATTCAATGGCATGTTATGAAAGATTAAAGGCTTACTTGTTCTTAGAAAAGGTGCCAGTACTTGGGAATATTTTTCAGAGTTTAACAATAATTTGAGAGCTACTAGAAACACTACTGGCAAACAGAGGCATTTAAATCTATGAAAAATTACCTCTTTTTTTTTTTTTTTTTTTTTTTTTTATTAGGGTGAACGTAGAATAGTGCTAAAGCTATTCCTAGGTTCATTTAACTCTAATTCTGCTCAAGAACATTCAGAACAGATAGCATTCACCTGTTCTCCATCACCCACCATTAAAGCAAGGAATATTTTGAAGCAAATGGAAACAAATAGTTTCTAGTTTGAAACTAAGTCACCTTCGGTAGCCTTGGAAAAGGCCTTTGACTACAAAGGATACAATAGCTGAAGTTATTTTGGTTTTGCGTCTCTGCTCAGTAAGTACTGGCTTGGGTCCTTTCTCCTCCCTTTCTGTCTTTCTCCATTATCTGTTTGTCAAAGAGAAACAGCAAAAATAAAGTAAGATACAATATAATACTATATGGGGACAAAATATTGAATCAGATATAATCTTAAAAACATAGTATTTAAATTCTAGTTTTTATGTTTTTGTTATACAAGTATATCCAAGATTCATTTTAGTTTAGGTTTTGTAAAGGGACATGCTTCCGCATGCAAGAAGTATTAAACTGGGGCTTAAGAGATAAAATTGCTTTCTTTCTATAAATACGTGTGAAGGAGATTTTATTGGAAGGGCTTCCAAACAGAAATCTTAATGTTTCAAATCTTAAGATTTCAGAGCATTCAACTGCTATCAGTCTAAGTATCTAATTGTGCCAAATAAATTGCTTACAATTGCTATACATTTTTCTAAATAGAAAAAAAAATGACATTCAAGGGAAGACAAATGGTTGACGGTTTTAAAAGAGTGAGTAAATAAGAGGAGGTGTGACAGGGAAGACCAGTGAAGAAAGCTGAGGTGTGGCAGCTGTCATTTGATAGGGTGTTTTTAGAAATGTAGAGTCTCACTGCTCTTCACTTGAATTTGGAGAAATTGTTTTGTGCTTTTTAGTTTACATAATGTGCATGACTTCAAACCCTCCTGTAGCCAAAAGAAGCCTGGGATTCTATGTTTAGAAACCTAATAGCATGGCTAGAGGAATGATTTCCCTAAAGGGCTAGAAATAAAAGGATGAATGTGTGGAGGGGTGAGTAGAAAAGTTTTTGTTTTTCTATAAGATGATCTAAAATTATTATTGAAGTGCCACACTGCAGCAGATGCCTGGGTGTGTGCTAGGAGTGGTCAGGGTTGGAAACCTGAGACTCCATTAAAGACCTATCTCATCTATCTGTTGGGGCTCAAAGCTCTGGGTAAATTCTTCACTCTGCCACCTACTTAACTCCTCCACAACCAAACTTTCATTTATATGTATTTATTACACTAGAGAAATAGTAATAAAAGAAACAGTTTTGAATAAAATATATTCACTCAAAAATCCTCCTCCTAAACTATTTTTAATGCTTTATATTTCCATGTTCCTGTTTTTACTGTTCGTATGCACCCATGTCACTTTTAAAGTTGTGATCACTTTATAGACACAGTTTTGAATTTGAAATTTTTTTCCGTCATTTGCTTATGAGAACTATTTGTGATTCTGTTAGTGTTCTTTGTTTTGTAAGGAAAGGTGCAGGCAGGAAGAGAGAGGAGGGAGAAGCAATTTTATTTAGTTGTTCATCATCTTCATTGCTCCCTGTCACTAACCCCCACCATTCTGCCTCCCAGATGTGAATCTGAGTTCCTAGTATGTACATGGACTGCATTGGTGGAATTAACTGTTAAGTCATGAGAGGGTGCCCATCCTGTTAATTTTAATCTTATGAGTGGCTATGACTGTCTGTTTTGGTAATGCTTCATTACAGTTTTAACTAATCTTAATAGTTATAAGTATTGTTCATAATATTAAAATACTAAGATACATGATGCTAAAATCCTTTTTAGAGAACTATCTTTATAAAAATATATTGCAAAAGCCTGGGGTAGCTGGTGAGACATTAAAGTTTTAGCTAGGACTAAGAATTTTGAGTAGGTACATAAGTGTATGGAAGAGACAGAGGAGAAATTATTGAAGCTCCTTGCAGTCAATGGAAAGCAAGTTGTGAAAAGACTCAATAATACTGACATGTTCACTATTGTTTAGTTTCTTGTTTTATACTATTTTTTTTCTTATTTAGTATTTTATTTTGAATTTCTTATTTATTTTTCTTAATTTTTTCTTTCAAAGTATTTAAAGAGAAAACATATACCTCATAGCAATTGTTCTGGTAGTACCAAGTTATCTAAAAATTTCTTAATGACTTTGCCACCAATATAAACTAAAGATAATCAGTTCCTCCAAATATTAATTGCAGGTTTCCTATATTATATAACACTTAAATTAACCCAATAGAATTTATTATTTTGAGTATAAAATGCAGAAAGAGGTTGCCCAAATTACTTTGTCGTTAAAGAGAACAGAGTGGTTATATGGTTCTAATAATTGTTTGATAGTTGTGTTATATCTTACAGTATCTAGCTATTGTGTTATTGGTTAAAAAGATCTTCAGTAGTAATGGACTCCTTATTCATTCACAAGATGGCGGTGAGAGTTGTCATATAATTGCTACAAAATTTTATCTTCCACTGTCACAGTTAGTTGAACCAGATATATGAGACCCTGACCCATTAGGGCTACTGAAACTATTCCCTAGAACACAAGTGAAAATTAGAGTCAATTTATGTTTGGTTCCAAGATTGTAATTGAGAGAGGGCCATCAGTTATTGGTTGTTTCATTACAAAAACTGTTAAGGAGATGAGTATTGTCTGTAGGGAGATCATGAAGAAGGAAAATCTAGAGAAGCCAGGAAGCAAGTTGGAGAAAGATGATGACATCAGAGTTTGTTGTTCCTATTCTTTCATGATGTTTACATTTTGAATTCACTTATCTTTCCTTTTTCTTGTCTACTCTTGATGTATTGTGGATAGAGATGTAGAGTTTGACTTATTTTTTGACCTGCAATGATGATATGCTATGGAATCTCACCTAGAAGATTTGTTCTTCTCAAAGACGAACTTTTGCTTTTGGTTTAAAACTAAATTGACTGCCAGTTAATTCTATCATTCTTTGCCCTTGGAAAATAATTTTCTGATAACCTTTTTCACAGTTAGTTTTAGATATAGGTTAATAGCAATAAACATGGGGGTATATATATGTCTGTGAATTAGTGTTTTCTGGTAAATTCTCAAAAATGTGATAATAGGATCATATGAAATTTCCATTCTTAATTTTTTAAAAAATCTGTATTGCTTTCTATAATGGTTGCAACCATTTACATTTCCACCAAGAATTTATAAATGTTCCTGTTTCTTTTGCATCCTTATGAACACTTGTTGTTTAAAGTCTTTTGGGTAATTTTCACATATATGAGGAGACATCCCATTGTTGTTTTGATTTGCATTTCCCTAATAGCAAGAATTTTGGAATATCTTTGTATGTGCTTGTTGACCACCTTTATGTCTTCTTTGGAGAAGTGTCAGTTCAGATCTTCTACCCAAGTCTTAACTGGATTGTTTTCTGTTGCTGAGTTTTATGAGTTATTTATAGATTTTGGATATTAACTCATTGTTGGATGTATGATGTGCAGATCTTCTCCTATTTAGCAGTCTGCCTTTTCATTTTAATGATACTCTTTTAAATTGTACAAAAGTTTTTTAGTTTGAAATAAAAGTTGGTATTTATTTACCTTAATATTGGAATGAGTTCCCAAATACATCTCTTATGCCAATGTCAAAGAGAGTATTATCTATATTTTCTTCTGTGTGTTTTATGGTTTCAGTTTTTGCATCCAAGTCTTTAATCCATTTTAAATGAATTTTTGTGTATAGTGTTATTTAGTGGTCCAGTTTTCCCATGCTATTTATGAAAGAGACCATTCTTTCCCTATTGTATGCTCTTGGCTCCTTTGTGGTAAATAGTCCCTATACATTTGGATTTATTTCTGGGCTCTCAGTTCTGTTCCAGGTGTTCCAACACCATGCTGACTTGGTTACTATTGCTTTGTGGCATAGTCAGGGAGTGTGACACTTCCATTTTTTTTTTCTTTTCCTGCAGAATTGTTTTTTTCATTCAAGCATTTTATAGCTTCAAATAAATTTCATGTTTTCTTGCTCTATTTCTGTGAAAAATGCCTTTGGGATTTTGACAAGAAATGCCTTAAATCTGTATGTTGCTTTAAGTAAAATGGTCATTTTAGCAATGTTATTTCTTCTAATCCATGACCACAGAATATCCATTTCTTTGTATCTTCTATTTCTTTAAAAAATGTTTTGTAGTTTTCAGAGTATAAATCTTTCACCCACCCCTTTAATTAAATTATTCTAAAAAATATCATTCTTTTTGAGACAATTGTGATTGGAATTACTTTTCTGAGTTCTTTTCTGCTTATTTGTTCTGTTTATTGCAGCATTATTTAAAATACATTTCACAAAACTGCCTAGTAACTTCCATATTTGATCAAAACAAAATAAACTACCTCCACCTGAACTCCAATATCAGTTCATCAAAAGTAAAATCCCATGCCCATCTACATTTCTCCTTACTTTTCATCTACTTTTAGATTACTACGGTCTGAAAACCTTATGATACATTTCATTTCCAAATTCACCGCTAGTCGATACAGTTTCTCAATATCCTCTGTTTCATATGTCAAGGGAAACAAGTCTGATTAACAATATTTTTTTATCTGACCATGAATCATACAAACTGATGGATTGATCATCTTGGTGTTAGTATTCACTCCTGGTTCAATTCCAAAGACCGGATGTATGGATTTACAGAGAATGAATTTAATTTGAAATAATTTTGAATTACTCCCTCCCTCCCTCTCTTTTTCTTTACCTTCTCTTCTCTCCTTCCCCTTCCCCTCTTCTGCTTCCTCTCTTCCCCTTCCCTGCTTCCCCTTCCCCACTTCCCTTTCCCCTTTTCTTTTCCCCTTTCCTACTTCTCCTTCTCCTCTTCCTCTTCCCCACTTCCCCTCCCCACCACAAGGTCTATAGATTTGCAATTGTAATCCAACTTTTTCAGAATTATGCAATAAACCACTATAATGGCTTTTGGTGTTTACTCAGCTCTGCAGAAATGCGTCTCATCTTAATGTTTCTTCCTTTTTATTGTCTTCCCCTTCTCCATCAGAAAATAATATGGGATAGTAAAATAGAGCATTCAGAGACCAGCAAATTAGATTCCTTTTTAACTACCAACTAACTAAAAACTTTGAAAGTTTTCTAGGTTTGTCTTTCTTTCCCTGTGTATGCATATGCATCTATTTATATTTATTAACTATAATAAAATAATTTTTTAACATAAATAAAAGTTGATGGCTCCAAATTGAAAGCATGTTTTTATATACTATATAATTTACTATCTGTATAAAATTAAGAATTTTGGACTCCAAAAGTGAATGTGATTTTTTTTTAATTTTTTAACTGAGAGGAAAGAGTTATTCCTTCCATGGGTCCTCCTGGAGAGGGCACTACACAAATATAATAAAGAATATTCATAACTATATCCTGAAAATAACCTCAAAAGCAGTAGCTCTGTTATGATTAAGGCAATGAGCTCTGGAACTGGCCTTATATTTTCATATCACTCTCTAAGAGCAAAGTGATATTGAGTAAATCAATCTCTTCATGGCTCAGCCTTCTCATTGTTAAAGTATGGAAAGCATTAGTGCCTTATTCAAGTGAAGCTCTTTGGTAAAGATTAAATGAAATCTATGTACACATTCTTAGAATAGTGCTGGGTGCATATCAACACATTTTATCATTAATACTGAAATACAATTTATTTTCAAATGTCAAAGTAGAATAGTTACCTATGCCAAATTGCTTTTCTCTCACAGGCTTTGAAAAGCCACACATTTCAGATTCTGTGGCAGTGAAACTCATTCCAGGGTAGTACTTTACCGTGCGTGAGTAGATGGACCACTTGTTCTTCAGACAATCATCTGTAAATAGTTTTGTTCAAGTGACTTTGTGATAGTTATTGATCACTAGTGATTTTATGGTTAGACTTGATGGCAAGCACATGGCATACAGCGTTTCTGCGTTGTGCATAGTGCTGAACTCATGCCTGATATTTGAAAGAGCTAAAAGTAGATTTCAAGTTGAGGTGCTCGATAAAGACATGTCTGAAGAGAAACTCATTATCTCTACACAGGGATGGCAAAGGTTACCTGTGAGGGAGAGCAGCATTCTAGTTAAAATATAATTTGGGATTTAACTCAGCTCTAGATGGATGCACAATTGAGGCTTACATTTGAACCAGATAGCAGAAGCATGATGATTTTCCCTTGGAATACTTTGAAAGTAGTGTAAACAAATGCTCACCTCAGCTATACTGATAGTTCAGTGAAAAGCTCAATGAATGCTTACCTTTGAGTGAATCTTCCTTTCTTGCATGTGCTCCAAACATGTACCAACGTAACTGAACGTGTTTGCCATTCTGTACAGGCTTATTGATTAAAAGCCACTTAAGAATTATAGGTACCCTCCAAATAATCATTTTGGTTATATAATATTTCATGGTACAATTTACGTTTACAGTTACTGCGGTGGCTATCAATAAGATTAGATCCTGCGACGAACCAGAAAAATAAAGATGCTATGCCAGGAACATAGGTGAGACATTTATGAGAAGTAAGGGTTTTGAGTAGTAAACCGGGTGGCAGACACTCCTTTGTAGTTGACACAGATTAAGATGGTCAAACTGCCTTTCTTTTTGCCAATTCTTTTCTCTGAATGCTAGAGATAAAAGTCCTCAAGACTTAAGATTGAACTGATAATTCCTCCAAAGTCCTGTTCTCTGGCTGGAAAATAATATCATAAAAAAAACTTATTCAGCGTTCTTAGGTTGTGGCGTCCAACTGGCTGTATTTCAGAAAAGAAGCCATCGTCTTTGAAGATTATTTTTCCAGGGAATCTAGCATACTGAAACTGGGAACTTTTTAAGTCAATATATTTATATCACCCTCCGGGTTATATTTAGAGATATTTCTAAAGCATAGGACTCTAAAGGCAAATGAGGCCATACATACCAAAATATTAATTTGAATTTGAAAGTTTATCAACTTTTAGCAGAACTCTGAAGAATCTGAGGTCTTACCTTACTTGCAAGCTGCCAAATTACGCTGCCAGTTTCATGGATATTGACAGAAGGGTCACTTGGGTCAGAGGCTAAGGGTTTTATTACTCTTTGCAGGGCAGGCAGCTTGACCCCTTTGCTCCGCCCCCTCCCAAGCTGCGCAGGAGCACTGCGGAGATGAGGCCACATAAATGCCGTGCGTTCAGTTCACTTGTGTCACAGCTGAGAAACCCTAACCTGAGTAAGCCCCAATCTTTTATTAAATGATTGCCATCAAATCTGCCAAATCTTTCCTCTAAGGGAAATATTATCTATTTTATACTAGACAGCAAACAAATCCGCCCTGTGTTTCGAAGCAATCT
Source organism: Solenodon paradoxus (assembly GCA_004363575.1). NCBI lineage: Eukaryota > Metazoa > Chordata > Mammalia > Eulipotyphla > Solenodontidae > Solenodon > Solenodon paradoxus. The sequence continues at coordinate 230,460 of RJWH01000166.1, forward strand.
ATTTTGCTACACGAACATCTTTCAGAAGATAATCCAGAAAAAGACCTGTCAATAATTCTGCTCATAAGACATACAGAAATGTGACAGACCTATGGAGAATTTTGTCCCCATGTTTAAAAAAAAAAAAAAAAAGTCACCCAAATAATATGCAAATATAATTTTGACTCTGGTAAATGTGTCATCATTATAAAAAAGTTTTACTATAAAAAGAATATATACCCATCAATGCCTTATGACACACCTTTATCCCATTAGGTGCCTGGGTTGAGAAACTCTCTTGTATATGATGTCGTCAAGATACCCTGGGTTCTCTCACCTTGGGCGATGGAGAAGTGACAAGGATTCTTTTCTGGGTGTTCAGAGAAGTAGTACAGATACAGCCTAATTTCTTTGTGGGGATTTCGTTCCATCTTTTCCATTATTTTTGTTCTCCTCTGCTTGATTTCCACTGCATATAGTTAGATTAGAGGTTCTGTAGCCTGTGGAGGCTGGTAAGGGAGCTGCAAAGAGAGGGAACATTGTGTTTTAAATTCTCATTATGTATAATTTTGAGGCAATTTATGTAATTATTGGAAATTACATGCCGAAAGCCATGACAGCATGTCCTAAGAAGTGCAAATTTCCCTCACTTATATTCCATGTTCTGTTTATTGAAGTTGGAGAAAAAAACGTTTCAACTGCTTACACGTTAATGATAAATACTGTTAGCAAAGCATACCTGTATCTATAGTTTTCTTCTGTGGATCTCATTGTTATAGCTAATAGTATCTCTTTTTCAGAATTAATCATTTATTAAGCTTTAGCATCACAGTGACTTTTTTGCTTCCTTGGCTATTGGAATATTTATATTGTATTGCTAGTTTTCTATCAAAAAAATTCTAATTATTCTTTCCTCTCATGTCACCTTCCTCTCTATATAACCTGATCATTAAGCTAAATGTCATGCATTTTAGATTTTTGGTATAGAGAATAACTCAAATTAAAATTAAATTTCTATTAATGAAATTTTAGAAGATTGATAAATATAATTACTGATAAATATAATTCCTCTACATTTTAAGGTTCATTTGGAAGCTTTGAAACATCTGATAAAGAAAATCACTGAAGAGAATGTGTTTTCAAATTAGAATTGAGTGAGTCAAATGTGAATTATGAGATAAAAGGAAAAGGAAAAATTTAAAAGAATTTTGTGTTTACATGCTGCTGATTTGAAATTGTTTGCTAGTTTTAAGGAAGCCTTTACTGTATACCACAGGTCTTTTACTTGTGTCTGATTCATTCATGAAGAAGGCACTGAACTGTAGTCATCAGATCTATATATAAGGACTAAGTTTTAGTCATGTATCAATAGACTGGGGAAAATTATCTATCACATTTTGAAATTCTCTATTTTAACCAATATTTTCAGTGAAATGACCAATTTTGGTAATAGGAAGTATGTGGGCTTCCTTCTTTCCATGTGGTGACATGGGTGCATGTCGGTCCTTTCAGAGGCATTAGGATCCTCTATTGATATAAGCTAATTTAAAAATAATCTTTTGAGGTCAATTCATTTCCCCTTCAATTTCTCAGGAGAAAGCCCTCTCACACAAAATTGGTCAAGCTAGATATGTAACTTCGTTTTTGATTTATGTTTTGTTTTGCTTTGCTTTTTCACTTAGAATTAAAGTATAAGCATTGATTTCTATATGTAAGTCTCAGAAATGTGGTTTTCAGATTGCATGGATTTCATCAAATATAATGAATGTTTTTTAAACTTATATTAACGCCCAAAATTTGGACTTTTAGGTTACTGCAAATTTAAATTTTTAACAATTTAAAATCTACATAGATTGTTTTGATCATCTTTGGGGTTTATTGTCCAGCTATTATTCCTTTAGGTAAATTACTGGAGGTAGAATTACTTATCAAGGGGTATGAGTAACTTTAAGGCTTCAATACATGCAGCTAAATTAGTCTATAGAGCTTATTTCAATTTCTTCTGACCAGTTTATTGCATTCTATCAAGCAATGGATGTTTATATTTTTATAATGCTTGTCAAATTGTTAAGCAAAATTGATGTTATACTGCTTTAATATACATTTGGTTCTCAGGGGAAGTTCCCTTTTCTATTTATTGATAATTTGTCCTTAGCCTCTTGAAATGCCTGAACTCTGCATTCTCTAAGAAGATATGGCTATGGTTTGTCATATTAACAGCAATTATTTTCCCTACCTTATTGCTTTTTAATTTTATGGTGTTTAAAAGTACATAAAAATAACATAAGTAAAAAAATAAGTACAAAAGTATCTAGAAGTAATGAAATGTCAGTGTTACTAATTGAATAATTTTTTTAAATTGGGAAATATTTAAATTATTTAAGGATTTCCTTGTAATTAACAGCAAGTAAATCATTCAACTCTAAAAATTACTTGATTCGTGTTTATGGGTTTTCAAACCTGGCATAAAAACATGACGAAAATGATGACTGATTATAGCTTTGCTGTAGCAAGATAATGCTTTTGTTGTATGAAATATGGATACGCTCTTGGAAAAAAAAACTCAAAGAAGTAACTTTATTTTTCTTTGTCATTTAGTGATCCAAGAAAACGTGAAATATTTAACATTAAACATACTATTAAAAGGAGTGATAGTACATCTTTCAGTTATCTATCTGAGTTTCTGTCTCTTTAGGGAGGGCATACTGAAAACATTAAAACTAAAAAAGAGGTGCACCCTGATGGACTAACAGTTTGGTCAGTCTCCTTCTGCTGAGAATATAGTCTGTAGCCATCATAAGGACCTGGGCTCATGTCCTGGAGCCAAGGTGAACAACCAAGATGAATAAATAAAATAAATAAATAGTAAAGTTTTTCTGCCTTCTCTCTCTTCCTGTCTGCTTGCCTCTGCTTGCCTTCAGTTCTGCCTGCACTTTTTCTTAAAAAACAAAAAAAGTAAAATTGAACAAAAATCTGATAAAAGTCTTGCTACATTTCATACAAGACTAAATGAAGGGTGATATATATTTACTATTAGATCCAAAAGTAACTCAACAGAAACGTAATAACTCATCTCCAGAAAAGCGAGGATGACAGAGTTAATCATGCATATTATATGATACTATAAAAGACTTGAAATACCCTTAAAATATACGCTATGCAAATTTACTTGATAAAAAAAGAACGGGAAGAAATTAGAAGCAGAATTTTAAAAAATCATTGAGAGTAAATTTTTGATATGGGAGAAACTTAAATAATTTTGAGATGTTTTCCTATACTCACATGGAAACACAGAAATAATTGCAAGGACTCACACTTGGTTTCAAATGAGAAGACATTTTCAGAAACTCTTTTGTAGCAACTTTTTAAAGGTTTAGTTTTCTTCTCATGTAATCTGACCTCATTTTCTGCTGCTGCACTGCCCATGCATTCATTCTGTCCCTGTGCAGATGTTTTGCATGTGAATGTATGAGCTTTCATTTAATGCCCTTCTACCACATCTATATCTCATTCAAAGTAAAAGATAAAGTATTACATTTTGCTGCTACTGGGAATAAGAAAGTACAATGCCAATAAGCCTTTTTGTCTTCTAGAAGTAGCCTATTTCACACCTTAGGATGCTGCTCAACTGATACACCAAGTGACAAAATATTTTCTAGTTTGAGTATGTCAAGAGCAGTAAAGGGCTCTGAGCATGTCAGCCCTGCTTCTGGGACAATACAGTCTGTCAGAACCTGTGCGTTAGAATTGTCAGGGGCCGGAAAAAAGGGTACCATGTTGGTTTTGTGGCAAGTTCCAGTGGTGGAATTATAATGCAGGCTCTCAAGGGAAGGGTTATAACATTTGCTTTAGGGAATTATATGTCTTTACAAAACTAACTCTGGGCAAGCGGCTAGACCTAACCACATGACTACAAGTGAATATGCAGGCAGAACTGAGTGTCATGAGCTGGATTCTGTAAGCCACACCAGATCATAAAGCCAGGCAATATCTCTAATAATCCATGATGAGTGGAAGATTGCATCCAGAATGGAGCAGATACAGAAGTCACACAAAAACCTGCAAATACCGGTGGTCCAGACCCCATACCCCCAGAGCTAGTAGTACCAGCACTCCTCCTCCTTTCTATCACTGTGGAGGGATCCTTGTAAAACTGAGTAATCTACTTGAGTGTCTCTTAGGTATTTTTCACCCTATTGTGACTATAAATGGACAGTTAAAGCAATCTCAGCTTAAGGAGGACATGGCCACCATGGTTCAGGGATCTCAGAGATGAGTGTGTACTTCACCCCATCAGATAGGCTGCTGCTGTGGACTGGACGTGTCCCCCAACCCCTGATTCATATATTGAAATTCTACCCTCAATATGGTGGTATTTGGAAAGAAGACCTTTGGGAAATAGCTAGGTTTAGATGTAGTCCTGAGAATAGTGTCCTCATATTTGGATTAGTATCATAATAAGAAGAGGGAAGACACTATAGTTCTCTGTCATGTGAGGCTATAGCAAGAAGTTGGCTGTCTGCAAAGTGGGATAGAGTCCTTTCCAGAAACTGATCAGTCAGCACCTCTATCTTGGACTTTCTACCTAGCTTCCAAAACTCTGAGAAATAAATGTTTGTTGTTTAACCCACTAGCATATGGTATTTTGTTAGAGCACCTAAGTGACTAAGATAGTCATCAAGTTCAGCAGAATTGGTAGATGAGGGTGAGTGGACTCCAGAAAGATGAATATCCATTGCATTATAAAGACTACTTTCATATCTTCCCTCTCCTAGGTTTTCCTTTAGGAAAAGAGCAATTATCCTCAGACAATGTTTTTTGAATATTTATGGAGAAGGCAGTCTGAGCAGTACTGAGGGTGGGTAATAATAGATACAGAGATATACCATGTAGATATCCTTTCAAAGAAGAACTTGCTGTTCTGCTGCAGGCGCTGGAGTCAGCAGATGGTTTCTATCTCTCAGCTCTTTTAAAGCTGGCCTCAGTTGCTCAAAATTGTTCCACCCCAAGTTGCACCCTTTCCAGGGAAACTCAACTGGTAACTGAACAGGTGAGGAATCTAAGGCATTAACATGCAAAACTCTGATATCCAGTTATTGCGAGAGTTTCCCATGAGGTTGGACAAGAGTTTTTAAAACTTGATTATAGTCTTCCTGTGTCTGGTCCTGCTTCTAATATCTTTCAGTGATGTATGAATTTTTGTAATGTATTCTTAGTCAAATTCTTTTATTGTAAGATATCCAGCAAAAAATTTGTTTATGCTGATGCACACCTAAAACTTGTATGATATTTTAATAAAATGATACTTTAATTAAAAATTATAATAAAAATTTTGATTGGATGCTGAACACTTAGATCAGTCACACAAATCCAATCTGGTCGATTTTAGCGTGTCTTCTTACTACTCTAAACTCCCAATTCTGCTCGAGAATATTGGCATTTGATTCCTTCTCTCATACCAAGGTCTCAATAATTGCCCACTTGATGTGGCAGTTAACATTCATTCTTAATTTCTAGAAATGAGAACCCTTATGTTATACAAAGTAAAAGTCTGCAAATAAAGTAACGATCCTGATTGCAATTAGTTTTGACAGTTGTTATATTCCTTGTGTACATGCAGAAAGATGTTATTAACTGCTTCCCTGCTTCCTGAAGCAACTTACACAATATTCTTGTCAGGTATTTAGAACACCTGCATACAACCATGGCCGAAACATGTAATAAAACCTTTTGTATAAATCTTCTAGATAGCAATTAGTTGTAGATATGTTTGTTCTTATAAAACAACTGAACTGCTTCTCAGTTCGCTCAGTTTTGATGAAAAAGATTGATTTCTTGGCATTATTTTCAGTTCTTCTACCCCATGCTGATAGCAGCTGGGGCAGAGACACACTCAGCATTGCTTTCATGCTTGACAGTTATGGTTGTGACCATGTTAATTACCATCCTGTCTAATAGCACAATGGGGACGCTGTATAGTACTGAGAATGATTATAGTCTTGTCTTCTGCAGGAAGACTTTATTGGAAATCATGTGCAATTTGTAATTAAAGTTTTCGTCATCCTTGGTAAATGTATCTTTTATTTCCTAGTATAAAATTCTATTTCACTGTCATTTTGATTCTTTTACAAGTTAGTTATACCTGGGAATAGGATCCTAAAGATGTCACATTCTGTTTCAGTGTCATAAATGAGAAAATAACAATATTGTAGTGTGCCTTACTTTTACAAAACTATAAAATATTTGAAATAACATATATTTTATTATAAAATAACTTGTACTCATATATTTAGAATATATTGTGTTCCAGTGTACGCAAAGGTGTACAAATCAATGAATAATTATAAAATTAAAAATGAACAACTAGAGAATCACATCCATTATCAGTAACTAAATCCTGATCACCATTCCTGCCCAGAAAATAGGTATGCTTTAATTTTCATAAAATATTATTTTCTTTGTTATTTTTTTCATTGAAGATCAAATCTCTAATCATTATACCATAGTTTTACCTGTTGTAGAATGTCATATAAAATCAAACCATACAATAAATATTTTATTTTTTCTGGCTTCTTTTGAAAGACTGTGAGACTCATTCCTGTTATTGATGGGGAATATAGTTAGTTCATTTCATTGGTGTGTAGTTTTCTATTGTTTGAGATTCCACAATTTGTCCTTTTTAACATTAATAAATATTTGGGATTTTTCCAGTTAGGTTTTTGTAAATAATGTACGTATTTGTAAATGACTTTTACTGCACTAGTGCACACATTTTTCTTGTTTATATACCTTGGAGCATAATTCCAGGTATATGTGAGTGTGTGAATGTTTAATTTTATTTTCAAAATAGTTGCCCCTGTTTAGAATCTCACTAGCAATATATAAGACTTCCTACATTCTTACTAACTTGCTTATCTTAATTTTAGTCATTTTCTGATTTCTAGTAGTATGTCTTAGTCTCTCCGATATCTTCTTAACAAAGTAACTGCTTTACTTTTTAATTATTATTTGGGGGTTGACTAGCTTTTTCTTTTTCATTTGTAGGTATTCTTTATATATTCAAGCATGAATGTTTTATTTTTTGTGTATGGGTTTGTTTTTCACTCTTGATATCTTTTGAAGACTAAGTTCTTAAATCTTATGTATTCAAATTTTTAAATATTTTCTTTATGTTTTGTACCTTTTATGTCCTATCTAAGAATTTTTTTCTTACTCTAAGGTCATGAAGATACCGTTTTAAATTACAGTTTGAAAATTTATAATTTGTCTTTTGCATTTATAGCTACACTATGATAAGGTTTGATATTTATATATGTTGTGAAGTAGAGGTATTTTTGTTTTTGCTCCCATATTTATCCAACTGCTTTATGGTTATTTATTTAAAATTCAGTCTTTTCTGCATTCTTTTATAATGTTGCCTTAGTATAAATTAAATATCCATAGAACTGGGCAAGTGGTGATAAACTTAATGAATTACATGCAAATGCCAATTTACAATGATCCACACTATAAGGTTATATATGTTATGGTTCAATGTTCCTTTAACAAATTTAATTAAAAATATCCATATATGTATGAATCTTTTATAGACTTTTTAAATACCAATTCCAGTTGTTGGTTTATGTGTTCTGGCATTAATATTACACCGTCTTAATGTTGCTTTAAAATAAATCTTTAGGTCAAGTGGTAAAGCAAATCTTTCCTCTTTTTCTTCTACTTGGATGTAAATTGACCTTTCTAAGTTCATTGCATTATATTTTAATTTTATATAATTTATAAAATTATATAAAAAAAAGTATGGGATAGTCTGTGGTAGTGGTTAAGAGTAGAATTAGATTCAGGCTGTTTGAGTTGCGCTTATCTCTCTGTCAGGTTAACATTGAAAAAAATTTTTCAAAGATAATAGAAAGTTCTCATATGCCTTATATCCGGTTTCCTCTTTAATTAATATCTTACATTAATTAATATGGTACATTTATCTGTGGGTTTACAGATTTTTATTAAATAAAATCTGTATTCAGATTTTCTTTTTTTTCAGCTAAAACCTTTCTTTTCTGTTCAGGATTCTAGTCAGTATGCTATATTGCATGTAATTGTCATGTCTCAGAACTTTCTTGCTTTTGATGATCTTGACTCTTGTTTTCAATGACCTTGGCAGTTTTGAGGAGCACTGATACGGTATTTTTAAGATGTACCTCAGTTAGGGTTAGGCTGATCTTTTTCTCATGCTTAGACTGGGGTCATGGGTTTTGGGGAGAAAGACCACAAAAATAAAATGGCATTCTTATCACATTTTATCAAGGGTGTTTACTATACCATATTTATCATGGTTAGTGTTGATCTTGATTATCTTGCTTGATAGCGGTCTTAAGATTTCTCCACTGTTAAGTTACTTTTCTCCCTCTCCCTGTGTTGTTCATTCATTGGCAGGAAGTCACTATGTGTAGACTACACTCGAGGAGTGAGAAGTTATGCTTTAACTTCTGAAGGTCATATTTAACTATGTTCTAATATCTACATAAATAATTTGAAGTTCTTCTGCATGAAAAATTTGTCTCATCTTCCCTTTTATTCAATTTATTCAATCATGTATGATATCACAATGAAGTCAGGAGTATTTATTATTCTTTGGGTTATAATGCAATACTACCTTCTTCATTTTGTTGTTCAAATTGTTCCAGTTTTGACATTGAGGTCTCCTTTAGTAAACTCCTGTGTCTTTTTGCTATGGATACCACCATCAAGGTAGGTTTCTTTCTTTTCTGTGCAAAATTTGAAGTGCCTCAAGTGGAGAGAAAAAGAAGAATAATAAAACAATGTCTTGATCAAAATTCAAAAGGGGAGATCCTCTGGATCCTGCAGAAAGAAAAGGGGAGGGGACACTTAGTTGTCTGAATAGAGTATTTGAAATGCTATAGCTTAGTTGTTAGAACTTGTGCTGCTTATGAAAAGTCAAAGGGAAATGGATAAAAACTTAGGACTCCTTTCTGAATATGTAGCTGCAAGACTTTAGACTTGCCAAGGCCATCTTTCTCTCATTATCATACTTAAAAAAATAAAGAGGTCTTAGAATGTCTCTGGAAGGATTTTTTTTTTTTTTAGCAAGGAATTGGACTAGCACTTGCATATATCATTTGAACAATATTCATCTTCCTTTGATTTATCTTTGCTCGAAGACTGGGGAATAAACACTGTTGTCTCGTTCTCATGCTGCATTGTGATTCCGTATATCATCAAAAGCCAACAAAAGAATTTCAGAAATTAGTTCTTTTTATATAAATAAGTAAAATTATATATCCAAATTCAATATAGGAATGATTTTCTTGCAACTCTGATACTCTGCTTTGTAAATGTCTAATAATAAAGTGTGGTGCAAAGTATAGACTGTTGCACACAGCTTGTTCCAAATCAATTGTGAAGTGTTCTTTTCCCTTCAGTTCAAAATCACATCACAAACTTCTATAATATAACCTGCTGTTGCCGATAAACAGATTGGCCAGTGAAGAGAGCACTTCTGTGGACCTTTGACTCATGTGTGATGTATGATGGTTGGAGACTCCAACTGGGGCCAATCTATTCTCTCTGCTGTGCTGCCGACCTTGGATTAGCACCTGTATTTGGTTCAAGTAATGAGATGGGTCACACATTTATTTTTCCCTAGAATTTAAGCGTTCTCAGGGACTAGTTATGTTATTACTTGTCGAGGCAGGGGATCATTGGTTCCCAGGTCTCCTTTACTCTCCTGACAGCGTAATAGTCTGAATCTTGGTTTTGACTTGAAGCCCATAATAAACAGAGGTTTGGTGTCTCTTGAAATAGCTTCAAAAACTTTGGGAGATGCATGTTTTCCCTAGGAAAAATTCTTTAATCCTCATTTCGGGAGAAAAACACCCTTTTGACTTTTAAAAATCCTTGTAAATACAATGTCTAAAATGTTGGGTATATGATTCCTACTTGCCTTAACAAATTCCCACTGAATCTGGTGATTTAAAAATAACAGAAATTTATTCTCCCAGCTCTGTAGTCCAGAAACCTGAAAATGTGGTATTGGCCTTACCATACTCCTACAAAGGTGCTAGGGAAAAATTCTTTCCTGTTTCTTCCTGGGGTCTTCTGGCTCCCTGCAATCTTTGGCATTTTCTTGGCTTATAGCTACATCATTCTAATCTTTGCCTCCATCTATATAAGGCTTTCTTTTCTTCATGTCTCTGTGTGCTTTCTTCTTAGAAGGTGACCAGTGATTCGATTTAGGACCTGCCCTAATCTAGTATGACCTCATCATATTTAAACTAATTATATCTGCAAAGATCTTATTTCCAATTAAGGTCACATTCTGAGGTTCCAGGAAATTTTGAATCCATGAATTTTTTAGTATACTATTCAACTGTTCCACTTAGCTACTTCTTTTCTCAATTTAAAGCAAATTAGGAATACCATCAGGGCCACATTAAGGAAGTTTCTGAGACCAAACATGGAAAACAATGAGAAATGCTGGCTAACAACTTCACTTGTACATCATATCGGAACTCCCTAATGTATGTATGCAATTATTATGTTAAGGACATATTTATGTAGAGGTATTTGCTTATTACTAGCTCTTAGAGACAGTTCTATCAATACTGTTTTTTCATAGTGAAACATACTTTTCCATAAAGCAAAATATTCCTAACACATCTTTGTTTTTCTTATTATCAATCTTATTTTATCATCTAAAATGTAATCTCCTTAAGGGAAAAAATAATGGCTCTATTGTTTCCAGTTCAGGCATTTATGGAATGTACTTTAATTAATTAGCAGATGCTGTTTCATGATGCTTAAAAGTCCTAGAAACAGTACTCTGGATCTGAATCTTAGCTTTATATCTTACTCTTCTGTGCCTTCGTTTGCTCATCTGTAAAATAGAACATTTGGTAGTATATATTTCATTAAATTGTTATAATAATATGTACTTACATATGTGGGCACGACATATATAGATATATGTCAATGCCTGTATATGTAGAAGTTTATTAATATTATTTGTTACATATCTTGCAACTATTACATGTTTGCCACTTACAGTTTTAGGTGTTTTTTTTTTGGATCACGTAACAGAATCTTTACAACTAACATTGGAGTTTTGTATCATTTTTATTACCTCCATTCTATAATGAAGAAAAAAGCCTTTTTTTTTTTTCCAAATAGAGAAGTAATTTGTCAAAGCGCACAAAGCAGAGTGATTAGAATACTAGCTCAGACAGTCTAGTTCCCAATTTCATACATTAATTATTATATAGCATTACTTCATCATTTTATAGACAGAAATAAAACACTTTACTGTCGATTGATCAGGCCTATACCCTAATGCCTATACATTTGACTTGTTCATAAACCTCTCAAATTTATGTTCCTTTTTATCGACTCTAGACAACTTTCTTAGTTAACCTATTCCTACGTAACTAATGGCCCCCAATCCTAGTGACTTAAAACAACAATTACTAATTATCTTTCATCACTTCTGTGGGTCAAGAATTTGGAATAATCTATGTGAGTTTTGATTCAGGACTATTTCAAGACTGCAGTCAGCTGTTGGTTGGATTGAAAGTCTTCTGAAGCTTTCACTAGACCTAGAGCATATGTTACTAGGGTGGTACATTCCTATGGCCTGGAAGTGGATAGGAAATCTCATTTCTTTTACATGTGGGGTCTCCACAGTACCACCCATCTGTCCTATGGTATGGAAGCTAAGGTACCAGTGCATAAATTCCAAAATTTTTATGGCCTTGCCTTAGAAATCTCAAACCTTCTTCACTTCTACTGTATTCTCCTGTTCTCAGAGACCAGCCCTGGTTACTATGCAGGATATTATTTAAAGGTGTGAAGTTTATTACGGACCATTTTGGAGGTTAGTTACCACCGTCTTGTGTGCACAGCATGTTTCTCTCTCTGGGGAGATGTCTCTTCTGATTCCTAATCTATGCCTTTACATTTACAAAATTATGAAGCAGACCTATTGCAGAGAATCAAATGTCACTCTAAGCAATTTTTATTCCCATGTGGAAATAAACAGATTGAAAAAATTAACTGTCTTAATCATATAATGAGAATACAGGGAAGTTGTCTCTACCTTTCTGTTGCTTCCTGAGTTCCTGCTTTTTTCACAACCTGAGTATTCATTTCTTCCAGAATTTTCCATCTTCTTAGGTAAATCAGAGAATTTTTTTCTTCATCTTCAGAAATTCCTAAATATGTACTTTCCATATGTTTCCCTCTACCATTCCCAAGGATGAAATAGAATGTGTGTTATGTGGAAAAGAAAAAGTCAGGAAGCCATTTTGTGTTGTGTTTCTTGGTCTCTCAGGCAACCATATTATTTTGCTCAAGGAGTCATATGGTACCCGAGGTTGACTTTGGAGACCTGCACTTGAGACATCTTCTAACTCTTCATTAGTTAGCTTCTGCTATTATAGACTACATTCGTTACAAATCTGGGCTTATTAGTAGAAATCATATTCATAGAAATGTGTTAACTTAAAAAACATTTAAATCTCATAATTTAGTTCTATATATTAAAAGTCAAAATATATCTCTGTCTTACATATTACTATATGCTATTAATATTTCATTAAATATCTTGAAAGAAATAAAAGTCTTTTGTAAAGGTCTGACAGTCTCATATCCTGAAAGATCTGTACATACCAAAGTGTACAAAAAGTTTCCTTTGTTAGAGAATTTAGTTCATGTATATCCATTTTAAATGATCCAGTCTTTTGATTTTATTATTATACACCATGAACACCAGCATCTAAAAAACACCTTTCTCAACAGGAATTATATCTTATTAGTTTAGTCCTCAAAGCTAATAGAAATAGACATTGTGTGCCAATCTTTTTACCCTCTGAAAAACAAGCTTAGGGGAAGAAGGGATACAATTATGTGTGGGAAGGTAAAAATAAGGATAATAGCTTCTGGCACATGATTAACTAAAAGTGCGTGTGTGGGTGTTCAATATACCATCAGCTGAGAAACAACCAGCACTATTCATCCAGGATGTTTCCTAAGCATTTCTTCAGATGAATTAATGTTTTGAGGTCTTTTCCTGCAATGATTAATTGGTATCTCAGTATGGTATTCCATGTAAATGAATCACATGAACATGATGAATCAGGGGCTTACAACATAAAAGCTACTGGGACCATAGTTTATTTGAAGATGTGATTTTAGTATATACTTAGCAGAAAATAAAAGCTGCTTGTCACTGTTCAGCTGCATCCTGAATTTTGCTGTAGGTATTTATAGTCACCTGAAACACCCATGCACACACAGGTATACATAAGAACTTTTGTAGGGAATAGCAGCCTTCTTTTACTCCTAGCTGGGTTTTTTGACCATTTCACATGTGTAATGATTATATGATGCTTGTGATTAATTTGTGTATGAGCAAATTTGTGAAATACCTGTGACCGTACATACATGTGCATATTTGTTTGCATGCTTTGCTCTCTGTATGGGGTTTATATGGATCTTTGTGTATGTGTGTCTTGCTACATGTCCTCCTTATTAACTTAGTTACCAATTTTATTCCATACTCACTAGTTACTACTTTCTCACATCTTTAGTATTTTGTTACTCATCCTATTAGTTCATTCATATAGGGTTCACATAACCCTTTCCAATCATGTAAATCCTTCTTATCTTATTTATTTTTACTACTGTTTCAATACTTTTTTTTGCAATACTTTATGTTTTCAGATGAATAGATTCACACCCAAATCAGTGTGTACAGCACACTGCCCACACCGCTAGAGTTTTAGTGCCAGTCACCGTTATCCTTTTTAGTCCCCACTTACCATCTGGTAACCACAATCTTGAATTCAAATTCCTGAAAGTTTTGTTGCATTTCGTTTGTTTGTTTTTATATTACATCTATGAGTAAAACTGTTCTGTATTTTTCTTTTTCTTTCTGGCTTGTTTTGCTTAGCTTGATCACCTCACGTTCTATCCAGGTTGTTGCAGAAGGGAAGATACTATCTTTTTTAATAGCTGAGTAGAATTCCACTGAGTATAAATACTACATCATTACCCAGTCATCAATCAATGGACACTTGTGTTGATTCCATGTCTTGCTCTTATGAATTGTGCTGCTATGAACATCGGAGTGCAAATATCTTTTCTGAGTAGTGTTTTCTTTCCTTTGAATCTATACCTGGAAGCAGAAAGGCTGGGTCAAATGTTATAAGCCTTTCTTAGAGTAAATGACTATTTGAGAATTCAGAGTCACTTCCCTTTCTTTCCTGTCTTCCAAACTGCTTCTGTACTTTACAAAAATGTCTTCACTACTCTGGGTGACATCTTCTGACACATTCTCCTTATTTGAGAGTAGAAGAGCAAAGAGAAATAATTGATATTTTTATGGTAAGAAGATATAGATCAAAGTGATATATGAATGACAGCTTTTGACACATGATTTTAGAAGTTATATCAAAGCAATATATTAATGTATTCACAGAGCCTTTACTGATTTTTCTTTTGTGTACAGGTAGTATCTGGGCAATACTTAACAGTAATAATGGTACGTAACTTCACATTTTGCTGGAAGTTGTGCTAAAGGGAAAATACTAAATAAGGGTTTTATTTCACTAATAGGAAGATACCTTTCAAAAGACAGTTCTGGTGGAAAGAGCACTGACTTGAGATTATCTGCACAAATTCAAATATTGACTTCTCCACTCGGTAGCCAGAACTTTACTTTAGAATGATATTTTTCTCTATAAAGCAACTGTTTTCCTTGCCTTTTTAATTTTCTCTTATCCCACTTGGAGCAGATCAATTTATGTAGGTTACATGAACCCATGCTCTTTTTTGTTGCATCACTTATTCCATTTAAAATTTCATATTTATTGTGTGACTAGTGCTGGTTACTCTTACTCACTGTTTTTCTTATCATTGATTCCCTGTGCCTCTCACAGTTTCTGACACATTTTATAAAAGGCTGAATCATCGAAAACAAAATTTCAGCCTTATTCTGGCAATCATTGCACAATATAGATGCATATCTTGTTATCATGTTGTGTACTGTAAATGTACACAGTTGTATACGTCAATTACACCTTAATAAAACTGAAAAATAAAAATAGGAAAGAAAATAAAATTTAACCATTTGTAAAATGAAGATAATAGGTTAGCCTGTGTATCAACTGAAAAATGTGCAAGAAGCTTTACAAATGCTATAAAATATAGGGTAATTATAAATAACTAAGAGAAATGCTATTCATTTGGTCACTAGAGAAGAATTGGCCAGTGATATGAGCATGAAGTTAGCTTTAAGATAAATAAGTATGTATTTTTTCAGAAAGAAAACAATGAGAAAAGTATGTATCTCTATCTCTATCTGACTAATGAAGTCTAAAAGGGGATTTGAAAAGAAAGTCTCTTCTTTCCTCTATCTTCACTTTTAGCTGCAATATATAGTTAAAATTCCTTTAACAATTTTTTGTTTTCAGCTCATGATTGGTTATCATTGGCTCATTAATCTGTTTTTATTTCTATTTCTTGATTTGACAAGTTGAGACAGACTTTACTGAGTTTAGATCATCAAACTAACTCTCACTTTGCCCTTGCTAGTACCTAATTATTATGTGTAATCTTTATGATTCTTCAAGCGTTGTATTTATGACTTTAAAAAACAGTCTTCAAGATTTTTTTCTTGATTCACATAATTAACAAGTACTTGTTGACCTTATATTACATATGATAAAAATGTAGGATACATCTATTTTCCTCAATTCTCCTGGCCCTTTCTATGCCCTAAATTCTGTCAGTCATTGTACTGTTTGATATTGTTAATTTACACTGTTTTATTTCTTTCAAATTTTGTTATCTGTTTTTTCACTAAAGTTTGTTTTTAAAAATTGGAAGTAAATCATACTCATAAAATATTATATAACTAGGGTGACTATTATGCATATATCATATTAAAATATATAAATATTGTTTCAGTTAAAGTTCTGTGAAGAATCATTGAAAAGGGGACACAGTCTTATAAAATTTAAACCAGGCCAAAAAAAAAAGAACATTCCAGGTTCAAAGTCATATTATATTTTTATGTTCAACAAGTGATCTGTGTAGTTCTCTACAGCTTTTACTTCTCCAAAGAGTTTCTAATTATTTTTCTTTTTACTCTGGCATCAGAACATACCATAAGTCTGGTCATATTGGTGTAATATAATAAAATCTTAATAATTCAGATTAGTATTCCATTGAATGGACTCCATCCCATCTTCACCTTATGGAATTTTTTTGTAGGAACGCTCTGAGTTTCTATTTTCATTTGACTTGATCTCATAGAGATTTCATTGCATAATCACAATGAATCCAAGTGTGCTCTCTTTCTTGATCTCCTTTTTCATTTTTTGGGACTACAAGCAAGGTTTTTGAATGTTGCCTGAAAACTGTTAATCATTCTTAATCTTAAAGATCTAAAAATGTTTTTAATTTGTCCTCATATTTGATTGCATTTCCTAGGTACAGAATTCCAGGTTCAAACTAATTTTTCCTTAGAAATTTCAAAGTCTTTGTCATAGTGCCTCCTAGTCTTTTTGGCTAGTAAGAAACTGGATGTCAGTCATAGTCATCGTCCTTTGTAGGTAATCAGGATTTCTTTTGCAAAGATTGTAAGCATATTCTTTTCATCGGGGGGTGAAATTATACTGGAATATGTGTCTATAGTTTACTTTTCATTCACATTTTTGGAACAAAGTATGATCTTTCATTCTGGTATCCTTTACTCATCAAATATATTTTAAAATTTTAAAAAGTATTTCATTTTATGTTCTTACTTTTCTTAGCTATTCTGCATCTTATATTGATTCTGTTTCCTTGCTTTAATAATATGTAAAATTTTGTTTTATGCTTCATGATTATTTGTTTATTAATTATCAGTAAATGTTTATTGAATGCCTCTTAAATAAATTTTGATCCCTAAGCTCTGTAAATACAATAGGTAGCAGGCAAAAATTCTTCTCCTTACATTATAGAGACAAATACACCTTAGTTTAGGTTTTCTAGGAGATTTTCTCAGTTCTTTTTTGACAAACACAAATTTTATACTGATCTATGTTTATATTGTTATTTTTCCTTCAATTGTAGTTGTTAACTGATGTTATATTTCTAATATAAAAATATTTTCTTTCCTTATATTTTGTATTTATTATTGTCTCCTAATTTTATGGTTTTAATATCTACTTGAATAGCATCAAAATTGTTAATATATCTATTTCTTACAAAAACTTTAAGAGATGTGATGTGAAAGTTTTACAGGTACACATGAAGAGTCAGAATGATCATGGATGAAAGTGAAGACAACTAACTAGACAGCTACTCTTTTAGTGTGGAAGATGATATGTGGCTGTGACATAA
Organism: Solenodon paradoxus; assembly: GCA_004363575.1. Taxonomy (NCBI): domain Eukaryota; kingdom Metazoa; phylum Chordata; class Mammalia; order Eulipotyphla; family Solenodontidae; genus Solenodon; species Solenodon paradoxus. Next base: position 247,836 of record RJWH01000166.1, read on the forward strand.
TATGGGACAGAATAGATGGGTAATGAGTACTCCATTCCTTCCTCTCTATCAGCAGAACATGCATAAACACCAGGGCTCATTATCTTTCTCTAAGCAATGTTCTTAAATACAATCCTCTTAAATACAATGTACATTGAATATATAGATCACACTCTCCCTCCTTCAAGCCATTATTCACACTCAAAAAACTGTCTGGAATACATTGAGGCAAACATATGATCCAGGTGGGTCTGAAGAGCAGTGGTTTGTCAAGGGTGCCCCAGGAATCACAACGTGTGTCTGGTTATTAACAGTAAGCTGGAAGCCAGTGTGTGATCAGTACACAAGGTGGATGATACACTTTTTGATGGCGGAAAGGGCAGACTAAACATTTTGGGGAGCCACACTGCTATGGTGTTCAAAGTGGCAAGAATGATCTTTCATCTCCTAATCCATGTGCTTATTATGGTGAGGGTGTGTCACACCATCTGATGGACTGGCTCTGCAAATCTCTGCTGTAGAAATGTGTTCATCATGAGTATTCTAAGTGTAGATGACTGAGGTTTCTGTGACTAGAGGGAGCTAGATACAAGGACAGCACTAAATATTGGGCTGGAATTCTAGCGTATCTACATTTAAGTCATTTTCAAATCTGAGGGAAACAGTTATGAGGCAGACAGTACTACCTAATACAAGCAGTTTAAGTTTGGTATAGGTTGGAGCTCAATGCTGAGAGTATATATATATACATATGTATGTATACATAATTATTTTATTATCACAAATATATAGTATATAAATTTATAGTATCTATTTATATCTATCACTTATCTCCTCAGTACTGAGTACCCAAAGTACAATAAAATTAACACATACACACACACACACACACACACACACACACACATTTCTACCAGGAAGGAACAATCTCGTGATGTAGGGTGATATGGAAGTGACTATGTAATTAGAGGGACATGGAATCTAGTTACAGCTGTAGGACCTAGGAAAATGGAAACCTGATTTGAATTTCTTACCTTATTCAACAGAAACTTTCAATAAGGAGGAAGAAAACCCAGAATCTGTTCCCTAATAAAGATTTGGAAAACCAAGATTTTTTTATAAGACCTCAGCTCATTGGCTAACTTCTGAATTCTGTCCAAGCCTAAATGAATAATTTCCCTGCCAATGGTACAGTGCTCCCAGGCATAGTTATTGGAAGAATTTTCCTTGCCAATGATTTACTGCTCAGGGTGGAAGAGCTAGTGACACTGTCAGTACTAACTTCATTATTAAATGTCAGTCTTAGGTTTATAGACATTACTTGGGAGACATGCTCCCTATCACCCACCTCACTGAATATGTTAGAGAAATCACGTCACTGAAGCCACAAGTCCTGTTACTTGGCTAGATGACCTGCTTCAGCCAGCCTTCAATTATTTGTCTGAGTATCATGCTGGCTGTGGTTGGGATTAATGTATGTATATGACAACAGGTTAAGAGATGAAGCTAGCAGGAACAGAAATAGAGTCCTGGTTACCATGGCAACAGGTCGAAGTTGATGAAAGTGATTTACTAAGACTTTTTTTGAAAGTTTGATTTTATCCTCAGATAATCTCTTGATTTCTAGTGTGCTCCTGTGTTTGCTCATATTGGGATTTCCTTTTTGGCATAAGAAAGTCTCCTTTTCATGTCTAAGGATATGAGTTATTTGTTCATGTTTTGAATGGTGATTGGTTAACTTAGGTAACTGGTATACCTATTTTTATGAAGTTAATGAAAATGAATTTAGAAATATAAAAGGGCCGATAATTCATCAAATGATGCATACTACCTTAAATATAATATCCTTATTTAGGAAATAGCTAAATATAAAAATGGTGTGCTATGCTATTTTTGAATGTCACTCTCGTCACCATTATTTTGATTGATCAAATTTCTTTGAGGAAATAAACCCCTCTATAAACCCTTGAGGTCATCATATATATTGATAAGCTCCAACAGAGAGAAGGATATATTTGTTTAAATATAGGTTTAGATTAGATAGAATCTCTGTCATCAGAAGATTTACAGCATAGTAGATCTAATTATCTTTCAGTAACTTTGGAAAATGTCAAACCCGGCATCACTTTAGCACCAAGAGCTAATATTAAATAATGAAGATGGTTTATTACAAAATTCCCATGAATAACATTTTAACTTCTTTTACAAAGATTTTTGAGACACACATAGGACTGAAAAGGAGCAAAATAAATATGAGCAGTTTTATGACATTTCCTTCCACCTTGCCATAAGAGATGTGCCCCATTTATAGTCCTTTAAACTCTGGCTTTAAAATAATGTGCTGCTGTATTTTATTTGCTCCTTTGTATGCTTGGGGATAAAATAACAATATCAAAGCAGTAAATATTACACAGGGGATATTGATGGATGCTGTACTAAACAGAAAACTATAACTCACTTTTCCTATTCATCCAGGAATATTGGAAAACAAATCACACAGAAAGGGGAGGGAGTTATGTGAGAGGGATAAATTGAAAAAATATTCAGTTACATTTTTTTCTTTTAGGTAATCTTTCAAAAGACTTTATTTTCTTTGTATTTTTTCACACGTGACACTTCTATAAGTTAGTATTAGATTAAGAATCAAAGATAACTATTACAGACACTGATGTTAGTCCTCCAGATGTCACGAAAGGTAATTCTCTGTAGTCATTCTTTCTTACTTCATTTAAGGTGCAAATAACTTTCCTGATCTTGCTCTCTCTCATGATTTCTTCTCTTTAGTAATTGCAGAATATTTTTGAGGCACACTGTATCAACACGCAATAAAAAAAAAAATCAGTTGCTCATGACAGATATTTGACTGCCAATCTGTCTTACACTGTAGCATATTCTCTCATTTTTTCTCATTTTATGTTGATTTTTTTCTTTTTCTCTTCCAAGCTTATTTAAAAAAACATACCATGTGTAATTTACTTTAAACATATTATTTTAATTAAATAGTGATATATAAATATGCCTAATTGTGATAGCTTATCTAGATTAGTATTGCAGAATTCTGGGTTTTCCTAAAATTGTCATGTGTTTCTATAACCCTTGGTGCCACTCCTGGAATATATGATAAAAGTGTTTATTTTTATTTATATCTGTTCATGGTTCTAAACTAAGGACTGTGTCAATAATATGTCATAAACAGTGGCATTTCTTACTGCATGTATTCTTTAAGAAAATGATTGTCAGGATTTATATGACCAGGACCCATTTCCCTGCCCCAGAGAACAACTGACTCACTGTGACAAGGGTTCTGGTAATGAAGAGATAGGGCCTCATTCTAGGAACTGTTCCTTTTCCCAGAATCCAGTCTAATGAATTCTCTGAGACACCTTCATGAAAGAAGTCCCACAAGAATACTGTGGTTTTCTCTATAGACATACATACCAAATATTCCCTAGCAGACTGATACTTTACTGAAAGCAGTTATATTCCATTTAAAACAACATGATTTCTCTATGGCTGCACTAAAATACCCAGTATGAAGTCTCAATCTCTCTCTCTCTCTTTGAGGGTGAATTGATAATTTATGTAAACATTATCTTCTTTGGCGTTCTCTTTAGTATTAAAAATCAGTATCTGAAGCCTTTGTATATTTAAATTTTCAGCACCACGTTTTGTCTGGCTATATTTTGTTTCTGACACCAGAATCAGTATAGTTGATTTATATTCAAGTAATCACTTTAAGTCTGCTTAATGCTGCCCTATCATATGAATTTATGTAACTACATTCTAAACACCACTATGATCCAATTGACAGCTGAAATTTTTATTGCTCCCTGACTGACAACTGTATATCCACCCTAAATTTGTTACTGTAGGGCCACTCTTACTTTGCTCTACCCTTGTCAGAATTTGCTCTATGTAGTAATAAATCAGAAGTTTTACATATACAACTGCTTTTAAAAAATTATTAGGATTTATTGAGTAAAATGATGCTCAGCTGTAACAAGTACATCATAATACTATGCATCATCAGTTTTTCAGATATTAGCATCTCTGAAATTAGTCTTCATGTTATAAACAATGGAAACTTAGACTTGATTAAAAAATGGTATCATCTACCAGCCTTCAATGTCTTCGAGAATTCTATGTCTAAAATCCAAAGACTGAATTAATCCAGTTATTTTAGAGAATTGAATTATATAATATAAAGTATCTTCTTTCTTTAAATGAAACGTCACATCATTATGGAGATACTATAGTTGTTAGTGAAATCCCAAGAGCAGTTAGACTTTAGTCAATAGGATATAAATTAGACTTGAGTAAAAAAAAAATCTAATTTTCAAGTTCCAGTCAGTCAAAGATAATTAGAATGGAATTGCCAACATTAAACATACACTATCACAACTGGTACACTATTGTTATACACTGACAGATGTTTGGAAAAGTTGTAAATAACTTTTATTCAAATGGGAAAGTGTCAAAGTAGACTGTTTTGATTTAAAAAAGAAGGTGATGACCAAAATAGTTTAATATATTTGACCAGTATAAAAGTTTGAGAAAAGACATAGACATCTTGTTAAACTCACATACATATCCATTTTATGTTGAAACCACTTGATCAGAACAAATTGTAATAAAAAAGGCTGAAAGGGTGCTCTTCAATCCCTCTGGCTCTTTTCAGTGAGTGACCTTGTAGTCCACTGTTGGTTGCACAATTATGAGAGTCTGAGAGCACAAGCACTATGTGTTCTGCCAGCATTCTGAGGTAGAGGAACTCTATCTGCTTAACCCTCAGTACACAGCATTCTGCAGAGTTAGCATCAACTGTGGCTACAGCTGATGACATTACCCAGTAAATCATGTTCCACACATCAATCAAGACAGAACCATTTTTTAAAAGAGAGGTCTATCTTGGACTTGACAAGCCTGATAAATCAAATCTAGGTTTCACAGCCAAGAGTGGATTCGGTGAAACCACAGGAAGCCAAGAATTGGGTCAAAGAAGCTATAAAGATAAATTAACCTTGTTTTCAAATTCATAGGTATGCTTTAGAGCCCCAGTTTTTGGAATTTAATAATCTTTTAATTACTATATATAACCAAATTAGAAGGAAAATAACACTACAAATTTAAACAGACCATAGAGTCTGAGATTAGTTCTTCTTTATCATTTGGGCCCAAACAAGATAAAATGAATTGTTCTGAACTTGAAAGTAAAAAACAAAACAAAAAACTGATCATGGAGGTGTAGAAAAGCCCTGTCATTTTGGTCCATCAAGGAATGGGCTGCACTTGGCTATCTGTGGCTTTATGGAGCCATATTCTTGTTCAGCTGTCCACTCTACCCAATCCTTTTTCCAAATGTTCTAATATTCACCCTGTGTGCCAAACTCTCTCTGTGTCTTCTTCAGGAAGACCATTGAATTAAGTGACCTTGAAATCATATGGCAGAAATGTTGAGGCCTACTTATTGGGGTAGTTGGAGAAAAGGTAAATATACTATTAATTTGTCCTTGAACCTCCTACTTCTGACTTTAAGGGAAGTGATTTTGACTATGGGAAGCTTCTTTGTCAGGACACATATATGCCATTGCTCTTAGCAATTAATATGATATGACTTAGTTGCACAGGATTTCTGCATGCTGTGCTTTGTTCTCATTCTTATGAGGGAAGTCCAGAGTGTTGAAGGTGAGTCAAAATGTGCTATCCAAAAGTACATCATAGTAATCTATTCTCTGATGGGAATACTTTTAGTGAAAAGAATTTTTCTCTTTTCTCAAATTTCCAGTCTCTAACAATTGTCTTGTAAATAGCTCCTCTCCAACAAAGGTTAACTATTAGAAATGGAAATGGAGACACATCTCTTATAGCTTCAATTACTTTTAAGTCCTGATCAGAGGACTAGAAATATAATTTATTTGGTAACTTCAATTTTCTTAGTTTTGTAAAATGAAATAATAAGTATTAGGAACAGGACACATTCCTCTTGCCAGATATATTTAGAAGGAGAACTATTACTGAACTCTGATTTTATCAGTGTAATTTTTCTATTATCCTTGAAGAAAAATCAAATCAACAAAAAAACCCACAATGAAATTACCAACTTGCTCTACCATTTTCTCCTAAATCTAAATTTTATATAAAATCTTGCTCTACCATTTTCTCCTAAATCTAAATTTTATATAAAATCATAAAAGAGAATTTAGTTACATAGCCAGTAAAGTAAGCTTTCCCATCCTCCATCATACACAGCCTCTCACTTACCAGATGTGCTTTCCAAAGAACAAGTAGAAGAGATCACTGAGGTGAACAATTATAAAATTTTACTCACCTTTTATGGAGAAGGGTGACTTCAATTTTGATAGAAGTAAATGCTTCCTACTCGAACCTTAGATCCAGACATCCCTTTAGTCAGTTATTTTCCTTAGTCCTCTGATAAAATTCTTTTTTCCCCTAATTTTGCATGAGTATTAAGTGATTTTTTTAAATCTATCTCCTACTCATTCTTAATCATTGATTATCAATCTACTTTTGGGAGAGAATGACAGTTAATTTACTTTGTCTTCTCTTGCCTCACTTTTCCATTGAAACAGTCCCTTTTTTACTCTTACCATTATAATTCATTGGTTTAAAAGCATTTATCATATTAATATTTGTATTGAATAATATTTTTTGTTCATGGGATTCATCAGTTGGCTAAAACATTGAAAGAATCCTAGTCATACAAGAAGTCACTACTTTGGTAAGAGCAGTATTGAAAGAAGGGGTAACTTTGGAAAGTAGATGAGGGTGTTCTGGGGTTGTGATGGGTTTTCCATAGACTTCATGGAGTATGTATAGAAGCAGGCAAGTTTGTATAAAGTCATGTCCAATAATTCTAACCAAAACTTTAATGGTACAAGCAACTGCGAGAGTACTTCTCAGGTTTATTTTTATTTGAAGAAAGTCAAAGGAAGAGAGAGTATCATGCCAGATTAAGTAAAATATTACACTGGCCACAAAGTGGAATGTCAGCATTAATATTTGAAACTGATATAACTTTATTTAAAGGAAAAGTATTATGTTAATTAAATGATCTCCTAAAAAAGTAAATAGGAGAAAAAAATGATTGTTGATCCTTTAATATCTTGTATACACAGTGAACTTTCAATCACTATATTTTTAAAATGTCAGCTTTGCTGGTGGTAAACTTCATACAAAATATACAGATGTGGCTTTGCAATGATGAACACCTTAAACTATACACTGTTCTGATGGATTCATTGTACTTAGCAGGTAGTTGAGTCAACAATCTGGATTATCAGACAGTTTTTGTGACATGAACACCTTAAACTATACACTGTTCTGATGGATTCATTGTACTTAGCAGGTAGTTGAGTCAACAATCTGGATTATCAGACAGTTTTTGTGACGGTCATAGTTGTAGTAAAAATCTTTTGGGGAAGAGATACTGTAATGCAGATGCATTATAGAGTGGGAGTCCTTCCAAGAATTATTAGAATTAATATGACTCTTGCTTATATGTGTTACAGACTATGACTTAGGATCAAAAAACCAATCTTAGAAGTTTTATACTTTTTAAATAAGGTCATTATATCTATCATCATGGATTAATAAATAAAAAATGACATTTTTAATAATCCTAAAGTTTATCTAGAAGTAGGAAGTTCTTATTTTAAGTCTTCTTATTCATAGCTTCTTAAAATGCCAATGTGTACTCCGGAATGAATAATATATAAGACCACATCACCTTAAAACTCATGAATACAGAGAGTCCCTGACTTTCCATGTTCTAATTATGATATTTTAATGTTGTGAAAGTGACAACCATTCATTAGGAACTGTGCTTTGAATTTTTAATGAAGGCATTCTATTTTTCACTTTGAGTATAGAGACCAAAAAATTAATTAATATCTGTTTATAATACATTGTGATATTGTACATCTTAAACCTACATTATTTCATAATGCAATATTCTTTAAATAAAATTTTGAAAAGTAAATTCAGAAAATAAGTTGAGGTACTTAATACTTTGTTATAAGCTTTGTGTTACCTGATTTTGCCTAATTACCAGCTAATTAAGTGTTCTGAGTATGTTTAAGGTAGATTAGAGTAAGCTAAAGTTAAGTGCGTGAAATGCATTTCAACTTAAGGTATTTTCAGTTTTTATGGATTTATCAAGACATAATCCCATTTTAAGCTATGGATGCTTTGTACTTTTTATATCAACTTTCTTTCATGTGGCGAAGTTCAATGACTTAATGAGTGAAGGGCATAAGAAAGCCAAGCAATGGCAGAAAAGTGCTCAGAGAACAGGATTGCAGGAGTGCAAATATAAAGGGTCAAGATATTCCTTGACAGATAAATAATAGCATGAAGACCCTGAATTACAGTTAGGGAAGCAGGAGTCCAGTGGGGATGGACATGAGAAAGGACCTTGACAGAAGACAATCAAAATTGGTAGAAAGTGCTAAAATAAGTGACTTTATGACCTGGTGCTATTTCTGGAACATGGCTTAACATATAAATTTTCATATATATATATCATATATATAAATCAAAAACAACTTTCCTGATTATTATTTGTGTGAAATAATGTACCTTGAAGCATATTAAATTCTTATGCTATATATAAATTAATAAATGTTAACGATGATAATGATTGTCTTAAATTGTTTCTGAGATCTGAATGATATATAAAGCAATTAACTTAAGAATTAAAGCTAATTACACTACTGAACATTTGAGGACAACAGCAGATTCCATGAAAAAAAACTCAATGTTATCTACTACCTCTACCAAGTTTAGTTCTATTTGAGTCACTTGATTTTTTTCATAGTGGAAACTTGGACAGAAGCTCTGCCTGAAAGGTTGAGATAGAGAAAGTCAGGAATCAGCAAACTGTTGACAGTACAACTAAATATCACATGATCTCTGCAATGTTTTCTTGATTCTCCAGGCCTGAAATCCAGGTCCTCTATTTACCTTAAAAATAATTTAAATTTTTATTTTATTGCAGTAAGAACACTTAAGTGAGATTTATCTTTAATATATCTTTATACAATATCAATAACTATAGGCACAATTTTGTCCAACAGTTCTCTAGAACTTGCATGAAACTGTCTGTACTTTGCTTGGCAAAGGACCAATTGCCTCTGCCTCACAGCCTCTGGTAACCACAATTCTACTTTCTGCTTCTATGATTTGACTATTGTAAAGAATTATTAATGCCATATTTGTTTGTGACTGGTTTATTTCATTTAGCATAATGTCTTTGAATTCATACAAATTGCAGGATTTCCTTTTGTTTAAGGTTGAACAAAATTTTGTTGTCATATATGCCACACTCTTTTTCCAGTCTTCTATTGATGGATGTTTGGATTGTTTTCCCATCTTGACTATCGTAAATAATTTTGCAGTAAATACTGGAGTGCTAACATCTTTTCAAAAGCTTAATTTCAATTATTTAGGACAAATACCTGGAAGCGGGATTGTTGCATCAGAGGTCATTCTATTTTTATTTTTATGATGAACTCCCTTATGGTTTTTCACAGCAACTGCATTTTGCATTCTCACCAAAAGTATCCAAGGGTTTCCGTTACTCCACTTCCTCATTCCTCACTAACATTTATCATTTTTTAAATAATAAACATCCCCTGTATAAGTTGATATCTAGTTGTTATTTTGATGTGCATTTTCCCTGTTATCTAGTGATGTTCATCATTTTTCCATATGCCTGTTGGACGTGTGCGTATCTTTGGTTAAAGGAAGATTGGCTGACAGCGTGGACCTGGTGACTTCAAGGAAGGTATGAAAGCTAATTGCCTAGAGTCTGGAAAGTTGGGGGCTGTTCCCAACATATCACTGTGGTTTTTCACTAATACAATTTGCTCTCAATTATCACTTCTAATCTGTCCCTACTCAGTCTTGAAAGTTAAGGAAATGAAATCCTTATTTGAGCATATGTGTTGTTGTTTAAACCTGTATCTATAAACTAGAAACTAATGTGTATGCATGTGCATACATATTAGATTTCCTGACTTAAATGCCTTAATTTCTAGAAAAAGCAAGACTTATGCTAAGTCCAAAACAATAAATGTCTCTAATCCTACACTTAACCCTCTTATTACTTCTAAATATTCTTTCTATGAGTATTACTGAACCCTAAACAGTGGTAGCACCAAAAATGACTACGTGGTTTTCTTTGATCTATAACTGTAATTTGTGTCTATCCATTTCTACTTACTGAAGAAAGCCAAAAATAACTTCTCAAATTCAGAAAGTCAGTGTTCCAGAAAGCTCTTTTCTAGTCAATATATTGTCTTATCTATTAATGTTAATAATATTAAATTTCAAGTTATGCTTTTTCCCATCTTCAACTAGAGATATTTCCTCTTGCATTTTGTATAAGAAACTTTTTAAAAAACAGATTTATGTGTGGGTTGAAAATTGCTTAGTGTTTAGAAGCATACACTATTTTCGGTGCATATGTAGCAGTTGTTTTATTTTTTATGGAAAGATGCAGGTAGGAGTGTAGGTGAGGAGGCAGGCAGGCAGGAAGAGAGAATAGGAAGAGGAAGAAGTTCTTCATTTATTTTATTCAGTTGCTCATCTTGATTGGTTCCCTGGCCTGGGTCTTGAGCCAGGGACCTTGGGGTGTATGTAGACTCTACCTGGTTTAACCCGCTAGGCCACCAGGATACATCATAGCAGTTTTCATAAATATGATTAAGAATTAATATCATCTTTGTCCTCACTATATATTGCTTTGAAATATTTTTACCAGAATGAGAGATTTTTATTCCCAAGTAGCAAACTGACCTTCCCCACTGACTACAGATGATTATTGATTTTCATTTCTTGTAGCAAGTGAAGGGCAGGGGCTCTGAATCTAGAGTATGTGGATTTGAATCCAACTTCTGCCATTCATTAGTTCAGGACTGAGAACTGATAAACAACTGTGTGGTTCTCTCTGTTCTGATTGTCATTGCCTAAGTTGCCATTATTTATTTATGGTAGCAACTCTGAACAGCTGTATGAAGTTGGATGTTAACATCATTCGTAAGTGCTTCATTGGGCTGTTGTGAGAATTAAATTTGTAAATACCTGTAGAGTGTTTTAAAAGTTCCCATCACAGACTAAGTGCTTAATACATGTTACTTGTCACCGTTTTAAAATTCCCTTTGGTTTCTTCTGTTCTATTCCTCTATCTCTCACTTTCTCCATGCTCTTCCTGAAAGTTTGTTCCCACAAAATGTGAGTATAAAGAAAAATGAGGTGAGAAGAGAAAATGTGAGTGTAGGGATACTAATGGGATGTTATTTCAATTGTCAGTTTATGAAGTAATAAAGAAGAGCTTTATCTAAGGTAGTAAATATAAAGATGGAAAGCAAAACTTAATGATAGCAGCTGATAGTCATTGAGCATTTACAATGTACTGGGCACTGTTTTAAGTGTTTTCTTAAATTCATTCTGCCATAGATTTTGTTCTAATTATCCCTGCAACAACTTATGAACACTAGATTTACTGAGGTTAAATAATTTGATATCAAACCAGTGACAGACTTAAAATTTTAGCCCAGATATTTGAGAATACCAAACGTAGTATGTGTGTATACATATACATAAATATATTTTTTTCCGGACATTGGACTTAAAAAATCTAGACAGTCTGAGTCAATATGGCTTGAGTTATTTGGAAAAGCTGTCAGAAGATTATATTTTAATTTTTGGTTTATTGTTTCAATAGCCAGAGTGAAGATTTTCATCAGAAGCAGCTTCCTTTTTTGATCTCTAAAACCTATAGGAGTCTTATCAACAACAGAACACCAAGTCAGCAATAAAGGAGGACTCATTAGCCTTATCTCTGTAAACCGGCTCAACCACTAGATATCTTGAGGTGTTCCATATTATTTTATCTGGGCCCAAGATGGTAAATAGCAAAACTGCCCTTTACAAATAACTCTTTTTCATCTTTGCTGCTTCCTCGTCACTAGTAACTGAGGAAATTAAAGCCTGCTTGCTTTTGCTCTGTGGGAGAAGGAATGACAGGTACCTTTTATAAATGATCCCCTTCTATGCACACAAAAAATGTCACTTCTAAACATAATTTACAGCAACTCGCACTGTTTCCCTGAATTCACATATTAGTTAAATCAGTCATGGAATTCATATATCAGGGGTTGATGATAAACTTGAATTTGGTTGATATAATTTTTCTTGATTAAGATATCAGAAAGGGAGTAAGTTTGGGAAACAAAAATTTCTAACTTGATTCCTAGCTTATAGGGATCAGAAAACATACTATATACTCAATGGTTTAGAAGGAAAACCAAACACATAGTTACACCTACAAGCACAGATGTTACACCTATATTAAAATTCATACTTTCGCGTATCAGTTGTATTAAATTGCATTTGCAAGCTTTAAATAAACTCACAGTCTAACATTTTATAAAATGTCAAGGTCTCACAGGTAAATTTTTTTCTAATCATCAACTCCTTTCAACACAATGCATATTTTTTTCCCCTATAGATTTGGTACATTTCCCCTTGCATTAAATATAAAAGATTCACTTTAAAAAAAAATCCATAGTTCAACCATGTTTGCTGCCTAAATATTTTTGTAAGTTTTATTATGTAAATATATATCAAAGGCCAACTATGTGTACTTTCTAAATCACCGTAAGGAAAGCAATGATAAAAACAAAGTTCCTCTGCCTACTGATGTTACATTCTAGTGAGGAAGGACACACACTAAACAAGCGAGCAAATATTGTCATGGTGATAAGATCTATGACAATGAAGCAGAACAAAAGTGTTAACTGTCAGAATGCTATTGCATATTGTGGGGAGTGCTTCTGTGGTTAAGAAAGTCTTCCTTGAGAAACTTCTTCACCAACTGGTTAGAAATAAACCGAGTTACCTAAGACGGAACTCTCCTCAAAAGATGACATTTCACAATGATGGCAATAGAAAGAAAATCAACACATAATCATTAGTAGAGCTTGGACAAAAATTCCATGTTTACCTCCAGCATGGTGAGTTCTGTTTCTGCCTACACTTGAACTCTAGTGGTCTGTTTCACCCCTGGCCAAAATTTTTCATAGAATAATATAATTATAATCCAATAAAAAGGAATACCACAATATAGGTGAACCTTGAAAATATGCTAAATGAAAAACCAGTCACAAGTGACTACGTATTATATGATTCCACCAATATAAAATGACTAGTATAGACTAATGCATACAGATAGAAAGTATATTAAGCTGCTAATCTACTTTCCATGTGTGTGTGTGGGAGAGGGCAGTTATGGGAAGTAACTGCTAATGGACCTAAGTTATCATTGGGAATATGATATTGGTGGGTGATTAAAGTATCCTAAATTTATACCAAATTTGCATCACTCTGTGATTATACTAAAAAAAGAAGTATACAGTTGAAAGAGGTGAATTTCATGGAATGTAAATGATAACTGAATAAAACTATTATTGAAGAATACAGTATTTACAGCATTTATCAACATTAAATATTTGTGGACTTGCAGAAGCTACCACAAGTAATCATTTAGAGTGAAATGAAGCATATGTTCATTAGTATTACTAGTCCTTGTCTTAACTGATCTTCAGTCTCATTGTACTTATTATTCATTTTTTATCTCTGTGCCCCAAAATGCTCTATAGGTCATGTTGACTAGTTTATTATTGCTTATTGTGTTATTGTTTGTAAAATGATTGCAGGGAAAGCGTAATTTGTCTCTAATATTAAAAGACACTTATCCTACTCTATTGTGCATTGCCAAAACTGTCTATTGTAATCCTATGAGGACTTCCTGTCCTTTTTAACTCTTGTTCAGTGGCAGGAAAATTTAGACATTCCCATATTTTAATACAATAATTAGTGTTTTCACTTGATTGCTTCTTGACAAAGTTTTGTTATAATAGGAATTTATATTTACTCTGATAATTATGGGTATATTATTTCTCCAGAGAACAGAACCAATAGATTGTGTATGTGTGTGTGTGTATGTATATAAAACAGACAACAGATTTCTTACAGGAATTGTCTCACATTTTTTGGAGACCTAGCAGTCCCACAATAATCCTTTTATGAACTGGAGAATCAGGAAAGCTAATGATATGATTCAGTCTGAGTCCAATGACCTGAGAACTGGAAGGCCATTACTATAAGACCCAGAGTCCAAAGGTCAAAAAATCAGGAGCTGTCTGAGCTAGGAAAATATGAATATCCCTGCTCAAAGGGAGAGAAAAATTCACACTTTCTCTGTATTTCCATTTTGCTTTGGTCATCAGCAGATTAGATCTCACTCTACCACATTGGTGAGTGAAGGTCTTTACTCACTCTACTGATTTAAATACAAATCTCTTCTAGAAACTTCTTCACAGACATATTCAAAAATAATGGTTACCAACTATCTGGGAATTCCTTTGTTCAATTAGGTTGACACATAAAATTAATCGTCACAGTAGGTGATTGTTACACAAAATGAGCAAAATATATTATACACCTAATATAAGACAGATGTATTATTCCCGGAAGTGCCCTAGAATCATATTTGCCATGCAAGAGACTGGGTAGGCAATTACCTATAAATTTTATTCTTTACACTCACAGACTCATACTATGGTAGTATCATTATTATGGTAGTACTAGACTTATTTGATATTCATTGTTTTCTGTTGAATTAGGAGACATGAGTAAAGGATGAAGATGACACATAGTAGACTCAAAGAAACTTATAGATACAGAACTGGAAATACACATGTCTCTCTTGGTCAAGATGGGGCTATGTGCTCTAAAGGTTTTTCTCTGGAAGAAACCTTGTTTTTCCCTGTTGTTTCTTATACTGAGGAGGTTTGGAGGTCAGAGAACATCCTAATTGGAATAATTTGACCTTAATAATCTGAGATTTAGTATTGCTGGCATGAAAATATATTGTTTTCTGATGTCTCTTTATATTTAAGCTTTCAATTAACTGGAGGCCTTGCTCCTCAGAACCTCCAAGTCAAGAGATTCCTAGTTTACTTGAGAAGTTACTCTTAGTATCAGCCAAGGAGCCAACTGTTTTTCTCATTCACTGCCTTCCACATTATATGGAAAGTTATGAAATATTTTCTCTCAGAATTAGTGAGCATTTTGTATAAATGTGGTCTTCAAACTTGTTTTCCTAAAAGTTCTATCCCAGCCTGAAATTACTAATGAACTGAATATTGAGACATATTAGTTATAAAGTTTCTGGCTTTGCCTGAATTCCAGAACTTAAGCCAAGTGATCACCATCAGATTCATTTCATCCCGAGTAAGATGAAAAAGTAAGACAAGATGATCCCTTATCACTTGCAAATCTGCTATTCTCTAACAACATGCAGTATTGGGTAAATTTTCTAAAGGAAATAAGTCAATTTCTATGCATCTCCACAGCATCTTTTTACAATTTTTTCATTTTTTTTTTCCATTTTTCATACCCCTCTTTATTCCAGATTTCTATTTATTTTACTATCCTTGTCTCTTGAAAACTGTAAAGTAACAAATCAAGAGATTGGTATATTTGGCTTTGGAGGAGATCGTGTGTTAAATTCATTTTTGCTGTATTTTAAATTTACTAAATTCAGATGTCTTTACTGTAATTGCATCTCAAAATTTCACAACACTTCTGTCATACAGTCTTTTCTCTCTTAATGGATATAAAATTGGCTGCTGGAAACAAAAACAAACTTTATGACACCTTATGTAGAGAGGAGAAATCAGATGTCATTTGTGGCACTATTGCTACTAAAATGGTCATATAATGTAATTAGCATGGTTTTACATTAATTCTAGACTTCGGAAGTATACATTTCTTAATATACTTAGTAAACAGTTTACAATGAACTCATTTCAGATGACAACAATTAAACATCTCTGTCTACTTTTCTTTAGTTTCCATTTGTTGGGCTTGAGTGACTCACTCTGCAGTATAATTTGATATTTATTAATGGACACATAAGATGGACTAAGCAATAAGAGTGTTTTAAGTACAAATTAGATTATACCACAGAAAAATATTCTTTTTAGAATGATTATGAAGTTCTGATAATATTCAATAAAAAGTTCTTAAGATATTTTTCAGTTATATTATATTTTTACGAGTGCCCAGAATGAACCTCACTTATTCCAAAGGCTTTGGCATTATTTTAATTTAGGGAAAATGTAAGTCAGTATAAAACAGGTCTGACTCTGAGTTCAAATGTGTTACGAAATTCTATTCAAAAACTGGTGGTGTTTGGGAGCTCCTTTCATAGCCTAGAGCAGAGATTTTAGAACCAGTTTCCCTTTTTCAGGGCAAATGAGAGTAGAAATGTCTTTACAGTGGGTCTCCGCTAGCAAATATTGGTAAAATATTACAAAGGCAAAGCAAAAAAAGATAATCTAATGAATAAATTGTGATTATAAATGGATAACTATAGATTTTTCTAGGCTAATGTTCCGGTGTTTCTTACCTTCAGCATTATTGACAGTTTGAGGCAGGTAATTTTTGTTGTGATTTATAAAATGTTTTACAGTATCTCTGCCCCTACACATTAATGCCAGCACCCTCCTTGTTTTGACAACCAAAAATGTCTCCAGACATGTATCCTCAGGGGCAAAAACTACCCCTCCTTCCTATATTCTCTCCCTGCCTATTTTAGGAAAAAGAATGATGTAAAATGTTTTCTCTAATTTGGATGTTATTGAGTAGTTCTGATAGGAGATCCAATATGGTAGGTTATACCTGGAATGACCAATAATCACCTATGTGCAAGACTTTGTACATAGAAGAATGGTTTTGTTCATTAGTGCTTGTGCTTGTCCCAGGGAGCCGGGACTGATCAGTGTTTGTCATACAGTTTTCTGTGGGCTCTTTATCCAGATTTTCTACAGTGTACAGTATTAATTGTAGAAAGAAGATCTAGAGTTGATCATTGGAGAAACAAAAAGAAAGGGGGACATGCCATTTATAATTCTCTAAAAGTTTCTCAGTCTAACACATTTGCTATAACTTGTGCTTGTACCAGTATTGTGTGTGTGTATATGTGTGCATTTCTTTTTTTTCACTCTCAGTTAGAAGAACAAAATCTTATGTTTCTTTATTGAAGTTGTTTGCAACTTTTATCAGTAGGTCTCAGGCCTGACATCATATAAGAATCTTCTTTAGCACTTGCCGAACTTCCCTTTAAAGGCGTGTGCATCATAAGGTGCTTATGGCCCTGGGAAATGAGATTGATGTGTCTACTCATTATACCAGTAAGGATGGCAAGTGTAAAGTTATACTAATGGGACCAACCTGACCAGGTGGGCAGCAAGTATTGAATGGTCTTTCCTGCAGGGGGATCTGTGAGCTCTGCAGCATCACCATCCCAAACAAGACATTTCATCACCATATCTGCATAAACTATTGGGACATATTTTTAAAATATTGATTGTTTTCTTACTGAATTTATTCTTGAAAACTGAATTTGCTTGCTAGAACTCAAATGATGCAATCAGTCTTGAAAATTAGTAGTGTTTATTTGTCATAATTCCCAACACTTTTCAGCAGTTAGGTTAATTAGCAGTCTCTTGAGGCTTTTGGTTTGCTATTAGAGGCTAAGCAGCTGTGTTTAATTCTAGAGACTGAGAACATATACATCCAAATGGATCACCAAGGCCACATCTTCAGAATAGTGCTGCTTATTAATTCACGTATTGAAACATATGCTGTATCTTTTAAGATGGAGGGTTGCTTGGCTTCTTTTGAGAGAGTTATAGAGTCAATGATTTGAACAGATTTCAAGGAATTCTTTTCACTGGAAGTGAAGTGTTATTCCTACCCTCCTATCTTCTTCCCCACCACTTACCTTCTACTGTCCCCCACTCTTTTTAAGTAAAATCAATCCCTTCTCTGGCTTTTCTTCCCTTCCTTTTCTTTCCTTTGACCATGTTTTGTGGAAATATATATTTAACATTTCCAGATTGCTTTTCCTGATAAACTTTCTTCACCTATTGTCATTTACTAAGCCCCAGCACTACACTTTTCTCACAACAATTTACAGTTACAGCATGCTTGAAGGCTCTATCATATCTTTTTAATATCAGATTTCAGAGGGCCTTTGCATTTGTTTCATCCCATCTACTGAGGAGTTCCTTTTATATGCTGAGATCTAGGAGGACAAGGGTCATATGTCTGCCTCAGAGGAGACACTTAGACATCTGCCACAGCATCAGGATTATTGTGCAGAGTAAGCATTATACTTACTGAATTAACAAGGGAGTGTGTCAGTATAAACACATTGAATTAAAAAATGTGACCCATATATATTCTAATTTTCTTGCCTTGTTTTCTATAACCTTTCTATAATTTGCCTGTTCCTTCCATGGAAATGAATTTTTCAAAATGTTGTAAATGACCTTTAGACCATCCAATTTCTAAAGCCAACAGTCACACTTTAGAATTCATTTCTCTGGTCTTGCTCTTCACCTTCTTTTTCTGAAATCATCACACTCTCCAAAGGAAAGGAATGCTCTTATTAATCCCTACCTTGTTATAATAAAATGATTCCTAAAACTGTTAACTCATATTACAATTTGAGCTTTAGTTTGGTAACATACACTATGATAGCTTATGGTAATTGTGTGTGTGTGTGTGTGTGTTCTTATTTTCCCTGTTAGATTATGAATTCCTTGAGGTTAATAATAATGGGTACTCTCTGTAGACCAGTGACAGGTATTCTAAATAACAGATATTATTTATATATATAATATGTACATATACATATTTATATATTAGCTTAGTATTCATAACTCTATACATAGGTGTGTTTTGTTTTTTTCATTTCCACTTGCAGAGGAGAACAATAAGGTCAAGAAAGACTGAATAGGTGTTCACATTCAATATTTAGTTAATGACAGAGCCAGGAGCAGAACACACACAGTTTAGCCTAAAAGTCTATCAGCCTCTCACAGCGTGACCTGTATTTCATTTCTCTTTGTATCCTTAGCTGCTAGCTCAGTGCATGAGATATGACAGGTACATAATATATATTTCCTGGAATTAGGTTGACTTTTCATGTCAGTACTTTGATTTTACTTCTTTGGGAAATGACCACAAGTCACAACTGAAACTAAGCTCTCTATATGCCATCTTCAAATCCCTTTCTACTCTTTCTAAAGCACCAAAGAAACACAAGATAGTAGTTTTATCATCAAGTCTATTTGATATGAGTCTCATAACAAATCCTTGAGGTGTACATAGTTCAATATACATTTTTACAGTTCCCATTTTAATTCTAATCACCAATCTGTAGTTAAATTGGGAATGAATGTTTGACTTCTAATTGTAACTGCATCACTAATGTACAAATTGAAACTCACTAGGTCTCTACCTTTTTAAGTCTAATATGTAAGGCATGCAAATTAAACTAAAATAATTATTTATTTTTTCCAGTTAGAGTTTTTATTATTTTTTAAAAATTCTGTATTCTTAGCAGCCTCATATGGAGTCCTTAATTGAATCATTCTTTTACTCAGCATTTATTGAATATGTAGTATATACAAGGGATTATAAAGCATCTCCAAAGGCAAGAACAGAGATGGGGAAAATTAACATACACTTTGTATACAGCTGCAGATTTTTCTTAGAATATCCCTCGACAATCATTGGAAAGAAATGAGCCCAATTTACTTTTCTGTAGCCCATTGAGACCATGAGTCTAGATTCCTTATGGGTTTGAGATATTTATGACTTTAATTATTTTTCAAAGAGATTTTTCCCTTTGTACAATTTAAGTTGTTTTCTCTGATAAGAATCATTTCAATAAGTGTTTTGTACACAATTGTCTTAATAGTACATCCCATTTGGTGTCATCAAGGTAATTGCATAACTTGATATTTAAAAATGAGCTGCAAGTGTTGCAGGAAAAAGGAACCTAGTTATAAGGAATGGGGGTGTAAAAAAGCGTGTTTTTGTTAGAGCTGTGGTGTCAGTCCTTGAGCTCCAGTAATTGTCCATTAAATGATTATTCTGTTATCTGTCCTGTTTCCACATGTGGTGCTAAATGATTCAAGCCATGTTCCGGAGCAACAACTTTGTAATTTGCCTGTTTTTGAAATCTTTTGACCTCATTAACACATATGGCTTTCTTAATCTAGGCACTAATGTTATACTTAGTAGATATTTATTAAGTATACTGCTATATACCAGATGGTGTTCTAAGTATTTTAAAAACATTACTGCATTTAATTCTCACAAATCTGTATGGTAGGTTTTACTATTATTCTAATATTTTTAATCAAAAGTATTATAAGGTCATATGGCTAGTAGCAAGAAATAGAGTAGAAATTTATATCCTTGTTTAACTTCAATCTGTATTTAGTTTTAATTTTAACTACTGTGTACCACTTTAACTCTTGATTATATACTGTTCCCTAATTCTCTCTATATTACTCTCATTTTTTATCACTAACTAAAGTAGAGCTTCTCTATTTACACCAGCCTTGGTAATCCGCATTCCAACTACTATATAAGATTGCAAATTTAAAAAATGAAATCCAAAAGTGTTTGAAGAAAAATTTAAAATCAATATTCCTTCATTTCAAGTTTTAGCTTCAGAGTCTAAGTACTTATATATAGGAAATGCCACACATATGTGTGTGCATATATATGTGCTTGTATGTATTTATATATATATATAAAATATTGCTCCTGTATGCTAATTTTCCCATGAGAACGTTATTTTGGTGTTCAATTTTCTGTTTAGGCATAGAAAGATGAAATGCTCTCACTCACACAGAGATAATCACAATATTCACATAATCCTTAGAAGTTTTACTATTTTCTTTCCCTTCAAAATTTCTGTAGCTACTGAATTTTATATCAGCATAAACACAGGAGATTCTTTCAGCTTGAACTTAAACTAATTTTGGGGAGAAAACAGAATAATTTATATCATGCACTGCATAGCATTTATGAAAATGCATTTATTAAAGTTTTGCAGATAAATGTGTTTAGGGCATTTTGGCATTTTTTTCATTGGCTGGGATTGATTATGCAGCACTGATTTATGGCAGTCTTCCCTCTTCACATCTTTGGATGTTTTTCCACTAGTAACAAGGAAAATCTTGTAACTAAAAATTTTGTTACAGAAATAGGATTTCTCAGTCTCTCTTTTACGTAATAAGCTTAGGGGACTCCTGTTTTCTTTTACCAAATTATCTATTAGAATAATTTGTGCCTTCTTATTCCTATTCTCTTTGTTTTTTGCCAGTGAATATGGAAAACAGAACAGTTTTTTTTTTTTTCTTCATTGCCCTAGAACAGGATGCTTGAAAGGAAATTGCATGGAATAGTGTGTAGATAGGTGCAAAGAAGTCAAAATACCTGTGTTCAAATCATTTTACTTAAACCATTTCAAACTATGTGACATTGGAATATGTTAATTAATTTTCCTAAGCCAGTTTTTCACATGTGAAAGGATATTAACACAAATAGAGCTAACATAATTGAACATTTGGCTTCTAAGAAGCACTATTTTTACTGACTGTATTCATTTCCATATTGAATCCCCACAACTCTGTGTGGAATACAATTGTCATCTCCACTTCACAGGTAAACAAATTAAGGAAAAGAGACTTTAAATAGTTCCTTCAAAGCCGACAGCTGTTAGGAGGATTAAAAATTTATAAAGTAATTTAGAGTGGTCAACAAGCAAAAACAATGAAAAAAAATTTTTTTTCAAGCTATCTAGAGGAGTTCTTGGATGCATAGCTGTATGCTTTCAGTAATAGAGAATTGGAATACAGGTTGTTCTTTTGGTACATAAGTACTTGATTGGACTAAAGGTTCTAGAAATGAGACCAGCCATTTTATTTTACTTTTTTTTTTTTAATATGAAGAAGTAGAGACTGAAAGAGTACACGACTTGGCTAAAGTTTCAGAGAAAATGGAAAATGGATTGCAGTTCAAAGACTAAACTCCAAATTTTCTTTAATCATGGGATTATTCTTTCCCATAAACACAATGTGTAGCTCCTCATATTGCTATCAACTTATTGGTAATTCATTTTTTAATTGGAAATATCCAAGATCAAGGAGATGTGACTTGTCTTGTCTTTCTTCTTAACAGGAAATAGTGAAGACAAATTACCTTTGTACTGGAGTTGTAAACTTTTGGCAAGAAGAAAAAATTTTGTATTTTTAGTTTGTCTCACATAACACAATTTACAGCTGGTTAAAATAATGAGAAACAGTTCATTTAATTCCCTTTCTCTATTGGGAGAATGTGGAAGGACTATCATTAATCTTTCAATTATCAAGTTATATAAATCAACCTTGTTATTTATTGCTTTCTCTCTCTTTAGGATACTTTGTAAGAAACCCGATAATGACCCTCAAGTGAAAAAACAGACAAGACAGATTACAATAAACATATCCAGGATAAGCAGATTTTTCTGAAGGTAAGAAAAATCTTGGGTCCATTTTCTTGGCTATGATTTCTTTTATGCTTTTGAATTGAAGATAGTAAATGTGCATCAAAATTAAAGCTAAAATAAAACAAAACAAAGACACTTGAGATATTTAGGCTTTTCTGCATACTTAAATCTAAAATTCTTACTTAACTTTTAAATATTACTAACCTGTTCCATAAATGATGAATGTCATGGTTAACATGAAAATTAGCTTTATGTGTATGGTGTAGACCCAATAATTCTACAATTCTCAGAGACAAATTACTAAATTTATTTTAACCTTTCACATAAACACAAGCTTATATTGAATCAGAACTTTTTCTTCCCATTTATGTTTCTTCCTACTCACTGGCTGAGAGTGATTTTCCCTTTACTGTTACTTACTCAGTGCACCCACGTATAGTCAAAGTCTAAATCGGATTGTTAGCTCCTATAAGAGATGGAGATTCTAAATCAGATTAAATTAACTCAATCAAAATTGATCCTTATTTCACTGCAAAATATAAAAACTAAGTTGCTTGGACTTTGAGAATTTTTATATTAATTATATCTGACTCTTTCCCCTGTGTTTAACATCTAACAATTTAAAGTAAAAGCATTCCTTTATTAGATATGAGACATTCGAATTGAATAGGTATTTTACAATGATGTGGGCAAGATGACTTAATCTTGGGATTAAATATTTGAGCTCTGGAGCATGACTACTTGGGTTTATATGGATGCTTTTTCACTTACTACAAGATACTGGAGAAATTATTTGTCTTTTTCTGTGCCACATTTCCCTCATCTGTAAAAGGAGAGTAACATATTCACAAGTTGTGTGAAGATTAAGATGAGTTCATGTGGGTTAAGTGTTTAGTATACTACCTGACACAGAAAAGATTTCTTGTTCATATCCATTTTCCATTTTTATCATGTTTATCTTTTTGTCTTACTGATTTTCAAAATGTGCATCATTATTGATGTTTTGCTCTGAATCTCATCAATGTCATATGTATTCAAAATAAATGAAGTAATGAAGAATTAATCAAGCCTGACTTATAAAAATGTCTGAGTTACTATGCTAGGTACTGTGTAGAACAGAAAAATGAATGATATGATCCCTTTACTCTGTGATTTCTAACATAGTAGAGAAAAGAAACATCCAAAATAGTTCTGTGCAGTATGTCATAGACAAGCATTCAGTAATTGTACTTTTGGTATGTTTATAAAGGAGACATTAAATCTAGAAGACTTTCAGAAGAGGTGACAAGATTGGATGGAATATGGGCAACATTTTTAGATGAATGAACAAAAGCATTCTAATGGTTTAGAACAATAGAGGACAGAGTGGGGAAAATAAAATGCTCAAAGAACTTTTTAAAAAATCTTTCATCTGTGGTGACGTTTGTTTTCTACAAAGTAAATCGTGGTCAATGACCTCTTAGAGCTTTGAGTCATGAGAAAAAATACAATTTGTGCTTAACTGGTCTTAAGACTAATTCAAGAATTCAAACTGGTTGTGTAAATGATGCAGAGAATGCTGCAATTTACATTAAAAAGACTAAATACATAGGCATGACCAAAAAAACCACACACACCATCATGACAATTTCTTTTTATCCTCATCAAACAGAAAAGGTGAATAGTGACAATCCCAAGGTTATACAAACCCAAAGAAATAACAAGATTGTGCTGCAAATTCACAGGGGCAGATTTGGAAGCTGCCAGGTAGAGATTCTTAAAATAAACAGGGTTTTTTCAACCTGGGCATCACTGGAATTTGGGATCAGATTGTAACCAGATGCAGGTCTCCTGCCCTCACTCTGAAAAGACTAATACTCAGGAGAAGATATATTGATAAAAGGAAACTAGGTTTATTATCTAGCAGCACCAATCAAGGAAGTGGGAGACTTGCTCTGTCTCAGATCCATTTGCCTTACTAAATGGGCGGAAAGAATTACATAGTCAGAGAACACTGTGGCTGGCAATCCACAAGGGTGTGGGTGAGGAGTGGTTAGGTATTTGCAGTCCTTTGTGATTACAGAAAGGGTGTCAGGGGTCTGCTTGCTTGTTAGGTAAATCAAGAGCCCTCTTGCCTTTGTGCCAAACATATTCCATCCATTGCCTCTGTCCCTCTCAGGTTTACTTATTTTGCAGCTAAATTGTATGTTAATTAAATGTCCTAGATTCCTGTTTTGCTGGAGGGCTAGGTTTGGGTCCGCATTTACTGCCCTGTTACATGATTAGGCTTTTGCTGTAGGGAGCTGACCTTGCCCTCTAGGGTGTTTAGCTGCAGGGCACCCCTCCCCACCGTAGGGTGATGAGGAAGGTATCTCTGGATGAGAACCACCAGAATAAAATGTGTAATGCTTTCTTTTTTTGAAATCTCTTTTTACTGTTTTCCATGCTCTTTGGCCATATGCTGTA
Source organism: Solenodon paradoxus (assembly GCA_004363575.1). Classification (NCBI taxonomy): domain Eukaryota; kingdom Metazoa; phylum Chordata; class Mammalia; order Eulipotyphla; family Solenodontidae; genus Solenodon; species Solenodon paradoxus. The sequence goes on from RJWH01000166.1 coordinate 272,704, forward strand.
CATTTTTATAGTGTATATCACCAGTAACCTTCCATTTATTGAACATATGCATAAAGGATTTAAGAACGATCTGTATGTTCTGTGAAGATGGTTCCCAAAGTGGAAGTTCTATAAACCGAGCTGAGCTCACTTTCTGAATTCACCCACACACAAGCAAATGATTGTTCATCTCCAGCAACTTAATACTCTTACAGTGAAAAAATCAAACAGATTTCTCTAACTTGGGAGACTATGGGATTACATTTTAAACAAATATTATAGTCTGAATACTTTCAGAATTAACCATAAGTTGCAAGCATTGTGCAAAGTTTTTCATAGACCTTCGTCAGATTTCTCAAAGATTAATATTGTAATACTTTGTAATCTCCCCAAACCCCATATTTATTTTAGAAGCTTGAGAGAGTAAGTTGCATACATAATGCCCCTTACAAGTAAACACTTCTGTAGACAAAATCGTTCCTGGGACCCTTCTCCCTGGTCCAGAAGAAACTTAGATGGAAGTCTGAAAAAAATTGGCTTTTTCCATGAAGAATGTACTCCTGATTGGAATAACACGCACATCTCACCCTATCTGCCAGTCAGCAAATATAGGAGAGAAGTGTTTCTGAATACTCCCTAAAGTTCCTGGAGCATTAACATTTCAATCGTCCTGTACTTGTCTCTCTTGATCTCCAGATAATATTCAGAACCACCGGAGCAGAGCACAAACTCTTTTGTGACATCTGTAAAGTTGGGGCAATTCAGACTACTTACTCAAGGACATTCATTGTAAAAACTCCAGCCTGTCTACAAAAAAAACTGCAACAGTTGGCAGTCTACACAGAGTGATCTGACTGTTCCCAAGTTCAAATCCTCAGACTAGTTAATAAATTTCCTATTACATTTTAGAATTTCTGGGATATTTTTATTCTAATTACCACTTAAATGTTTGTTTCCTAAAAATAAGAACCATCTCATTTATAACCACAGTGCAATTATCAAAACCAGGAAATTAATGTTGATTTAGTATTAATATTTCATCTTAAGGCTTTATATTTTTCTCTTTTTCCAATAAAATATTATGTATATGTATATGCTACACTTAGTTGTCATGTCTCTATAGTCATTTTTAATATAGTTTTACCTTTTTGTCTTTCATGTCTATTACAGCCCTCATGTTTATGTCATCCTTCCTTCCCAAAATGATATATTGAGGCCCTAACCACAGTGCGACTGTATTGAGAAGTGAGTTCTCTAAGGAAGTATTTAAAGTTACTTGAAGTCAAAGTTAAATAAAATTTAAGAATGGGGACTTGATCCAGAAGGGTAGGTGCCCTAACAAGAAGATAAATCAAAGGATAAAGACAAATATATGATTTCACTCATATGTGGTATATAGATTAACCAAGCAAACAAATGAACCAAATCAAATGAAGACAGACTTTTAGTCCATAGAATCAAATAAGTGATTAATAGAAGGATGGGGGAGTGGTGGGCAAATTGGGTGAAAGGGGTAAAGAAAAGAATTGTATTGCTGTGGGTAAACTTAATGTATTATGTGCAGATGGTGATTTATGATGATGCATGCCTTGAGCATATATAATGTAACAATGCAATATTCCTTCAATATAATTAAAAAAAATTAAACAAACAAATGAAAAGGAAGATACACCAGAGTTTATTCTCTCTTGCTCTGCACACACAAAGGGAAGGCTGTGTAAGGACACAGGTAGATTGTTGGCATCTATAAAGCCTGGAGGAGAACACTGATAGGAAATCTACTCTGCTGGATCTTGATTTGGACTTCTAGCTTTCAGAGAAGGAAATAAACTTTTGCTTAAGCCATTAGGTCTATTGTACTTTAATATGGAAACCTAAGCTGATAAATAAAAGGACAATGATATTTTTGAGTAATACACAACAGATTATAGTAATTAACCTTCAGTTTTAATATTCATCAGATCTATGATGAGTTTACTGCAATTGTTCAAATAATACATGCTGGAATATTGTTCTAAGACACTGTCAATGCTTGGTGAGAACGTTCATATTCAGGATAATTGACATTAAAGTCAACAAGCTTCCCAATGCATTGTGTATGAGGTCTGAGGGATAAAGAAGAGACCTACTTTCAACAGATATAACAGAGATTGTACCACCAAATGAGCGCAAGATCTATGACAATTTATATGTTTTACAACAAAACAGTTTATATTTTGAAATAATTTTTAGGTCTAGTGACAAATGCTTTTATAGATTTCTTACAAGTTTATTGAATGAAAGATGGTTGGTAAATAGCTTCATTAATAGTAAATCTTTATTTCAGGGTAAATTTAACCCCAGGATTAATTCAAAATCCAGAGAGTAAATAAGTTCAATAACTATTTTAATTTATTTATTTTAAAACAATATTTATATTGTACAATATACATAATGGCTCTTGTTTCTTTGCATTGCTCTTAACCTAATTCTGAAAGCAATTCTGAGGATGAATTTTCAAAAAGCTTTTAAGAAATAATAGAATGATAACAAAGTGGTTACATCTTAAAGACTATTTTTGAAAAAAACAAAACTCAGCAATATCTCTATGTAATATATATTTGTACCTATCCCTATATATATTTATAAATTATATTATCTGTAGTTTATGTCTCTTTTCTCTCTAGAAAATGGAGCACTTTATTTTTTCATTTATTTATATTCTGGACATAGCTATCTCTTGGGTAACCTGATGTGGCAATGAGAGAAATATTTCTACTTATATCCATCCATAACATCTTTATCTTTCTATATTTATTCTAAATTATCTATGTCTATTTATATATATGAAGATATATGTGACTAGTATGCAGAGACCTGCATTTTTCAACTGGTAATTGCTGGTTCATGATTTACTAATTTCTTTTAGACTCATGAGTCTGGAAAAGAACTTACAAATTATTTACTCAAGCCCTCTATTCTGGAACATAAAGAAAAATGATTTTTTCTCCAAATAGGCATTCCTAAATTCCTTTAATAAGAATCCGGTTCCTTGTCTTTTGGTGAAGTGCTCTTTTTAATCCATTAAACTGAAGATTTGAATGATATTTAGTAGAGGAAAATTATTACTTGTTTGTAACTCAGCAGGGAGTTCGAGGTATACCAATTACTGCTGTAAATATTTTAAGAATTACCAACTCAGCATTATAGCTTCAAAGTGTCCACAAAAAAGTCAAAGTGGTAAACCAATCTACTGTTCAGAAAACTCAGAATCACCAAGTCACACTGAATAAAGCATTGAGACAGGTGAATGGCAATACATTTTAGTTTACAATAAGACTTTTCTCACTGAAAATAATTACCTTTGTAATTAAGAATCCTATGGTTCTGAAAAATGCTCATACATAGTCTCAGTCTGTGCATGCGCAGAAAGAATGTGGAAGAAAAAGCATTTCTTTAGTGTCTACTGTTTGGAAGTCACTTTTCATACATTACTGTTGTATACTCACAATTCTAAATTTGTTTAAATTCTGGTTCCAAAATAATTTTTAGCCAAAAGTTTTGAATTAAATATTCATTATTTAAATTAAGATTCATATTTCACATCAAATACAGAAGCATACTAATTGATCAGTAAATTTCTGGAAATATACACTAAATATTATAATGAAGTCTTCCTGTAAGAAATAAATTGCAATGAGTTCAAATAAAGCATTATGTCCTTTGGGCTTTTCAATGAAAAAGGCAGCACTGTTCATTATAGTCAACAAATATTTGTTAAATATTTGCTTTGGACTCATCACAGGCACATGAATGTCATGAATGGACTATTTAGAAAAAAATCTAAGTATTTTCATCAGCTTTACCTGCTGTGATACACCATATAGATCAAATGTTGTAAACAACAGGTATTTTCCTCATTTTTTCAGTTCTGGAGACTAGACAGTCAAAGATGTAGGTACTGGCCTCTTTGATTCCTGGGGAGAGCTCTCCTCCGGACTTTCAGATACCTGCTTTCTGGATCCCCCCATAGCTGAGAGAGAAAGTTTCCTCTTATAAAGAGATGATGCCCAACATGGGGCCTCCACCCTCATACACTCATCAAAATCGACCTACTTTTCATAGGACTCATCTTCAGTTACCATCCCACGGGGGATTAGGACTTCAAAATAATAATTTTGGGGAGACATATTTAGTTCCTAACACATATAAATGTATTTTCTTCCATACCGTCTACTGGGAAAAGTGTAAATTAAAAAATCATATGACCAGTGTTAAAAAGTGGCAGAATAACATCCATAAGAGAGCACAATAGGGAGATCCAACTTTAGGTACAATTTTCAGAAAAGCCCACCCTCTGGAAAATATGAGACCTATTGGATCCTGGAGCCAGTCTTGCATAGGAAGCTGGGCAGAGCTGCTCAGAGAGTAGGAGCTCTTGGCTCCAATGCCAATTTTTTTTTTTTTGTACAAAGACACGGATAGGGTTGGAAGAACCTAGAAACTGCCAAATGTGAGTTGACATGACCGATTTTGCATTTTCAAGCTTCACTTTGCTTTGTTAATCACCAGAAAAAAACAACAAACAATTAAAATGTTGATTGAACAAAAGAAAGACATAATTTGCTAATTTATTTCTTGTTTTATTTAAAAATAGCCATTTATTTAAAAATAGTCAAGTAAAACTTGACAAGCATGAAACATGTTTACAATATATATAAATATACATACATGCATATATGAATATGCATATACATACACACATACATGTATATATACACATATATGTATATGTGTATATATACTTTTTTTAAATGAAAGGTACAGCTAAGAATGAAGACAAGTGAGTAGGCAAGCAGGGTGAGGCGGAAGAAACATTTATTAATTTTATTTAGTAGTTCATCTTGGTTGTTCTCCTCCAGCCCTAGCTCTCAAACCTGGGTCCTTGGGACATATGTAGACTACTTCTGGTGGTCTTATTTGCTATTCTTATTCTGACATGCCAAAAAGATTTTAACCGATGGCCAGATATGTTTGGGGCAAGTATTTGCAAAGGAACCAATGAAAATGTCACATGATTAATGAATGGTAGAACTTACGTGGAACGTGTGTCTGCTTCCCTTCCGACTATTGTGTGGTCTGCTATGTCAAGAGGGAAAACACAAACAAAACTCTGCTAAACTGGGCCCTAAATATGTGAAGCTTCTGAGCAGTTTCCTGCCCTCTATTACAGGCATCGGTGGTGGTGTTCTCACCCAGCCTTAGTCGGCTGCTCTAGATTTGCAGAAGGAACTCACTTGTTTTATTACACTTTTAAAGTACTGGTTTAAATCTCAGGCAAACAGCAGGCTGGGTTCTGCTCTGAGGCACCATCTGTTTTCTGATTTTGGAAATGATTTAAGGGATTTGAAACATTCCATTTCATCATGTGTAAAAAGCCAAGTTGACAGATCTTTCTTAAACCATGACCAATATATTCCTTGAAGACAGTTTGAGTTTTAAGTCAAGAGAGGGAAACAGGCTCAATAAGGTTAATTCTGTCAGGATAGAAAATTTCATTTTATAATGAAAATACACTTGCAAAATAGTACCATGTTTTTTCTGTCACCTCCATTAAGTGTGCTTCCTAATTGAAGGGAAGTACTTTTTTTCTGAAAGTTTAAATGTCCATCATATCTGAAAAGAAGAAATGATTGCCTCAAATTCAGGAATCTGTACACGAACTATTTCTTCTGAAAGGTTAATAAAAACATGTTTTTGATTCATAAGCGTGATGAATGTATATGCTTTCTGCCATGAAAATCTTCTATGAAGAATTATCTTAATTCATTTCTTCTGAAAAATGGAATATGGGAAATTTGCAGTGAATTTGAAAAGTACAAACCTCATCATTTTGTTTTATCTTTTCCTTAATTTATCTGGAAAATGGAGGCAATATTAAAAAAATAAAAATATCTCAGTTGAATTGATATAATTTGAGAGTTAACTAGCATTGGTAGACAGAAGTTTTCAATAGGAAGGGTTAAATTTTTCCTTCAAGGTCCTTTTCCTTAAGCCTCTTGCATATAGTTACTTTATTGTGAGGGGAAAGAAGAAGAGTTAACATTTTTATATTTTCCATGAGAAAATAAAAAATGCATGTGATTTGATGTTTAAAGCGTTCGATTCCAATAAGTTAATTCTTATTAATTTTCAATCACTTCATTTTTTCTGAAAAATGAGGAAATAATTTGCATTTTAATGCATATGAAATTCCTGAAACACAAAGTTCTTTAAGCCAATAATGCAGGACAGATGTTGTTTATTTCTTCTAAGGACCCAGAAATGAGACAGCTTGAAGACAGGTTTTAAACAATTATCAGCTAGTCAGTTTTAAATATGCATCCTTCCGGAGTGTTCTTTCTGCTGGAAATGCAATGATAAACATATTCATTTTATCAATATTTATGAAGTAACTACTCTGTGCCAGGCATGGTGCTCAGTACTACATATATATGATGACTATGTCATATGGTACTTGCTAACTGGAGTTTTTAGTTTCATTTGAAATCAATAAAATACTTAAAATTTTAAGTAACTACATTTCAATGAGTCAGCCTTCTTATAATTGCCCAATTCTTCCCCTTTTTGCAGTTTTGTTGAGTACAATTGAAGCAAAGTAAACAACGAAGTATACAAATGTGATACATTTTGGTATATGCATATGCTGTGAAGTCACCACCAAAATCAAGGTAATGATATATTTTCCATTCCCCAAAGTCTCCCTTTGTCCCTCTATGATCCCTTCCTGTTGCTAACTCCTGCCCGACTCCAGACAGCTACTGATATTTCTGTCACCATATTCTAGTTTAAGCTTCCTATAATTCTTCACAATTTTAGTTATGTATTCTTTTTTGTATTGGTGCTTTCATTCAGCATAATTATTTTTGAGACTATTTGTCTTGTTACTGCTATTGATAGATTAATTGCTTTATTACTATGTAATATTCTCACATATATGTATCACAATTTGTTCATCCAGTCATCTGTGGAGGAACGATTGTGTTGTTTCCAATTGTTGAAGATGATTATCAACAGAACTGCTCTGAGCATCATTTGAGTGTATATTGTTTATAGTCCTTAAATGAACATATTGCTTAGCTAAATAGTTTTATGTGAAATTGGCTGATGATACATGAAATGAATATATAAAATTCTGGCAGAATTACGGACCTTTTCTTATTTCCACCAGTAGTATGTGAGTGTTGTAGTTGTTCTACACTCTCACCAAAATTGGTGTCGGTCTTTTTAAATATTAGACATCTGACGATTTTGAATGGCATCTCATTGAGATTTCAATTTGTATATCCTTAATGACTGCTGATGATGGGAATTTTGTGTGCATATTTCCATATCTTCTTAAATGTCTAATCCAAGTATTTTGCTCAATTTTAAAACTGTGTTGTTTCCTTTTTACTGGTTTTTAAATTCTTTACAAATTCTGGACATAAATACTTTATCAAATATGTGATGTGCATACTATTTCTTCTAGTCTTTGGCCTTTCTGTTTTTCTCTTAACTGCTTTTCAAAGACCAGAAGTCATTAATTATACTTTATCATTTTTTTCTATATGATACATCTTTGTTGAATCCAAAGTCAAAACTATTATGTTTGCTATCAACAATTCAATTCAGTCCTTCACCATGTAATTGACCCATTTTTCTCACTTTGATCCCCCCCACCCCACCTTTCTGGTAACTAATTTTATTTTATAAGCTAGAAATATTTTTGCTTGATTTGATTTCTTTGGTTGCTTTCTAACATATGAGTGAAATCATACAATGTTTGTCTTTTTCCTTCTTATTTATCTCACAACCTAGAGGATATACTGTAATTCACTTTAAAAAACATATACATGTGCCACTCATTCAAACAGCTATCCTTTCTCCACAAAATTATTTTTTTATAGACCAAATGGTAGTCTATGCAGATATTTACATTTAATGGTGCACACCTAAAACATGTATGTTATAGTGTGATGTCGCTTCAGTAAGAATTATTTTTGAGCAATAATCTATACTGGACTCTTTTTTCCATTGAACTCTGTTCATGTTGATACCATTACTCACTGATTTGTTACAGCTTAATAATCACATTTTATATCAGATAGTGTGTATTCTTTCAAAAATTTTAGGGATTTATTTTTTTACTAAGACTTTATCTTTAAGGCAGTTTTAGGTTCACAGCAAAATCTAGAGGATCTATTGTGGAATACCTTTTCACAGGCTTAGACACTATCAGGTTGTCTTATTTGGTGAGGGGTCTCGGGACCATTTTTAAATTAGATTGTTTTCTTACTGTTGAATTTTAAGAATTTTTTGTATAGCTTTAGATACTAAGCTTTTATTAGATTTATTTTAGAAGCATTTTATTTATTTTTATTTAGTTGTTCATTTTGGTTGTCCCCCGCAACCCCTCACTGCCAGGTCTCAAACTAGATCCTTGGGATGTATGTGAACTATGTCTGTTGGCCTTATCCTCAGATATATTTTAAAGATACTTTCTTCCAACATTCGGCTTGTCTTCTTATTCACTTGACATAGCCTTTCATAGAGGCGAAATCTTTTATTTTAATAAAGTCCAGTTTTTCAATGATTTCTTCAATGAGTTGCAACAATTGCATCTAAAATGACACTGTCATACTCAAGGTCATCTAGGTATTCTTCTAAGTTTTCATTTAGAATTTTCATTGTTTTGTATTTTATAGTTAGGTCTAGTTTCCATCTTGAGTTAAGTTTTGTGAAGGATGTGAAGTCTGCGTCTAGATTCATTTTTTTTCTTTGCTTGTGATTAGCTACTTGTGCCAGAATCATTTGTTAAAAAGATTATCATTGCTTTTCTACCAAAGACCAATTGACTTTCTTCATGTAGGTCTATTTCTAGAGTCTCCTTTCTTTTTCCATTGATCAATTATTCCTTCACCAATTCTACATTGTCTTGATTTCTGTACTTTTATAGTAGATCTTGAAGTTGGGTAGTCCTCTAAATTTCTTCTTAGATTTTTCATAGATCTCCCTTGTTAGAGTGAGAATCTGCTTTTTTAATTTAGGGCTTACTAAGAGCTTTTGCTTGTTTTTTGTTTTTAAGAAGTCATAGATGCTATATTTTGTTAAATTTGTTTCCTGTGTCTATTAAGGTAATCATATGATCTTTCCTTTCTATTTTGTTCATGTGGTGAGTTATAGTGATTGACTTTTAAATACTAAAATGGTCTTACATTCCTAGAATAAAGCCCATTTTTTCATGACATTATACTCTTTGGGCATAATTTGATAAAGTTTACTAAGAATCTTCTGCTTCAATTTTTATGATAGTTATTGGACTATAGTTTCTTTACCAGCCATATCTTTGTCTGGTTTTAGTGTTAGGGTAATGTTGTCTTTGTGGAATTAATTATAGTGTTTTTCTATTATCTAAATGACTGCATAGAACTGAAAGTACTTCTTGCTTTTATGTTTGGAATGAAGCAATATGGACCTTGAGTCTTCTTTGTGCAAATATTTAGAATACTAAATTTAGGTTAAAAAATGAATATAGAGTTATCAGTCACTATACTTACCCATGTAGCTTCAGTCCTTGTGTTCTTCATTCTTTTGTGCTGATGCAGATTTTTATTTTGTGTTATTTTCCTCCAGACCTTCTATAATACTTCTTTTAATATAGGCATGTTAGGATGAATTCCATTAACTTTTATGTCTGGAAAAGTCTTTATTTCACCTTCTTAAAAAAATGATAGATGACTCTAAGTTGATGGGCCTTTCTTTCATTACTTCAAAGGTGTTGCTCCTCTGTTTTCTGAGATTCCAAAAAGAAATGTGTTGTTGATCTTATTTTGTTCCTCCTTTAGGACTTTATCTTTATTACTGATTCAAATCCTTCATTTTGAGGTGTTTTGGTATAGTTCATTTATATCTCTTGTACTTGGAGTTTGTGAAACATCTTGGAACTGTGAATTTATAGTTTTCTTTGAACTTGGAAAATTTTTGATAGTAGTTTCTTCAAGTAATTGTTGTTGTTTTTTTGTCACTTTCGGTCTCTCATTTGGGGACCCTAATTACATGTGTTTGGTAACTTGAAGTTGTCCCACAGATCTTTTAATTTTTAACTAGCCTATGCCTCTGAACTATAAACTTTGCATGTGTTCCTAGTTTTTTTTTCACTCCCCTCCCTCACCACAGGTAGGTCAGTATAGATAGAGTGGGCTGAAGTCAAGTATGTTCCTTAGGTCAGGTCAGATAGGATCTAATAGCAACCATCTAACTAGACTCTGTTAGGGATTTCTACTGAGAACAAACCTTGTTAAGAAAAGGAGTGCTCTGTTGTATTTCAAAATGGTTCCTTTTCCTCTTCTAGTGCCAGAAATTTGAAAGGATTTTTCTTTGACATTTTCTGTGAGAACCTGTTCAAGTTCCTGGAGTTAAAACTCAAAAAAGGTAGTAAATACATTAATGTATTGAGTGCTGGATTTTTTTTTATTCTATAAATATTCTTGGGATACAGTTAACTTACTTGGTAATCATTTTATCTTGTTGAGTCTTGCTTGAAATTTCAGTTAGGTGGGTGGGACCTGTAACATTACCTAACTCTAGTTTTGCCAAACTAGTAAGAGAGAGCTTCCCCGAATAGTCTACTTAATGTTACCTGAGTTTTTTCACTCTGCTGGCGGAACAGTTGCTTTTCTTAGACTATTGGAGTTATGTCCTTGAATGCCTTTTTGCTGCCCCGAGTAACATCTGCACCTGCATGACCTGAAGATTACTTGATGGAAGTCTCTTGGAGGAACCTCAGTGGATCTCTCCAGCTCTCTGTGTAACTCTGTAACTTTCTTGTCCTCAATCTCAATCTGTTCAATTCAGGGAGACAGTCAAGTACTGCCTAGTTTCCCCTTTCTTTCCCAAATCATACCATATAAACCTTTTCAGGGATTACTCTTCTTAGTTTCCTCCTGTGTAATATCTTGAGAACTTTGTTTCATACATTCCTTGTCCTAACCTGTTTTGATATTTTTTGAGTTGTTTTAAAATACAAGAGACAACTGATTTCTATGACTCAAACTTGGCCAGAGGAAAAAAGCTCTTCATTTATTTTGTTTTAAAGCAGTATATTGCTTGGGTGATTATGACTTATCAGTATGTGAATTTATGTAACGGAGCAACATTAAAATATGTGAATGGTGTGAATTTAGGATGATTTAAGAATGCAAATTAGTTAGGTTTACATGTTACATTAAGTTCCTGCCTGATGCTGCACACCGGGGCCTTAGTCAGCCTGACCCCCCGCAGGGTGGGGACCTCCCCAGCCTACGGCCCTGACCCTGCCAGGCTTGGCACAAAGCCTCACCTCACTATTGCGATGGCACTGCACATCCTGCTAGACTTCATATTTGGCTCCAAAGCCAAGAGCAAGATCATCCTGAAAGGCCTCCAGTTTGTTTTCCAGGAGCAGGGCTTGGTGGAATCAGTGCACACCTGGCAGAACAGCGGCTACTTGGTGACCTACATAAACCAAAATGGCAGCTTTGCCAATTTAGAATTTACCCAAGTAGATTGGTGTTACTGGACTTTCAGAATTATGATGGTGATGGACACAGCAAAGCGATAGCTGATCATCTGGTGAACAAAGTAGAAGAAAGAATGAGAGAAGTGACTCAGAACAGTACCAGGCAGGCGAAGCTATTACCACCCATCATTCGAGGAGGATCCATAGACAGATACTGGCCCACTGCACATGGCCACCTGGTTGAATGTGACATAGATGAAGTGCTGTATGATGAAGATATGCCTAAGCAAGACATTAAAATTCTACACTCAAAGCAATTTGGAAATAATCTCATATTGAGTGGAGATGTTAATTTGCCAGAGAGTGATTTTGTGTATACCTGGGCCATCATGGGAAATGACAAAGAAGATGACACTAGTAAAGATATCTTGATTCTAAGAGGTGGTGATGGAGGTGTATTATGTCAAACTGTCAAACTGAAACCAAAGATGGTCACTGTGGTAGATACTGACCAAATGGTGCTTGCTGGATGTAAGAAATACATGGATAAACATGTGGTGGTGTCTTAGACATCCTAAAGGAAACTGTTATCAGGTTCTAATAGAAGATTGTATGCTAGTAAAGAAGAGGCACATTAAAGAAAGGAGGGAGTTTAATTATGTGATTAATGATTTGACAGTTCTTCCTATCTCCACTTCATCAGAAGAAAATTCCAAATGGGAATTTCTCATTTGGTATTGAGACCAAAGTATGCAAATCTCAGACAGGAAATCATTCTTGAAATTTCAATGAAAGTGCTGAAACAGGCTGGGGAATATTTTATACAGAGGATTACTGTGTCACTTTGATTGAAGTCTGACCCTCTATGAAGAGCATGTTGGGCATTTGTATTGTCCTGTGGTTTTTCAAAGGAGATGGTCTGTGTCCCCTCATTCTTAGAATTGTTGGTATTTTGCACTCTTTGAAAGAAAGAGAAATCTTGAAGATCAATAGCCCTTCATCACATGTGCTGTAAATAGTCTTCCTGACTGTCATATGCTGGACATAACATCGCAAAGAGTCAGGCAATTGATTGTTAATTCCTTCAAGTTTTCTTGTTTTTAATTATTATTTTTAATTTAGAAAAGCAAACAGAAATGTATATTTTGATGAGCAATAATTGTTTTTTTTTGAAAGTCAGCCGAAGGATCATTAGACAGCACAATAAAGATTGCTAAATGCACTGAACCCCTAGAATGTGATTTTTATTACTTTTCTTTTTTCGTATGGGAAGTTTTGTTTTTATTTTGATAGGCATTCAATTTTGTGGTTTGGAGGAATGACATCATTGTTTTATACTGGAGGGAAGTTCTTAATAGTGTTTCTTTCCAAATGGTGTTTCTTTTCAAAAATTGACTTTGAAATTAAAATTTGGTGCTTATTAGAAAGACATTTAAAAAAAACAGTAATGCTTCAATTAAAATCACAAAAAACAGAAATAAATAAAATTTACATTTCTCAAATAAATGCTCCCCACAAAAGAACCAATGAACTTTACTAATTGTTTAATTTCAAAATTAGACTGACCAAATGGATTGTAAAGTATGTTCATACTATTGACACATTTTAGCACCATCTGTTGTTAGACATCTTTGAAATGTATTGGATTTAATATTTGCAAAGTATTCAGTAGTGAGTTCCTTATATCAAAGGCTATCTTCTAGTTTATATAAATATATATCTGGAAAGCAGAATTTATTATCTCACAAATGTAAAAATTAAGTTCCACAGAGCTTTTAAATTTTGCTTAAATTAGTGCAGCTGAGATAATTAGAGCAAGTATTGAGACTAAAGTATTGCAAATCTCAGAGAGTAAATGATTTCTGCTATTCCACATTGATTCAATGGCTGTTCTAAGTTCTTAGATAGGTTAGTGAATTAACAATAATGTAAGGTTAATGAGCTGAATTTGATCAGGTTAAAGGTTTAAGAAAATATTCTTAAAACTTAAGATTTTATAGCAATTAAAATAGAGATAATCCTAACTATTCCATTCCATGTACAAAAGCTGTTCTCAGATTTAATAAAAAGCTGATATTATTGTTAAAGTTCTACCATGCACACACACAGAAACAAAGAAACAAAGACGAAATGAATTAAAAATCACTAGGTATCTTGACTACTTATATTTAATTGTTATATGTGACTAAATATCAAAAGCAAAATTAACTGGCAAAGTGAAAGAGTTGAAAGACATTTACAATTTATAATTTTGATATTCTTGTAAGATATATAAAATGACTCTAAGTTCATTATGAAATGAACAATAGAAAATCTAAATATCAAGTGTTTGCTAGATGGCGTTGTGGAGGGATACGTTCTAAATGAAACATAACAAGTGAAACTAGCAGTAAGACATATAGCTAATAAAAATGACATCTATCTACTACATTTTCTCTGTCCTTGCTTACTTATTTCTTAGGAACGGAATTGTTGCAGGCCCTCTAAGAAACTCATGGGCTCTTGGAGAAATTACTTGGAGAGCAGACTACTCCTCAGGTAGAGCTTATTAAGGCTTACGCAGAAGAGCATCAGACTAGAAGACAGAAAGACTGTTGGGGGAGGGATGAGGGATCTGATATTTAGTTGTTGTTGTTGTTTTAAAGGAAATGTGCAGGCAGGAATGAAGGCAAGCAGAGGTGGGCAGGTAAAGAGAGGAGAAAGAGCACTGATTTTATTTTGTTTTTCATCTTAGTCATTTTCCCTCACTGCAGATTCAAACCCTAGGTTCTTGGTGTCTTTGGGATGTCTGTGGACTGTGCTGGCTGGAGGTAGTTGGTTTTAACTACTAAATCACTAGGGCATGCCAGATCTGTTTTTTAGTTAGTTTTTTCTTTTTAAAATCTAGCTTAGTCCAATAAGGAAGGCAGTTTCAGAGTGGAGAGGGTTTCAGAGCTGTCAATCATCTCTTCCACATGTCTCACAGCCCATGGAAATTCCTATGATGTGCAGCCTCGATTGCTTTTCTCTCCTTGTAGAGACCAGGATCACCTGGTTTGAGGAATTATTTATCACAAGAATAAAACGCAGAGCTGGGAGAACTGGACTGATTTTGGTCCGAAAGAGATCTAGCCGAGAACTAGGGAGAACTGCAAGAAAATAAACAAGTGGCTGTTACTTACCAAGTAACTGAAACTTTCAACAGCAGCAGTTAAAGACTCACAGCTCCTGAACCCTACCTAGATCTGAATTACTAGCGCCATCACTGGTTAACTCCATGTATTTTTGGTTTCTGAGCTATACAAATGCATGTGCGCTTCAATACCCATTATTTCTTGGGAAGTAGAAAATTTTATCAAATTTGGTATTTAGCAGTTAACTTGAACTGCTAGACAACCGAGGTCTCCCTGAATTGAGTCTATGCTATTAGTTTTAGCACTTTGTGACATTTGCTTCCCAACCTCACATACATAGAAATCATGTCTAAGTTTTATTCTCCACAAGGCTACTCTTACTGGCAACTGTTTGCTCCTTCCTTTCTCTGCCTATTTCATAAGTGTGACTCATTACTTTCCTTGCCAGATACCATGTTCTTTTCTAGCATTAGTGATCTTAGCAGAAAATTATCTGAGTGATGGGATCTTTGGTGACTTGCTTTATTTTTGCCAGTTCTCCTTCCCATCTTGGAATTTTCCCTAGGATACTTTCTTTTGTAAAGTTGTAGTTTATACAGAAATCACAGGCTGTTTGCTTGACCTCCAGATATTTTTTTTTCTTGCTTGGCTATTCCTGTTAACCCACTCGTAGTCACAAATAATTGAACAGTTAACTTAAACCAAGTAGACTTTTCCAGGAGTTTGTGACTGAATCCACATGGTTTCAACCAGTCTGCACACAATCTTGAAAGAAACTGTGTTGGAGACTATTAGGGATGATCATTTTCATTCATAATGTTATAAAGCAGAAAAACTCATTTTCAGAGTGGGAGACGAGTGAACTGATCAGCAGAAAGGACAATGAGAGTGAGATGACTTGGTAAGTTTTCTTGTACTTCTCCAGTTATTATTGGTTCCAGGCCCATTGGTCTCAGCTGAAATTCTGCTCTTCCCTTTCCTAAGAAACATTTGTACATCTTACTCTCTACTTAAGCTGACCACCAAATAGTTTTCATGAACAGATGGCTCCACTGGAACTTCTGATGTGTCTCCATATCTAAATCATGCCTGTGATTACAACAGTTTTCAAATTCATGCATAATATTGCAGCCTCCAGGTTCTGTGCCTTGACTTCTGGTTTGCTACTCAAGAATTTGCCTCTGAAGATATATCACCTTTCTCAACTCTTCTCTCAGTTGTGCATATCTTGTGTTGGTCTCTCTTTCTTCTGACCTTTCCATATTACTTTTAGGTTTTCTGACTTTCATATTCTCCCACTGTCCCATCTGGTTGATGGGTAAATAGGATCCTGGAACAAGAAGACCCTTCCCCCTTAAGATCACCACCTTTAGAGAATTATTAATCATTACTTTTTCACTTCCTTAGACTTGTGTAACCACCAACTCCCATTCCCCTTATTTAAGAACATAAAGGTCCTGAAGAAAAGCAAGATGGTTGAGAAATGTGTCACTGTAGGAAATGACAAAAACTGCAGACCCTCTCCAGCTAGTCCTTCAAACCATAATCTCTACCAAGAAAGACACACTGGCAACCTCCTGCTTTAACCGAGGGGCATCTGCAGATCTCTGCAGCTCAGATTGGGACTCTTATCTTTTTTACAAGCCTATAAATTAACCTTGAACACCTCCTTGCCTCTTAGAGCCCCATTGTAGTTTCAAATCTCTACTTTGCCAGACTAGGCAAAGGGGGAAAAGGGGGTTGATAGGGTGACTCATGGCTTTTTCTCAGGCATTTTGGGAACGACAACAAAGTCTCAGAAAACAGGTGCAGCTCTTGAGACTCCAAGTCAGTCACTGTTAATTATTACTGATTGTGCAGAAGATCCCCTCTCTTCCAGGGTCCTCAAGTGACTGAAGAACAATTTGAAAGCTTCAAACTGTGACTGTGTGAATGAAAGTCTTGTATTCTACCCCTTGGCTATCTTATTCCATGGAGGCAAGGTCACCTCTCCTCATCTCACTTCCTCCATAGAGTAGAATAAAACTCTATCCCTTTTGCCCATTCTCTCACTTGAACTTTCAATTAAGCTTCTTGACTTAGGTTTTTTTCTGACTTCTAGCTAATTTCTCTTACGTGGAGTCAAAGGACCTATGGAATTTCCCAATCAGCCCTCATCCTGTAAAATAGTAGCTACAAAATGAAGAGAATTAAGAAAGTCTGAGAATTCTGTTAGAGACAGCGCTACAGATTTTTTACAAATATATTAACATGAAAATATGACTTAAAATTCAAAGTCGAATTTAAATTAAGTTGAATTGATTGTTTTACTACTCTGTATGCATTTTACTATATTTTAATTCTGACATTAGATTATTTTAATCCACTAATTTTAACTTAATCATTTTATAAGTTCAAAGTCTCCATATAATAAACATGCCAATTTTTTTCTTATAGGTTTTCAGTATCTGCTGAATTCTTTAGAACACAAATGAAAAATCAGCAGAATGTTTTTGAAGAATGATGACTGATTTGTAATTCACATGATTGTATATAGAAAACATTTTTTGCTTTAGATTAAATATAAATATAAATAATAAATTTGTGTATAGTATAGTAGAAGTTATAAGGGGGAATGCTGTCATTCTGTGTAGTGTAATAATGTGTTAATCTTGTTGGAGATGTTTTATCTGTTCACATTGTTTTAGAGATAAAATGATCAAGAGGAATTTTTAAAATTGATTTTACTGAAGTAACATTGCATTATAATATTACATAGGTTTAAGGAATACATCATAGTAAATCAACATCTATATATAATATATATTATATATTCAGCTTTTCCTTCACTATACAGTTAATGTCCCTTACTCCATTTTTCTGCCTATCCTTCCCCTTCTCATTCTGCAACCATTGATTTGCTTTTTTTTTTTTTTGACTTAAAGTCTGCTGTTGTTTTTAAGTCTATTTTTGTTAAGTTTAGTTTATTCATTTTCTTGGTATCTCTACATATCACACATGAGTGTTATCATGTGATGTCTGTCTTTCTCCTTCTGGCTTATCTCGCTAAGCATCGTTCCAGGAGAAATTTTCTTATTCAGGCTTCCATTACTATTAGAATGAAAGTGCAGTCTTCGATCTCTCATCCTTTAAGACTGCCTGTTCAACAGATTATGGTTTTGATGACTAGATTAAGATCGCTAAGAACCTTCAAATGCTGTATACAATTGCAAAGTTTTTGGAGTCTTAATTTCTTAGGCAAACTTAAAACAATGTAGCATTGTTGATAATTTTTATAACTGACACAAAACCTAGCATTCAAAAAGGGGCCAATGAGGAGTATATACATTTAATAATATCATGTAAATTGATTATTTGCAGTCAAATACAGTTTCTAAAGACTACCTCTTACCACTCAATACTCCTTTCAAACAGTGGTGCTCTAAGAGAGACCCCCTACCTTGTAGGCACCAATATTGCATGGCATTTAGGTACTTAGAAAAATCAAACCATGTCACATTCTGGCATTTAAACAAAAACTTTCATCTCATTACAAGCCAATAGTATCTAGTCAAAATGATACTTTATTAAGATAAAAAAAACCCCAAACTTCTTGTAGAGCTAGAATGATGTTTTATTGCTTTCAGCTATTTGTTCTCAAATCCAAAGTCAAAGAGCTGCATATTCCCTCAGGGAAAACAACTCTACAGCAACTCATTTTACACCAAAATGATTAACTGAACTTAATTGGGCATAGAATTTAATAAAAAAGAGGCTCCTTTGGGAAAAACAATTTTTATATGTCTGAGACCATGCAGCATAAAATTGCTATGATTTGTGTGTATGTTTCAGACATGACTTTGTAAAAGTGTCTAAAACCAACCTAACATCTACATTGGTGTTTGTCAAATTGTTAACTATTAGAAAAATGATGTCAGTTTCTTCCTCTGCACTTTTATCCAAGATTTCCTCTTCTGACCAGCTATTTATCAGAAAGCATGGAAACAGAATAAAGAGTAAGTAGAATTTTGCTTGAAAAGTCTTCCTCTTTGAAGTATAGTATTTGAACTTCTTTATGGAGACATGTATTACAAGCTTTGTTTTCTGTGATCTTGGGGCTATTTCTTCCTTATGTCTGAAAAAACGGTTTAAAAATTTGGCAAAGTAAAGTATTATTACAGATTGTGATATAATTTATACGCTCTTTCAGAATATTGTCTTTTTTGTCCATTAATCTTCTTTGACGTAGATAAACATGTCTACCACTATAGTGTACAGAAATTTCAATTTCAATTTATGCATCCTTTGACAGTATTATACTTTAGCTTAATAATGCAATTTAAATAAATTTGAATTTTAAATAAGCCAAAAGAAGCCACAAATTCTCGGGATAAAGTGAGACTTTAAAAAACCCAGGATTTGTCTTTTTAGTGTCAATGAAGGGATAATAGGCATAAAGAAGAAAATGTGAAGATTGTTTTATTTATTATGATTTATTGGTTTTAATAATTTGAATAGTCTGGAAAAGGAAGGTTTTATTTTGATTCCTTTTCAGTGATAAATTTAATAGATCATAAAATTTTGGAAATAGTATTTCAGGACATGTTGGCATTAAAATGTATAAACTTTTTGCCTTCATTAAAATGTTTCTCAGAGGAAATGCATTTCTGTCACAGATAAGAGCATTCTAAAATAATGTGTTTCAAAGTAATATAAAATATTGAATGTATTGTGCTCTGCTGCTTTGTATTCAAATATAAATTTGAGTACCCTGAGATTGTTGAAACTGACTACTCTAGCAGACACAAACCCAGTAGTCAAGTCTCCCATTTGGGCATGAATTACTTGAATCATGGTAAAAGGTGAAGCATCAGTTCTGACAGTGATATAAATGAAATGAAATATTTCTATCTCATTTTACCCTTAAATATATCTAGGACTAATGAGGTCAAATGATAGGCCCATGATCAAATTCATAAAAGTCAGTAAATAGCTGGAAATAGGTTAAAAAATTACTTCTCAACTTGTACTCCTTTTTTTTCTTCTGATTTTTGTATTGAACTGTGATTATGATAATTTTCTCTGGAGTAACACTGCCTGGATTCAAATGCCAGCTTGGTTACACAATTTATGTGATGTTAAGTAGTTAAATAAGATACTTAACCATTCTTTGCCTCAGTTTCCTTACCCATGAAATGGGGACATAGCAGCATTTACATTCTATGACTGTTAAACCATTTAACACCATTTTGAATAGTGTCTAAAATAAAATTAGTACTTTACGCTAGATAAGTCCAGTACAAATAAACGATGATCCTTTACTTTTCATCTGATGGTAAAGCTCCACTAAAGGCTTTGTTTGTTCTTCTGTTATTTTCACACAGATAATTTCAGTGGCTTTATTTTTAATAGCTGCAATGTGGAATCAATTCAGATATTCTTCAAAGGAAGAATGGCTAAAGAATCCAGTGCATATGCATACCATGGAATACTGCTTAACAGCAAAAGGAACAAAGTGTTGATATACACTGTAGTTTGCACGGTTCTCCAGGGAATATCCTGAGTGAAACAAATTGATCCTAAAGGTTAGATACTGTATAAAACATTTTGGAAATGAAAAATTTGCTAGGAGTTAGGGCTGGGAGGTTGGAGAGGAAAACATGGCTGTGATTATAGAAGAACAACACAGAGGATTGTTTTAGTGATTAAAATGCTGTATATCCTGAGTTAGTGGTGGATATACACACTTATAAAAGTGATAATATTGTAAAGAACTAAAAACATCCCTAGGGACACACACGCACATGTCTATGCATATATGACTACTGATAAACTAGGGTAATTGGAATAAGGTTTGAAGTGTATCTGTTCAATACCCTTGTTGTATTTTGTAAATTGCTATCATATTATCCTGGGCAAAGCAACCTGTGGGATTTCTATATTACTTAATGCTGTACTTCCTGTGAACTGTATTACAACTGCATTTGAATCTGCAACTATTTCCACAAGAATTTTAATTAAAAGAAATAACAAGGGAAGAGGGAAACTGCTCAAGAATTTGAAATTAATATTGAAAATTCACATGTAGGGAATAGACAATTAAAATTAAAAATGAACTATTTAAAATAATGCATATAAAATAGAGAAGAATAAAATCAAACACTAAGAAAAGTCATAAAATTCAAAAGACGATTTCATCTGGTAACTGGTCTAAAGTGGAAGTTTTATTATTATGTGGCAAAATGGGAAATTTAAGGAGGGTAGCAGTGGTGAGTGCATGGGCTTATGTATGTGTGTATGATGTCGGCCTCTGTTTGTTAAATGTTCTCTCCTGGGAAGAAACTCTTCTTTATTCTTAGATTATACTTTTCTACTTTTCGATGTTATAAGCTTTATTTAGGAAATAATAGATTAGTCATTTTTGTAATGTCCTTCCCTGACAAAGTAAAAAGTTGATAAGCTTAAAATACAACTGAGTGGATATAAGAACATAACCCCCTCCATCCCCAAAAGAAAGAAGAAGAAAAGGGACAGGGAAAAAATGCAAATAATGTCAAGGAAAGATATGTGGCACCTGTGTGGAAAAGGGGAGTGATGATGAATATATATATATATATGAGTATATACATATATGTGTATATGTGTGTATATATATATATAATATCAATATATAGGGTGAAAAGATATGAAACTTAGGAAAAGGTGGGCAGAGTAGGGAGAAAAAGCATGAACTGGCAAAGCTGGCAAAGAACTAGTGAGAATGGAAAATAAGGAAATATGGAAAATGCAACGAAAGCTTTTCTAGATTGATCACATGGACAAATTTTCTTTTCAGGTGTTCTCATGTTTGGGATTGGGTTGTGCTCTGGGAACCCTACAATTATAGTCTCTTCAATAAGATATTTCTATATGTTGATTAGAGATATTCTGTGGCTTAAAACTTCCTTGACTCAAATGTTTTATTTCCTTATGAATTTATATAGTTTATTTAGGCTTGGACTCTAGCTGAAAGATTAAGCCATGTTCACAAATTTATAGACCATATCTTCTGACTGAGTTCCTTTGAGTGAGAGAACATTCTGGAAAGTACATTCATTACTTTTACATGGTTCCTCAATATCACTAATTCACAGATGATTGTTTAAACCTAAATTACCATGGAAATTGTAAATATATGAGACATGTTTATGAAATTAATTCTTTTCACTGTTTTCCACAAGCTCATCATTTACCCAAACTCTCTCATGAGAAAGAGCTTTCCTTTCCTTTGAGTGATTGCCATGTCCTCTGAATGTCTTTCTTATTTTCCTTTGTGAATTACTGTCGGGTCCCTATGACCCTAAACCAACTCACAGCAACATGGCCAGGTCTCTTGCCTTATTGCTTCTATGCTTTCAAACATATGATGGCTCGTCATTAAAATCACTCTATTTAAGCTTATTATTTTACTTGGAATACATTTGCATACTGATGTCAGGCTACAGCTCTTCATCCAGGGCCTCTGCATTTCCCTGAGTGGAACCTTAGAACTCAGGGCAGCTGGATGAGCTCTAACAAGAAAAAGCTGCAGGAAACTCAGTGTCCTGTGATGCTATGCACCCAGACACACACCAGTTCATTTGTTTTTAACCTCCATTCATACATGAGAGCCTAAATCAAATATAGATTGTTCAAGTCTTATAAAAATGGATCAAAATCAGTTTTTCTTTTTGGTAAAGTTTCATGGATTTAGGTCTGTGTATATATTCTGGACACTTAAGAGGTGCATATTTTCTGTGACAATTGAGAAACCTGAAGAAATATTTACATGAGTGCATGAGGTATCAAAATCCAAAACTAGATTTCTTCATTTAAGAAAAACATGGCTTCCAAATGAGTATATTGAGAGTTTACAATCAGCATATATTTGTCAAGAAATTACCAGTTTATCAACCTTTATGTCAAAGTGATAGCTTGATTTTTTTCCCCTTGTATTGTATATTCAACTTTCTCATGAGTTAGTCCAAAGAGGAACTCTTGACCCTTTCAAAATTGAAGTAACCAGTTTCATACTTAAATATGACTTAACTTATTTTTGTAATAATTCTATATATTGTGCATTATTGCAGTTAGTTGGCTTAGTGTATTTTAGATTCATGAGGTTTAGTTTTTGTTTGCATTTGCTTACTTCCTCTAGCTAAATTCTCCAGGAATTAATATGCATGGTTGTACAACTAGGGCTTATTGCTCTTGTAATGAGAGATACTGCAGACTAGGGGGTTACTGCATAGCATTTTAGTATCAAGTGTTAGAAATGATTTAATATAGGACTTAGGCATGTGGAAAGTGACTTTTGGGAGAATTTAAAGAAGCTGAAATGGATACTATCAAGAAGTGTGAATAATATTATGATATGGTGTTTTAATAGGTCTTATCTGAAAGGATGGACATCAAGAGGGAGGCTAAAGCTGCCGTCATTCATTGATCTGAAGCAGGATGGAGGATGCTGGGTTATTTTTGTGGTTCGGTCAATTTTCATGGTCTGACATGTGTAAGGATTGGTCTTTTTTACTTTTTTTTGGTCTTTATACATCACAACCAGAGTGGTCTTGTCTGTCTGATGGTTATTGTTTTGTAAAATTATTTATGTCCATTAGAGAACACCAACAGCTAGCTGTGAGTGCCAGGTAACCTGCCAGCAACCTGAAGGTTCAGTTAATAGTGCCAGGCCAGCACCCAGTGTTAAAGACAGCTTCTTTTTCCTTCTTCTCACATTTGTTTCCAATAACTTCAATCCATTACTAAAAGATAAGGACGATGCTTTCAAGACTACGTTGTTCCCTTCTGTTCCGTTATTGTTTTCTCACGCCATGAAGAAGCTTTCAATAGAAATAATGAAGCTGTTCTAGACTCTGCTTAAATGGCAGAGGCCTCTGCTCAGTGCTCTTCTGCTTAATCATTTTCTCTTGTAGTGACACAAGATTCATCACAAACCTTTTGTCATCATGTAAGACTTTATTAGATAAACTCGACTTCTGATAATCCACAGTGACCTTCAACTTAGAATATTTTGCCCTTGCTTTTTTCGAATTGATATATAGAATCTATGTAAATTAAGAAATCAATCTGGTAGTGCTGGATGTGTGTTAGGAACACAAAAGCCACCATGAGGAGCTGACTATCACAAGATTCCGAGGTGTCACATAGGAAGCCAAGAGGGCTGACATTGATGAAGAAAGGATAAAATTAACTTGGCAAGAGTTGAGATGGTTTTTCTCTCCGTTGTGTGCTTGCTTTTCTCTAATGTCTATTCTGGAGTTAATCCCAATTCTCTCGGGCTTGTGAATAACGTTGCATTATTAAAATTATCTAAGCCTTTGCAAGTCAAAATTCTTTGATTTCTTTTGTATTATTAAGTTATCCCAGGTTCTAAAAATCTCCAACAATTGTTGCATTTCCAGGCTCATAGCATGTATATTATGCTTTCCTTTCTTTTCCCCATTTTCCTGTGCGTCAAAGAAATGGTTCGATACCACCGTAGGATCACATGTCATTTATACAGCTGTAGAGAAATGTCTTTCTACCTTCTTTTAGTGCTCACCAGTGCTTTCAGGACATGTTCTTCCATGAATGAAACAAACATTCCAGTGTCATTTTCTCACTATCATTAGGAAACATGTTATAGATAAAAAGCCATACGATGTTCAAATCTTGGCTCCATCAATTCTAATTTCATGACTTTGAACAAATTGCTTAATCTCTTTGTTTCTGTTTCTCATCTATAAAACTAAGTAATAATAGACACTATTGAGTCATTGTGAGATTTAAACTAGTTTTTATATATTTATAGAAAATCTAAAGCATTTTCTAATACACAGCAACTATTCAATTTTATATATATGTGTGTGTATACACATATATACACGCACATATATATATATATATATATATATATATATATATATATATATATATGAAAGGTGCAGGTAGGAATGAAAGTGAGTAGGCAGGAAGACAGGAAGACAGTGGAGGAAGAATCATTTATTTTATTTAGTTGTTCATCTTGGTTTTGCCCCCTCCCCTGCCCCTCACACCTGGTTGCAAACCTGAGTTCTTAGGACCTACATGGATTATGCTAACCAGTGGTCTCAGACTTTATTGCTAAGTCACCATGATGTACCTCTAGCTATATATTTTAAAATATATATTCCTTTACCAGTTAAATAATTATGTCATTTATCCTTTGCTTCATTATAAATCATACCAAACGGTGGTATGAAACAATAGTAATCATTTATGATTTTTTTTTTTCACTTTCTCACTTACATACTTGGTTTCTGCTTAGGATTTCTCATCATCCTTATCTCATAATTCTACAGGTAGCTGGGACCTCAGCAGGAACTCTTGGCTAGAACATGCATATGCAATTTCTGTACTTACCTGGGCTTTTCATTACATGGTGAGTGTGTTCCAAGGACAAGTTTCCTAAGAATAAGTGCTGAGAGGACACATTCTCTTATTTTGGAATTTAATTTTATCTTAAAAGCAGGTCAAAGCCAGCCAGTTGTCAAGGAGAGGTGAATTAAATTATATCCCTTAATAAGAAAAGAGTCAAGGAATGTGTGGACATGTTTTAAAACCGTTATAACAATTACAACTGAGTAATAAAGCAGAAAAAAGTCATTGAAAAGTAGAGATATATTAAATAGGCTTCTCAAAAATTATTCTCAAGTCTGGGAGAATATTTGGATTATCATAAATGGATAAGCACTTCTTACTACCTTGCCTACCTCTCCCCAAATAATGAGTAAGAAAAAAGGATATAGCATATCGATCTAATAGTTTCATTTTCATAGTGGCCCATTTGTATTTGTACCTGATTAAAATTCATCAGAGAGCTATAATATCAAATTCTATATCTCTGAAATAATTTCTCTCAGTTTCTATTATCTTCTAAAAACTTTTCATTGAAAAACTTTTCATCAAACATTATAGAGGTTTCAGGTGAGCATCATCATAAATCAACATCTATATATAATACAATAAGTCCACCACCACCAGTCCAGTTCTATTCTTTACCAGATAATTGACACCTTTATCCAATTTTCCCAGCTCATCTCTTCCCTTCCCTTCTGGTAAACACTAATTTGATTCTATTGACTGAAAGTCTGTTTTTGCTTGATTTGTTTCAATTGTTCAGTTTCTGATATCACACATAACTGATATCATTAGATTTTGGTTTTCTCCTTCTGTCTTGTTTCACCAAGCATAATTTCTCTAGGTGCATCCATGTTGTTGCAAATTGTAGAATTTCAACTTTTTAAATAGCTGGGAAGTATCCCATTGTGTATAAATACCACATCTTCTTGGTCCACTCATCTGTTGATGGACACTTAGGAGACTTACAGTTCTTCACTATTGCAGATAATGCTCCCATAAACATAGGATATATATATATATATATATATACATACATATATATATATATATAAATCTGTATATCTGAATTAGGAAGAAGTAGGACACCAGT
The DNA here is from genome assembly GCA_004363575.1 of Solenodon paradoxus. Classification (NCBI taxonomy): domain Eukaryota; kingdom Metazoa; phylum Chordata; class Mammalia; order Eulipotyphla; family Solenodontidae; genus Solenodon; species Solenodon paradoxus. Next base: position 298,802 of record RJWH01000166.1, read on the forward strand.
ATCATATGGAATTTCTATTTTATTCTTTTGAGGAATCTCCAAACTACTGTTCAGATCTTTTGTCCATTTTTAATTGGATTATTTGTTTTCCTGTTGTTTTTATGAGTTTTATGAGTTCTTTATATATTTTGGATATTAATTTTTTTTTATGTCTGATGTCCAAGTATCTTCTCCCATTCAGTAAGATGTCTTTTCCTTTTGATGATAGTGAGAGCCTTTTTTTGATGCAGTCTCTTTTATTTATTTTGAGTTTTATTTTCCCTTGGCATTAGAGTCTCATTTCCAAAAACATCTTTTAAGTCAATATTGATGAATGTATTACCTGTATTTTCTTCTATGTATATTATGGTTTTACCTTACATCAAAACCTTTAATTCATTTTGAATCAATTTTTGTGTAGTGTCTTAGAGAGTGGGTCTAATCCCATTCTTTTTCATGTGGCTGTCCAGTTTTCTCTACACCATTTATTAAAGAGAATGTCCTTGATCCATTGTATGCCCTTGGCTCCTATATAGTAAATTAGTTGAGTATATGTGTGAGCTTGTTTCTGGGCTCTTAATTCTATTCCATTGATCCGCATGTCTTTTTTATTCCCATACAGTGCTAATTTGATTACTATTGCTTTATAGCATAAATTCAGGGAGCATGACACCTCTAGTTTTGCTTTTTAAGGATTGTTCATGCTATTCAAGGTCTTTTGTGGGTCCAAATAAATTTCATGATTTTTTTGTTCTACTTCTGTGAAGAATTCTTTTAGATTTTGATGGCAGTTGTGTTAAATCTGTATATTACTTTATATAACATGTCCATTTTAATTCTTCTAATCCATTAGCATGGAATATCTTTCCATTTCTTTATATTCTCTTTTTCTTTTAACAATATCTTACAGTTTTAGTGTACATATTTTTCATTTCTTGGGTAACATTTATTCTAAGCTATTAAAATTATAATGGGATTATTTTCTTGATTTCTCTTTTTGCTATTTTGTTATTTGAGTATAGAAAGGCAACATATTTTTGTGTCTTTGTTGTCTGCCATTTTATTCATTTATTATTTCTAACAGCTTTTTATTGTTGTCTTTGGCGTTCTCTTTCTATATCAATGATATGCAAATAGTGATTATTTTACTTCTTCCTTTGCAATTTGGAAAGCTTTTATATTCTTTTCTTGTCTAATTGTGCTGACTACATCTTCAAAAACTATATTGAACATAGTGGTGAGAACCTATTTTCTTGAACCACCATGATGGTTTAATTTTATGGTCAATTTAGCAAGATTATGGTGACCTGTTGTTTGGTCTAACTAACTAAGCATTGCCTAGATGTTGCTGTGAAGCTATTTTGCAAATGTGATTAACATCTATAATTAGTAAACTTTAAGTAAAGAAGAAGAGGTCTATACAGTGTGGGTGAGCCTCATTGAATCAGTGGAAGGTTGAAGAGCAAATATTGAATGTCCTCAGAGAAGAATAAATTTTGCCTTAAGATTATAATATAAAAATCTTGTTTGAGGTAATAACTTTCTGGTCTCTCCTATAAATTTCATACTTGTATGTTTCCCATGATTGTGTTAATTAATTTCTTAAGACAAGTCTCTAAAGATACATTTATATAAGTGTTATTAATTCCTTTTCTTGGAAAACTGAGACTGATACAATACTTTTTAGCATTTTATAAGTGTGATTTGCTTATACCTTTCAGTACATGATAGGGTTATAGCTATGTCCAATGAATACTTATTAAATAAATCAGTATGAATTTGGAGACACTTTCCTCGTAACTTATAATGCTCTTTATTTAATTAGTCTTCACTGATGGTTAAAGGACCTGAGGGTCAGCTTAGATTTTTTTTAAATTAATGCAAAGTCATTTATATGTTAATTTATATTCAGAATATGTCTTTTATGAGTGAATACAATAGATACAGTAGCTAGGTAAGAAGTGATTGATTTTACTCTGAAAACTGAAAGTGAAATGTTTGAAAAATGCAAACAGAATTCTTATTACCTCATCTGCTCCATTTTTTAAATGCATTTGCTACTGAGATGTATGCTACTCTTAATTTATATGGTTCAGAAAGAGCATTAGAATTACACAGAGATATTTGAGCTCATTGCTACTTTCAAATGATTATATTATCATTATATGGACTATATTTTTACTTATCCCAGCCTAAATATTTTTCAGTGTTTCATATATAATTTTAATACGACTTAAAAAGTGATAGCCCCTTAGGATCTAAAGATCTAAAATTTAAAGAGGCTCAGGACATTAGATGACAAAAATATAATTTCATGGAATGTTTAATCCTATTAATATGTATAATTGAGACTAGGAAAATCAAGACACACATTTTCTCTACATATTTTTACCCATACTCTACCTAGCATCTTCTGTAGAATGTTTTTATGTTTTTTACTTACACAGTTTAATGTCTTAGTAGTATCCCCTTATGCAAGAATAATTACAGTATTCAAAGTTTTAAAACAAAATTAAGTATAATTATTGAAAGCTGATTTTTCTATGATTCTGGTCATTAGGAATATTTGGAATTCTTACAGCTGTTATCACAATGACTCCTGGGTTTTCCACATTTTATCATTTCTAACCTGCCCCCACTGTACCTTCTTTCCCAAATTCTTCATCTCTTACAAGATAGGAGCTACATCTGTGTGCAGGCATAATTTTGTTTTCATCATAGAGTTGGATACTATTTTTCCAAGTCTATACTCTCTATCTAAGTCACATACCCTTTTGCATTTCTTTCCCTCATTTAATTATTTTCTTCAGAAAAATGCATCTCTCCCACACACACATGCACCACGCATGCTTATATGCACGCACACATGCACACTCCATCCCATCAAGAGTGAATTCAGTCTTTGCTCTGTGGTCCTATGACACTTTGTGTTTCCATTATATTAGCTCTTAGCACACAATATGGTGGATGTACACATTTGTCTCCTAACACTTCTGCAATCTACATGCCCACAGTATTCATTAACTCACAAGTGCCTAGCAAAAGTCCAGTATACTGTAGACACTAATAATAAACAAATACATCTATAGATATTTCTACCTGCCCTTTTTATTCAGGATGGAAAAAAAACTTACTGAAGCGACCAAAAGGTAGTGAAGGGATATTTTTGTTTTGGGGAAAACTTAATGGGATATTTGATAGATTGCTAATTCCTAATATATTTTTTCAAGTCTCACTCCTACTTGCAACTTCAATTCAACATGTTCTTTTTCTACAGCAAAAATATAATCTAAACAACTAATTTGTATAATTTGTGCCTATTAAGAGCATTTTAAAGTAGAAAACAGAAAATCTATACCATTTTTACTCTAAATTATAGCACTGAATTTTATGTATATTTGCTAAAAAAAAATCATCCCACTATTTAACTGATGAAGAGAAAATATTATTATAAGATATAAATCAATTATAAAATTTTATGTATTGGTAATAAATGAATATTCTGTAATCATATATAAGTATGTGTATATATTTGTGTATATATTGCATTATATAGTACATAGTTCATAGGCTAATTATTAGGATTATATTTAAAGTGCTTTGAACAGTGAATATAAAAATAGGATATAAATTTTGTTGTTCATATAATTGCACATGATTTATAAATGTTTGGGGAATTGAGGCAAACATCTTGTTTCTTTTCATTTCTACAGAAAACAAAAGATAAAATATTATCTTCTCTCAAATCTTCTCTCAACTTGCCCTCATGAGTTTTTCAGATTCATCATTAACAATAGTCAAAATAGGAAGAGGCCCATTTCCCCGGTTTAGTGAGAGATGAAAGAAAGGGGAAAGAAAGAGGAAATTTGAGGTTGCCTATTCACTCAATTTTCTCATTCTGGCACCAGAGCAGGAAACTGTCACACAGATGTTTTCCTTCAGGTTATGCATGCTTAAGGGAGAGCTTAACCCTTTATGACCCACTAACTTACTTCCATTTGTCCCTTTTTCTGCCTCCACCCCACCTTTTCCTGCCAATAGTCAGCTGATTCTCACTGGACTAATACTGTAGATGATAATGACTTCTTAATTTTCTTCCATAATCTACGCAGAAGCAGAATTCTAACTGTTTAGATCAACTGCTTTAAATTGCTTCAGAAAAGACATTTTAGAAAAAAGATAAACTGGGTCATTTTGTGAAATGTTATTGATAACCATCTCAAAATTTTCTCTGAGGCATTTGTTAGAAGTAATACATTCAAAACCAAGGCATATTTAGAACTATGCTTGACTAGTTTCCCTTACATAACACATGAATTGCATTACCTTGTTAATATTTGAAACATGGCAGATTTCAGTTTCCTTCAGCATGTGTGCATCTTGGTTCCTTTTCTTCTTCTCCAGAAGTAACTATAGAAATAATTTTCAGGTGTATCCTTCTAGTATCTTTTTCTCATGTTTAAATGGGAAAAATATACATAACCATACACAGTTCAAGGTATTATTTTTGACTATAAAAGCAATGTTTGCACAATTTACTTGCCCTTCTCCACACTTAACAATATTTCTTAGAGATAGATCTTTTTATGTGAGATCATAAGGATCTATTATTCTTTATATCTGTCAAACTGAGTTCCTTAATATTGTGTGCATTTCTCTATTACTTACCATTTAGATTATTTCTTATATCTACTGTTACAAATAAAACCACTAAAAGCATCCTTGATCATGATGCCTTACTTATGTAGTTGCCAGTGTTTTTCAGGAATGTATGGGAGAATAGAAAATGGAAGGTTATAGGGCGTATGTAGTTTGAATTATAACAGGTATTGCTAAATTTCCCACAAAGTTGCCATCACAAATAATATTTGATGAAGTGTTCATTTTCCACATTCTCAGCAACATTTGATATGAATTTTGAAATTTTGCCACTTTTAGAAGTGAAAATGGTTTCAGGTTAACTCAATTATTTTCCAGCATGGGGTAATTATAATTTTTAAAAAGTAATGCAACATGATATATTAAGGAAAAAGCAAGCTGGTATATTAATTTTTTCAATTTATTTCCATTTTATTACATCAAACAATCAGGTGCTCTTGTTCATAGCCTGCTTTAAGATTCTCTTTAACAGAACTAACTCCCTCTTCTCATTCAAGTAGGACTGTTAATTGGTTTTTAAATCTGATTACTGATACAAATTGGATCAATGGTAAAAGCACTAAGCAATTTATTCCATTTCCACAGTCCATTGCCAAGAAAAACAGCTAAGTTCTCCTGCAACCAAGATTGTCTTTCCTCTCCTTTTGAAATGCAAGCAAGCAAAAAAAAAAACAAAAAAAATGGTTAAGCAGATCTCACTGATAACTTGTTAAAGAGGAAGCCTGTCTTGATAGTCACTTCCTCAGTTTGAGGATTATGGGGCAGACTCAGTTTTTTCAGGCCCCTGTTGCACTTTCATTGTAGTTAGCTGCCCACTTTTGCTTAGGATAAGAGCTAGACTGGAGCTTTTAGGGCCTGTTATTTCTAGTCAAGGCCTTGACTTGAACAATCAAATCAAGTTGTTTTTGGCACCAGGAAGGCATCCACAGAGTTGGTGTCAGTGATAATGATAAAGAGCCTAGTGGCCCAGAGATTCAAGCTTTGAACAGAAATGAAAAGTAAAACCCCTCTTTGCAGTAAAGAGTGTCAGGAAAAATATGCTGAACTCATTATCCACTATCATGTCATGGCAGAGAAGAATCTAAATTGTGTTCAATGTACAAAAATTCCAGATGTGTGTTTCAGAATTTATCACAGGCAAAAAGAAAATACTTTTTTATAAGACAGGTGCTTTTACTGAATGTTGGAATAAATGCATGAATGAATGTAGCAGCATAGTTTAGTTATTAAATCTTCCTAAAATTAGCATCAAAATGGCTTGCAATCATTTTTATGTCATATGCTGCTAACCATATGGCTTTGTTTGAGAATTTGATCTCTTTAATTTTTTTAAATTTACTTGTGTCTGGAATTACTGATATTTTGCTGAAAAGTTTATAGGACAGTTATGAGTCAGAAGGGTACCATCAAAACCATAGTTATGGATTCATTTATTTATTAACCATTCAATAAGTAGAGGATATGTTATGTATTATGTTTCAGGAATATGCATATATATAAATACTCTATAGAAAAGATATGTATATATTATATAAATATTATATGTACAATTTGGCATTTGAAGTACTACATATTATATAATGTTTATTAACATACTTATACTAGAATAATATATATATACATATATATGCACAATTTATTAATGCTGGGGTGAAATAAATGCTGGGAAAGAATGTGAGCTGTTATGACAACTTATATCAAGGACTCTTACCCAAGAGGGTAAATGTAGCCAGAATAACAGAAGAGAATAACTTAAGGAAATGCAGAAGGTTAAGTTTACATTACTCAAACTGAGGATGTGAAGGTCTAAGGGGCATCATAAGAGCAGCACATCATGTAGAAGAGCATATAAAATGTCTTTAAAAAAATTATCTAGAAAGTTCCTTGAACTTATCTGAAATTATTTTTATGATAATTTCCATGTCTTATAGAATTAAATGTAAATATAATTCAATATATTTGCTTTAAAAGTTTTATTTCAGAAAAACTATTATTAAAATAGGTTAATTTTTACTTGAATTACTTGTTCCAGTGATTGATAAAAGTCTAATAATTGCTATTCACAACTTATTGTTACTTAGGAGTTTTATGCATAGATGTGCATTTGCTTCTTTAAAACTAGGAAATACCCTTTGACACCTCCAGTCTATATTTAGTAATTCTGTATCAATAACAATCTTAATTGCTCCTTTTCCCAAATGAAAATTTATATGAGGTACAATATTATAGGGCATATTGAGTCCATCATTACCATTGCATTTCTTTAACTACTCTAGTACATATTCCATTTTGTTTATAGATGATGCTCATTTAAAATTAATATTTATATTTTCTGAGTATAAAAATAATATAGATGTCATAGAACACTGACACCTTACAGTGATGTACAGCAATAAAATAACCATGATACTACCACGTAGCGATAGACATTGCAGATATTTTGGAGCATACATTTACAATCTTATTTTTGCTTTATGTCTTAAGCATATACTCAGAGTTAAAACTGAAATTATTTGGAATATATATATGAATATATTCACCTTTTTCTACTAACATATTAATTCACATATTTAGAACTATTTTAATATCTGAAAAATATTGAACCAAGTTTATCTAAACACAAACCTTATTTGAAATTTTACCATCAAAGGATATGAAAATACTAACTAGAACATGTCCTTATGCTCATTGCAGCACTTTTCACAATAGGCAAGATATCGAAGAAATTTAAATGCTCATGGATGGATGTTTAGATAAAGATGTGGTATATATACACTGTGGAATACTAATCAGCTACTAAATATGACAGAATTTTGCCATTTGCAACAACATAGTTGGAACTTGAAATGATTATACTAAGTGAAGCAAGTCAGAAGGATAAAGACAAATAGCAAATGATTTCACTCATGTAGAATATAAGGAAGCAAGACAAGCAAATAAAACACAACAAAAATGGTCCTCCGATTTTGACAACAAAATGGTTACCATATGAGAAGTAGATAGGCGAAGGTAAAGGGGATTAATTTGATAAAGGTTAATGTTATTGCAATTTTGGTGGTGGTGTGGTTTGATACACTCAGAGGTGTGAAGATACACTCAGAGGTGTGAAGATACACTCCTGAAATTATGTTGTATTGTAAATCAATAAATATTTCTTTATATGTAAGTTGTTTCAACTTCTTACTATTTTAAATAATTCTGTCATAAATCACCATATAAATGAATGTTTGTGTATACATCTAACTTTTTCAAATAAAATATTAATTTCTAGATTAATAAAACAATCATTCTTGATATATGCTGAAAATTACCCTCCTGAAAGTGTAAAATTTATTTCTATCAATTTTTTGTGTACTTATATATGTAGCAATAAGTAGACCCCAAATGTTAAAATAATTGACATAATGATAGTCTTTAAAATGTCTCCAGTTGCTTAAATTTAATTGTTTTGGAATACCTGGCTAAAATCTAATTAAAGCCAAATCAAAACTCTAAATAATTAATATACCCAAAAGTTATTAATGCATAAAACTATACAAGCTTGGTAAAACTATTATCATGATCTATGCCATAAACATATCCATCACCTCTAAGTTTCCTCATAACTTCTTATTTATGATGATGATGATAAGAACACCTGATTTGCTTGTTTAGCAAATTGTTAAGTATATGTTATTAGCTATTAGTAACTAGTTACTATGCTGTATAATGACTCTCTAGGACTTTTTCATCTTTTATAAATAAATTCTTGTGCCCTTTGTCTAACACTTCCTCGTTTACCCCTCTTCTTAAATTGGCAACCACCATTCCATTCTGCTTTTGTTAGTTTTGGTATTTTAGATTTCTCATATAATCAGTACTTGTCCTCTTGTATCTAGCTTACTTAGCATATCTTCCAAGTTCATTTATGCTGTCAGAAATGTGACAAATGTGTTATAATATTTCCTCTTTTTCAAGTCTGAATCAGAATTCATAGTTACATGTACTGATTTTCTTTATTCATTTATCCATAAGAGACAGATTGTCTACATACATGTTGGCTACTGTTTATGGTGCTAAAATGAGATTTGTGAGTTCTATCTATTTATTTTGAGGTATTGATTTCAGTTCTTTTGGATAAAGACTCGAAAATGGGTTTGCTTGGTCATGTGGAAATTCCATTTAAAAAAAAAAATCTCTAATCTGTTTTTCATAATGGCTGCACCAATTTACATTCCCACCAACAATACGACAATATATGTGTTCCCCTTTCTCCTTGTCAAAATTTATTATCTTATTATTTTATAATAGCCATCTGAATAGGTATGGTTTTTATTTTATTTTCTCTGATTATCAGTGATATTGAGAAACTATTCATATGTCTGTATTTGTATGTCTTCTTTGGTGAAATCTCTATTCAATACCTTTGTCGATTTCAGAGTTGTTTATTTTTGCTCTTGAGTTGTAGATGTTCTTTATGAATTTTGGATATTAATCCTATATTAGATATATGAATTTGCAGTGTAGGTTGCCGTTTCTTTTTGCCGATTTCTTTGCTGTGCCAAAGTTTTTTAATTTGACATAATCTTACTTTTCTATTATTTTTGCTTCTTTTGCCTCTGCTGTTTAATTCAGTATTTAAGACATCATTACCAAGATCAATGTCAAGAATCTTATTCTACCAAAATTCGTATGATTTCAGCTTTTACGTTTAATTCTTTAATCCATTTTGAACTGATTTAGGGTACAGTGTGAGACACTCAGTTTTCCCATTATTTATTTGAAGACACTAGTCTTTCCCCATTATGTAATCTTGGCACTCTTACTCTTACCAAAGCTCAACTTGTGAAATGTGTGTGGGCTTATTTCTGGGCCCATTTTTCAGTTCCATTGGTCTGTATGTCTGTTTTTATGCCCGTAATACACTATTTGATTACCAGAGCTTGCTACATAGCTTGAAATCAGGAAATGTGATTCTTCTAGATTTGTTCTTTTTCCCAAGATTGTTCTGGCTACTCAGCATTTATTGTGAATCCATATAAATTTAGGATAGCTCTTTTCTATTTCTGTGAAGAATACCATTTTGATGAGGATAGCATTTAATCTATACACCACTTTGGGTGACATGGACATCTAAATAATATTCTTTCATTCCATAACTATGGGATATCTATTTATTTTTGAAGAAAACTGATTTTCCCTAGTCTATTTTTGTGTTTATATATTCTTCTGTGACCTGTTCAGGTTATTTTCAAAATTTTCCCTGCTGGTCATAATATACTTACTGATTTATAAGACTTACATACAAATGGAATATTTTAAAACTTTGTAAGCTATTTTTGCAGAAATATCTTTATTTATTTATGGCAGTATCAAATTAAGAAATGAATAAATACTTCATAAATTATTTTAGTAAGAGAGTGTAGGGAGAAGAGCCTTGGAGTATGTGTTAATTCTTTACTATATACATTCACAGAGGTCCACTTCAAGTGAATTGAAGAGGCAAATATAAGGGAAACACATTCATGAAATAATTCAGAATAAAGAATAAAATAATATCCCTGATCTAAAATTGGTATAAACATTTAAGTATAAAGGCAATGAAATAAATTTATAAAGAAAAACAATTAGATTTGGTCACGTTAAAGAAATTAGAAACTATACATGAGATATCCATTAAATTTTTTTGAGTGTAGGATCTGTTTTAAATATAAAATCAGAATAATAATTGTGGAACCAATTATTACAAATAAAACATGTTAACTGATCTGACATTCTAAAATGTAGACAGAATAATTTTTATGAGATGTGATTCAAGTGTTTTGGAATTTCATGTATAATAATGATAATCCTTTTGAAATTAATTTGTTTGCATTGCACTGATATTTTGTTAAAGAAAACTGTTACCTTTCTAACTGGCGTGAGTTTATGTTCAAAGAGTCCTTCTGTTTAGCCTTTTTTAAGCTGACGCCAAGCAGAGGTTCCTGCTATGGAAATCACGTTAATACTACTCATACCATGTTGCTGATACTGAAGGCTTCAATCTCTTTCTTAGGCTTCAATTGTCTTGCTAATTGCATGGAAAAACACTCAACTTGAATATCAGACTGTAAATCAATATGTTCCCAACCTAAGGGATCATTCTCTCTCTCAAATCTGCTTCTTTTAGTTAATGATATCACTGGTCACCTAGATTCCTTTACCTGGTATAAGTCCCCCTTGTCTGCCATTACTCAATTCTAATTATATTCCGATAATGATTTGTAATCCCACTTTAGAAATCTTTGACAATTTCTTTCTTCCCTTTTCTTTTTAATGGCATTTCTCTAGTTTATGCTTTTCTCATTCATCATTTCACTCTGTGAAGAACTTGCTCATTTGCCTTTTTATCTCTTCTCTTCCCTTCACTCCAAAACCTAATCAGATACTCAAAAAATATGTAAGAACCCCCTGTATATCTTCTGTAACAAAATGTGGTCTTTATACATCTCATTCATCTTTCTTCATCACCCTCACACATTTTTCTTTCATCTTGTAAACTGAAAGTATTTTTCTATTTTCTTAACTACTTCTTAAGCAGGAGTAGGTCTTCCAAATAAGATAGAGATATGAATTAAAGGAATGGCTGGGTGCTTCCCAATGATTAAGGATGAAGGATAGGAAAAGAATGTGAGTGGAAGATTCATTAGGATTCATTCCTTTCCTGGGCTTCCTGCTCAACTTTCTCTCATTTCTTCCCTCTGTTTTTGATCAATGTAGACCAAGGACATAATTGTCTTTACTCCCTACATTTGCAAAGCTATCCAAGTGAATAAATTAAAATTTAACCACATATGGGTCGAACAGTGAAAGGAATCCCTAAAACCAAGAAAATCTGTTTAAATACTTATGCATTGCTTCTTTCCCTAGCTTTAGATTTGCCGTAAGCATGTTACAAATACAAATTCCTTTAAATAAGTTTTTCTCACTTCAAAGAAGGGACTGTTGTATTATTCTGGAAATTGAGATTGCAATAACTTTTGATGTTGATTGTTGAGTAATTTTGGACTCAGTAGTATAGTGAATGTTGAAACACATGTCTCATAGACGCTAATAAATATTAATGAGGTCAGCACCTGAAGAGAATAAAATACTTAGTAATGTTTCTTTCACTGCAGTCTACCCACCCTGATTTTGTAGTGACACTTCCAGCAGAACAAAAAGTATATATTTAAATATAAGTCAGAATATATTTAAATATAAGTCAATCTTTCTGATCATCTATTTTCTTAATGTAAAAGTCTGATTCATAAACATATCAAATTTGTCATACAATAAATAATCAGCTTAATATGTCATCAGATAGATATAATTAAAGAGAAACAACTAGAAATTCCCATCCATTACTCCATTCATCAGGTTGTTCTCTGTAAAAATAGAAGGTAATGCTCAGTTCAATAAGACTTTCTTTTGACAGAAATAAAATTAACTACCTTTCATAAGTTTCTGTGAAATTTTTAATAAGAGCTAAAATTTATTTTTTCTGCCAATGCAGATATTATCTAACAAAAAAGGAAAGCAAAAATTTGAGTAAAACTTAGACTTATGAGAAAGCTATATTTTTGAGTATTTTTGCTTATAGCCAAGTTGTGGTGTACTAAGGAACTTATGGTACCCTATAAAGTATTTATTTTTCTAGAAAGCATTCTAAATGAAGGAGGTCCTCTTGCATCTCTCCAATAACTAATCTTTGACGTGTTCCAAGAAGAATGAGCTGAGTTATCCCTTACTTTTGTTCTGTGAGCCTCATATGCTTATCGCTATTATAGCAGTTTAATTTCCTGAGTTCTATAATAAAACAAAAAGTAAAGAGAAGCCAAAACCACATAGAAGAAAAAACAATCTTTCATCTCCTTCTTTATACCTACAGAATTATGGGGATTCATTCATAAGTCTGATGGAAAATTCAATATTGGAAGACATACACATAGGAAAAAAATAATACTGTGAATGACTACTATTTACTGAGAACCAGCTATATGCCCAACACCGTGCAAAATGCTTTACAGAGACATCTCAATTCCTTCTCCCCACGACGTTCTTCAATGAATGGAAGAAAAGTGAGTCTCTAGCATGCACTAAAACAACTCAACCATATATATCAATGATTTCACTACACTTAAAGCAGTTATTGAATATTTTCATACATTAGATGCCAGGGCTAGAGGAATAGTCTGCTATTGCTCCCTGGTCCTGGAGAAGAAATGATCTCAAAGAAAAACAAGCAAAGCGGTTTGTTGAATGTAGGTAAATCTGTTTCAGAAAGATAAGGAACAAAAGCAGATTTGTACAAAACTGATAAATGCTTCTTTTTAGTACCCACCCTTGACTTTGCCCTCTCTGCCACTCCACACTGGCTCCCAGGACTGTACCTTATGCCTCTGTTCTCGCCCCACTATAGAACTCCTCTTAGCTAACTCCATCCTCTAACATTCCTCTTCACGGTGTCTTCATTAAGCATGCCGGGTCCCTGTCCTATTCTATTAGAGCACCTTTATCTACCATTAACTGTGACAATGAACTAATTGGATAAACTAATCCTTACTTTTGTGTTAATAAGAAACAGTAACTTGTAAGATAGTCTTCCCAGGTACCATGGAACATTCTCACTGAATTCCTCCTGCTCTGAAGTGTTAAAGTGTTTCTAGGAACTGAGACAGGGTGATAGGAGAGAAATTTTGCAGTAGAGTAAAAAAGGTGTTTTGTTCCCTATAGCATATATTTACTTATAAATTATTCATTTACTAAATATTCTTTCCTTCATTCAAATGGCATAACACAGTCCATCTGCAAGACCAGGTTTAGATGCTGGGATACAAAGGGGAATAAAACAGTATAACTCTCAATCAGGCTCCATCTAAGTCTATGACATTCTCTTTGCAATCCTAGATTTGGTAAAGTTCTCAGAGATGAATAAGATAAGCACTATGCTCAAGGAGTTTGAAGACTAGAAGATATACCTAAGATATGTTGAGGATGCTTTTTCTTCATTTGAACATTAGGCTCTCCTTGGTCTTTAATAGAGTGTGCCGAAAGCTGTGAAGGAGGACATCAACCCTCACTCAGGACACAGTATTCTATGATCGCTATGTTAGTATATAAATCAGGTTTCACAAAATCAAATATTATATACAGACCCAATATATTTTAAAAAATCAGTGATGTCAGTTATAAGATATGGGCTTTGGGGGACTGTTAAGTGGAAAAATGTATGCACCGCTTAATGGCATTCATGTACAAAAATTAAAAATCATGGGACTAGTCAACTAAATCATAGCCAAAGTTCAAAGCTTACCCCAGAATTTGATCTCTATGTCAACACATTTTGATCTGTTTACTACAATTAACTCTAATATTCAAAAGGTGAGAGACCTTTAGTAATCTATGAGTTTTGATTATAGTTATGTTCTATTTGGATGAATAACTACAAATTGCTTAAGTAACATGTTTATCTATTTAAAAAGTTATTCAGCACACCTTGATGAAGTAGCAGTTAGGTCAGCCCCCTCTATAGGAACACAGTCTATGATCCCAGGGACCCAAGTTCACTTCCCAGTTCTGTGGGGATCAACCATTGTGAACAACTAAATAAATATAAAATAAAATGCTTCTTCCTCCTCATTTCTTCCTGCCTATCTACTTCCTTTCATTCCTGCCTACACTGAAAAATAAGAAGGTATTTCATGCCTATAGAAGCCTGGACTTTTATCTAGATGCTTGGGATATATTTGTGGCAAGCTAGATAAAAACCTTTGTCTTTTGTGGAGTTTCTATTCTAACAAGGTAAATAGATAAATAATTTTTAAAAAGTACTATCATAAAAGAGAAAAAAGTAGACAGGTTAATGGTAAACAGAAAATACTTGTAGTAGCTGTAGTTTTTAATAGATAATCAAAGGGATCATAATGAAAAAGTGGATTTGAGCCAATTCTTCAAAGTCATGAGGGAATTGGCCGTGCAAATAGTTGAGGCATATATACCAAGTTGAGTTAAAAACCGTGCAAGGCCTGTTCAATTGACATTCCGGAGGCCAGCAGCTAGAGAGAAGTGAATGATGGGGTAGAGGAGAAGACTAAGGGTCATAGAAATAATTTAAGAACTTGTTTTTTTCCTAAATGAAACGGGAGCTCTTGCCTGGTTTTGCTTAGAGGAAATGACCTAAATGATGTTGTATGTGGATTATTTCAGCTATGATTTTGAGGATAAACTCTCTTTGAACACAGGTGAAAATATGGAGACAAGTTTTGAGGCTTATTTCAATAATTCTGGCAAAAGACAATGCTTATAACATATTCATCCCAGGTAACAGATAGCATTCTCACCAGACGTCTGATGATAAATTGTCAAAGTCTAGGAACTAACAGATGGCTCAGAGCAAGATGGCAGCTAGGATCTATCATTGTAGAAAAATTTGGCAAATCTACTAAGGTGGCAGATGACAGCAACAGTGAGTTCCACCTTATGACATGTTACTTAAAGCTCTAGTATTATTAGGGAAGAAGGAGCAAGAATGTTCCGAAAGCAGGAGTGAGAACTAAGAAGTTGTGTTTGGAACCAGCAGAGCAATGATGGGGTGGGGACAGTCACTCCTCAGGAGAACTATAGAGAATTACAATCCTCAGGGAAGAATCAAATTTCGATGTCAAAAAATAAAATGAATATTAAGAGCAGAGTTTGAGAATGAATATAGAAGACTTTTGCTGATGATTAACCACTTAGCTCAGAGGATACATGGAAGCTTTTAGGAATTGAGTTGGGGTAGGAGCAAGATACACAAGAATATGTATTTTATCTTCCAAACAGGACATTTCTGAATGTCTAAGGGGAGAGTATTTATGTATATGCCAGGACACCTGCATACATTGGAGCTATTTCAGATTCACCTGGATTCATGGTAGAAGTGGTAACCCTAATACTTATAGGAATTAGAGTATGGAACTGGAGAGCTGTCCTGTCGTCCATGGCTTCTTCAAGTGACAGCCAAGAACAGAGTTAAAGGGACTAATGTGATCAGTTTGACTGAATTCAAGAATGTACTAATAGAGCTGGAATGTATAGAGGGAAGTCATGTGTTTGAACTGAGACTTGAATGATAAGCAGAAACAACCTTATTTCAACCTGGTAGAGTAGAGTAAGAGTTCCAAAACAGGCATGAGCAGGAAAAAAGCTTTGCATCTTGGAGAAAAATAAAGACAGGATGAATATAGCGTCACTTACGCTAAGCCTCTAAGTTCTGAATTCATCATCTATACCAAGAATCTTTTGACAAAGATGCTTCCACTGTTGAGTATACTGTGACAAGAATGTAAACCTGGCTTTTCTTGGGCCCTCTGGGAGATAAGCTCATCTGAATTTTGAGCCAGGTGAGAAATGACTCAGTTGCTGTAGTTAGGCAATCTCATTTATGCCGTCCACCTGGTGGCAGTGTAGGACAAGACAACAGTCTCTTGCCTCTGCCCGGATATTAACATTTTCAGGAAGTCTGTGTGTGTGTGCTTCCAAAATCTTCTGTAATTTGTTAATTTATTCATGGAATGGTTCCAGGCATATTTTATTTTGTGGGAACATTTATAGACTGCAGAAATTCAGAACACCCAGCCTAATGGACAGTCTTTTATTCAAAACAGATATTTCTCAAAAACACTAGTCGTACTTCTTTAAAAGAAAAAGCCTTGTTGTTTATAACAAGATTATGAACAAGGTATATACATTTAAAAATCAATTCTGGATTAGGAGTTGACTTTCTGGGCTGTTGCTGAGTCAGCCTACCATAGAAAATTTAAGCTTGTCTCAGATTCAAGACTTCTAAATCATCATGTCTTTTTAGCTCCATCTTAAGACATTTATTGACTGACTTCTTAAATGTGAGCATATAGACTGTTGTCTGATGAGCCAACCTGGGAATTAGAGACACCAAGGGCCTCTTGATGGGAGGTGCAGATAGGTCAATTGTCATCACCAAAGACATCTAGGTACAGCCAGGCAGACAGGTGGCTTTCTTGGCAGGTTAGCAGAATAGGGCAAGAGAGGCATTTGACAACTGCTAATAGATAAAGCTTCAGGACATTTGTCTATGTCTGGAGAACTTGTAAAGAGGAGTCTCAGTCACATGAACAGGGATTTAGTCCTTGGATAAAGCAGAACAGTTGTTTTAGATCACATCTCCCCCACCTAGTATGTTCTAATGGTAAGAGTTACTGGAATACTATCGATTCCCTCTGTGTCTGGAAGAAGCTCAGGTTGGCCTCCACACAGTTGGATGCAGCTTCTAAACAGATGGATGGAGGCTAGAACCAGACAAAACCTGGCAGACCATTACACTGCTGCACTAATCACTTCTGCTTAAATAGCCGTGCACTAGCCTCTGGAACATTAACCTCTGAACCCACTAGGACTCTTGCGGGGTAACAAAGTCAGGATTCCTTCTTTTGTCAGTAGCATGCATTAGAAAGACCCAAACACTAAAAGGGATCCCCAGGTTTTCAACGAGAACCCTAGCTGACAATTGGATATTGACTAAGATGTTCGTGAAGTAGGATTCCTAAAAGTAAAATTCCAGACATAGACTCTCTAAACCCAGTTTATACTTTTTAAAATTAGTCCCAATATTACTCAGCTAAAGAAAAAAAAAATGTTGTTCTGCAATATATCCGATAGCACACACACAGAATTACCTATAAAAAACCTGGCAAAATATGAACAAACATAAAAATGACTATAATGAAATTTAACCTTATTATTGGATTTTCTTTGGCTTGCCTTTTCCTCTTGGCACTGTGCAGGTAGGCATGAAAGTGTTCACAGCTCTTAAACATTGTTATTACTAGCAAATCTTTCCTTAATCCTTAGCTGGAAACAATCCACTGCCGTTCCAGAAGCTTTGTAGTTAATTTTATCTTTCATTTACTGCCTCAGACTTTTGTCATCATGATGATTCTAATTATTATTAGGTACAGAAATAATCAGTGTGCTTAAAAAATGCCGAAGATATTCTGGGGAAGAAGAGAGGATAAAAATAGCAGGTCTCGAAGGAATCATAGGATACCAAGTTCATTTTTCCCCTGTGGACTCAGATATATTTGTGAACGTTTTTCCATTTTCACGTTCAGATAGAAAGTAATGTTGGCTGTACAAATTCACCTTTAGTGTGATTTTTTTAAAACTAGAAATACATATTTTAAAAAATGGAAAGATATCAAGAGTCATTCAGTACCTGCTTAGACTTGACCTGTGATGACAATCTGTTACAAATTATACAAAACTTTAGAAAAAGGTTCATTCCAGTTACATAATGTGCCCATTCATTAAAGTCATGTAGTTCTTCTTGGAAGATCAAAGTAGCATTCAGAGAACACTCAATAAGTGCATGCTAACTCCTCAATAAGTGCACGCTAGCTCCTTTCATGTCAGAAAACACATGATAACTAAATAGGGGAGTAGACAGAAGGCACAAGATGCTGAAGGGGTAAGAGAAATGTAGACAAGCACAGAACAGAGAGGGAAAAATCTGTTAAAAGTTACTGTAGTAACATTTAGTAGCATTTAGTCTTCTTAGCAGATTTGAAAAAACTGTACTTCTGTGTGATCGTGAAAAAGGTAATTGCAAATTAAGTTATTGAATCATCCAAGTTATTCAATTCTTAAGCAGTAATCCTGACAAAGGAAAAAAATAATATGATAGATGTATAGCAAATAACTTTACAACAATGTATTAAAAGAAGCATTGTATTATAACATTACATAGGCTTAAGGTGAACCTCATTATAAAACAACATTAAATTGATACCTTAAGTTACCTGTCAATAGTCCAATTCTATTACTGACCTTTTTTACCCAATTTGTCCCCCTTCTCTTCCAGTAACCACTTACTTGGTCTTATCCAGTCTATTTTTGTTTAATTTGGTTAACTTGCTTGTTTGGTTTCTTTACATTCCAATACGAGTGAAATCATGCAATGGTTGCCTCTCTTGATTTATCTCACTAAGCATAATTCCCTCTAGGTCCATCCATGTTTTTGCAAATGGCAAGATTTCACCATTTAAAATAGTGGAATAATATTCCAATTGTATATATACCAACTCTTCTTTATTCATTCATCTGTCCATGGACACTTAGATGACTGCTAGCTCTTGGCTATTGCAAATAATGTTGCAGTGAACATGGGGGTGGATATATCTCTTCAAATTAATGTTTTCATATTTTTCAGGTAAATGCCAAGAAGAAGGATAATGGAATTTCTGTTTTCACTTTATTGGGAAATCTACATACTGCTTTCCACAAGGATTACACCAATGTGCACTCTTGCCACTCACACCAACAGTGCATGGAGTTCCCTTTTCTCTGAATCCTTGTGAGCACTGTTTCCAGTCTTTTGGATAATAGCGCTTCTCATAGATGTGAGATAATATCTAATTTTATGTTTTGCTTATAATCTATTTCAACTTGAAAGCAAGTTAATCTCGAGCTCATTCTAGCAGTCCACATTTTCACTCTCCTCTTTCCTCTTCTGTCCTGATTTCATAATTTTTAGACCTTGCTACTTCTAAGTGGGGTTCTTTTTGTTTTTAGAAATCTCTTTATTTCTTGACATTTTTTGGTAGGCTAATCTAGTTGTGATAAATTTCTTTAAGTTTAATTTTACTGGGAAGATTTTTAAAAAATCACTCCTTCATTTCTAAGTCATAGCCTAGCAGGTGGGAGTCCTTTTCTTTCAGCATTTTGAATACATTGTGCCATTTCCTCCTGATCTGTAAAGTTTCTGCTGAGAATTCTGTAGACAATATTATGGCAGGGGATGGGGAGATCCCATGTATGTGATTTGTTTTTCTCAAAGCGCTTCGAAGGTATTTTCTATCTGTCTTGAATTTTTGTCATTTTAATGACAGTGCGTCTTGGTGTGCATCTGTATCGGTTTATTTTGTTTGGAACACTCTTTGGCCTTACTGGATCTAGATTTTTGCTCTTCTCTAGGAAAGGAAGTTCTCAGTTATTATTTCTTGAAATAAGGTTTCTGCTCCTTTCTCTTTTTCTGCTCCTGGTGGAAATTCTGTGATATGAATGTTGGTTCTCTTGATGTTATTCCATATGTCTCATATACTATCTTCAATTTTTCCTTCCTTCCTTCCTTCCTTCTTTCCTTCCTTCCTTCCTTCCTTCCTTCCATCCATCAATAAAGAGGAAGCTTATTTTAGATATGTAGAGCCAAAGCAGAGTAAAGCAATTACCCAAGCAACTGGAAAACCAGAGGCCAGCCCCTTGAGGAAAACCTTGGCGAGGAGGTTTTTGTTCCCTGCTGAGTCTCAGGAAGAAGCCTGGAAGCTAGACAGTTACCTTAAACCTTTTAAATGTAAAATCACTCTGTAAACATTGTTTGTTAGAATGGCTGATTTACTTCTTGCATTTTTTCTGTAAATGTCTGCCTCCTGTAAAGACAATAAATACAGGAGGAGTCAGCGACTCCTAGTAGCTATTTGGGGTGAGAGATTCCCTGATAGTTTTAGCCCCTGACCTGGCTTTCTTCTATTTTGATCTGTTTCATTCTTTCCTTCTTTTTCTCAATCCTTTGTAGTCCCTTCGCCAGCCCTGATTGCAGGAGTTGAGCCTGACACTTCCTTCCTTCCTTTTTATAAAGGTAGGCCTACCATACATCCCCTTTTAAAATGAACAGTACTGTTTGTTTTAATATTTCCTGTCAATTTTATCCCATTTTTAATAAACCAGAGCTGTCTTTAATGCAGGGTAACCGCGACAGTTGAGTTATCCCGGGCTCAGTCTGTTGAGTGGACCAAAAAGTCCTGTCTTAATTTGTCCCATTTTGCAGTATGATCAGCCTGTCTAAAGAAAAGGTGTGGGGAAGAATGAAGGCAAGAAGGCAGGCAGGCAGGAAGAGAGACAAGGAAGAAGCACTTTAATTTTAATTTTTATTTAGTTGTTCACACTGATTGTTTCCCCCCAGACCTGGGACTCCAAACCAGGGGTTTGGGTTTTGGGTTTTGGGGTCTGTGCTACTTTGGAAGCCATTGACCTAACCATTACTCCACCAGGGTGCACCAGCTATCATCATTTCTTTTTCATTTTTTTTTTTCCTTTGTTGATCTGCTTTGGTACTTCCCATTGCCCAATCTTCTAGCTCACTGATCTGCTCCAAGTTTTTTCCAGTCTACACTAAGTCCCTCTATTTACTTATCTTTTAGTTTAGTGTTAGCTGTTTGAAACTTCCTCATTTTTCTTCTCTTTATTATAGATCTTATTTTGTTCAACCATTATTCTCCAAATTTCAGTGAACATCATTAAAGCTGTTGTTTTGAAACCTTAAGTTGGTTTACGTAATGAAGTGAAACTCCCCTGTTTTCTATACCATAGGCACATGTTTTCTTCTTGGGTAGAGTCCCCAGGTTCTGGGGCTTTTTATGTGCGAGTAAGAGCTGTATCACTTGTGTCCCTTTAAGCTTGGATCACAGTGCCTGAGCACTATGGTAAGTGCTGGTAAGACCGTGTCTTGGCTTTTCCTATCCTCCCCAATGTTTTCTGTCACACTTCTTTGTGCAGATGCTGGTGCCCAAATCCTCAGTTCTTTTTCAAAAGCCTTAGTTTATACTGAGATGTGATCCTGTGTGTCTGTGGGGTTGATGTGAGCTGAGTATCTTGCTGGTCCATTATCTTAAGTGATGCTCTACCATTGTATTAACTTTTAATACTGAGGAAAACAACAAGTATGCTAAGAATAACTGATCATAATTCATCTCAAGGCTAATGTATCTTTATGATAACTATTGATTTGTCCCTTCAAGTAAAACTTAAAGCTATATTAATATAGAATAAGCTGAAGTGAATGAAACAAACCTAGGAATTCTGTGACTATTTTCATAGTGGCATCTTCACTACTTACACTCTACTTCTATGAGCTGCTTTCTCTGGTGTTAAAAATCTACATATATGGGTTTTTGTGAAAATTATTTTGCTTAACAGCTGGTATCAGAAGTCACTTAAGAGGCTACGTTTTTGTTTAGAACAGTGGCTGTCTACTGGTTACCCACAGGCCTTAAGCAGTTTACTAATATATTAACTTCAATCATATATATGTATATATATATATATATATATCACACACATACATATATATATGTGCATTATAAAATAAGCCAATATTTTAAAATTAAGAGATTTTGCATAAACTATGGATTCATAAATTCTTCAAAAGACCAAATCAATGTGCTCACACATTAAACCGTTTTTGTAACTAAATATTATAGCTATCTCCATTAGACTGGGCATGTCCTCTTCAGTTTGTCAGGTTCCAAATCAGTTTCTATTATCTTCCCAATGATATTTTATTGTGCCTATATTGCGTTTTATTGACATCCAGTTTACCTTAGTCATTCCTATTATCTTCGCTTTCTGGTATTTGCATTCTCACCCTCTTATTTTAACAAAATGCCTTTGGAGAAGACAGTAGATAACTTGAGGCAGGAACCAAAGTGTGTGTATGTATGTATATAAGAAAGAAAATACAAATAATTTAATTTTCAATTCAACGAAAGAAGGGGGATAAGAAAAATGAGAGGGATAGGGAGATAATTCTAAAAGATTTTGTAACTTTCAGAGCAGCAGGTGGGGTGGGGTGACCCATGGAACTTCCCTAATGTTAGAGAGACCATCATCATCAGCAGGTGTGTCATCTCATCATTTCTAGTTTATCTTAGTCTATAAAGGACTGGCTGACTTCTCTGCTAACTGAGCACTTTCTGTTAAAGCATAACACTAGAAACCAAAAGAAATTCCAGTGCTAGCCCCCAGAACTTAAAAAAAAGTAAAGGGAGACCTTTTGTACAGGGTTTAGAATGGAGTTTTAGGGAAAGTTTATTTAAATTTCAGGAAACTGGAAAAATCCCTTTTGATGTGTTTTTGCAATCCCTTTTGGATTATAAAGACCTTTGCATAAACTTACAATTCGAGAGCCTTAAGAAATGGTAAAGAACTGGATTCATTAAAAAATTCTCATTAAAATGGGTCACATTCACCTTCTGTATTTGAGAATGGATTAAGGAAATGTGGCAGATAAAATGTATCTTGACATTACCTTTTGACTAGAATTCATGACAGAGTAACTGGGAAGCTGTACTTAGAAAGTAATCATTTGAAAAATTATTGAAAAAAGTTCCACTCAGTATGTCTATTGATTAAATATTGAGTCAATTTTATCTAAAGATGCATAATTAAAAATTGTGAGGTTACCCAATCAGTAAGAATCTGTTGAATAGATTTTTAAAATATATTTAATGAAGAAATAAGAAAATATTTTATTTAATTTGTAGATAACTGGAGGCTAGAAGTTAAATTGAAATCCATTATATGAAAGCTTGATATAAATGTCAATAGGGCTGAATACAAGGAAAGCAAGAGTTTCTCTAGTAAGATAAACTTTCTCTGCGTCCTGAACATGTCAGGATAGCTTCATATCAGACTAAACAAAAGAATGCTTGCAAATATTATAGAAAGATAAGATCACCACGAGTTATTAGTTTTAGGTGATTGCCAAAATAACTGTGTTAGTTTTAGGATCTGTCTAGAGAAACACAGCCTGTAAAACAGGTATGAAAAATTGATTTTATCTCACATGTCAACCCTGATTAGTAACAGGCTCTGTGTAGCATGCAGTATTGAGGGAGGCTCTGAAGTTTTATATAAGCTTGGCAGGAAAACATTGCCATCAACTAGTGACTCCTGTCATAGCCACAACGTGGTGACGCAGTGCTTTTATGTGCCTGTTATTTTTTGTGGAGAATAAAGAAGATTGGGAAGAAAGCCACTTTTTGCTCTATAATAGTCTTATGACACTTGGAAACTTTATTTTTTATGGCAGATTTTACTCACAAAATTGTTTTAGTTTTCTAATGTAAGTATGTGTGTATACATACATATGTATACTTAAGTGTATGTGTTTATGTTATATTTTATAGTCATCATATTGTATACATTAAATGAACTTTTTCTCATTAAGAATTTAGGCAGTGTACTCCTATTTATTTTTATATCCCCCAAATTTAGAGGTAGACCAAAATATTGCACTATTGACATGAAACCTACATTTCTAGTTTTTGACATCAATATTTCAATCTTTTTAGTTTGTACATTTTGCACTTGTTTTTAGAAAATTCTACCTCCACTAATACTACCTTGATATATTTGTATCATAATAATTTTTCTTTTTGGTGATTGAAAATGTCCTCTAACCTGTGGTGAAGAATCTTGGGTTGAGTTCTATTAAAGTAAAGCCTGAGATAAGAATTTGGTGTAGAGTTTTATTAAGAAAGTGCTTTTTGGGAAATTCCTATAAAGAAAGAAGTAAAGCAAGATAGAAAGGGGAAGATTATGAGAGAATATTGTTTCAGGTAAAATGGAAAAACCATGACTTGATCCACAAACAAATTTTACTGAAGCTTACACGGCCTTTACGAGATTGTGTCTCCTTGAGGCAAGATGGCTAACTATTGGTAAAAATCAGATATTAACTATAAAGCACCTTGAGAGTGATGGTGAGGCATAATTCCTATGCTGAATGCTCTGGGGGCAGTCTCTAGAGCAGATCTATTCCATTAGCATCTGATAATCACAGCTGCTGGAGTATGGGCACAGTGTTCAATAAAGCATCTACTGTAAAAGAACAAATTATTCTTTGTGTATTTTCAAACCAGCTAACCTTTTGAAACTCTATCTTTGATTTAATTGTCAAGAGATTGCCAGGATACTAGCTTCCAATGATTACATTTTTACAAAATATTCATGCAAATACATTCTGAAATTGACTTAAATTTTAGAAAAAAACTCTGCTAGGAAATTTTTTCAATATGCTCATATTTTCTAAGGACATTTTTTGAATGCTATTGACAAAAAAGAAAAATAAATTATGAAATAGAAGGAGATTATCCTGGAGTTAATATCTTCAAGTAAACACAGAAGAATGGAAAGAATGAAGTGATGATAGTAAAACTCCATAGCAGGCTAAGAACTAATTTGTATTATCTCTTGAATTTCTTTTAAGGATTTTGAAGTGGTTTAGAGCTAGACATATTTGAACAGTTTGATTCCCAGAGAGGAAATTCTACCTATAATAAGACGTATTTTTTGGTTTAGCAAAATTTGAGGTCTGTGAATATTTATATTTGGTCATCATTGCAATTAAGCAAGACATAAATCTTTTTGTGAAATTTTCTTTTCAAACCACTGGACTCAAAATTTTTTTTTACAATGTAAATGTACCACTATAATGATGGAGGAAAAAGTGAAAAATTTTGTTGAGAAATAGGAAGATTTGATTTCAGCTGGTACTTTTTTTACCTTCTGGATTTAGGTGAGAAGTACAAAACCATAAATAATTGTTGGACTATTGCTAATTTTTAATTCATTCAAAAATAATTTGTTCATTATAGAACAAACACTATCCTTGAGAATTGATGTTATTGCAAAGTAAATTTTAGATAAAATGGTATTACTAGATATTTTAAAACTTATACTTTAGTTTTCAAAATACATACACACAGAAGTAAAGTGACAGACCTTGTTTTTCTTCATGATTGCTGAACTTTTTATGTAAACTGTATTGGTCAAACTACATGCTAAATTCACATCCTTGTGTTTTTTTAACTCATTGCTTTCAATATCTGCACCATTTATTTCTATCTCCAAACTGCCTTCAAAGTTATCTTTTTAAAACATTCTGTCTACCTTAAAATATTTGATGTTACTGATGGAATGAAATCTTGAACTAGTCACAAAAAGATAATTATCTTCAGTACTTTCATTAAAGTATACCTATTTCTATTAAGTTATATTATATTTTCTGACCCATTCATAATTCTTCAAGCTCTTCATGTCCTAGAATGTCATTTATTTCCTATCCATGGCTGTTAGAACCTGATACCCACATATGACCCAATATCAGGCAATATATTATCTTGACAGAGAGAAAGTGGTTCCATGCTCCAGAGAGGAGTCAGGATACATTCATAACAAAGATGAGTTGGTGGTATACAATTATGGAGGGAAAAAAAGAAAAAATGGAGCAAATCAGAAAGAATAAGATGACTAGATCCCATGTAGCACTAACAATGTGCCTGGTGTTATCTAAGCACTTTGACATCATTTAACCCTCACAACTCTATTTCCCTATTTTTAAGATGAGGAAACTGAGACAGAAAGAAGATGAATGTCTTACCTCAGGTCACACGGTTATGGAGTAGATGAGTTGGAATTTGAACTCAGGAAGTCTGTTATATTTGGAACAATTAATACCCAAGAAATGGTGAAAAAAGCCTCTATTCTTTCTAGTTCCAATCCCATCAGATCCAGGTGTATTTTATTTCTTGTTCTTGGATTTCATGAAGGTGTGTGTTATATGATACAGCCTTCTTCAGTTGAGCTAATTTGAATATCTATTTTTTATACCTCTAGCTTTAGTGAACCTTGCCAATTTTCATTACATTTTTTTTATTTGCCTTCTAATTGAAATACACTTTCGACCATTTTTATGTTTAAATTATACTAAGGCTTCATAATCTGGCTTAAGTCCTTCTGCTTATTTTGTGCATTTTCTGAATCCAAATTAGGATTGCATTTTTCCTTTATTCTTAGTGCACTTCTTATTTTATTCAAGGCTTTTATATATTTTACTTTTGATATTTTAAGTTCTATGTCTATGTCCCATAACATTTGTTTGAGTCACATGAAATTGTCAGCCCTCAAGTATTTTTACTTACCGAAATGGTAATTTCATGTAGTTCGATTTAATATATTGGAACAACATTGACTTACAGGGAATTTTGTGTGCTACATATCTGATAATTGGTAAGGTCTCAGTAAATTTTGATAAAATTAGATATTTTTGGTTGTGATAACATTTTAGTAGTTTGGCAGAATTTTCCCTGAATATTCTCCTAAGGGTGGTAAAATGTTTAGAAGAATAGCTCTACTGTTCTGCTGTTTTCTTCTTCTTAAATTGTGTCCATTTCTCAAAGTATCTTGGAAGTAGTTATTTAATGTTCTTGTGTGTGGATCACCATAATCAGATAGTTTCATTTGTCTGCATAAAATAAGTAAGTTAACTTTTATTAAAAGTTCATTTATAGCAATATTTAGTTATTATTTTCCAGTGTATTCAGTTAAATGGGTAGTAATATTACAAATAAAAAGTTGTCAGAGCTTGAGAAGATTATGGAATAGCTAGGGACTATCTACAGATAAGATTTTTGGAAGTCAGAAGAATGGATATTTGTCAGGCAGTAATCATGGGGATAAGCACTAATTAGAACAGGAAGATACATAAAGTGTTGCAAAATATGACAACCAGAGTGCTTACAGAATTTAGGAAAACTTGGAGAGCTCCAGAGAGAATCATGAAGATAGAGAATAGCGATGAAAGGAAATATTTGAGCATTTTGAGTGATATTGACATGTGTACTTTCTAAAGGTGATATGTATCTATGTATATATATCTATATCTATATCTATATAGATATAGATATAGATATAGATATATATCAGGAATTACAATAGAATGAAGAAATTGCTGAATTAGTGACCATTCTGGATGCGTTGCAAAGGATGATGGAGAGAGCTAGGGAGCATAGATAGGCAGGCACTAACTGCTGTTTTCCCAGTAAGGAAGATAAGAACCTTAAATAAGAATGTTGCTAATTGAAATCAGTAGGAAAATGGATTCAAATAGCATTGGAAAATAGAATGGATAGAACCTGGAGATCATCCAGAGATTGGGAGTAACCCTATTTGTGTTTCCTGTTGATTATATTTAAATCATTTATTTATTTGGAGGAGGCCTTTATCATTTTGAGTTCCATTTAATTGTGAGTGATGCATGCAGCAATGTCCTCTGTGAACTGAATACTTTATTCAAAATATGTATACAAAGCCCAGAATAAATAGTTGCTTCTCCAGAGGCAGTCTTTTGAATGAAGTTTCATATAAATTAAACATTTCATGATGATTAGCAAAATACACTTCAAATTAAAATATGCAACAATATTAATTAACCAGAAGAAAGTTGTAAATTGATGTTGGCATGCATCTTCACCTTCATTTAATTGTATGAAACTGCATTATTAATATTCCTTTTAAAAATGAAATAACATTTTTTCATAAAAAAAATGTGTGCCTACCCTTCTTTTGTCTGTTGAAGAAGGTGGAGTATGTTATTATTATGAGGAACAAGTTAAGACTATGGAGAAGACTTCTATTGTCAATTTTATGTATTGTTTTTGTATCAACATTGTATGATACTTAGATCTTTATGACGTATTTTTGACCTTTCTTATAGGTGAAATTGAATTTTCTTAAATTTCTCAAATGAAGAAGTTGATTTTCTTAGAGGTAAAAACTAATTTCTTTTCAGGTGTTAGAGAATAAATTTTAAAAATCAAGATGTTTGTTGTAATACTGTAAGAATATGTATCTAGCCATGGAATGTATATTATATATTATTAGTAAGCTGACCTTATTTCCTTGAGACAGAATTGGGACATTGGGATAGCAAAAAACAGAATGGGGTTATGTGCTGGTGACAAAGGGGAGGGAAGGAGGCAGAGCAATCTGAGCAGGAGCAGAGCAGCCAGACGGGCAACAAGTAAGTACTCTACAATGTTGATCAGCTATCACATAGTAACAATGTGAATTCTAGCAGGACTTTATACAAATGGCCAGGACCAGGGCAAGGAATTTTAGCACTTAGGCAAAAAACAAATTTTGTCCCTCCGTAAGCCCTGTTCTAAATACTTTGCCTAAAACACATGCTGTCCAGTGCCAGAAATGCCCAATAACTCCCACAGTGCCAGAGAGAGCCACACAGTGCCAGAGATGACCCCCATAATACTTAACCTCCAACTTGACCATGCTTCAGTATTCTGCTACCTTTGAAGGTGTGCCTTGGGGTAGGGGACAATCCTCTTCCTGCTGCTTCTATTTCCTCACAGGCAGCAGGAATAGCAGTAGCAGCCCTGGCCTGCTTTAGTCAGCACCAACAAGGGCCATCTTTAATGTGGGGCAAAATGGGGAGCTGCTTTTGGACCCCCTCAACTGGTTAGGCCTGTGGCGGCTCAATAGCTGTTTTACCCTGCGTTAAAGATGACACCAGTTTTTTAATAACAGGACAAAATTAGTATTTTTGTTGAAACTATGAGACACTTGGGAAATATGAAAAATAAAGATACTGTCTCGTTTAAAATGGTATTTACGATCAACCTAATTATTAGGAAAAAAGGGATACCTTTTAAAGAGTAAAATCATAAATCTCATACATAAACATATGTCAAGTTCATTAATGAGGGAATTAGCAAGTTCAAAGAAAAATTAAATAACACACAGGAATACTGATTGCCTTTAAAAATTGATGTAAAACTAGTCTACACATATAGGTAAATAACCAATGACAATCCACTGAGCACAATGAACTTATTATTTTCAGTTTTCTATAACTTAAGAGAGTTTTAAAATAGCACACAAATGATAAAAGGCACGTCATTCAGCTATTTCAAAGTCTGTCATAATTTTTCTTGATTTAGGAAAAGATCATGATAGGAATAAAAATCTCAAAAGCATATGGTCAGAGAAACTTCCTCCTCACAACAGATACCACAGTTTTCAACAAGTCTTATTTCTCTATTTAAAAGATCTATGGTACATCTGAAAGTCAAATCTAACTTTGAGTAGGAGAATAAACATTTATGATACTGTTCATTTTGTTAGAAACTTTATATTGAAATTTTAGTGTGTACCGGTTGCTGCTTACTGGTGCTTTAACTGTAAAGACACAATGTTGTGTTTACATTCATAGAACTTAACAGTCTAGAAGGGAACACAGACAAGGAGACAGGCAATCATATTTATGTGCTAAAAGCAGGGTGATGCATCAGTGAGGTTTCTTAGAGGAAATAAAGCTTAGGTTAACATCTGAAAAGTGAGTGGGAATTGTGCTAAAACGAAAATAAAGTTGGTGACAAGTATTCCCAAAAAGGGCATCGGTGGTGAACTTTGAGCGGCTATAACAACACACCAACATTGAAAGGAGTTCACGTAACTTCAACATCTTACATCGCACTTAATGATTTGTAAATCATGTGACCAACGTAGCACATAAGGCAATGGGTATCTCGAATGCTCTAAGTGAATTTTGACAGTCCTCTGCTATTTTTCTTTGGCTAAAATCTTTATATTTGACTTCTAAATTACCATAATTTCTATAACCTTTTTTGAAATGACGAAGCAACTTAAAGGAATAATTCAAACATTTAGAATTTAGAATGGCTTCCATTCATTTTAATGTTTTCATTCTGGCGTCTCCCTAGTCTGTTCTCTTCAGTTCCTTGACAAACCCATTAATCTCCCTAACCCATGATCAAAAACTCCTTTTTTTTTTTTTTTTTTTCAAGTTGAGAGAACTTATGTTTCTTTTGGACAGACACTGCGTTTATATCCCTCTGAGTTTTTAGGAAAATAGCAGCATGGGAGAGTTCATTTATTCACATAATTTTCAAATCAAGAAGAAAACAAGTTAATGTTGTAAGAGGACTGAATGTAGAAGCTACGATTTTAACAATAAAACCAATATGAAATAATAAAACTCTACTGTTCATAGTCGACGGTTCTGTCTATTCAATTTTATATCCTGTAAGTATGAAGTTTCTAAAGCCAATATTTCTGTTATTATCTTGGGATTTTCAAATTATTTCAATATATTTGGCTGTTTATTCAGATAATGGTAGATTAGAAATCAGAGATAATACAATTTATCCATTGTAAATGGTTCAGCAGATATGGCACAAAAGAAATGTTTGAAAAATAACCCTGTTATAGAATAATGTGGTAAATAATGACTTCAATAATGATCTTAATTCAAGGAAAAGGTAAATTATTTTTAGCATATTGTATTTAAAGAAAATATGTGATAAATTTTGTATTTTGAAATTAAAAATAGATACATACAGAATTAAGTTCTACCTATTATATTGATTATGCTTCCTAAATCCCTAGTGGTGACTAGTTAGATGTGATAAAATATGACTCTTGCAATTAGTAGTGTAAAAAAGGTTAACATACTAGTGAGCAAAGTTTTAGAGTGGATTAAAGGGTGAAAGAGCATCAGGAGAATCAAGGACACAGAATATGCTAGTTAAGAGAGAAAATAGGGAGAAACATGATGATGTCTAACAAAAGTCATTAAGGGATTTTGCCCATCTCTCATGCAGATTTGGAAAGAATTTGTTGGGGTGGTTTAAAGAATAGCCAAATAAACAGCCAGCAATTGCAGTAAGATCTTAGCTCTTTTGGCAGGTAGCTAATACAGCAGATTGCTCCATAAGTATGCAAGGGATTGCATTGGGTTGAAAAAGTGGTAAAGTCTAAAAGAGGGCAAAAGTGTGTAGCGTTTCATGATGCTGTGATCACCACAGAGAGTCTGCAGTACAAAGCAGAAGGCAGTAAAGATGAGTGATGGAGTTATAGACAGCGATTTGTACCAATTTATACTCAGATGTTTAATGAATGTCAATTTTCTGTTTTTTTTTTTTTTTAATTTAAAGTTAATCTCTGTGAAAAGTGCTTGTTTAGCATTTCAGACAAGCAAAGAAAAAGGAATATGCACCCAGAACTCTCTGTTTTAACCTTGCTTTATATTTCTTCATAACCCTCTTCATTCCCTGATGAGGGAGAATAATGGCTTCTAATCCTCAGAACCATTGAATATGTTTTCTTAGATGGCAAAGGAGACTTTGAAAATATGATTCAGTAAGGACCTTGAGATGGGGATATTATTTTGGATTATATAGAGTCAATTTAATCCCTGTGTCCTTAATAGTAGAAATAATCTTTTCTCATGTAATCAGAGGTACATATGACTGTGGAAGGTTGATCAGAAAGGTATCACATTGTTGACGTTGAAGATATAGGAAATTGATCATGTGGGAAGCTTCTAAAAGCAGGAAAAGATAGGAAAATGGTTTTCTAGAGTTTCTAAAAGGAATGTAACTGTCAACATCTTGATATTAACTCAGTGAGACCTGTGATGGACTTTCAATCTCAAAATTCTAATAATAAATTTGTGTTATTTTAAGTTGGGGTAATTTGTTACAGCAACAATGGAAGCTAATCCAGATCTGTTACATATTTTTCTCACTGTCTCCCCTTGCCCCACAAATACACACTAGAATGTTAAGCAGAAAAGATCATGAACTATCAAAGTCTTGAGTGCTCTATTCCTAGGATATGTTGATGTGGCAAGTGTTCAATAAATACTTGCTGCATTAATGGATGATTAATGTGAGAAAACTAATTGAAAGAAATTTATGAAAACTTGCTCTAATTTGTATGTTAAAATAACTATCAAATTATATATTTTTATGAATTTGAAGCACCAATATTTTATTTGAACTTCAAAACACTTTTATTGATGTGTAATTGACCTGTAACATTTTATTAGTTGTAGCTTTACAACCTAATAACTGTATATATTGTGAAATGATCACATCAAGCCTAGCTAACATCCATCACAACACGTACAAATTTATTTACATGTGATGAGAACTTCTAAGATCTAATTTCTTAGCAACTTTGAAATTCATAATTTTTATAGGGATAAAACTGGCCTATAATATTAGATTACTTTCAGGTATACAACATAATTTTGTATCTTGTAATACATTGCATTTCCAGCACTCTTTTTTTTAATACAACTGAAGTGTGGATATCAAAAACATTTCTTATATTCTAGTTCACAAATGTGGAAATAGATATGCATAAACATTAAGAAATATGCCCAAAACATAAAAAAAGGAAGTATGCCCATGTTCTCATTATTTTAGTCAAGACAAATTTTCAGCAAACTGTTATTTCAAATACAGTTTAGGAGTCAGATACATATTACGTCACATGGTTTGACAAAGTTAAAAACTGATTTCACATACTTCACAAGAAAAGATATCTGGCATCCCAAAGTTACTTCATAAATTGGTAAATACTTGGGGTCATTTCTGTAGCCCAGGACTTTAACCTTACTTTTACACATTTAGACAAGGGATGCAGCTATTGCATTTGGAAGCAATCAGGTTTCCAAAAGACAACATTTATTTATTAATCCATTTGCTCACTTATTTGTTTATTCAATAATTTTGCTGAGTGCTTGCTATATACAAAATACCTAGATACTAAAGATTCAACAAAATTTAAGGTAGACAAATATTCCAGTCCTCATGAAAACTTCATTTTAATTATGGAGATAGACAATAAAATGATGCAAAAAAGTATATTACATGGTTATTAGACTATTGAAAAAAGTGTTGGGATAAATTGTATAGGGAGAGAGTATGTGTAGCATTTCTTTTATAAGAAGGGTATCTAGGAAAATTGTCAATAACTGGGTGAAATTGGAATAAGACTTACAGGAGTTACTTTGAGAAAGCAAGAGAGTGAAGTGTAAAAATTGGGGAGGGCAACATTATTTCAAGCAGTGGAAACAGTTAATGAAAATTACAGGGGTAAGGTGACCTTAGTGTACTTGAGGAACTGCAAGACCACTGGTTAATTAATTAATTAATTAATCATTTTTATATCAAATGGTTGAGCTTTATTTAAGACCTCGAGCCAGAAAAATAGCATAGCTTGATGAAGTACTTTCTTAGGCAATATATAAAAATGCTTGTTTTCCATCTGGGTCTGAGATTTTTTTTTAGTTACTGAGTTTCTATCTGGCAGGTCAGACTGGTCTACATTTGTTGTTATCCTGGAATGCTTAGACCAAAAGACATCTTTCATTAAGGGACATGCCAGTGAGAAGGCCATTCATTGTCAACTGTGTTAAGATATCTTTATCATAACTGATAAAAAAAACTTCTAAGAGTATTGTGTGAATGTCCTAGATATGCCCATAATCCTTTGAGTTCTGATAGATCAAATCTGAAGGAAATGAAATCAATATTGTTCTAAGTCTTTGTTTTGAGAGCTAATTATCTAAGTCAAATGAATATATCATGAATCAGGATAACATGCCAGCATTTCCTTATTTTTAGATCTGAGTGACTCAATCCCATCACACAAAGCAATACTTTCATTTGGACACAAAATATGAAATCGAGTGAGCAAAACAGAAAACAGAAAAATTCCAAGTGTTTCCATAGCTCAGTTCACATGAGCTCTTTAAATTTTCTGAGAATCATCATTCTTATCAATAAGGGTCTAGCTCAGAAAACTTGTCTTTGCTGATATGCTTGGGAACACTGGATATGACACAGTGGGATCGGTGAGGACATATTTTGAATTGTGAAGTAATAGAATGACATGACAACTGTACAACTCGTAATAGAGGATATAACTTTCCAGTGACCATACATATTACTTTTTCTAGAAAAATGGCTCATTAATGGAAAATATTCTTAGGTTGATATGAAATCAGGCAAAATGTCAACAGAAATATCTCGTATTTCCTATAACAAGGACAAATGTGCTTTCTGTGTCCCAAGTTTGTATTTTAT
Organism: Solenodon paradoxus; assembly: GCA_004363575.1. Taxonomy (NCBI): domain Eukaryota; kingdom Metazoa; phylum Chordata; class Mammalia; order Eulipotyphla; family Solenodontidae; genus Solenodon; species Solenodon paradoxus. The sequence goes on from RJWH01000166.1 coordinate 332,986, forward strand.
CTATCCATTCATTTGATGCACATTACTGAGCATCTACTTAATAGAAATTCTTTTCCGGGATAAGGATAGGCAAAGAAAAAAGACAGATATTTCTACCTTTATGAAGCTGCAGTCTAGTGGGAGAAAAGGATATACAGTGTCAATATTTTTTAAAGTAGGTTTTGACTTTTGAAAGGCTTTTACTTCAGGTAGTGTTTGAGAGATTATTTTCTATAGTGTTTGTTAGATTTGAACAGTGCTAGGTAAATATTCATATCAAAGTTCTGTTTGAACCTCTTTTTTATAGTTACTATGAAGACAATGTTCCTTACAAAAGAAGACCTAATTGATTGCTCTTTGGCTTGGCTATGTTTTTCATGCTCTTTTTTATGTTATGGCTTCTACTATGTTAATATACATATGCCCATGCTTATGTGTCCCTACACTTTCTCAATCATCCTTCCATTCATTGCTTTTTAAGTTTATTTCTGAAGATGTATACTCTTGCTGATTACATTGAAAATAACTTTTTTTTCTTTTTTGCATACCCTGGTGGAGCAGTGGTTAGGTGTATTGCCTCCAAAAGAGCACAGGCCACATATCCCTGGTTTTGAGTCTCGGGTCTGGGGGTAAACAACAAGTGTGAACAGCTAAATAAAAATAAAATGAAGATTTTCCTTCTCCTTGCTCTTCCTGCCTGCCTGCTTGCCTTCATTCCTGCCTGTGCCTTCCATTAAAAAAAATGAAAATATATTTTTCAAAACAAAAATAATTTATAGGCATTGTAAAAACCTCAAAATTATACTCTAAGGAGTATATAAAGTAAAACAATATACAATGATAAAGATTACGTAATATAAATTCTGCTTCCTCATTCCCTCACCTTTCCTCACTTGGTTCTTTTGTGAATTTCTCTTTTCATAAGTTGGGTGCCTATCTCTCCATATTGCTTTTCTGTACACTCCTTCCCCCACACTATATATTTTTTTCTCTTTTTTTTTCTTCCAAATTATTTAACCAATACTTGACTTTTCTGGAGTATTGTAATGATTCCCATTTACTAAGTATACATTAATATCTGTATTTACATGTTAATATCTCTATCACTCTTCCGTTATAATGATGAAGTAATAATTCTAAATACAAACTTTTTATGGTTTTCCAGTAATAATTTTTGAGATACTGATTTTTAAACATGATCTGCTTTTCTAGATCAGGTTGTTTGAACTAAATTTCCCTGCCTGAGTTTTCTTTTTATTATGTCTGATTTATTGAAATAGCCTTTTTAGAATTTGTAGTTACTTGGTATAATTAACTTTACATGAGCTGTATATAGTTATCAAACTGCTTCAGCAGATTTTAAAACTGCAAATAGCTGTCCAATATCAGGAACTAAATGAAGCTCATGCAGGTTCTCAAATAAAGGTCTTAGAAATGTAAGCAGTGAGAACTCTTTGGCATGGCACAGATGTTCTGATCATTACAGAAATTGTCTTTAATTAAATTTGTTCTCTAGTGCCAGTTCAAAAACTTTGTTTTTTGCACAAAAACCCAATTACACAGCCAAAAGGATGTTCATGCTTCAGTGAGTTGAAAGTCAAGAAGAAAAATGTTACAGTATTAATGCAAGCTTTTTATTCAAATACTGTTACCATATATATTAGAGAGACTTGCTGCTATTGCCAATATTGAAATATCCAGATGATTTCAATAAATGGGAGAAGGGAAATTTTTTATTCTCAAATTAAATAACTTTAGGATATAGTTTAGCCTTTTAATTTATCTGTTTCCAGGTGACTGGACTTTTCAGGAAGATAAAAATGAAAGAAAAATGTTTGAAATACTTTTAAAAGGCAGAATATGTAATGTCTTTTAAAAACAAAATCATTTTTCAGTTATGTTGGTAAGAACACTTTTGTTACTTTGCCTTTAACATTTTTTAATGATTTTAGAATAGAATAATCTAGGTTCAAATTGCACGAACTCTTTGATCCAATTTACTAAGATTTCTTTGTGTTCCAGTTCAATTTATGCACACACACGTACACACACAAACATACACACACACACACTCATACACAGATCAGATATGAATAGTTTCCCATTGCCATCAACTTGTAGAACTTGAAGGAAGACCTTCTTCATGTTAGTATTCCTCTGGGCGACTCAGACTGAGCCCTGTTTTTCTAAAGCTGGCTAGTAAACTCTACTTAGAAATTAAATTTAGTGAGATAAATCTGAGAAAAATAACTTGTTGGTAAATCTAATTCTTGAATCTGATTTATGTGTTTCAAAGTAGACATCTCAAGGTGGAAATATCCTGAAATAATATAATATCTCCTTCCACTTTCCTCTACCATCCCAATTATATTTTCTGATGTCCTACAATGGAGATAAGTTTTATTGTACTATAAAAATATAATTCTTATATCTGAGGATGAAGTAGGGGGTAATTTAAATCAAAACAACTTATTCTAATTCCCTAAATGTTGGTGATTGTAGTCCTAATTCAAGCCACATCGAAAGATGAAATAAGTATAGGAATAAAGGGCTTATTGATTCACTCACTTCAGTACCTTATTTTATGAAACTGGTATTACTATACTTATATTTGGATGTTTCTCATTAATTTATTAGTGGAATAATCTTCCTGATCAGATAGATGTATAATCCAGAGACAAGTGATCAGCTTTTTCCAGTTACCATTATGCTCGATAGAAGGCAAAGATCTTCATTTAGCAATAATTGACTAACCCCTGATTTTTAGCTTTTAACTTAAACCACATGTATTTTCTCCACTTGATTTGAAATTAATCTTGTCATTGACACTACTACCTTTCCTTGCTTTAGGATCAATTGACCTGTAGAATTTTTGGAAATACTGACTTTTAGGTACTTATGAGAATGCCATGGAATGTCAATTGTAAGGCAATATCTCAAACTCACTTCAAAGCAGTACTTTTATATAGATTAAATTCCCATCCACTTTACACCACAATCTCTTATTTAGTTCCCTGCAAACATATATCAACCTCGATAGGTATAGAACTATCATAGAAATAAGAGGAACCAGTCTGCAAAAGTAGTTTTCTACCCCAGGCCTTGCCTTGATAGGTCTCACTTAAACTTTTTTTTCTTTCTTTCTTTCTTTCTTTCTTTCTTTCTTTCTTTCTTTCTTTCTTTCTTTCTTTCTTTCTTTCTTTCTTTCTTTCTTTCTTTCTTTCTTTCTTTCTTTCTTTCTTTCTCTTTCTTTCTTTCTTTCTTTCTTTCTTTCTTTCTTTCTTTCTTTCTTTCTTTCTTTCTTTCTTTTTTTTCTTTCTTTCTTTCCTTCTTTCATTTCCTTTCTTCCTTCCTTCCTTCCTTCTCTCCCTCCCTCCCTCCCTTCCTTCCTTCATTCTTTCCTTCCTTTCTTTTTTTTTCTCTCTCACTTTCTTTCTCTTTTCTGGTTGATGATAAATTATGGCATCACTGCCATCCTGTGAATGCTGGACATCATGGCCAGTTATATTACTAGACAAATGTGTCTTTCCCAATCTCCAGACGATGACGTCTTTATTCCTCATATTAAATTAGAGAAAGGTGTCAAATATGTGACTAAAAGAAAGTTTATCTGTGAATGCCTCTATCCATAGATTTTGAATTATAGCATATGAGAGAGAAAAAGGACAAGTATTGTATATTAGAATTTAAAAGGGAAGTTTAAGCTAATGGCTCTCTTTTAGGCACTGCAGATTGCTTAGCTCTGTTGAATTTTTTGGTACTTTCTATATTGCTTTTCGATCCTGTTTGGGTGTAACTTGCTTTAATGTACTGTAACTTGCCCTGGCAACCTAGGAGATAAGGCCCGAGGACCCAGGTTTCAGACCTGGAACCAAGACATCAACCAGGATGAACAACAAAATAAAATAAATACGTATTTCTTCCTGTCTGCCTGCCTACTAGCCTTCAGTCCTGCCAGAACCTATCCTTTGAAAAGATAATCTTTTGTCATTGCTCTTGCCACAATTAGAGCTCACTAGTATTCTATAGAAGTAGGGAGAAAAAGATACTTTGACAAAATCTCTACCTTTTCACCCCAGTCCATGTTCTTCTCTTTGCTTCTTTTTTGGGAAGACAGCCAGATAATAATAATTTCCAGTCTTGTTTACTGTTACATGTAACCATGTAATTAGCTTTGGGTTAGAAGATTCTAAGTAGAAGACGTGTGTGCATTTTCAATTCAAGAATTTTATGAATCAAATGTACCTTTTCTTTGTTCGCTTTTTCCTTCATTGGCTAAATGCAAATGATGGGGTCCTAGGTTGACAGAACTCCTAAATGAAAGGAAGTCCACTAATCACTAGGTAAAAATAATCTAAGGCTGACCAGGAACATCTCTTTGTGTTGCTCATGTGACTTCAAATCTAACTGCCATCATGATTACATCACTATACATTTTGGAGTCCATTTGTCACAGCAGTTAGCTTCTTCTAATAGAGGGATATCAACTTGGATAATTTTATGAATTGGACATTTTCACTGATACTGAAATAAATGTGTAAAAGTTACTATTATTGCAAAAATGCAGAGGCAGAAGATTTATGAATTAGTTTAAATGTGAAAGAAATGAACACAAACTTCCTGTGCAGGTAGGTAGTTTTTAATTTAGTAAAAGTCTCCACTCTTCCCAGATCCTACTTTCTAACTTAATCTCAAATAATACTGTGTTTGCATGAGAGCTCCCAAAGAGACTGGAGTCTTACTCCAGTTTTTTGTATCCCAGGTGTCAAATCAGCATGTAAGACACAACAGCTGGAAATTTATGGAAGCAAGTAAAAGAGAGTGTAAATGCCTCAAGTTGAGAAGTTGGCTGGTTTGAGGCCACTGACTCTCATTCTACTTAGGGTGCCCATGTTTATGAGGGATTTTTCCGTGACTCCTCCTTTTTCCTGCTCCAGGGAATTTTCTGAACAGAGATTTCAAGGAAAAAAAAGGCTGTTTTCCAGGAACATGCATTCCTTCAAATGCACATGTTCACTACCCATAGTTCAATCTATGATAATGAGCTTAGTGTGTAGGTCCATACACAATTTTATGTTAAGTCTATTACCATGAAGTAGAGATTACTCTGAATTGATCAGACTGGTTAGTGTGCCTGTGCATGTAAGCCCACTAGGCCTGGCTGCCTTCTTAAATCTGTTACTGACTATAAAGAAATTGCAGGAAAGCATGTAATGCTATCCCAGTTTTATCTCACCATTGGAGGTTCTTGTCTGATGAGGCATTTCCCCTTTCTCTGTTCTAGCCCTCACCTAAGCTGATCCATCTGACATTGACCCCAAGATAATAACTATCCCTGCAGCCTTTTTTCAGTTACTATTTCATTTTTCTTGAGGTAACAAATACTTTACAGCTTTCTGTAAGTTTCCAGTGTATAACCTGACATCCTATCTTCTGTAAATACCACCACGCCTACCACCAAAGGTCTAGTTTTGATTCACCACCATTCATGATTCCCTTTACCTGCCCCACTCCCCCCACCTCTGCTCCCGGCAGTAACCAATATTCTTTTGTCAGAATCTAAGGGTTTGTTTTTGTTTTGTTCATTTGCTTTTTGCTTTTTTTAAAATTTTCCACATATGAGTAAAATTATGTGGTTCTTGTCTATGATTTATTTCACTTGACGTAATACCCTCCAGGTTCAAACATGTTTTGAGAATGACAAGATTTCTTTTTTAATCAAGTAATATTCCATTCTGTTTATTTGCAACATCTTTATCCAGTTATCCATCAGTGGGCATTAGATTGTTTTCATATCCTGGCTGTTGCAAATAGTCCTGCAATAGATATAGATTCACAATTAGTTCAATTCTGCACTAATTACCAACTAAGTATATTTTGGGGATTTTATAATCAAAACTAAAATTTAGTAACAAAAATATTTGTATGGAATTGCTGAGAGGACAGAAATAAAATTATATACCTAAAAGAACTTAAATGTTACAAAATACTTTATTTTATTTTAGAGTAAGTATAGTTATACTATATCCAATGTCCCTCAATGTCACGCAGGTATATACTATTTTATATGTATAAAATTCAAAAAATGTAAGTGGAAATTTAGTCTCCCATATTGTGCATTATGGAAACTTCTCTTTGCACAATCAAATAATTGTTCCGGTTTTCCTTTTCCACATAAATTCTAAATAAACAGAGACATAAAATAAAGGACATTGTCTAGATGAGGATTACGGAAATGAATCCTGGGGCCTCAGTGAATTTCAACAGTGGAAAAGCAATCCCTGAAGTCTGCTGGCCTCAGACACATCTGTCTGCCTATTTCATAGCCTGCTGGTGCACAGAATATTGTTTTGGAGGATAGCTGCAGTTGAGCAGCAATGCCTCCTATATTGGGATACGAGCTGAGCCATTTTAGGAGATGACTGCCACAACCAAGAGGACAGGCAGCTGCTATTAACACAGTCAGCAGGAGCTATGAATAAATTACTTATCATGAAATCTTTTTTTTTGCTAACTAAATTTTCCAAAGATCCTGTCTCGCTTTTTATTGTTTCCTTTAGCCGTATTTTTCATTTTCACTCTTCTTATATTTCCCTTGCCATTTCAATGCTGAGAGTATTTGGCTAGGATGCATTTGATTAGAACAATGCTCTTTAGCTGATGCAGAGATGAGGTTTCTACAAATACCAATTAAATCCTTATACTATTCTGTGTAGTTTCAATCTTGCACACCAATGATCTAACCTGGGTTAATAGCACAGCTTCTGACATGTAGAAAGTTTTTAATATGTAAGTTTGAATAAATAAGTGATATGCAATATTAGTTCAGGATTACTGCTTGCATTTTTTCCTACATGTACAAAAAAGAAAGATACTGAAAATTGTTATGTCTTCTTAATTGTTCTTCAGTAAAAAATATCTATGCCTCAGGTGTCTGGGTACTTTTGCAAAGATTTCTGCTGAAAAAGATATCTATTTCCTGGGAGAAAAAAGGAAGAAGAAAGGGAGAGATTGATTTCTGATAGCTCTTTTTATAAGGGCATTAATCCTATCCTGGGTCTCCACTGCTATAAACTCATATAAACCTAATTGTTTCCCAAAAGCCTTAGCTCTTAATACCATCACATTGAAGATTAGGGCTTATGCAACGAATGAATCTGGGAGGAGACACAAACATTGACTCCGTTGCAAACCTGTACTATCATTTCAATAAAGGAAACCTGTGCTATCTTTTACTTTACAGAAAGAGTTATTGAGGTTAATGTCTAAGTGCTCTGATATGACAAAGTAAAGCTTCAGAAGAACTTCTAAGGTTGCTCACTGAGAAACTTAATCATGAGGTTTATAATTAAGAATCAGAACCGATATAGTAAAGACTTCATGAATTTTACAACAGAAAAACAGCACAAGGTGATATTATCACTGATGATCTTTACTTTTGTTCTATTTCTGTGTGTATGCATGCCTGTCTGCTTGCCTGCCTATGTGGGTGTGTGTTTGAGGAAGAGAAAAAAGCCTTTTAGATACTATCTTTTACATAATACAAAGAATGATAATCTTAGTGCCCATATACAGTATGTATATTGAATCGTTTTAGTAAATGCCTAAAAGGTACAAGGGGAAAAATGATCAAATGCCTATGCTCTTCTAAGTATGTCTCTTTTGGTCTGAAATTCTGACCTTTAAAATCATTCATGATGTGGGGTGAATGAGCTGGGACACCCTGAGTAGAGGCAGGGTTCAATGGGAAAGCTCACAGTGCAAATTTACTAGAATTTATAGTGGTGAGTTTAAGCTCCCTGGGACTGGGAAAGTTACAAGTTAGAAAAGAGCACACATGTCTGTTGTCTTCATTACCTATGTAGTGACAAGATGATTCCCTTATATATCTGGTGGGTGAAACTCCTATTGTGGGCATAACCAGGGGCTGTAGCTCTAATGAGCTGAGAGAACTGCCAAGGTCAGCTGGAATTCTCAGGAGAGCTCAGAGCCTTGTCTAGAGTTCTTGGCAGGAGTAACTAGGTGTGTCTTCAGACCCCCATTGTTAGGGAAGTGTGTTTGTTTTAGTTTTCCTAGTCAAACAATTCTCCTGCCCATTCATCTGCTTACCCGCCTATAGATTCCAAGGTCCTCTCTCTCTGCATCAATCTATAAGAAGCATATCATTTTATTTGTTAAAGTCTTACAAGACATAGCAGGTAACTATACTGTTCATATCATTTTGATTAGGAGAGAAAAGATGATGTTTCAGATAATAGAAAGTAAAGGAAAAGTGAGTTATCAAGAGGAAATGGCAAGTTTGAGGGAGGAAAACACACTTTAACATTGTGTGACATCCTGTCTTCTAAATTGTCTCCTTACCTGGAGATATTTTCAAATTTCTCAAAAGATGGTTTAGAGAAATTAGTTTTACTTAAAACAAATGTTGCATATATTTTTGAGGAAGAGAGGAGAGAAAAAGCTTACTAGATCAAATATAAGATGTCAAGTTGTCTCAATGCACAAGAGATGGATAATCAAATGTTTGGTGTGCTAGGAATAAAGATCATCTTTAGCTGTAGATTATCACAAGAGTAGTTTGTTTCTCTTGTCCAGTTAGACAGCTATTTTTGATGATACTCTACTAGCATGAAAAAAAAAAAAATCATGTGGTAAATATTGCTGAATGTATTTTTTATGCCTCATTTCCAAATAGCTATATTTTTTAAATGTATGGATGTGATATGCCCTGGTAGAGAAGTGGTAAGGTCAGCCGCCTCTGAAAGAGTGCAATCCAGGGAACCAGATTTGCTTTCCAGGCAAGACAGTGAGAGGAAGGAATCAATGTGAACACTAGATAAAAATAAAATAAGGTATTTTTTCTCCTCTCTTCCTTCCTTCCTGCCTATTCTCCATTTCTGCCTGCACCTTCCCTTTTAAAAAATGAATGAATGTTAAGCAAAAATGTTAGTCTAATGATGGTCTGCTGCTGTATGAATACTACATAACAATGTAACAGTAGCAAATAGTTATACCTCAGTGTGACCAAAAATCACATTTCACTTGGTGTAAGTAGATGTCAGAAACTAAAGAAATGAAATATCCTTTTGTCAAAAAGAAAATCAATGCTTCCAAAATATGTTAATAAAGTGAAAGGGTATGATGACTCTTAAGAACACACACACACACACACACACACACACACCCTAATCTATCACTTTTCCAAGAAGGAGCTGAAATGAGGGTATAAGACTAGTCCAATGTAAACAAAATGAAATAGTTCATGTTTGTCACTTGCTCCCATTTTTCAGAGCAGCCTGCTCTTTGACAATGGGTGCCATTAGTCCCCTGACAGCTTGTTTCGCATTCTGTGAAAGGACACACATAGGAATGTTCCATCTTGATCTTGCAGGCACCCTGCCTTAGGTGCTGTTCCCTGAAGAGTTCTTTGAAAGAGGTCCGTGATTAATTTGACTTTGTTTCCCTGGGCGCATTCATTAGATGAATAGGACCAGCACACTTTTGTTTTATTCTCTTGGCATCATTGTTATTCATACCAGAGGTGATGCGGATACTATTATTCTGCAAAAGTCCTCAAAGCAGCCAGTCCTGTTTCAGAAAAGCATCTCTTGAAGGCAGACAGAAATCTGAACTTTTTGATTAATGTAAAAGAATATTTTCTGCTGGGCTGTACAATTTTTTGTGTATGACTAAAAGTAGTACAGAGAGGATTAGATTTCTTTTGAGAAGTATCTTTTATACTAGGCAATTATCATCTCTGAAAATAATGAAATATCAGGGCCTTGGAAGGCTTGAATTTTGTTACTAAAAATAACAATTTATAAATGACCAGCATATGTGTATTCAGTGTTTGTGAGTGTTCACATGACTAGTATAGCAGACTATTCTCTCTCCATCCTCATTCCCTTATAATATAGGTACTCATGAATGAAAGTAGACATACACACACAGTGACAAGGCATACATTCCCCTGAGACAAACCAATGTAACCAGCACTCACAGTGAATCTTTGCTCTTGAGTGCAGCCTTGCCAAATTCCTCCTCTCATTCACAGACCTCGTCTTCCACAAGTTGCATTTGCTACCTCTCTCATTTGTCCCTTGAGAACATTAAATTCAACTCATAACATTACTGGCATTATTCAGCATTCCTGAGTCAGTCTTCCAATTTCTGATTTAATATTTTTTAAGCATCCCATGTTGTTACTTGACAGATCTGATGTGTGACTTGTCCTATAAGTTGGCATTGCTGAGAATGAAACTAACATTCTTGCTTCTTCTTTATTCTTGACTTCTTCCCTCTGTGCAAGCATTAGCATTAGGAATGTGGTGGAGGAACCAAAGCAGAGTGACTGCTTGATCTGTACTTTCCTTGCCCACTGACACTATGAAACATAAAGGGGACCGCGATGGGGAACAGACCCAGGAAGGGATTAAGGAAAGGAAGAGAAGTCAGGGAACATAAAAAAGGAAACAAAGAAGAAAGCAAATAGCTGAATTCTTGCAATCAAACTCTTAGAGTGCAATTACTTGCTTTAGAAGTCTAGTCTTTAAATTCGAAGTTAGTTTTTAATAAACTGATCCTTAACATCTAGTATTTAGATTCTTTAGAAGAAAGTCTTTATCCTTAGTTAGCTTTTTACACGATGTTTCTTTCATAAACAGTCCTTAAAAGTTGACCTCTATCATGAGTAATTTAACTTTTAACAGAGTATTTCCATAGAGACCTTAATCATTCCCTCGCAACATCCATCCAATCGCCAGCTATACTGAAGAGGGAGCAGAGGGCCCATGGGACTAGCAATAGGGATCTCCCCTTAGTAACTCCCCACAACAAGAATTTCATTCCCTAGATATATAAGGCCAAACTTCGACTTACTCCATTTTGTAGCTTTCCTGCCCACAGTCTTGTTTATCTCTCTGTGCTTCTCTTAATAAACTTACCATGTGCTGCTAAGAGGTTTTCCTTAAATACTTTCTTAGATTGACTCCATGCCCTGCACTCACTTACAACAGATAGGATAATCAATATATTAAGGTCTAAATTCTGCTAAGCCTAAGCCTAAGATGTGCTCATTTCAGAAGAGATAATAAAGATGCTGCCAGAAAACTACTTAGATGGAAGAACTTTTGAGAAAACAATTCTGCCTTAAAACAATGGGACAAGTTGACCTGATACGATAACACACTTTCAGAGATAGAATTGAGTCTGTTCACATTATGATATTTTTCAGATTGATTCTTTGTCCAGCTACTATGGTCTCATTTCTGCAATGTAGGAGCAGGTCTAGCATTTGGGAGAAGAAGAGAGAAAAAACTAGGGAAATTGACCAAGAGATATAGATATTGATGGAAATATTTTCCCTAAAGAGTCCTTAAAGCATAGTGATTCAAATTGGTATTTCCTTGGAATCCTTAGAGGAAGCATGCATTCTTTTCCCTTTTTCCATTAAACATACAAATTAACATTGTATAGAATTAAACATTAGCTTGTTATTGCCAGTATTCCAAAGGGTTATAGCTACAAAGCTGCCCAACAGAAGTAACATTGAGCGTACTTGGAAAAAGAAAGCTTTACTAAAGAAGAGGAGAAATGAATTCATGTAGCTTTAGAGACAATTTTGACCTCAAAAAATGACAGAATTAAAAAGATCAGAGTAGAAGAAATAATTCTTGGATTTCCTTGAATTAGTCCCATGTTTGCTAATTGACCTGCTCATAACATCCAGGAAATACTCTGTGGTAGGGCTAAAGAGATTTTGACAGGCAATGTCTTGATTAAAACTGTAAATTCTGCAATATCAGGTAGGCAGAGACAGAAAATATAATATAGTTTTCTAAATTTGGCCCTTTTCAAATTCTGGTCTTGCTTGGTCACTAAAAATTTGACTGCATGTGTCTAGAAATCATTTCTAAACCTTCATTGAATTACATGAGCTTCTATTGCCTAGTTAGTAAGAAAAATATTAAGGAAAGGTATAGCATGTTTAACTAGGGAATCACTTATGAGCACACTGTGTGGTATTATGCTAGGTACCTTGGACAAAAGAAAAGCTTCAGTCTTTTTAGGGGGAAGTGGCAGGTTAAAATGAATGCTTTATAGAATGGGCAGCAAGTTGATGTTCAAAAAAATATTTATAACATATTTTCCTGAAGAAGGAAAAGAAATCTGATTTAAGATGTTTGTAAAAGGTGGTATTAGAGATTAAAGTCTGCAATAAAGAATTTAAAAGATACATAAAATTTTAATCAGAAGAGGGAAAAAAAAAACCAATAGACAAGATGCAAATTTTAAACTCTAGAATGTAGGATTATATGAAAGCATTTTTCTTTCCTTTAGCGTTGTTTGTCCAGAAACCAAAACGGTGCCTGGGAAATAACACATCCTCAATAAATATTTGTAAATGGAAAACTGCTGAATTGTTAAGACACTTGAGAACCATTGCATTCCTTTTTGTGATGACATTTGAGATGATCTAATTAGAGAGAAGTTTTTCTCTTTGGGCTTAAACTTGGCAGTGACTATTGCTAAGGTTGGCCAATTTCCCTTTCATATCAATTAAACTTTTCATGGGTTTTTACTCCAATGCAGCCATTAATGAGCAGCTGCCCAGGGCAATGATAATGATGATAATACATTGTCCTTACACCATCTCTCTTATCCATGGAAACTTAAGTGCTTTACTAACAAGAATTATCATAGCTCTTATGGGAGATAGGAAAGTATAATTAACACCATTCACAGATGAAAAGGGAAACAGATATAAGCAACTGACCTGGAGGCTTACAATAAGTCAATCATTTATTATTTAAAATATGTCAATCTCCAAATCTTATTATTAAGCTTTGAAAACAATAAGTAACCAACATCTGGTAGTTGTTCAAACTTTGTCTCTCTTTTTAGAATGATAGCTTTTTAGAGTGAGATGTCAGAAAGAAAGACACATTTTGAAATTTGTCAATCAATTCACTCCTTGAGATCTAATTTGAAATCTTATACAAACTGATGGGTACTAATCTGTTAAGAAAAGTTTGCATCTTGAGGAGTTTTCTACATAAATTTCCTTGACTTAAATAAATTTAGAAATATAATATTCAGCTCTCAAGTTTAAATAATTCTGTAGCATTTGGTTCCCTGTCCTCAAATTTCTTTTACATTTACCTCCTCACTTATAAAATGGCCCTATCCCAGATGTTAAGATCATTCTTGGCATCTGTTTAGCGGATATAAAGAAAACTGAATTATAATTCATTATCAAGATAAGCTTATTTTGATTTTTATTTGTTCTTATTTTCCTAGTGATCAAAAATCTCCATTCAAGTGTGTGTATGTTTGCATGTGTGTGTACTGGGAAGAATTCCAAGCATTTGTTTCCTTCTTCTTTAGTTAATAGTATACCTGTATCTAGATATTTTGTAAACAAATGACAGAAAACTAAACCCAAGTGGATAAAAGCAAAAAGTTTTATTGATTCTTTTAATGAAAAACTTCGGAGTTAGAATTGATCAAGTATGGTCTCTTTGAGTTAAAAAATGTCACTAAAAACCACTTTTGTTTTCCTTTTATTCTATTCTCATCAGTCTATTGGCTTTATTCTTGCATTTCATGTGGTAGGACGACAGCAGTAGCTCCAATGACAAACTTCCTGGTTCAAGTGAAGTGGAGGAGAGTACCGCCAACATTCTCAAAGCATCATCAGACTTTCCGTTGTACCATCTTGGCTCCTGTTGCGTGAGCTGTTCATCCTACTCTTCTTTTTCAAGGTTTACTATCCAATGTATTAAGTTGAAAAAATTAGGTTCTACCCTTGATGTGAAGTTGGAGCAAATTTTTACTCCAGCCATACCTCTGGTTGTAACATCGTAATATTTATCTCACTCTTAGTCTTTCTAGAATTGAACCCTCACTTAATATAGTTAGATGATTTGTGAAATCTGCCCATCACAGTGGGAGTATCTCCAGCACTCCATTTCCAGTACTGGGCAAATAACATGAACAGTCAATAAGAATTCTAACTTGGATCTTCCCATTTGAAGTAATTGGTCCAACAAATGACCAATGCCTATTAAATAAATGTTTATCCCTGAGATTTATGTTGGAAACAGATATTCCAGGATAAGCAGAGGAGTAGTCTTTAGAGACGTATTTGGAGATGTCTACTGGTTTTAGGCACTGATATTACCAGAACTTTTATTTTTTTATAGCATTTCCGTTGATTCTGTGAGTTATCCTAGTATTTCTCCAACCCTCACCCCCATCTCTTTTATGTTTTTTTGGTTGATTTGAATGCATTCTTGTTGTATTTCCATACTAGCAATAAAAAGCCTTTTGTTCTTGAGACTTCTGTTTCTTCTGAGTTCCAGTGTGTCCTTGTCTTGCTTCCCTGTGTTTGAGTACCTGCTTTGAAATATTGTCTAGTAACTAATACATTTTATTTTTATTTTGGCATATTTTCAGATTTACAAAAATGTTACTAAGGATTTTGAATATTTAGATCACATAAATGTTGACATTTTACCATATTTCCTTCACCCTTTCATTGCTGCTTTTGAGACTAAGTTGCATGCTAATCAATGTCCCTTGATCTCATAAATCCTCATTGTGTTTTTTCCACTGTGCATAGTTATAGTGAATCATAAGGAAATTACCATAGACAATAATAGTATCTAATCTATAGTCTTTGTTTACATTTAGTCAATTGTAATTATATCTTTATAGAAAAAGAAAATCTTGGATCATATGTTTATCCATCAATCATTTCTCTTAGGTCTCTTTAAACCTGGTATGGTTCTTTAGTATTTCTTTCTATCATTGCACTTTTGAAGATAAAAGCCAGTTGTTTTATACCATATCATGTGATACGGACGTGTCTTGGTGCAGATGTGAACTTGATCATTTGCATAAGGTGGCAACTGCTAGCTTCTCCATAACTTTTTCATGTAACATATATGTATGTGGGGAGACACTTTGACTAAAATCTGTTGACTCCTTATACTTTCACTCACTTTTTTTTACATCTCCAGGTCTTTACAAAATTTTAATCTCACCAATTTCTGCTATCAATGATGATATATCCTCTCACTTTTTCCCCCCACTCATACACACATTGGGGCACATTCGTGGGCATCTGGCACACATCTGTCAGATTTTCCTTTTAGATTTTTATTGAGATAGCCTATATTGCTGCCTACATGTTGCTATGACTTTATCCAACAAATAAGATCTGACTAATTGAACACACTTCTCTTTTTAGCTTGTTTCTCCCAATTTTTCCCCCCGTGTGTTTTGTTTTTGCTTTTAGACTTTCCATGTCTTCTAGTCTAGTTATCCCTCAGTTACCTTTTTCTGATTATAGAGAACTAAATTTTAATCCCTGGTTGCTGGTAAATCAATAAAAAAGCAAAATACTGTGGAGCAGTTCTTTTGTTAATGAGAATACAACTTACAGTAAGCAACCTTTCTTTGTAATATTTTGAAACTTGAATCTGACCATAAAGTTGTGAAATCCAATTTGCATAGTTATATGAACTACATGTACTGTGGAATGAGTGACGTTCAATCCTGAACTCCTCATAAAGAAAATTGACCAAGTGAAGTAATGGGAAGAATCTAAGTTTGTTTTGACTACATTTTTAATGTTTGTATAAAATATGGGATACATTCAGGGATGCTGGGATGGTGGAGAAAGAACAAGGAAATACCCTTCTCCTGAGGCCCATGAAACAAAGTAGAGAATGGGAATTAGAGGAGCTTTCTGTCACCGTCAGAACAAGGAGAGTAAAAGCCCCACTCACTTGGGGATCATTTCTGGAAAGAAGTAACATTTCTAAAGTTTTGTAGCCTCCTGGATGTTTTCTACTTTTTTGAAAATCATTTTTCTTTTATTTCCTTGTGACAAGTAACAATAAATAAAACTCTTAGCAGTATGAATGACCTTCTGTGGAGGAGCAGAAATGGACTTCTTTTCTAAAGGGTGATATTGATGTCAGAAGAAAGAACAGGTTATGTCTCTAGTGCCTGAGAAAGGGCAGAAAAATACATGGTGGTGAGATATTCTGGTCTGAGTAGTTCTGGGTTTCCCCACAAGCAATCTCAAAGGATTTCCTGTCATTGGAACACTGCGATTGTTTCAAATGGATTCTGGCTTCTTTCTTTATGTGTTCGCTTCAGCCACAACATCATCATAGATTCTACATAGATTCTGTCTACTTGCCTTTTGGAGAGTGTTACAAATATTTTTTATATGAATTCTTCCAACAGCAGTGAAAAAGGGCAGTGATATGTTTTTATTTCTACAGCGTTGTTATTATTGCATAATTGAAGTGTTCTGAATGTTTGCTTTTCAGTGTATCAGGTCCATGAGGACAGGGCCTGTATTGTATAATAAAAAGTTCCAGACTTAGTGCTACTTACATAGTATATACCTAATAAAGATATTGTTACTCACTCAAGAGTTTGCTTAAGCACAGAGTTTCCTGAACTGCAGATGATCGTGCTTTGCCTTGCTCACCACCCCCACCCTCTTCTTGCAAGGAGCTCAGCAAATTGTATGTTTAAATTTGTGAAAAGATATGCAGGTGTTTAGAGGAATGAGAAATATTTGTTTTACAAATTGTTGAAAAAATGATTTAGACAGATTATAAACTAAGTGAAACCAGTTATTTTTATTCTAAACCATGGAATCCAAGTACATGTCGAAGACACGATCCAGGTAACAAGTATATTACTGGGCTATATGTCAGTAATGTCTAGAGGCTATTTCTTGTTCCTATCCCAATGTTCCTTTTCTACAAGGGCCTAGAAAGAAAATGTGCTAAATAGCTGGACAAATGAGTGGTGCTCATATCTGTTCCGTTTCCTACTTCTAATAGAGTCTGATCCCAAATATAAGAGAGAACAACCTCATCCAGATTTACACTTTTAATTAAATGCAAATTCTAGTCTTCACTGTTAAGAAAGCTGTCATATTATCAATATTAATAACATATAGCCTGGGGAAAAATGTGAAGAATCTTTGTGATTGACTCTGAACCCTGATCAGCCAAGACCCTGAGGCCTGCATTAATGCTCTCTATACTCCCTGTCATGGTTTGATCTCAGTGCCCCTGCTTAGGAGAACTCAATCACAGATTTGTAAACCTATTATTGCATTTCAGTCTTTCTCAAATTCTAATTAAGCTGTAGTCTTAAAGCAAAGTAATTATGTCTTTTGACAAACCAATGATTAATGCAAACCACAGTATAATTAATTGAAGAGAGACAAAAATATGGTTAATATCATTGATGTACTGGTTCTAAGCAGAATGAACATTATCTTTGAAATGTGGACCTTTCTGCACAGATCATTGACATGGTTGTCATAGAAACTGCCTGTATTGTCATTACTGCAGTCTCCAGACATCTGCTCCAGGTTCAAATACTCATTGTCATGTGCATTCATTTGGTGAGATAAGATGTCTTATCTCAGGCACCTTTATTATCTGTGTGAGTATGATCACTCCCTTTAAATAATGAAACACCATTTAAAAATTAGTAACCTCAGATGTGTTAGCAGTTAGAGTGTTAGTTGACAACTGCTGATAGCATCACTTATATTGATTTTATAGCCCACTATACATTATTTGCAATAATAGCGTAAGACTCTGGGATTCAAGAAATATCTGTGGTTTGCATTTTTTTTTTTACCGAAGTGAAAGAATTCTTGGAGTTCTTTTAAGTAAGCTTTTATAGATATGCTTAAATATAGATCTGAAAGAACTTTACGTTGGAAAAATTCACTACAGTTTAAACAAATAATTAATATACAAAGAAGATCTAGTCACTGAGAGCTCATACACATATTCAATTTACCTATTATTTGCTTGCTTTAGTTTTTGAACTACTTATCACAGTTATAATAGCAACTAAATAAGAATCTACACCTTTACAAATGTCCCCTATATGGAGTGTGATGTGTAGAACAAGAAAGACAATACAACTTTTTATTGGGAACCACTGAAAAATTCTTAGCAAAATGAATTTTCTAGTTCTGTCATTTTCTGAGTAGATGATTGGTGTTCCAATTAAATTCATCAAGTGTGAATCTCATATTAATTGAAGACTGTAAGGATACAATTACTTTAAGTTGTCAGAATACTATAAGAGTGTCAGAAAAAGAACAAAAAGCAAAGTTAACAAGATTTGGTACCCTAAAAAGAAACAAAGTGGGAAAAAAGATCACTAGAATAGTATATAATGTTTAGAATGGAATATCACAGAAGAGTTAAGGGTTTCTGTTGAAAGTTACAAATAATATTGAAGTGAATTATTTAGTAGAAAGAAATTTAAGGTGTGTAGATGGCAAAGTCTGTGTTATATGGAAGGATTTCACAGCAATTCCAGAAAAGATAAGCCTATGGGTCAGGAAGAAATGTTTCATGATAATATACTGAGGAAACTTGGCCAAGAAGGTCTTTTGGAGAAGATAGTATAAGGATACCTAATAGTTTTCCAATAACTTTAAAACTCATGCAATAAAAGAAACTATACTCTTGGAGTCTAGTGAATAGCAGAAAATTAACAAGAAAATTAACTGGAGCCTAATGCTCTTCTTGTAGCTTCCAAATTTTATGCAAATGACACTCAGTAGCAGACTCTAAACTAGAAGTTGGCAAATGAGTTTTGTAATAATTCCACACCTCTGTCTTACATGGTACGTGGTGATGGAGTGCTTATCAGGATGGAATATATTAACTACAAATAGACAATATCAAGGTGAAGTATATTCAAATAAGATGTGTTAACGAGGATATCTGTCAAGCAGTTAAAGACACAAGTTTTCTGCCACTATCTGAAAACAGAACTTTTTATTTTAGTATGATTTGGTAGGATATTTTTAGGGTCTGGAAATGCCAAAACGTTTTTTCCATATAAATGAATGGTGTTAACATTCTTAGACCCTATCCTCACCCAGCAAATAACCTACCAAGCCATACTAAATGTATTCTACTCAGAGTAGTGGGGAGAAGAGGTGGAAATGAGCAAAATTTATTATTGCGAGAAAAAGTGAGGGAAACATTTTCAAAGAACGGAGCAGTGGGAAATGGCACGCCAAGCAAGGAAGCACAAAGCAGGGTGACTAAAAGTTCATGAGACCAGAATCATTTTGAGGATATTAAGTATCAAAATGAAGTGACACATGGTAGGACTAGCTGACTTCAAATTAGAACATTGCAGAGGCTGCTCTCTACCCTGTTCCTGAATGAACACTATACAAAGCAGAGTTGTAGCAAGAGTAAAATTTACTTTTGTGCCAGCAACACTGAGATTTTAAGGTTGTCTGAAATGGTAACAATACTTATCATATATATTCTATATCCCAAATATATTTGACTGTGGAAATGCTTTTTCATCATTAATATCAGGGAATTTAGGGGGACAAGTTCCACTGAACACAGAGAAATGCTGATATAAAAGTATTAGCTCTGTTTTTTTCTTAAAACATCTGTTTTTAAGAAAAAAGCGTTTGGTCCCTGAATGATTGATCTTTAAGATGTAGTAAATGAGACTGTATTGATTACATTTCTAAACGAAGTCTGTAGTGGTTGAACAAGATACATCCTATTACTATCACACAGTAATGTGAAGAGGATTTAAAGGATTTTTGATTGTTTTGTAGTTTTGCTTTGTTGTTGTTATACTTGTGAGATTCAAATGGTTATTTTGTACATTTCCTTATTGACTTTGTGTGACAAAACAGTAGTTAGGGACAGTAGAAGGCTAAATCTCTCATTCCAGTGTCCCGCTCAATTTGAGTCATGGATGAAGACTTTCATTGTTGAATCCCAGGGCTTGAGCTAACTCTGGGAGTCATAAACATATCGAAGGAACAGGAACACGCTGATGGATGCTTAACAACAACTGAATAAAAATTCCCTTCTTAGTAGCATTTGCCAATTTCCAATGCATAAATAGTCCTGCTAGCACCAATTTCAAGTCTCTATCATAAAGTTGCTGGGGACTGGGCAAAATGTGCACATTTATTGGCCCTCCTGACTGTCAAGCCAGCTTCCATACACAGCTGATACATAGCCTGAGTCTGCTAAGTGAACTATGGACCTCCCTGTGTTGTCATTGAGCTGGTATTTATAGAGGAAGCCATGGGCACTATAAGTGTTAAATGTTACAACATCTTTTCATTTTTTATATCACTTTTGCCAAATCAAAATGAGAAAGTTTCTGTCTGGCTTTCCTTTATGCTCTTCACATTTGGCTTGGAGTCCAGAATCCTGTGGTGATTCACAGCCCAGTTTTCTAGAAACCCGACAGTGCTGACTTTCAACAGCCCTTTTCTCTTTTGAGCTGTATTCTGTTTGTTCTACCTTCAACTACCCATCTATCTTTCGATAAATAAATCAGCTGCCCAAGATATTCATTGTGCTTCTCACCCCCTGATTCAAGAATTAGTTTTCACCAATCCTCATTCTATCCGACCACTTTCCTGACTGAATTGTACTTTTTCAGTCACTGACCCCTGTCCAAAACAGCTTGGATTTGCACATTTGAATGTTTCATCAACCTGCTCAGTAGTCCTATTGTAATGACACTATGACCTTTTATCATCTGCAGTGACCGAGATGAGTGTGATTCATCCTCACGCCCCAAGTTATAACTACTGCTCTGAGTAACTATGATACAGATGCTTTACACAATTTGATTAATGCTTTTTTATTAATGTTTCAAAAGACCCAAGGCAATTGAAATCTCACATTTATCAAGTTTGTATATAGTTGAAGTTCCATGATGTGGCATCATTATAATATAAAATCTTCGCAGATTGAAAGTTATTTTGCATAAATTCATGGCTTGATAAATATAGAAAAGAAAAAGAATCATAAATATATAAATATATATAATATGTATAAGCAGGTATCTATAAATATGATAAAATAGCTTCACACAGGTAAACAATGTGAATAAGTTCTTTAAAGATTATGTAACATCTCATTTTGTCTTGCCTAGTTGATATTAAAATTGCTTTTTATTAAAATACTATGGCAAGCAGGAGACATACTTGCAATGCCTTTTTAGACCAAAGCAAATTTTGAGAATTTAGGGTAGTAATGTATAATATAGTTATCATTTCAAAAATAATTAGCAGAATAGTGTTACTAAAAGACTTGCAGCATCTGTAACACACCATTAGAGAGTAGGACTTGAGTAATGAAAATGAAAAATGTGTTGCTTGAACAGATGCTGTAGCCTATTTAGAGAAGTGTATCCACTTACCTGGGCATATATTTTTCTTCAAATGGTCAGATGGACCCTGCTTGAACAGGGAGAAACTCATTTTTAAAAAAAACACATCCAAATTAAAAATAGCTTCTTCTGTATCCTGGCTAGTACATTGAAATGAGCTTACAGGAACAAACAAACCTAAGTCAATGATTCATAAAGTTCTTGAACATTTTTGAAATTTCATTAGAATGTTACATGGTATAAAATTAAACAGTATAGCTTATAACAGCTGTTAAAATCTTTAATGAAGAAAAATAAACTACATAAAATAAAGCAATATATTGTTTGAAAGAGAAATAAATGATTATCTTTTCACTCATGCATATAACACATTTATAGTTATTTTTTAATCTATAGCTTTTTGTGCTTGACATCATTTTCCCCATATCTTGTAGGGACATGATTTTGGTGTTTGAATTTATGAGATATACCACAAAAATTTCAGCTCATGAAAAATGATTTCTTCAACCGTTAGCTAAACTTTCATTTCCATCAAGCAGGCTAGGATTTTTTGGGACACCTGCTAAAAAAAGTGTTTATTCCATATTTTCATTTGTTAATGGCATAGAAACATTAGGAAATTTAAGAATGTCATATTCATTCATTAAATACCGAGATTGTAACTCAGTGTCTGGGGTTGTGTCTCATGGCATTCAAAGAACAAACCGGAAGAAAAAAGGGGCAAGCAAAGTGGAGGAAAGTTTATTCCAGAAAGTAGACACCTGGCAAGGGGAGGCGTCCCATGGGAGGGTTGCCGCTGTGGTTAGGGGCTTTTATCTACAGCTTTGTCTGAGCTTCAGATTGGTGGAATCCTAAACCTAGCCTGTTAATGAAGCATCCAGAAGTCCCATTGGTACCGTTTTATGCTAATAAGGGATTCCGGAACTGCACTTCGGATTGGCTGTTTTTACTTGGCGAGACAGCTACTTCCTTTGCCCTTGTCTCAGGGACTTTTCTCTAGGGGATGGGCCACCTGCTTTAGTGACAGGCAGGCCTCAGACTTTGTCAAATAGGCACGTCCTCATTCCGTGCCCCCTGCCTAAGGCCAGGTTAAACTCCTCTCCTGCTATCTAAATAAAAATAAAACAAATATATACTAAAACTAATATCAAACAGGTTTTAAAGAAATCCAAGGGAATAGGTAGTGGGATCTCTTCTAAATGACAAGGTTCTTCCTTCATGTTACTTTCTAACTTAGTCGTGATAAAATAATCTAGATTCTTGTTTTGTTAATCTTGTACTTTTCTGTAGTTAAGAGCATTTCTACTTCTACATAATACAGTATGTTGGTTTATAATTAACAGTTAAGAAATAAAAATTCTAATTTTAATATGGTACATTTTGTAAGTCAAAACAAAGCAGATTTCAGGTGTTCATTGATATTTTTGTTCTTATTTTTCAGAAATC
Organism: Solenodon paradoxus; assembly: GCA_004363575.1. Taxonomy (NCBI): domain Eukaryota; kingdom Metazoa; phylum Chordata; class Mammalia; order Eulipotyphla; family Solenodontidae; genus Solenodon; species Solenodon paradoxus. Next base: position 355,648 of record RJWH01000166.1, read on the forward strand.
TATTGAGTAGAGAAACTTCATATATGGTTTCCATAGTATCTTGCTACATCTCTTTTACTTAGCAGTTGCTAGAGATATCTTACCTTTCTACAGTCATTCCATTAATGTTTCTGGTTACTAGAGACTACTTGAATGGATAACTTAAAGCTTACTATTTTTGGAAAGTGTAAAACAATTTTGATACATTACCAACATTTGGCAAAAACCTCTATCATTCTCAAAGCTACTGTCAAAAGAATATGTTGCTTAAATCTGAATGCGTGATCTCAGACTTGTCAAAATGAACACTGGACAAAGAAGATTTTATGCAAAACTATTACAATAGGAGAGAAACTGAAATCAACTCTCCTGAAGGAGAAAGTATTGGGGGACTCTGAGGTGGGGGTGGATCAATGGATTAAGTTTAGACTCAGGGCTACTCCTGTGTTTGCATTTTTTTAGTTCTTTGATTAGGACATCTGTGTTTATTGATTGACACTCATTGAAGTTAGACACCTACTCTCCCACAAAGACTGGGCAAAGGAGTGCTATCTCTTTTGATAGTTACATTTCAAAGAGATGAGTCTGAGGTATTTGAGAAAGGCCTTCTTAAAATTACTAAGAGGCTAGGAGATTTACATATATTTCAAAAGAGAAGAGAAAGAGTTAATAACTGTGGTTTCTAGAGAAATGCTCTAAAAAAAGGATGTCAAGAGGAAGCCTCTCTAAATTTAATCAAGAGATTAGACTTTTAACTCAAAGCATGTTATTAAACTTAGTTCTATACATGTTTGTTAGTAATACTAGAATCTATTTCTTTTTTTGGTAAGAGACATGGGAAATTTAACACAAGACTGAAAATTTAGCATAGGAGATTTTCGGTTATTTTATTAGACTAAGGTATTATCAACCCAAGGGATGACTATTATGGAATGTGATTCAGAGAGACCCATATTCATAAGGTTATAAAGTTGAGTATTTAAATGACTTTCTAAGTTTCTTCTTCACAATACTAGGGCAGTACCTAATAACAGCCAAGTGGGGCGAGGTGTTTCAGATACTGTCTTATTTATGTACCTTGTCATATGCTTTGAAAACAAATAATACTATATCACAGCCAATACATTTTACTCTAGACACTGAAAAAAGCAAGTAGCCTGCACTTTACAATTTAAAAGGCTTGAGTTTCTCACAGAGATTCAGGGAAAATCAATGGCATACTCAGCAATTAGCTGAGGCAACTATAAGGACAAAGTAAACAAAGACATTATGCAAATATTTAAATTTTTTTTTAAAGCAAAGGTGCAAGCAGGAATGAGGGTGAGCGGGCAGCAGGCAGGAAGAGAGAGAAGGAAGAAGCACTTAATTTACTATATTTAGTTGTTCATGCTGGTTGTCGCCCTCCCCACACCCTGGCTACAGGTCTCAAACCTGGGTCCTTGGGATGTAAGTGGATTACTTCTATTGGCCTAATCTGCTAAACCACCAGGATTTGCCAGTTATGCAAATTTTTAATCATTTATAGTTAGCTCTAAAACTCTTTGTCCAAGATGTGGGAGAACTATGTATTCTTCCTGGGTATGCAATTTTAAATAAGATATGTACGATTATTCATACTGCATGGTACAATACTGTCTCCCTGATTTTCCGTCACAATCGTTATCATTATCATTAACATTAATTCAGGTATTTTCACTTTTCCATTAACTTTCTACAATTTATGTCCCTCTCCAGCTTTACATATTTATGTCTATTTCCCAAATCCTTATTGTTCACTGCAGCACTGAGCAAACCAAAATGCCTCATTCTATCACATTTCCATACCTGAAAGCTTCTTTAATAATCACTTTCTGCTCATCTCCTGCATCTTGCCATAGGGGAGAAATCAATGCCCTTTGCAATACCTATCTTAATTTCTCACTTAATTTGTCTGTTTTTGATTTTTAGTAATTGGAAAGAAACCTTACCTAATGTAAAAGAAAGCTCAGAGAAAAGACATTTATTAAAAAAAACAAAGCACAGTAGTAAAAAGCAAGGTAAAAAGTAAAAAGTAAAAAGAGTGTTGTTTCTAGTGTTGCTGTTATTTCTGTGAAAGATAAACACAACACTTTCCAGCATTTCAAAGCTGTTTTCTCACCTGAGGTGTGTAAAGAACAAAAGAGAAGAAATGCATGAAGTAAAATACAGCATTTTGTAGTCTTTCCTCCAAATAGAGCCTCGTGTGGAAAGATGAGAATTTTTTGATGTTAAAAGTGACTCATAAACTATTTCCTCATCAGTGACTTGGTGACATTTTATTAATTTCTCATTCACCTTTTTCTTATTCAGTATTCATTCAGGAAGCATTTGTTACATAATCATAATTTTGCCAGGCTTTACAGAAGAATTTTAGAAACAATTATTTAGAAACAATTCTTGCCCAAGGAGAAAGAAAAATGCTAAGTGAATAGGTAAATATGACACAAGAGATAAATGTCTTAAGGAGGCTAAGAGAGACATGGAATAATGAATGACTGGGTCAGTGAACCTGGTCTTAGAGAAATAAACAAAGTCTACCTGGGGTAGTCATGCCTAGAAGTGTGCTTCCGTAAGCGTATATGATTTTTCTCATCACCACATACCTGGGTCTCTGTGGTTAAGGTACAGGCCATGTAAAGCCCAAGGGTCCAGGTTTGAGACATAGGGCTGGGAATGGAAAAAAATGTGTGTGGTTTTTAAAATTTTTTATTTTCTTTAATTGAAGGAATAGTGCATCATAACTTTAGATAGGTTGAAAGTTTGCATCATCATAAATCAACATCTGCATATAATGCATTAAGTTTACTACCAACTAATTGTATCCTTCACATGTATTATTAGAAATGAAATTTCAAAAGTATTTCTTGGTTTAAATTTGAATCCTTCCTCTCAATTGCTCTTTGAAAGGCTAGCACCAATTTCTGTTACCATAGCATGTCTGACGTCTCATTAACGTTGTGTACTGTTCAGAATTTGAACTTTGATATTCTCATGTCTTTATCTTTCCATATCTTTCTTTTGAAAAAGTTTGGGTACCTCTTCATAGAATAGTAAGCTGTCCATAGATTTTTCTGTGAATTCTTTATGTTCTTTGCTTATTTTTTTTTAATGAATTGTTTTGGCCATTTCCTTGTGTTTTTAAGAACTCATTCTATAGTTAGGAAATTATTTTTATCATATGTGTTATACATTTTTTCCACAGATTGGCTTTTGACTGAATAGTAAATTTTTCTGCACAGAATTATTCTATTTTCTTTCTTTTTTTTTAAAGGAAAGGTACAGCCAGGAATGAAGGCAAGTAAGCAGGCAGGAAGGAAGAGATGAAGGAAGAAGCACTTCATTTTATTTTTATTTTCTTGTTCACACTGGTTGTTTCCCGGGACCCGGGACTTGAACTCAGGGGTATGTGACTTGCCTCCTTTGGAGGAGATTAATCTAACTGCTACTCCAGCAGGGCACACTGGATGATTCTATTTTCATGTAATTTAATTCCGCATGTTAAGGGATTATTTCTCCTTTCTGGAAATTTTATAAGGATTAATATTTTATACTTTATTTTATATTGATAAAAATTAAATTATGCATACTATTCTGCAACAAGCTATTAATCCGCTTCATGGTATATAATGCAAAATTTGAAATACCTACAAATTTAGCTTAAACTTTCAAAAAACTTCAGACATTTCTCTTATATGACTTTATAATTATGCAATCAGTTCCTTTTTATTCTACATAAAGCCTTCTTGGCATCTGTGGAGATTAATGTAAGGTTTTTATTTATTTTTTTTAAATATTGCATATTCTATTAGTGGATTCCTAATACTGAACTGCTTGCCTTCCTGTTTTATGTACTATTGTTTTCAATATGCTAATAGTTTATTTCAGAATTTAGTATATTGTCAGTAAATTTACTTATTAAGTTATTCAAATATTCTTCATGATATTAATCTGATTATTTTTAGTGTATAATCTTTGTCAGATTGGTCAGTATTGTGCAGATTGGTGGACTTTTGTCTCAATCAATTTAGAAAGAATTAACATGTCTTCTTATCTGAAAGTTGGAAGGAATTATTAATTAACATGGACAGAAGTTTGCCTAACGAGTTACTAGATTTTCTCAAGTTTTAAAGTTTCTAGATACTCTATGATAAAACAAGAGTTCTATTCAATGTCAGGTTGTCCTTAGTAATACATATAACTTAGAAAATAATAATTTCATATTAATATTCAAGTTTTGTTCATAAAGTTGGTTAATTTAAATAATTAAACATTTGTATTTGTATCTATGACTTCCCCACTTGTTAAAATTTATGGCAGTTAACTTTTTCTTTGTTCTTTCTTTTTTCTTATGCTGACTTAGATTCCATTTAATCTTAATTTTTAAAATTTTGTTGATTTTTCTCATGAAAATATCTTAAATTTTTTTGTACTTTAAAAATATTAATTTCATATTTATGCTTCATCAATTATTTCATTGTCTTCTCTTGTCTTCATGAAGTTGAATTTATTGCATAATGATTTTCATTATAGATTATTTAAATCCACATATTTTGTTCAAATTGCAACTTCAGTTATATATAATAAATATAAAAACTTTTAAAAGTATTGTGTCCTCTACATTTTGTAAATTTTTGGCAATGATTTGAACAATACTTCAGAATATGTTTGAAAGGTTTATTATCATGTTTTGTGCTTAGTATTAATTGATATTATGATTAATAATTTTGATGATTGTATTTTTAATCCATAAAGCTTTGTAGCATACTTTACATGGCCTTTTTTTAATAGCAGATTGGCTTTAAAATCTATTTCAATGTGAATTAAGTCTTATTTGGTGATTAAGCTATCTTATATCAAACTTTTTGGATCACTTGTTTTCACTATATCTCTGGGTTGATTTTATAAATGATCTTAGAGGCTCTTTTTGTTCATTAAGCAAAAATTTTGACATCTTGATAAAACAGAAAACTTTCTACTTATGCCTATAATTTATTTTCTCACTCTTTTTAAATCTAAAAATTGCTTACTCTATTTAATTTGATGTGTATGCATGTGTTTCCTTTACACACAATGCTTTATAATCTACTTTCTCCAATTATTTACTTCACAGCAATTTTCAATAATCTTTAAAACACTGTCCTAATATGTATTAAAAAGTATTATTCATTTATATGTAAAATTTTCAATATTTTTATTAAGTGAATGAAAAATATGCATATTATTTTCTAAATACAAACAACTACAACTAGAAGTGGTAACATTTTTGTTTTAATGCTCAGAGGAATCTTCCTACCTACTTCCTGGTTAGACTATTGGATATTAATGTAGTCATTTTAGACATTATATATTGACTTCACACTCTAGAATAACGAAAGTGTCTACTTTCATTCCCCTCCAGCTTCCTTAACCATAACCATCTGAGTACATTATTTCTTAAACTTCACCATCCAAGTATATTTTTTCTAGCTCTTCTGATGATGACATTTATACCTTAATTGAAATACTTATATTCCCTTTACTCAACTTAAAACTTTACAAATGGTTTCTATGAAATTTTCCCCTTTTTCTGAAAAATGAAGTAATCAGTTTATATTAGAAGCTTTTAAAAATGATCTGCACTTATATGACTTGTCTGAAGGCTTGTTTTTCTCTAAAACATTATTGATGGATGTTCATCATTTGTGAAAAAAACTTACTTCTCCGTAGCTTCACGGATCCTGCTCTGACAGATTGTATTTTCCAAAGGTGGAGGACATAATATCATTCATCCCATATGTTCATCTAATACCTGATCTTGTCAGCCTATCATTTATGACTTCTTTGCATGAAACTGGGCAAATTTGGTATGTTGCTCTGACCAAAATCCTAAGGGAATGCTTTGCAAATTATATTGTTAGCTTCCTAGACTAGGGAAGAAAAGGTCCTTCAGTTTGTTGCTCTGAGACATTCTCTTGTGTTTCTTTCAGTGACCATGGAAGAAATGAGAACATTATGCTGGAGAGGCCACATGTAAATCCATAGCCATCAATCCTTTTTACCTTTGTAGTTGCACTTGTCCCATCCTCCTCTTTTTCTTGCTGAATATCTCATTGTTGGTGTCATTTCATTGTTACATAGTTTTTTCACTAATATCTGGCATCTATGCCTTATGTTCTTATATTTATAGATGGCATGCTTAGATCAAGAAAGATTAGTCCCAGTTTTCTCTAGTTACATCTGCTTGGTGCAAAACGAGTTTACTTGGGGCAAATTTCTCTCATGTGCTATTCAGCTGCCTTTGATTTGTTATTTATCTCTTCTTTTTATTGTGGTACTATTGCCAAGATATTTCCTAAATTATTATTTATATTTGAATAGATGTCATTCTGGTATCAGAGAGTGTATTCTTCTATATATAATGGAAGGAATGCCTGGAGAGTGAGCGGTGATCACAGGCAGCTTGAACTTTCTTCTGTAGTCTATGGAAGCTTTTTCATCAATACTTCTTGGACATTTTTTAAATTTAATTCAGCTTTCCACTACTTTAGAATGACACCTTGAAAGTTTTATTTTTTCTTTATTTTTCTCTTTCTTCTGATGTGTTCTTCTATCCTGATTGGCAGGTATGGAGTTTCTTATGACTCAGAATTTTTCCTTTTCTAACAGGAACATAACCTGTAAGAAAAGGTGAGTTGAACAGTTTATTTCCAAATTCAGTGCAGTTTTTCTGTCATGTCATTAAACCTATATCAGGGAGAAATCTAGAGATAGCCCACACTATTCACTTATTAAGCTTTTGAAGCTTGCCTGCCACAATGGTTTATTCATTAGCGCTGACTGTGTTACCCTAATGAAGACCATCAGTTTTATTTGTCTTTTGTTAAGAATCGGAAGTGTACTTTTGCATGGGACAGTTTGACTTGGAAATAAATGAGTATAATGAGAAACTGACACTAATTGTCATAAAAAGTAAACCTTGTAAAATATCTGCTATGCACTATATTATGTCGTAAAATTAATAGATTTAAGCTATATACCCCTCAAATTCATATATTGAAGCTCTTTGGAAATAAGACTTACAGTTAGGCCTTGTTTTGGTAGGATTGACATGCTAATAAGAAGAAGAGACATCACACATAAATCTGCCATGTGTGGACACAGTAATCAGGTTCTCAGGCCATCTAGAGTTCTAGAAGAGAGCTGTCTTTAGAATCTGACCATGCTGGCATACTGATTTCAGACCTTCAAACACAAGAACTGTGAGAAAGTTAATTTCTGTTTTAGCATTCCAGGCCATGGCACTTTGTTATGGCAGCTCTAGATGATGAATACAATTATCTGTTTGTGGAAGAACCATCCAGTGCTATAGAAAGCACTGTCATGAAAGAAGTCACTGTCATGCAGAGGAAAAGACATATGATAGGTTTTAACTAGCCAGATAAGACTCAGGATGTTCATGCTATGCCCCACAACTTCAAACCAAATTTTAAGTTTTTATGCCCAACTTTTCCAGAAAAGGAAGGCTGAGGACAACCAGTTGGTCATCACCTCATCAAGAGTTACCTAACCAAGCTGTAAGAATTCACTTTGCTTCATATAAAGAAAGTAACCTGGCTTTAACCAACTGGAAAATGCCCTGCATCATCTTCTTGTTCCTGTTCAATATGGCCAAAATGGTATATCAAGCAATTCTGAATATTAGGAAGAAAAACAAAGGAGAGTAAGGGGGAAGATAGAGAACTGAAGAATGTTTTTATGTAGGATGGTGAATAAATGCTACATTGTGAAATAATGTTTCTCAATCTTTTATTCGATTTATTGATTCCACAGTATTTATACAGAGCATACACTGACAGGCACTAGATTGTTGCTCATGGTCTATTAAATAGCTATGGCTGTGTTTGCAAGTGGTAATTCACCTTGTTAATAATTCTTAATAATTTTGACAATAAAGTTACCTTGGAGTATCTATTTAATGCTGTATAACTTTTCCTAAGAAAATGACTACATTTACATATGCAAAAATATGACCATTTTCGGAGTTGTTTGATACTTAAATTCAAGATTAAGAAACTTTGCTTGGTTTTAAAATGACAACCTAGCAGTACAAAGTCAGTACTCAGTTTCGGGTGAATCGTAAGTAGTCTTATATATAGGAAAGGTAAAATTATTATACATAATTATGGTAGTTAAGTCTTGAGAAAAGAACCATGAGAATAGCTATATGTTTGAAAGTTAAAAAAAAAAAATCTCTGAGAATGTCTTATCTTGAAAGAAAGGAAGTTGAAAGAAAAAAATACACTTCTTTAAATGGACAAATTATTATTTTGTAGTAGCTTTGCTTCCTATGAAATGTAACATAATTGTGATGTAGTTATAGTAAGAGATGGAAAATACAGATATAAAATGACTATTTATAAAGGCGTACTTGATTTTTTCTCTTCTTTTCTTTTGTATTTTGCATCAGTCCTTCATTAATATTCACATTGCTGGGTTCAAGTTATTCCCAAACTCACACTAGCACAATTTTTGTTTTATTTGTTTTCATTGGGCCATAGACCTTCAAATCTAGATGTGACATCCTATAATCACACTATTAAATTAATTTTATAGTTGAAGAAACTGAGACAAATCTAAAGTGACTTGCATAAGTTCAGACATCTAAGTACATAAGAAAATAGTGATTAAAATAAATAGGTAATATAGACCAGGCACAAGAAATCTAGGCCCTACGGATATATTCACATAAAACCATGGAAACAAAGCCCATGAGAAAGCACATCATTTGCCACGGATCACAGGATTAATAAGTGGCTGAGTAAAATTTTAAGGTCAGGATTCCTAACTTCACAGCCCACTCACAATTGCATGCCATTCAAAGCCTCTGGTCCTAGTTTTTTGCAATTTGCTCTTCCCTGCCATGTCTTCATCCTAAACTCCCCAACCTGTTATTCTTTTAGAGCATTAAATCTTGGTTCCCTAAGTATGCAGTCAGAGACAGGTGGAAGATTGTTGTGAAAAGAACAGGCAGCAACATTCTTGTTTAGACTCTTTTTATATCTTTTTTTTTTTTTTTTTTTTTTTACAGATTGGGGTATTTTTCTCAATTATGCATACTTATTCATTCTGACAAAAAATTCTTTTAAGGCTGTTAAAGCTGTAGTCAATTTTCTCAGTTTGATGTTCCAAAGGAACCTGCTGTGTCTTTTTCATTCTGTGCAAAAATAGGCATCGTAGGATCCACCAGCTGCTAAAGTTATTGGGTAGCTTAAAAACTTTGTTGTTTCTTTTTTCCTCCATTGCTATATTTTCATAGTTTCAGAATTTGAGCAGCATTTGATTTCTTCCTGCTTTATAGTTTCCTTTAGGGAAATAACGCATTGGTATTTGATTATAGATGTTGCAGGAATTCTCTCAAAGAAATTACTCTTCAAATATCCATGACCTCTGAATAGCAAATAGTACTACAATCTTCTTATAGGATAAAACAAAACCCCGAGACCAAACAAACAACAAAGTAATCCTGCAACCCAAAAAGTGCAGCAAGTCTCAGAAGTATGTGGTAGTTATGCTCGTTTAAATGGGCTTTATTAAATGGGCTTTATTCTCTCTCTGAGAGAGAGAGAGGAGAATTTGGACATATTTACCAAAGATTCTAAGTGTATTCACATCTTTGACCCATCATTTTCACATCTTAAGAATGTCTACCAAAATGTATAATATAGGTGCACCCTGGTGGAGAAACGGTTGGGTTAATCTAAAGGAGTTTGACCATATACTCCAGAGTTTAAATCCTGGTTCCTGGAAGAAACAACCAGTGTAAACAAATTAAACATAAATAAAAACAAATTAAAATGCTTCTTCCTCTTCTCTCTTTCTGCTTGCCTGCCACCATGCCTTCATTCCTGAGCCTGCATCTTTCCTTTAAAAAATGTATAATATACAGAATAATTTTATATACAAGGAAAAAAACACAGAAATGGCCTAATAGTCAATAATAGGATACTTATTGAACTATGATGATATAATCACAGCATAAAATAATATAGTCATGATAATTATGTTACTAACATTTATTTATTAACATAGTCTTTCATAATTTATGGTTAAATCATAAGACTAAAGTTCCTGAAATATTGTGTACAACATGCTATTTCATATTTTTATAAGGAAAGTGACTTGAAAATTATCCCTAAATATTTCATTTTCCATCAATGTCTAAGCTGATGATTACTCTTCCCACTTTTTTATATATGTGAACCTAGTCTACTTTCTGTCCACATAGTTCCTGTGTGTTGGTGGAGTAAAAATGGAATTAGAACAGATATGATCCATTACTGCTTTCATGACATTGGCCAATTAACAATGAATGCAGGTGTCAAACATAAAACAGAAATATGAAGACTGCTGGTAGAACAAAATAGGATAATCTGTGTGTTCATAATAGCAATCTTTGGAAGTCTAAACTCTAAAGGTGATTTTTACAACAGAACTTCAAAAGAGAAGTCATGTATCTATCTAGAAGGAAAAGAAAATAAGGTTGTCTGTTTTTGTAATCTTGAATTTATTAGGCATTGCCTTATTCATTGAGTGGATTTGTACAGATTCTTGGAAGTTAAGCTTCATCTGTCTTTACTTTTCCAAAGTGTGAATGATTTGTGAATTCATTTGGTACTCAGCAAATCCCATATTTTTATGTGCATATCATCTTTCTTCTCAATATATTGGGAAATGTCTTCAAAGTAAAGAGAGTAATTTCTTCCGACTGACTATTCACTGAAATGATGAAATCCATTGAGTGAATAAACAAATGAGAGTTGAACAAAAAATTCATTTTTGTGAATTCATGTTATGTATTCTGTACAGAGGAAAACAAAACGTATATAAGCTCTTTAGAAAAACAGGTGTAATCTCCCACTTTAAGTATATGCTCAATTAAAATCATTTCTATACATGAAGTATTAAATACTTTAAATGACAGACTCAATCTTCAGGAAGCTTGTTAGAGAGGGCAGATTTGATCTGTGCAATCAGACATCCATGTTTGAATTCTAGCTCTTGAATTTTCAGTTATGTGATCCTATGGATGAATTAAAGGCAACATGGGGAAACAATAGCAGAATAAATGTTGTTTGTGGGATTCCATGAGATAATCCTGGTGAGTACCTTATTTCTCTTCATTACATAGCTTGCATCATGACTGATGCTCGTGACTTCTATTGTCGTCCAAGTAACATTACTTTTCCTTTAGATAATTCAATAGCCTCCTAAATGATCTCCCTATTTTCACCCTTGCCACATTGCATTTTAATCCTGTTATGGGCTGAATTTTGTTCTTCAAAAATTCATGTGGAAATCTTAAGCTCAGAATGTCACTTATTTGGAGATAGGGTCTTTAAAAGGCAATTCAATTAAAATTGGTTTATTTGAATGGATCCTGATTCAACCTGACTGGTATGCTTTTAAGAAGAGGAAATTTGGGCATGGCAGACAGAGAAGTAAAATTATACGATGGCAGAAAGAACACAGTCATTTCCAAGCAGGGATAGGAACTTCACAATAAATCAACTTTGCACACACTTTAACCTTGGCTTCCAGAATTATGAAAAATAAATTTCTGTTGCTTAAGCTATGCAGCTTGTGTCTCTTGGTCTTGGCAGCCCCAGAAAATGAGTACAATTCTCTACTGAAATAACAGGAAAATCCTATACAATTTTTAAATGTCTAAATTATATCATAGCCTACCTAGCACATCATACACGCATCTCAAAGTCTTCTAGTAGAGTCTCATCACATTTAGATTGAAATCAAGGCCACAATATGAGTAAGTATACAATAGAATGAACTATTTCTGTTACTTAATTTTCTTTCTTTTCTAGTCATTCAGTCTGATCCTTCTTTATCTTCCTGCTTTATCTTCCTCAAACACATCAAATTTGTTTTCACTGTAGAATTATACTTTTGAAGAGGGACGAAGGAAGAGAGGACAAAGAAGCATTTTTAAGGATGAAGGGAGAAGCATTTTTATTTAGGTTTTTCACCCCAACCCTGGGTCCCTGGACTTCACGTGATCCACATATCTGCATCTCAGCTACCTGAGTTACAGGGAGGGACCATTTTTTTAATCTTCTTTTTATTCACTCTCTACCTTCTTCCAGATATTTACATGTTCACTTCCTCATGTCATTCTGGTCTCTGCACAAATGTCACCATCTAAGAGAGACTCTCACCACCCACTCTAATACAAGCATTCTCTTACCTACCTTCCTTTATTCCTATTCCTAGTGCTTAACACCTACATCTAGTTCACAGACATTCTCTTAAATATTTTGTGTCTTTCCCCATCACCTCTTTCCACTATAACACAAACGCTGTGAGAATAAAGTCTCTTGTTCACCTTTTTAATGCCAGTACCTTGAGATCAGTTTGCAAAAGGTGCCTATCCAAGAGAAATGTGTCTTCTATTAAATGATGTTTCTTTAGTGAATAACATGCAAAGGTCTTCTGTATTTTTAATGAGTATATAAAGAAGAAGTACACAGATTAAGGTGGTTTCTATTATGAGGAAGCATAATTTAAAGTAACAGAGATAAAAACAAACAAACAAAACAAAAAGAGAAGCAAAAAAGTCTCCAAAATGCTTCTCAAATCTAATGGCTATGTCTGGTAATGTCACATCCCTTGTGTTGTCACATTGCTCTTTAAAAATATAATTTGATATAAATTCTAGTTATTTGGACTCTAAAACAATTTTGCAATTCATTTAGTTTAGTTCTTTATAGTTTTATATGTGTATAAAATTTGCTTTTGGGTGCACTCTGGTGGAGTGGAGTTTAGGTCAGCCATCTCTGAAGGAGCTCAGGCCACAAACCCCTGGGTGCCAGTCTCAGGTATGTGTTGGTAGGGTGAGCAGGGGACAACCAGTGTGAGCAACTAAATAAAAGTACAAGGCTTCTTCCTGTCTTTTCCTCCCTGCCTGCCCACTCACCTTCACTCCTGTCTGAAACTTCTCTTAAAAAAAAAAAAAAAAAAAAAAAAAGAAAGAAAGAGACAGAACAACAACAACAAAAAAACACTTACTTTGCTGGGCCTTGGTGGAGTAGTGATTGGGTGCAGTCCATGTCCATTCCAGGATCTAGGTTCAAGTCCCAGAACCCAGGGGACCAAACAGGAACAACAAAATAAAATGAATAAGATGCTTCTTCCTCCTCTCTCTTCCTGCCTGCCTGTGTTCACTTTCATTCCTGCCTGCATCTTTCCATTAAAAATATGCCCAAAAAACTCCACAAAACCCTTACTTTTGATATTAGCCTGTCATTTAATAAGCCAATCAAGTAAGATAAGTCTTTCAATGCTGTTGAACTTAATTGCTTTATCTGTAAACTATGATTATTAATATTGGTCTTACCTGTTACACAGGATTAAAGCTAGTTTGCATCTTAATAATGCAATATTTTGTCATCTGAAAAGCACACTAGAGATGAGTGACAGTGTGATCTTAAAGACACACAATCAAAAACGGGAAAAAAAACCCCACTCTTTTTCTGTTCCTAGCATTTTCACTGATGTGATAACAGTCCTCAAACTAGCCCCAGAATTTATTCAAAAGGAGAAGTATAGTTGGAAATATCTGTAGCATTAGATCTAAGGATATTTTACCTGGTAAAATAAAGTATTATTCTAATGATCCTTATAGGATAATTAGTATGGAATGTATTATGCATTGCCCTCCAGGGACCTCAGGGACTTGCAAATTTGGTATGAAGTCAGGCAGTGAGAAAGCCTTGCCGAGACAAGATTTATAGATTTTTCTGGGGAGGAATGGTTCGAGGACACCCTGATTCTGTGGATAGCAGGGATGTTGTATCACAGAGAAGTAGAACACAGTGTGGCAAATAGTGCCTGGAGTCGGAATGTGTAGGGAGTGAGTTGCTTTCTACCCGCTTCTGCAAAGGTTCCTGAGGCAGAATTTCTCACAGTCAGCAGAGCAAGAAGTGGATAAAACACAAACTTCAAACCAACCTCGACCTTCCATGTTGCTGTACCTTCAACTGTTCCCGAGAGCAGGGCATCAACCTATGCCTGCAAGTCTTTGTTTGTCTTACCTCATTTGTAATCCAACCCTATAAATTAAGTCAAGAAGCCAGACTCGGGGTCACTGTCTCTGAGAGTTGAGGAGTGTCCCATCTGGCTCCTGCTTTTCTAAAAGTATGTTGTCTATCTGCTTTTTTCTTTAGGCTTCTTTAACCCTCTTTCAGAGATCCTGTTGATAAGCCGTGCAGGTCGCCGTAGGAATGAAAAAAAAGGATAACAAAACTTACTTTGACTTAATAAAACTTTTCTTACAATGGTTGTGTTCTTTCTTGTCTACTACCTCATGAAAAAAATCATTATTTACCTTGGAGATTAAATATTTTTATTTTTAAAGCAAAGATGGAGGCAAGAGTGAAGAAGAGGAGGCAGGCAGGCAGGACCAGTAGAAGGAAAAAGCTTTTTATTTTGTTGTTTATACTGGGTGTTTCCCCCTGGACCCAAGACTCAAACCCAGGTCTAGGTGGTTAGCTCCTTTGGAGGCCATTGATCTCACAAATGCTCAACCAAGGTGTACTGAGATTAAATATTATTAGAGATGGTGGATGATGTACATATTTGTAACTTTTTCTTCAGTTAGATGTGCCTGAATGTAAAAGTGCATTTTAAATAGCAATTAATATTGCAAATTAATGGGACTAAAACATGACACCCTAAGTTTTCTCAGAATTGTTGTCCTGTGCATGCCCCACTCTGACTTGAAGAACCAAAGTGAGGAGCGTCCCTGAGGCAAAGGAGAAACTCCTGTTCTTCTAAGCTTCAGCCCGTCCCTTAAACAAATAAGTCATCTGCCTCTCCCTGGATCTCCCTCCTTCTAATCAAGAAATGGTTTCTTGTCTCTATTTTCAAGAAGAATATAGAAAGGGGAGTTTTTTTATCTTTACTTTTAGAGTAAGAGTAGGGATGAGTTGTTCTTCCTTATCATGTAGAGACCCCTTTCTTTCTCTGGAGACCTCCCTGCCTCAGCTCAGGACATAAGTCTCTGTGCGTTCCAGTAGCCTCAGAATTGACTGCCATGTAAATTCTCCATACATATGTTATTATTAAATCTGGACTTTTCTCTGACCAATCATGCTTAACGTGAATTTGTTCATGCGTCCAACCTGTGAAGCATCTTAGAGAAATGGGGGGACTTTCCCTTTGACCCTCACACAAACAAAATGTGCAATTGAAACATATGTATAACTTTTTAAATATACTTTCATTTAGTAATGCCTATAACTCAGATATTTTAAACAAATAAAAAGCCATCACTACCAGTTTGGGGAACCACAGCAAATAGGGACATGGTGCTGAAAATTGCTGTTTTTCTTTTTTTTTTTGTGTGTGTGTGTGGGTATTTAAGTTCATGTTCAATCTTTAGCTCACTGTCTCTGGCATAATCATATTGAATACATGTTGCAGCAACCATTTATGAATAATGCCAATAATACCTAAAGGAAAAGACTTTCCACTCATTTTCATCCTCATGGCCTTTGTTTTAAAAAATGCCTAAAATGCCTAACAAAATTCTAGAGATTCAGGACAGATTGTGACTACAAAGGACTAGGCGTGACTCTTTAGGGGTAAATCTGAAAACATGTTGTACTTTGTGGTGATAGAGATGGTCTATATCTTTAGTGTGGTATGTTTGCATAAGTCTACTCTTCATAGACCTATATGTACCCCACTCACCGTCACGCATGTGCATAAGATGGCATATAAAAGCCTTTAAAATCTGAAAAAGATCCGAACCTGAGTTCATGATATTGGTCCAATGTCAGTTTCCTCATGTGACAACACACCAAGGTTATGTAAGTAAGATATGATCATTGGAGTAAAGATAGTATGATAACACTCTTTACTATTATGGCAACTTATGGGCCAAATTACTTTAAAATAAAAAGTACTTAAAAAGAAAGAAATTGAAAGTTCTGAAGTCAAATTTTTGCTTTCTCTGTGATTAGTTGTATGTTCTTGCTTAGTCTTCAGTTTCTTAATCTGTGAAATTGGGATAAAAGTATGACTTGTCTTATAATATTGTTGCATGATTAAATCATATTATGTGTGTAGGTGCCCAATACTGTGTATAGCATAAAGCTGATACTTAAATATTAAGTCCCCTATTTTTTTCTGTGGATTTTGGCTTTTAAAGTCTCAAGTGTAAACTTATTAAAAAAGAGGGATCAGAACTGGTGGCTAATATCTCAAACCATCATCTTAAAAAGGAAAATTATTTTTACCCTTTGAAAATATCTCAACCTTCTTAAATTTTTTTTGCTCCTACTTGGGCCCTTACTAACCACTAACCTCACAATTTGCTGTATCAAAATAGGGAATTAATTATCTGTGAGTTTTGTATTCATCTTTGATTAGTAGATGTTGGGGCCTAAGTTTTATTGACTCAGTTGTTTTTTCTTATTTGTGCAGTTAGAAAATCTCAATTTAAACATTTTTTCAGTAATCAATTAATTAATGTGTAGCTATAGCTTTTGTTTCCAATTATACTGTTTGTATTCATAACTACTCAGCAGTTTGGCTTTTCCCAATATCTGGAGGTAAGATAATCAAATCAAAACTAAGAAATCCCCTACACTTAAGTCATATCTTCCCAACAAAGAACACATTTCTTGAGAGTAAACATTTTATTTTATTTTCCAGGGATAAAACAAAACTAACAAAAACCTAACACATAGCTGGGTCAATCTAGATTTAAGGGAGGATGGAAAGAGACAAGCGTCAACATTCCTTCATCTTTGCTATGCTTTTATAACATTATCTGTGAGATTCTAGATGATTATGGTGAAAAGAAATAAATTCTTTAAAGATTTATTGTATTAGGACTACTGAAGAGATTATATATTGTTAGGTAGGCTAGCCTACAGAGGGGCTGGAATGGTGAAAAGAGGGGAATGCCATGGCGGACCAGATCCTGAAATTTTCTGACCAATGGAAGAGCAGCCCATACATTCTTGCAGTCAAGAAAATGGAAACAAAAAAGCAGCCCAACCGAATTGGTTTGAACCAATTGGCTGCACAAGCGCTGGCTGCACAGGCGCACTGACTACTGTAGCCACCTTCGAGTAATCTGTGCCTCACTATAATCTGCTTAACATAGAATTGTATATGGGCCGCTACATTAAACTCATTATAACAAAGTGAATTATGGCTAAGGAGCATGTGTAATAAAGAGAATGCTTATTCCCAGAAATTGCCACCTCTTTCCTGGAAATCCCTAACCAAGGAAAACCCCAGAATGCCCTGAGATGGGAATGGGGACAATAAAGGGATCCCGTTTACAAAACTGTGTGTCCCCTGTTAGATAGGGCTGATATCCTCTTGAACCCGGCCCAGTTCTCATCATCTTGAGGGATTCATTATCTCTCCCTTGCTTATTTCAATAAATTTCCCACTTAACCTGTTGTGTGTTGCATGCTAATTTTTCATGTGGGATACAAGAACCTGGAGTGAGCTGCCAGTCTCTTCCAGAGCTCTCTAACAAAATCATTTTGAAAAGATAAAACTAGAGAAAGAAAATATAATGAAAATGGACACAATGGAAGAAATACATAATATGGTGCTCAGGCACTTTTTGACCGTATTTCTGTGTCACAGAACAAAATAACAAACACCTTGTGAAGCTCAAAAGAGATAAACACAAGATGTATCAAAGCATTTATCAATTCTTACACTGTCGACTAGGAGTAAGTTATACATTTTACCATGAGAGTTGGTTAAGCATAAAAACAAAATAATTCACAAATATCTACATAGCTTAAACATTTTAAACCTAATAGACCTACATAAATCTCACATATATAATAAAAATATTGCATAGAGCATATAATACAGTGTATTTCAAATGACAGGAGTTAAATAATATATATGGGAAAATAATGTGCTTACATGCTCATTTATTTGACATACAATTCTTGAGTGCCCTCTTTTCAGTGTCTCATATCATTCCAAGAGTTTAAAACTCAGCAATATATATAACAGACTCCAACCCTTGCACTCAAGAAACTTAGAGTATTCTAGTTAATAGAAAAAAAATTATACAGCTACTAAGTAGAATATTTAGCATATTAAATAACAGGGATTTCTGTAATAAAAACAAAACAAGGGAAATAGGATGAAGTTGATGGCAGGTTTTTTAAAAATAAAGTAACAAGAGGTCACAGTGGGGTGATATTTGCATAAATATCCAAAAAGGTGAAGGAATATTCATGCAAACATCTGGGGAAGTTTTCTAGACATTTCAGAAACAGAAAGCAAATATAACTGAAGCAGAGTAATGGAGAGAAGTGGAGGCAAGTAATAGATGAAGAGAGCAGTATTGAAGGGCAGTGCTTCTAAAATTTTAATTTGCATGTAAATCGCCTGGTATTACATTTGAAATGAAGATTTTGATCTATGAGTTCTAGAGTTCACATTTTACACAGGCTCTTAGCTGTGTTGATGCTGAAGGTCTTTGAATAGCAAAAGATTGGGGCTTGTGCCATTGAAATGATTTGGGATTTACTTTGAGCATTCTGAATTAAATTGTGCCCTCTTCCCAAAAGATATGTCCAAAGGCTAACTCCCAGAGCTAGGAGCATGGTCTTATTTGGAAATAGAATCTTTGCAATATAATCAAGTTAAGATAAGGTAATAGCAGATTGGGGGAGGGATTAATCCAATGACCAATTTTGTTATAAAAAGATGAAAATTTGGACAAAGAGACACACAGTAGAGGTCATGTAATGATGGAAGCAGAGATTGAAGTGTTGCAGCTGAAAGCAAGGTACACTAAGAATTGCTGGCAATGACTACAAATTAGAAAGGGGCAAGTAGTGATCCTCCCTTAGAGTCTTGAGAAAGCAGATGACCTTGCTGATTCCTTTATTTCAGACTTTTAGTATCTAGAACTGAGAGAATAGATGTTTTGTTTTTAAGCCACTAGGGTGAGTTAACTTATTGCATCCCTAAAAATGAAATAACACTGAGTGAGTGGAGAATTAAGTCATTGGAGAACTTTAAGAAGAATGGCTAGACATGACTTATATTTTAAAAGAATCATTCTGGCTGAAGAAATGGGAATGTACTTAAGGTTAGAACAGAAGCAGGGAGACTGGCCAAGAGGTTGTAGCAGTAAACCTGAGTGGACAGTGGAGAGTCGGTGGTTTGAATCAGGGTGGTAGTGATACGAGTGAAGCATGGACATAATCCAAATCTATTTAGAGGCTGATAGTTACACAAGTGTTAGTACAGTGTGAAGTGTGAATGAGAGAAGTTAAAGATGAAACCAAAGCTGGGAGCTTAACTAAAACATGGAGAGTGTTAAATAATAGTGAGAGAAGTGGGGAGAATAGTAGAGGGAGAATAAGAAGTCTGCTACATTTGGGATGCCTATTATATTTCTGAGTGGAGATGGTAAGTAGGCAATTTATTTCTTGTCTTGAGCAAATGTATTGTAGATACAAGCGATGTGAGTTATTAAGAGAAATTCCAAGTTTACGGAAGATGCTTCTATATTTTGTGATCAGCATCAGAAAGAACTATCACGTACTTCTAAAACATGATCTTCGGTGCCGTTTGTCATAAATTATACTGAGCCATACATCTGGCCTGTGGAAATTCTGACAGTGGCTGTAGTGTAGGAGAGAGCAAAAAATAAGGATCAGGGGTTGAATATTTTTCCTCTTAGGTGTTGCACTGCCAGCCTGTACCAAATTCACGTTTATGCCCTAATCCCAAATCTGATGGCACTGGAGATGGGTCTTTTTCAAAGATGATTATTTAGATAAGGACGTGAGAGTGGGAATCTCATGATGAAATCAGAGTTTCCTTCTCCTTCCTCTCCCCTCCCTCCTCCTCCTCCCCCTCCCCTCCCTCCTCCTCCTCCTCTTCCTCCTCCTCCTCCTCTCCCTCCTCCTCCTCTCCCTCCTCCTCCTCTTTTTCTTCTTCTTCTTCCTCAAAACAACGACAGGTGCACAGTGTGAGGGTGGTCATCTGTAAGACAGGAAGAGGGCACTTACTAGAACCTGACCATACTGCTACCCCGAGGTTGAATTACCAGTCTCCAAAACTGAGAGAAAATTCATTTCTGTTGTTTTGAGGCACTCAGTCTATAGTATTTTTGTTATGATAGTCTGAGTTGACAGGACTCTTTTCCTTCTAAACTCCAGCTTTCCATATCTTTAAAACTTCCAAGACAATAAAACTAATAGTAAGTCATTCTTTTTTGTTACCTTTTAATTTGATACCTCAATGCGAAAAGCATAATCTCCGTTGGATTTGTATGAGTGATATTTAGAAAGAATATACTGGCCCAAGAATATAGAAACTTTCATTATTTAGTACTTCTGATAAAAGTAAGTCATTTAAATGTGGACCCTTTGATCACCAGACTTGACAAAGAAGCAAGTGTTATATTGTGTATATGAAATCACTGTCTTCTTTAGTCACACATATTTTTCTGTTTTTATCTTAAATACTTTCACCTCAGAAAAGATGTTATATCAGGAATCATTTGCAGATTTAGTAATATAATAATTTTCTGTCAGCATATTAAGAAAAATTTATGGGGACAGGTGATGGGGTAGGGGAGACTTGCAGCGGTCTAGCACTACTTTTGACTGGGAAAGTTTGTCTCTAAGAATAGGCATTACATTGTAACTGCAAAGATATTCAATAGTTTTAAAAAATAACATTGTCATTTTAATTTCCATCTGCTTGTATTTTTGTCTATCTCTCACTTGGTTCAAAACTCTGACAGGAAAAAACTTACTCATCTGTCTCTAAAGACAATTGGAGAGAGAAAATTCACCTTCATCGAAATGGTTGGCCAGTTCTCAATGTCAAAACTATCACAATAGTCCTGTTTTCTTGTTCATTATCAAGGGGAAAAAAATGACATAATCTTGCCCTATTTAACTAGGTCATGTCACACAGTAAAAATTTTACTCGTGAGAATTTTTCTCTAGCCATGGGGAATGACTATACTACCAGATAGTGAGTTTCTAAATTGCCCTTTTGAGAAATGAGCTTTGCATGGCATATGACTAGACGCTTGTCATCTTAATATTTTTCTTATTGATTTAAAGCCATGTTATTTCTAATTATTGCTTTTTATACTTTGGAGTATTGGTAAGACTGACAAAAATGGTGCTATTCCCATTGTACCTATGATAATTAAGGCAAAAGCACATATTCTTACATATTCTTGTATCACATAACATATGCTTAAAACAGCTTTTATGATCTTATCTAACTATATGAGACTGGAATGTACAGGTAAATTCAGTATTTGCAGTATCAACAATGGAGTTTGTTGGGTCAGGGAACTGTGGTGATATTTATTCATTTTGTACCAGTATCAGTTTGATCATACAATTTACTGATTGATTTTTAAAAGATTTTGCTAACAGCTCCCTCTGAAGCTATCCTTTATTCAAGTAAGATTTTATTCCTTATTCTATGCCAGTGATTATGAAGATTCTCATCATGTAATTCTTTTTTGGTTAACCATTTAAACCAAAATAGATTTTGTCTTCTAATTTAGTATATCTCAAAAGCGTAGTACTCAATTACTAACATATACCTGGGTTTTGTTAGGACTGCAAATGATCATGTCTCACCACAGAACTACTTTATTTTAGATGAAGCCATGGTATTCATGTTTCAGAAGCCCTTCTGGTAATTCTGATGCATGCTAGAGTTTGAAACCACCATTGTCGTTGGTTAAATAATCAAATAAATAATATCATATGAATAAATGCTTAATATGAAATGTCCTATTTATTGATATTTTCTAAAAAGTGCAGTTTGAAGCAGGTTTATCTTAGGTGCCATCAAAAAGATTCCATTATTGAATATTAAAAATGATTTTCTTTATGAAATTATTATTGTCAATTTCAAGGTATACATATATCAAATGTTTAATTTGAACAAGTCTCAAATTTTATATGGAATGATTTAACAAATAAGAAAACAAAAATAATAATTAGGACTTTTTTTTGTCTTTTACTTAAAATATATATTTGAATACATATATATGAAAACAAAAACCAAACAAATGGTTCAAGTATTTGATATTAAGTAACAGTACACGGTGTGCCCTAGTGGAGTGGTGATTTGGTGAGTCTCCTCTGGCTGCACAAGCCATGTACATTCCAAGCACCTGGGATCACATCCTGGGGTTGGAAGGAACAACCAAGATGAAAAACTAAATAAAATAAAAATGCTTCTTCCTCCTCTCTCTTCCTACCTGCCTTTATTCCTACTTGCCTTTATTCCTGCCTTCATCTTTTCTTAAAAAAAAAAAAAAAAGAAAGAAAAGAAGACGATCATATGGCCAAAATTATAACCTCACACTAAATGTTAAATCTAATGGAATATTTTCCCCCTTTCTCTTATACACCTGCATAATGGACATGACCCTTAGCAGCTCTATCAATAATGAAAATAATGAGTCTTTCCATTGAATTTCATCCTTCTGAGTCATTTAATATAATTATCAACACTCACAAAAGCTCTGTCAAATTGGTGGAATTTAATGACTTTGATTCTTTCTGGGGTTGCTGCCCTCTGGTTGCACATGTGAGAGATTTACTATGTGGAGATTTACAGTCACTTCTTCAGAGGGTCACTTAATACTTTGACGCTCAAAGTTTCAAAGAGGAGGGATTTTCTCTTTTCCTAAAAAAAGGCTGAAGTAGGAGAACTGAAAGTAAATGACAAATAAGAACTTCACAGGAAAGAGGTCACTGGCTAGTGGGCCTGCAAAGGTGGGACCGATGACACAGCGCCCTCTGCCTGTCCATCACGTGTCCCCCCACCCCCACCCCATCAACCAAATCTGCTTACTGCTGGCAGTCATGTTTGCCTTCTCAGGTGAAAATCTCCACAGGGGAGTCTGACTTCAACTGCTCCTGCTCAATTATGACCTCCTGTGCCATATGATCTCTCCATGGCACCCTGGAATAATCAAAACCTTTCCATCTTATCTCATACTGTGAATAACTGAGTATCACAGAGTGGTAGTAATTGGGAAAAATGATTCAAACACTTGCAAAATTTGCAAATTATTCATTGTCTATATGGGGTGCCCTGCACTTTAAGTGTTTTGGAATACTTTTTAAAGCAACTATACTTTCTGGCTACCGAGCTGTGACAAGTTTGAAAGAAAAGGGAAAAGAGAGTTGAAAAGATCAAATTCAGAATATCCCTATTCTGAATATCATTGTTTTTACCAGTCTGAAAAATTATTTTTACAAACTGCAAAACTGCGAAAGTGCTTATTTCAGGTTCTGTCTAATGTATTTAAAGAATAGAAGCTAGGAAAAACAGATTTTGTCTCTTTCCGGTAAACTTGGATTTTGTATGACCTTTATACTATATTTGTTTTCGAATTTGATTTTATTCTATTTGTAGGAATATTTATCATAAATAGGAAGCCAAGGATTTTTTTATCACTATAAAGAATCAGATAAGAAGTAGGCTTAATCATTGTTAAAAGAAAGTCATTAGGTCATAATTAATAACAAAAATATACTGATCATCAAGAGAATGCATTACCAGAACTAGCTACTCGGAACATTTTCACCTTAAGTTGAACAGTTTCCTGAATATTGGAGACATTTTTTCAAAGTCAATAACACGTTTTAGTCAATAAAAAAAGTATTCTTAGCATCTACGCTTGTTCTGTTATTTTTTTTATGTCTCTTTCAGGTGTTAGCCTATGATGTAGAATTTCTCCATTCTTAATTGAATGCAGATAACCTTTTTAGTTCCCAGTAAGTGATACATTGGAAAACAAAGTCTAAAGATAGAGTACTTATTCTTAGGGATAAGAATCCCTAAGAATAAGTTATTTTGAGACACAGAGGAGATACTCTACAAGACCATTCCATTTTTAATGACTCAATTTAAATGTTACCACCCACATGAATGTTTCCCTGATTCTCAGAGCATATTTTGTCTTTACCTCTGTGATAACATCTGAGCACTGAAATTTCCTACTTTTATCTGCATCACCGCCCTTGAGTCTTTCAGGGCAGGATCTGTGTCTGATTTTTCTTTTTTTCAACCATGAGTAAAACTAGGCCTGGCCTTTGACTCTCAAGAAATATGTTAAAAACATGTAATGTAATCATGATCTTAAATGTACAGATCAATAAAGTCAATTAAATATACAAGTTTAGGCATTTCCTGTGATGTTGCAGGTAGGATAGTAAAAGCTTACACACTTAGAATTTCTAGAATTGCAATATACAGGAAATAATTTATATCATTTTTCCTATATTCCTCAGATAGGAAAATGGAAGTTGAGTCATTTATTTAACTTTTACCTGGATTCAGAGTTGGTTGGTGGCATGTTTTGTATCTTTTATAAGCTTTTGAGTCAATGATAGAGAAATTATAACATACAAATTATTAGAAATATCATCAGGCAATTAATATTATTCAAAAATTAAAAATCTCATTAAATTATTAAATTTATTGGATTTGACTTACAACCAAGACAAGTGTTCGATAATAGCATACTTATTTCTGAAGCATAACTGTTCTTTATAAGTAGAATCTTATTTTTACTTTGATTTAAAGTCAACAAATATGGTTTAGACAATGGCTTCATACATGTAAAATGTCCGTGAATGGCAGTGAGTATTTGTGTGTGTGTCTGTCTGTGTATTCTCAATAACATCTTATAAAATACTGAATAGTTTGTAATAACAGCATTACAAAAAAATCGATACTGTAGACTACACAGGAAATAGTAGTGTATCAGAGCCATGTGAGTCCACCAAGAGGTGGACAAAAAGGTTCATTACTGCATTGCTGCTGCTCAGCTTGATGGCTTTTGCAAGGATATGGATGACACAGTCCTTTTCTTTCCCTGTGAACAAAGAGCTTGTCACCTCCTCAGCACATTCATTCTCCCCTGCATGGGGCTGTGTGGCCCATGCTGACTTTCAAACCTTAACTTGCAAGCTATCACTTTAGAAACACTTTTTATTATGATTATTTTTGAGAGATGCCTGCAACCTAAATTTAATAGTGAGTCACAGTTAGTGTAACAGCTTACTATTCCTTTTGCATAAAAGATATGTTTTGTCATAGAAAAAAAGCTGTGTGCTTAGATTGTATTGGCTTTATCTTTGTCTTTCTCCTCTTAATTATCCCATGTTCACTGTTCACAAGGAAATATTTTCTAATGAGAGTTTTGTGAAATCTGTGAAGCTTTCTGAATTCATGGTGTGTATCATAAATACTTTTATTCGTTTAGTCATTTAATTTTCTTTGAAGTTCAATAAGGTCTCAGACATTGTCATTCCCTGAATTTAGATGTCAGTCCTTCTAGTTGTTGAATAAAATTTGAATGACTTTGAATGTTCTCATTAAAATTTTTCAAGTGGTCAGGATTTTCTTTATTTTTTTTCTTTCTTTTGGATACGGCTACTGCATAAACAGCATCATGAAATTTCATTAGGGAGTATATAGTGTGGGATAGTTCTTGTAAGGTATCCCAGAGATTTGGGGGGCTTCTTGGTCCTGAAAATGTGGGAAAAATGACCCAGGAACACTGTAAGTATCCAAAAAGTTGATTGGAAACTCACAGCCATCTAATACACTAAAGAAGTGCACCAGCCCCCGGGAAGGAGCTAATGGATTTTTTTTTTTTTCTGTAGGTGACTGGCTTTTATTGTTGGTACACAGGAGTGGAACAAGTTGCAGGTCTGTGGTTTTCTAAGGAATGTAGAAGTCATGATGGGCTTTCAGTTGCTCCAGGTCAGCAAGAGTTAGGGTGCTTATTTAACCATATTAAATTGCATTTCCTGTCTCCTAAGACAACACCATGATTTTGTTTTCAGTTTTAGCAACCTAACATCTCATTTGCTTTATTCCACCCTATACCAATAGCAATCTCAGAATGTATTATCAATATACCACTAATATGTAATTGCTCAAAATATTTTAAGGTTATTTCCCAGTTCCTTTAGTCTCTACAAAAGCTGTATCCTTCTGAATGCATAGAATCAAACTACCATGTCTTAAAATCACACAGAATACTTTTCCTCTCTGTACTCATGCCACAAACTATTTATGTAGGTTTACTTGTTTTATGTGACTTACTGTTTTCAGGGCCTGCTCTTACAATTTTGTTCTGTTTTATTGTTTACTATAAATACTTCTATTGTTCTTATATAAAATTTGTAAAAAAATGTTTCGTCAGAGAAAGTAGCTTATACTTCCTCTTTCACTGTATGTCATTCTCTTTCATTTTATGTAAACTTTGAAAAAATTGTCATTTAACCATTTATTTTTTTTATATTAGCAATTGGTACATGTAGTGTTATCCTCACTTTCTTAGATAATTAGTCGTGCATGATATACCTCTGTACTTTGCTTTTTTCAAATTTAGGGATATATCTTAGGAATCTCCATGCAGTACTTTTTAAAGGAAGTCTTTATTTCTTTTATAGTTACATGATATCACATTGTGTGGCTGTATCATAGCTTAGTCAACAAGTTCCCTGTTATGGATATTTGAATTATTTCCAGGCTGTGTTTTGTTTTTAATTTTTTGCTGTTATTTATGGAGTGATGGAAAAATAAATCCTTGAATAGACTAGGCTGTATTGACGAGACTAATTTAGCCTCTAGATCTATGGTAACAAATTAATGGAGAATCAGATGAAAGAGGAACATGTCAAACAGTTTCTAAGAATTTAATCAGTAAAGATTACACTGTGGGAAACTTCTCAGGATGAATGACCTGAATTCTTCAACCACAAATACCGAAGTATAAAGAAAAATATGACCATTTATAGGTTAAAAGAGAATTGAGAGAGATTTTTACAATTTTCAATTTAAGTATATGAAACTTATTTTGTATCCAAATTAAACAAACTAAAAGAGAAGACATTGTGAACTATGTATTTGATGATACTAAGGAATTACTTTTAATGATTTCAGGTGTACTTTTATTTTTTATAATTTTAGGTATAATAAAGGTATTTTGGTTATGTTATGTATCATAGAGATACATGTTGAATATTTACTGCTGAAATGATACATCTGAGTTATTTCAAAATGGTCTGGGAGAAGGAAGGTTGGTGTAGTATAGATGAATCAAGGTTAACACTGAATTGACAATTGTTGGCAGTGGGTGGTAAGTATTTGGCTGTCCATTATACTACTTTTTCTTATTTTGCATACCTTCAAAATTATCTGTATAAATATTTAAAATTCAGGTAGCTTTAATTAATTAAATACTGCTTTACAGAACATAGTTGTCTTACAATATATGTGTGTTTTCCTTTTCTCTAAGGAGTCTGAAAATTTATATGTAACAAAATGTTGGTTTTTAGAATATAAGAATTTGCTTTAACATATAATCATGTGTTGGAACTAGTCTATTTGAGATTCTTGATATTATAATAAATAAAATAAGATTTGAGATTATTTTTGTTGTAAACATGGAAATGAAACATTAATGAATCAGAAGTATGAAAATAAAAATAAATAATATTATAGAACAGTGTTCATAGATTTCCCCCCTTTGATTTATTATTCCTCTAATGTAAAAAAAAAAAAAGAGATTGTGTGCTGTGAAACACTTACTTAAATTCTAGAAACCATAGTGAGACTTTGAAGCTACATCCAGGCAAACAACTCAAGTAGCCATATTCACAAAAGAATAACAGAGCTGTTGAATGAAAGAATATGTACAGGGTGGAAATAGCATAGCATACAGCAATGTACTTTTTAGTCTGCTCGTATCTCCCAAAGGACCTGATCTGGTAGATTCAATGATGCAGCAAAAATATTGAGGTAGATATAATACAGTATTTGAAAAACTAGGAATCTCATAGTTTCAAGAGACATTTTTTGAAAATTATGGAGGAGAGGTCACCAGTGGGATGAGGGCAATAACTATTTGCTAAAATAATAAGCTAAATTTGATAACTAAATTTTTTTTCTTTTTCCTCCACATC
Organism: Solenodon paradoxus; assembly: GCA_004363575.1. Taxonomy (NCBI): domain Eukaryota; kingdom Metazoa; phylum Chordata; class Mammalia; order Eulipotyphla; family Solenodontidae; genus Solenodon; species Solenodon paradoxus. The sequence continues at coordinate 383,676 of RJWH01000166.1, forward strand.
ATATATGTATATATGTTTGCATAAAATGCCTAGAAACAATGACAATTAAGTAGCACAGATCACATTTAGTATCCAGATTTTCATAGCTAAGGACAATGTCTCACTAGAAGAAACCATCTTTTCTGAAGGGGTGGAGAAGGTTCCATCCTGCTCACACTCCTCAGGGACACCTGCAATGCCTGGAACTGTCAGAGCAGACAGACAGGCAGAGGGTCAGGTCAGGGAAAGGAGGATGAGGGGATGAGCATGGAGCATTGTCGGGAGTGACTGTCAGCTGGTGACAGGGATAGAGGATAAAGACATGATGCCTGTATCACAGTCACCCCAGGTGACTGCTGTGAATTGTAAGTTCACTGACCATCATGTGTCTCCTGGGGATGGGACATTCTGTGGTAATACTCCCATGCAAAGAACACGACAGAACACGAGCTGACCCTCTGGAGTTCTGTGGTGAGAACCAAACCAGAGTGGCTAAGTGCAATCTTTGGTCAGTCACACCCCCCCCCCCATGCCCCATGCAGGTATCAGGAGGGGCCGCAGGGCTCCTAGAGCCTCCCCACCCCCAACCCCATTGTCAGCTCTTGTTTCCTTGGAGATGGAACCCTCCCAGTGTTCTGATGTCTTTTGTGGCCACTGGATTCTGGCAGTCACTAGTACGTGGCAGATGGGCCAGGCCCTCCTGAGACAAGGAGGGTACTATGAGAGATATGCAAGTATCAGCCCCACGGGGTCTCAGAGAGTTGTGGGTGGCACTGATGATGCTGCCTGACAGTGAGGGATGCATCAGAAGACTTGGGGTGTCCCCTGGAAAACACTGGTCTGTGCTGCTCTGGTGGCTGTGACAGTGACAAGCCAATCTTGTTGGAGAAGAGGAAACAAGACCTGCCCTGAGGAATGCCTAGGAGAGAGGTCAGTAGGGCACAACACCAGTGACCCCAGATTCTGAGGCTGTCCTCATGCCAGAGGGAGAAGCTGTATTACCCATATCACTCAGCCTTTATCTCGTCACAATGAATAGGATTGAGAGCTGCTCTCCATCTCTACACAATTTATAGTTCTGATAAAAAGAAGAAGGAACTTGTCACCAAAGGGCTACCAGTGATCCCTGAGGGTCCCAGCTCAGAAGCCCCTGGAAACAGGCCTACAGACAGGAGTAAGCCCAACACTGATCTACAGGATCGCTCCACCATCATGGCCCAGGAGCTGAACAGCGGGAAACAGAGAGAAGGAGAAATCAGAGGAGAAATGCCACTTGCAGCCATTGAAACTGAGTCTGCAGCCGGAAATGCTAGAGCTGTGGGAAGCCAATGAGATCCCAGCACAGAGAGCACCTCTGAACGTCACCACCAGTCAGAGGGGAGAGCCTGTCTCCTTCCTTCATCCTGTTTACTTGATGCTACACAGTTCTTAGAAGTGTCCTGTAGCATTGTAATTGTAAGATAGCATTTTTAAATAAAGATTTCAGTACTGTCTTTTTAAATTTCCTATCTTAGGTGCTTTGAAAACATTTTTATTGTGTTGGATTTCCTCGTTATTTTCCTATGGATTTGCTTTGTAGTTGTCCCAGGGCTTATGCAAAATTTCTCTGCTTAGAACCTGTTTTACCTTGAATGCAGTTATTTTGAGCTCATTCTATAAGTCTACATTTTTAATCCCTTCCCCAAATTTTATGTTTTTGATGTCTTGCTGCTTCTAAGTGAGTTTTCCTTTCATTTTGTAGAACTTTCTTTAGCATTTCTGGTAAGGTTAGTTTAGTGGTGAATGATTCCTTTAATATGTGTCTATAAAACTGTATTGTTACTCCAATTGTAAGTGACAATCTAGCAGGGTAGAGTATCCTTGGTTGGAAACCCTTTTCTTTCAGCACTATGAATATATCAAGGCATTTTTTCTGACTTGTAAAGTTTAAGATGAGAAACCCACCTATAGTTTTATAGGGACTCCTCTGTATGAAACTGTTTTTATTTTTTTTTCTCTAGCTGCTTTTAAGATTCTCTTTATCTTATATTTTTTGACTTTTTAAAAAATTATTGATTTTTAAAATTTTTTTGTTCAAAATGATGCATTCATTTTTGAATATTGACATTGTGTCTCCATCTATATTTCACACCACCCTCTACCACAGTTCCACCATCCTTTGTCACCATATCTTCCACTCTTTCATTCCCTCCTCTCTCGCATCCCCCATAGCAATCATCATCTTGTGTTCTGAGAGTTTTTGCAGGGGTTTATTTCACTTCTTTATATTCTACATAAGATTAGAACCATTCTGTATTTCACTTTTTCTTTCTGATTTTTTCAGTCAACATGATCCCTTCCAATTCCATCTAAATTGTTAAAAAGGACACAATTCCATTTTTTAAGTAGTTGCCTAGAATCCATTGAGTCTATGTACCACAGCTGCTTTATCCACTCATCTGTTGCTGGGTATTTAGGCTGTTTCTATGTCTTGGCTATTGTGAACTGTGCTGCTGTGAGCATTAGGGTATATATATATCTACTGATTATAGATTTTGTATCATCTGACTATATGCCCAAGAATGGAATTTCTGGATCAAATGGTAGATCCATATTTTTTTGTTTGCAGAATCTCCATATTGCTTCCCAAAGAGATTGCACCAATTTACATTCCCGTCAACAGTATAGGAGGTTTTTTTCTCCATTGGATTTTTTTTTATTTGCCTTTCTGTGATGATTTCTCTGAGTGATTGCTGTGACCTGAGTAGCTGATCAAAAGGGTTTATGAGGGGAAGCTACAGGAGTCTAAAGACAGACAGACAACATACATCTAGAAAAGCAGGGGTCAGGTGGGGCACCTCTCTCTGAGAGGCAGTGACACTGATCCTGACTCCTTGATTTATTTTATAGGGCTGGGTTACAATGAGATAATAAGAATGTTGCAAAGCAAGGGAGGGCTGCAAACATTAGCTGTTATCAGGAACATTTAAATATTTAAATGCTGAACATTTAAAAGATCAACTGCTGTCTTTTGGTATGTGTTTCTAGCTCTGTGATCATGAGAACTTCTGCCTCAGGATATCTTGCAGAGGCATGCATAAAACAGTTCGCTCCCTTCAGTGATGTAGAACATTTTTTCTGCTGTCTGTAGGCCATCTGTGTGTCTTCTTTTGAAAAGTGACTATTCAGTTTTTTGCCCATTTTTTTGAGTGGGTCTCTTGCTTTTTTAGTGCTGAGGTGTGTAAGCTCTTTTTGTATTTTGGAGACTAAGTTCTTATCTGATATATGTTGTGTGAAAATCTTCAATTCTGTGGGTTGTCTTTGTTTTAGTAGTGGTTTCTTTCGCTGTGCAGAAGTGCTTCGGTTTGATATAGACTCAATCATTTAGTTTTATTTTGGCTTCTTTTGCATAGTTGTTCCATCCCCAAAGATCTTTTTAAGTTGTTGTCATGGAGACTTTTTTCCATATTGTGGTCTAGGTATTATATGATTTCAGTTCTTATGTCCATGTCTTTGATCTATCTTGAGCTAACTTTTTTATATGGCAATAATGAACAATCTAGTTTTTTTAAGATGTCTTTCCAGTTTTACCAGTTGTTAAATAGACTTTCCTTACTCCATTATATGCTCTTGGCACTTTTGTCATAGATTAACTGTCCATATAAATATGACTTTATTTCTAGGTGCTCAGTATGATTCCACTGATAAGTGTGTCTATTTTTGTTCTAGTACAAAAGTGTTTTGATGATGATCACTCTATAATATAGTTTGAGATCTGGGAAAGTGATTTATTCACTGTTCTTTTTTTCTCTTAAGATAGCTTTGGCTATTCAAAACCTTTTGTGAATCCATACAAACTTCAATATTGTTTGCTGCTCTTCCTTAAAGAACATCTTGGGATTTTGATGGGAATTACATTAAGCCTATACATTACTTTGTGTAGAATGACCATTTTTTCCTATGTTAGTCTTCCAATCCACAAACCTGGAATGTTTTTCCGTCTCTTTGGATCTAATTCTATTTCTTTTGCTATGGTCCTTTAGTTTTAATTATAAAGTTTTTCTTCCTCCTCTGTTAAGTTTATTTCCAAGGAATTTGATCTTTCTTGTTGCTTTTGTAAATGGCATTTCTTAATTGAAATGTAGTATAATTAATAATTTAAAATATATTATCTAATATTTATTATTAATAGTTTATATTAGCTGAGAACTGTCATAGTATAGTCACATTTGGGAAAAATCAAATATTTTAATTTGTGAGGCATAATATTTCTTTGTATTTCAAGTTTTCTATGCAATATCTAATGAAATCATAATAGGAAGAAATGAAATTTTTCTATTTTTTAGTATGTGAGATTCACTATCTGTTTAAATGTGTAAATAATAAGAGATTCTGTTCATTACTGCTATGCAGATATTTATTCACAAAAATTCACAACTTAAAACTATATGATATTTCTTCAATAAAATAAAAAATAAGCTTACCTCTCCATTTATTAAATATTGTATTTAGTCTTATATGAGACTGTATTATAGTTTCCAATGTTAGAGTAGTTTCTAAAAGTTCCATACCTTGATTTTATATTTTTTAAAATTTGGCTAATTTTTACTTAATTTTCTTGAAATTATTTACTTAATAAATATAAACATGCAAAGGAAGATAATAAATTTTATATATACATAAGCCTGTAATCTCAAGAGTTTTCCAAAATGTTCTCAGACATCTGTGTAACTTATAATTTCACATAAATATTCCTAACTTTATCCAATTTTTGAATTAATTGTATATCATTTATTCATAGGCTTCTCTTCCATGTAGTTTAGAATATATTTTAGAGTCTTTAAAACATTGCAGCAATGTTCTAGTATTTTACCATTTTATGAAAGGCAGATCATCTCTTAATACTTAACTTTAAAAGAGTTGGCACATATGTATAATATCTCAAATACGAAAGAAAACCTGTTGCTATTAAAAAAAAAAAATGGCAAGAATCTCTAGAACTGTGAATGCTGATTTTTTTCCCTCTTATGAGGAAAAAAGGAAACAAGAGGACACATATATATGCTATCTATATGTTAATGCTCACCATTGTGTATGCAGGCCTACATCATTATTTTTCAGTCATATGACTGATTAAAATGCAAAATGACATTTTATAATCATACCAAACATATTATTTATTGAAGAAAATCACTGATAAGTTTTGGCTGACAAGTAAGTTAAACATGTTTAGTATGTCTTGCATTGTAACAGTAATACATGATATATATCATCAATAAGTCACTGCTTGTCACATGAAAACTATTATAGTGTTTGGTGTCTGATTTGTCAGATTTACCATCTTATTTTGTGCACACTTTTCAGTTATTTTGTTTTAGTCTTCATAAATTCTTTGGGCTAAAAAAATCACTTTTTTCAGTTTGGAATGTTTTTCAAAAGTGCTTGTGCAGGCTATCGATCAATTTCAACCATTAACATAGCATTTTTATTACTTGAAGAATATTCCTTTACCCCTTCACCTCTTAAGAGTAAACATCACTGACAAATCTTTATAAGCTTAACTACTTTTAGCACTTCAAAGAGAACTATTCTGCCTTGTATGTTCAAGATACTGGTCTAGAGAATCTTCATTTGATTTTCAAAATAAAAAAAATATAGTTGTAATTTTTACCAATGTCTTCTTCATGATTTAAAGACAACAGTTATATCAATTTACATAACAACTGTATCATGTCACATAATTGTGTGTGTGTGTGTGGTAGGAACATTTAAGATCTACTCTCAGCAACTTGTGCAAGTGTGTGTATGCACAATTTCTTTAGACAGTCATCTATTAAAGAAATGCTGTTTCATATCTTGACTCTTGTGTGTAATGCTTCAGTGAACATGAGAGTGCAGATATTTCCTTGAGACCACAATTTTATTTCTTTTGGCTATAATACCCAGAAAGAAGTGGAATTGCTGCATTATATATGGCAGTTATACTTTTTAATTTATGAGGACACGCCACACTTTTCCATAGCGTCTGTGAAAATTTATTTCTACCAAAAGTGCACAAGGATTCTCGTTTCTCCTCATCTTCACCAATATTTGTTGTCTCTTGAAATTTTGATGATAGCCATTCTAAAGGTGTAATTTTAATTTGTATTCCTCATGATTTAAGCACTGTTTCACATATTTTATAGCCACTGGTATGTCTTTTTAGAAAATATCTCTTAAATTTCTCTATCCATTTTTAATTAGATATTTTTGTCATTGTAGTATATGAATACTTACATATTTTGGATATTGAAGCCTTGTCGGTCACAAATATTTTCATATCATTTTCTTTATCAATTTTCATGTCGGTTAAATCATTGGCATTATCTTGGAAATTCTGATATTTTCTCTTTTTTTCCGAGATTTTAGACCAGCAAGTGTTTTAGTTTCCATGTTGAAATAATGGAAGAGTTTTTGGACATTTTGAATATTTGAGCTCATCTATTTGGGATCGGGTCAGGAAAGAGGTATATTTTTAGCTTCTGTCAAGATAGTTTTGGTATACTCAGTCTTCTAAAATTATAAATAGTTTACCTAATTATAGACAGCAGACTTTAAGATCCTTGAGCTTACCTTTTCCTCACAGATTCAACCAAAAAAGCCCCACTTATTTAACAAGTATAATCTTTGAAAAGAAACAAGATACCACCTCCATAAACAGTAGGAGATGCTGATCTATCCTAGTGATTGTAGTGTCACACCGCCTTGTCAGAGACCCCAAGGCCATAGGGACACTGTGATGGAGTTGAAGGGCTTTCTCACTAAGCAAAGGCTCCCATACCTGGGAACTGGCATTCAGTCACTGAACAAAAACATTGATGTGCAGGGGTACAAAAAGGGCTAGCTTCCTTGAAAACAGACACATTGCTTTCATGTGGTGCTGGTACTGGAGGCTGCCATTTTAGGAAAACACCCAGAGGCTGCCATTTTAGGAAAGCACTCCTGCACTCTCTATCATTAGAGCATTTGTGCAGACTTGTTGGCCCTCACAGCTGACTTTGCCAGAAACAGTCAGGTCAGCTGCACCCATGCAGATAACTGACTGTTTCCCTACAAAGAGCATTCCATTCACTCCTCTCACAGGGATAGTAACTGGAAGTGCTCCATCAAAAATGGCAGTTCCTGCTAGCCCATGGCTGCAACTATTCTGCATCTATCTGCTTGGTGCTTCCTAGAACTTACACTATAAAACCTAGGGCTTGTTTACATTCCTCTGATGAGACCGCAACAAGACTGAAGTATTTTCACAGGGAATTGTACCTTGTTAATAATAGACCTGACTCTTCTCTGTGGCTTCTGGTAGAACTGTGGCCTGCTTATAGAATGGGCCCACTACTCTTGTATTTCTTTCCTGTTCTTTGTTGTTCATGTCTGTGACTCTGGATGAAATCTCTATATGCCATACTCCACTCCAACCCAATAGGCTAGACTCTCCAACCTCAAGGTAGGATGATCTCTAGAGCACTAAAGTTCCTGTGAGTACTGAGGTTACACAACTAAAGGAAACCCCACATTCCAATGCCCAGTACTATATTGTACAACTTGACACCCTAACACAAGGTCTTTATACCAGGGAAGTCTAATCCACAGAAATAAAAACAGAATGCCGAAGAGATAGAAAAATATACACAAAATTATTGACCAAAGGAAAAGCTCAGGGGAAAATCTGAATGCAGTAGAATTAAGTAAATTACTTGATGAAGACATTAAAGCAAGAGTTTTAATCATACTCATGGAAATAAGGAAAATAATGTCAGAAAAAAAAAACAGCAAAGAGAGAAAATATAAATAAGTTCCAAATAGAACTCATGGAGCTAAATAATACAATAGGCACTCCCTTGTGGAGCAGAGATTGAACATAGTCCACATAGATCCCGACATCCCAGGATCGCATTCTGAGGCTGGGGGAGTGCAGGGGTGGGGGAGGCACAACGAGATGTACAAATAAATAAAATAAAAAAAGATTATTTCTCCTCTCTCTTCCTGCCTGACTGCCTACTCACCTTCATTCCTACATGTATCTCTCCTTAAAAAAACTAACCAAAACAAAATACACAATAGAGAGTTCAAACTCAAGGAAGTCTCTAATTCAGTCAGCAGAACTGCAAGATAGGAAAGAAAAAATGTACTCAAGCAGACCAGCAAAGAGAAAAAAAGAATTAAAAGAAACAAAGTCAACATAAAAGACCTGTAGGATAATAAGAGGAACATTTTCCTCACAAGGATCTCAGAGAAGAGATTGCAAAGGGGGCAGTGATATTTGAAGAAACAATAGCTGAGAATTTACTAACCTGAGGAAGGAAACAGATCTCCAGACTCAGGAAGCTCAAAGAATTCCAAATGAAGGAAACGCAAACAGACCTATAGTAAGACACATCATCATTAAAATGTCAAAAATAACCACGATGACACAGACAAAAAGACCCATCACAAGCACAAAAACTGAAGCAGCAATTTAAAAATTTCCCTAAAAACAAAAGTCCAGGTTCAGATGGCTTTACTAGTGAATTCTACCAACATTAAAAGAAGAGTTACTCTTCACACTCCTTAAATTCTTGCATAAATTTGAGGAGGATGAAGAATTCCTAAATATATTCTATGAGGTCAATATTACCCTGATTCCAAAATAAGACAAAGACAGCACCAAAACATAAAATTACAGACCAATATCGCTGATGAATATAGATGCAAAACTCCTCAGAAAAATCCTGGCAAAAAGAATTCAACAGCATATCCAAAAATTATACACCACAATTAAGTGGATTTTATTACAGGGATGCAAGGATGGTTATACATATTCAAATCAATGTAATAAACCACATACATAAGCTGAAAAACCATATAATCATCTCAATAGATGCAGAAAAAGCATTTGATTACATTCAACACTCATTAATAATAAAACTTCATCAAAAAAGGAATAGAAGATACATACCTCAACATAATAAATGCAATATTTGACAATCCTACAGCTGATATCATAGTCTATGATGAAAAACTGAGAGCCTTTCACATAAGATCTGGAACAAGATAAGGATGCCCACTATCACGACTACTATTCAATATAGTTCTGGAAGTATTGATCAGAGAAATAAGGTAAGAAAAGCACATTAAATGAATCCAAGTTGGAAAAGAAGAAATGAAACTATCATTATTGACAGTTGATATGATATTATACCTAGAAAACCCTGAAGACTCCACCAAAAGAAAAAAATAAAACTACTTGAAACAATAAATGAATACAGTAAAGTGACAGGATATAAAATCAACACACAAAAATCCTATATACCTATATATAAACATTGCTATATTCAAACAATGAAGTAGGGAAAAAATAAAAACAAAATTCCATTCATGATAGCATCAAGAAAGATCAAATATCTGGGAATAAACTTAACAAAGGAGGTGGAAGAGCTCTATAATTTAAACTACACGACCTTAACAAAAGAAATAAGTAGACACAAAGACATAAAAAAACATTCCATGTTCATGGATTGAAAGAATAACATAGTAAAGATGACCATTCTACCCAAGCAATATGTATGTTTAATGAAATTCCCATCAAGATCCCAGGGACATTCTTTAAGGAAATGGAGCAAACTGTACTGAAGCTTGTATGGAATCACAAAAGGCCTTAAATAGCCAAAGCTATAGTAAGAGAAAAAAGAAAACAATAGAGGAATCATACTTCCTTATCTAAAGCTATTTTACAGAGCAATCATCATCAAAACACTTTCATAATGGAACAAAACAGATACTCTGATTAGTGGAATCAAACAGAGAGTCCAGATATAAAGTCACACCTATATGGACAGTTAATCTATGACAAAGGTGTCAAGAGCATATAATGGATTACTATTTAACAAATGGTGCTGGGAAAACTGGAAGCACATGTGAAAAAAGAAAGCTAGATTACTCATTATTGCCAATTAAAAGTTAACTCAAGCTAGATCAAAGACATGAACATAAGAAATGAAATTGTAAAATACCTAGAAGATAATATGGGAAAAACACTCCATGATCTCAACCTCAAGAGATCTTTGGGGATGGAATAACTATGGCAAAAGAGGCCAAATTAAACTAAGTTATTGGGATTATATCAAAATGAAAAGTTTTCGCACAGCTAAAGAAACCATCACAAAAGTAAAAAGGCAACCCATGGAGCTGGAGAAGATATTCACACAGAGATAAGAGCTGAATCTCTAAAATATATAAAGAACTCACACGTCTCAACACTGAAAAAGCAAGAGACCCACTCAAAAAATAGGCAAAAGACACACAGATGGCCTACAGACACCTGAAAAAAATGTTCTACATCACTCAGAGAAATCATCAGAGAAATGCAAATAAAAAATCCAATGGAGAAAAGCAAATCCTCCTATACTGTTGATGGGAATGCAAATTGGTACAATCTCTTTGGAAAGCAGTATGGATATTTTGCAAACAAATAAATATGGATCTACTATTTGATCCAGAAATTCCACTCTTGCACATATACTCAGAGGATATAAAATCTATAATCAGTAAACATATCTGCACTCCACTGTTCATAGCAGCACAGTTCACAATAACCAAGGCATGGAAACAACTTAAATACCCAACAACAGATGAGGATAAGGAAGCTGTGGTATATATACTCAATGAAATTTTATGAAGCTATGAGAAAAATGAAATTGTGCCATTTTCCACAGTCTAGGTGGAATTGGAAGAGATCATGTTAAATGAAATAAGTCAGAAAGGGAAAGAGAAGTACAAAATAGTTTCACTAATATGTGGAATATAGTTAAAATGAAACAAGTAGACAAACCCCAGCTAAATCTCTTAAGACAAAAGATGGGAGGTGGGAGAGATGGAAAGAGAAGAAAATGTATTGGTAAAGGACACTGGAACTCTGGTGGAGCATTTGGTGTAAAAAAAAAAAAAAGGAGTAAACCTAATAACTCCATAACATTGCAATTAGACTTATGATTAAAAATGATATTATTTTAGTTTGACAACTAGTTTTATTTTCATTATGAAGGCATGCAAAGTTGGAGACAGTTTCCCTATTTACAGATAAAATAAATCCAAACTTTTCCATCTACATAATAATTCCAAGAATGATTTGTTTTATTCACTTCAATATGTTTTATTATGTTTATCTGTGGTGATTGAAATAAATGAAGATTGGACTTCTAAAAAATAATAACACATTTCAACCACCCATGCTTAGTCTCTGAAGAAAAGTATAACATGAAGTACTGATCTATAAAGAAATGATGTGTACAAAAATTTAGTATAGAATTGGTTGTAAGCAATGAATAAAATCAATAGGTTACTTTCCATCTTTGTGTTTCATATGGTACTTATCAATTTTAATATTGTCATTTGTAGTGATTTTTTTCCCCTAGATAATCATTCACACCCAGGCCCAATCTTGCATTCAAAATCATTTATTCTTTTTCTTAGCATTCGTACTCTAAATAATATAAGCTTCAGGCACTATAAAATATCACCTGCTTGGAATATCAATTCTTGTAAGTAAAGCAGTAAAATTGCTGCTCACAGCTTTTGCTTGCGCTAATCATGAAACAACTTTAACAGAAAAAGCATGCAAACTATTTGTCATGCAACTCAAGAGAACAAGGACATATAACAAGAACATAGAAATTTCCTGGTTCTGTCTACTAGCACTTTTTGAACAAAGACGTTAAAGTGGAGCCCAGAATATGGCCATATCACTGCGCTCAAGAGGCAATGATTAAACATTGAAACTGCAGATTTGGCTGTAATTTGGAAAACGGAATCAGAGTGGAGTTCCCACCTGTGCATTCATGGCATGAAACTCAGGTTTGGTAGAGATATGGAAACATGGGAACTCAATGATAAGTCCAACGATCACAAGTGTAGGAATTCCAAAATAATTAGAATGGGAATATTTCACTAAACTTTCGAAACAGTTAATTGAAACAACAGAAAAATCAAGAATACACTAGTCTTAGAATTTGAGCTTCTTTAAATTTGCATTGAACAAAAAAAATCTAAAATAACTTCAAAAGGACAAGATGACACATCATTAAATCAGCTTCTTGCCAAAATGAAAAACAAACACTATTTGCTATCACATTTATAACAACCATAATGCTCAATGACTGTCAAAATTAAAGAAGCAGGAATGACCTGTTAACAGGAAAAACAATCAATAAAACAGATTCAAAGAATACATAAATAGTATAATTAGATTAGATTTTAAAAAAGTCATTGTTTCAGAAATTTTGAAAGATTTAAAAATATTAAGGAAATATGAGTAATATTAATAGAGAAATGTAAACTGTTGGAAGACATGAATAAATTTATAGAACTGAGCAATAAACTACCCAAATAAAATCACTCATAGTATTACAAATTCAGCTTTTAGATTAATCAAATTGTAGACAAGTAAACAGAGAACATGCACATTAAAGTACTGTAGAAAAAAAGACTGAAAAATTGAAATGGCACTAAAGGTCTGTAGAAAAAGATTACACAGGCAAATATACAAGTTGCTCAAGATCCAGAAAGAGAGAATTATTATGGCAGAAAAACTCATTAAAAATTGACAGAAAAAATTTCAAAAGTGAAGAAAAATAATCCCCCAGATCCAAGAAGTCTTTGAATCTACAAGAGAAAAATAAACAGAAAGTATCAAATAGACATATCATTCACAAACAACTGAAAGTCAAAGAGAAATAAAGTCTTACTTGAAAGCAGAGGAAATAAGACACTTTAACATAGATAGGAATAAAGGTAAGAATAAAAACCAGTTAAGAACAAATTAGTAACCCAGAAGGTTCTTGAAGCGCATCATTAAGGTACTTAAATGGGAAAACAAACAAACAAACAAAAAAAACCTCAAAATCATCATCCTAGAATTCTATATTCAGTTAAACTATTATTTATAAATTATAGTGAAATAATGATTTTAGAGTTTGTTTTTACTGAAGTATAATAACATTATAGAAAAGCAAATCTGTATTCAACAGATTAATCATATAAAAAGAGTGAAGAGCTCTTGAAGCCAAAGAAAGATGACACCTTGTGACTACACAGGTATAGACAAAGGAAAATACATATCAACATTATAAATATGTGGCGATATAACATATATTCTCTTTAGAATTTTATAAAGCTATTTGATAGTTTAGAGTAAATACTGTAACGTGAAGTTCTTAATATAGGTAGATTTAAGATGTGATTAAATTATCACAAAATATAAGAAAGTGGTAACTGGAACTATAATATTGTAAGATTATTAAATCATATTTAAAGTGACATGGTATTAATTCATGATAGACATTCTTGATATAGCTAAGCCTATGTCTCAAAGACATTGTCTTGAGCTCACTTGCTCTCATTATGTCTTCCAACCGGCAGAAAAGTCTTCCCACCAGATTAGTTTCCCTATTAGCTGAACCACATGCATTGTAATGGGTCTTCAACCTAATGCTTCATCTCTTTGGAAGCTGAAAAATTATTCAAGCAAGGCAATCATATTGCAAGGATCAGACTTAATACTGTCTTATCACTGTAAAGACTGCCTCTCATAGCCCATGCTCCTTCACTCCATTTCTCAGTGCGACACCACCTAACTCTGTATGTCTTAGAGTATTTTCATACCCTCACCTGTGTGTGTGAGTTTATGTGACTGAGGACTTCTCACCAATCTTATCTTTCTAGTATTTAGTATTATGTGCTTGGTCATCTCCTACTATTTAGGTCAGGAATCTTTCTTGTAATGGAGTGAACAGTGGGTGAATAAAACAGTGGCAATAAAATGTTACAGTAAAAATATTTGATATGAAGAAGGTGAAGAGGAAGAAAAGGCTGGATAAGTTAAAAGCAAGACGGTAGAACTAAATGCAACCAAGTCAATAATAGCAGTAAATACAGATGAATTAAATCTTTGACTTGAAGATACAGACTGTTGGGGTGCACCCTGTTAGACTAGCAGTTTAGTCAGCTGCATTCGGTCAAGAGGGCAGACCACATAAAACAGGGACCCGAGTTCAGGACCTGGGACTGGGTTAAAAAACAAGAAGAATTACTAAATAAATGGAGTGCTTCGTCCTCCTCTCTTTTCTGCCTATCTCTGCTTACCGTCATTCCAGCCTTCACCTTACTATTGGATTTGATTTTAAGCAACTACATACTACTTACAAGAGATGTATTTTAATAAAATGTCTGTGGTAAGCTAAAAGTAAAAGGATTAAAAAAATTAGCACTAATCATAAGAAGGAAAGATAGAGTAGTCATCAAAATAATATTAACATTTGTGCACTCTGGTTTAGCAGTAGTTCAGTCACTTGCTTCTGGAGGAGTGCAGTTCACTTACATTCCAAAAGACTTGGGTTCGAGTCCCACGTCTGGGGTCAGGAGAACCAACCAATGTGAGCAACCAAAATTTGAAATTATAAAATAAAATGCTTCCTCTCTATTCCTGCCTCTCTGTCTACTTGCCTTCATTCCTGCCTACACCTTTCCTTAAAAAAAGCAAAAACAAAAAACATATACTCTGAGAAACTCTAAAGAGGAATAATACATTATGTATATACAGATGTTAATTTATCATGAGGCATACCTTAAACCTATAAATGCTATAATGCATTATGGCGTCAATAAGGTTTTTAAAATATTAAAAAAAAGAAAGCTCAGTACATCAAAGAGAATATGAAACATATGTACTTTTGGAAATTTTAATACACTTCAGTTTTTAAAAGAAAAAATATGGCTAAAATGAAAAAAAGAGAATATAAAACACTTCAACAATGCCATCAACCAATTAAATTGATATTTATAAAACATCTTCCCTAGAATTTCATATTCATTTGTTATTCTCAAGTGTACCTGAATGTTAACCGGTATGGATCCTATGCGCAACACATTTTGCCTCAATGCATTTCAGGTTAGCCCTTAAGACTACAGTCGATGATCACAAGTGAACTAAAAAACTAACAAAAATATGTATAAGATATTCCCAAATATTTGGAAATTTAAAAAAATGCTTTTTAAATAACCATTAGATCAATTTTTTAATCTTTGATGAAAGTAATAATATTTTAGACTAAATGACAATGAAAATATCAAAGTTTATTTGATACAGATAAAAAAGTACCTTCCAGGAAATGTGTATCTTTACACATATATTATAAACAACATTTTAAATCCAATAGTCTAAGCTCTTACCTTAAAAAGTTAAAGAAGAGTAAATTAAATGAAAATGATAAAATTAAATGAAAATGATAAAAAAGTTAGAGATAAATGAACTATAAGACACAGAAACAATAGAGAAAATAAATGCAAACAAATGTTTCTCTTAAAACATCAATACAATTGAGTAAATTGATCAAGATAGAGTGCACAGAGATAAATATCAGAAGGTACGCCCTGGTGGAGGAGAGGATGGGTGAGGGCCACATAGATCCCAGGGTCCCAGGTTGTTGTCCCGGGGTTGAAGGGAACAGCCAGGATGACCAACTAAATGAAATGGACAGGGTACTTCTTCCTCCTTTCTTTTCCTGCCTGCTTCTGCTTGCCTTCTTTTCTGCTTGTGCTTTTCCCTGGAAAAAAAATAAGGGCCTGCCTTTCTGGAATAGTTAACTGCCTTCAGACCCAAGGCGCAGGCCTCCTATCCTGGGAACACAGATTGAAGACCTAGGGCTGGAATGAAAACCAGGATGAACAATGCTCTCTTCCTGTCTGCCTGTTCTCTGCTCAGCTTCATTCTGTCCGAATGCTTGATTCTTTTCTTTAAGAAAAAACAAAAGATAAACATCAGAAATAAAATAGGAGCAAAACTCAAGACCCTACTGTAATAAAATCATTAAGAATTATAAGGAAAATTTGTGGCAATAAATTTGACAATCAGATGAAATCAGCAAACACAAAATTGGCAAAAGAAAAATTAATTCAAATAGTTTCATATTTATAACATTGATCACATTCATGAGTAAAACCTTCCCAAAATAAACCTTCAGATACAGATGGATTCTCTGATGAATTCTATTGAACATTGAAGAAAAAAAAGAAAAAAGAATACAAAACGCTTAAACCCTACAGTCTTCTATTTACAAAAGTGAATTCAAAATAAATTGTATGGCTAAGCATTAAAAGCTATAATTATAAAGTTTCTAAAACAAAATTGGGGATTGTCTTCCTGAACTTGATGACACAAAAAATTAAATTGTAAATTAGATTTATCAAATAGCTCATTAAAATGAGAAAGTAACAACCTGAAGGAAATATTTGTAATACGTGTATCTGTCAAATGATCTCTATTCAGACTATATAAATTACTGTTACAAATCAGTAATACAATCCAATGTCATAAAAAGATCAAAGACTTAAAAAGACATTTTATAAAAGATGTACATAAAGTAAATAAACATGAAAAAGTACTCATCAGTAATACTTATTTTGAAAATGAAAATTAAAGTCAGAGAAAATATTACATAAGTGATTGAAAGCTAAGTCTTCTAGCATTAAACATTGATAAGAAGATAAAATAACCAGAAATTTCACACAGTGCTTTTGGGAGTCCAAATTGCTATAGACAATATTTGGCAGAGAAAATACTTGGCAGTTTAAGACTTTAAACATCTTTGCTTTGACACAGAAATTCCATACTAGATATTTGTCTAAGAAAGTCCTGAACATATATTCAAAAAATGTTATCAGCAATATCTATAATCAATGCTCAATGAATTAATTAATTTACAACAAAGGTTCTAAGAATATATATTGTTCTTTCAAACAGTCTCTTTGAAATATGGTGTTGAGAAGAAAATTGGTCTACTAACTGCGTAAGCAAAAACAAACTCAATATGAATTAATGACTAGAATGCAAAAACTGAAACTCCTAGAAGAAAATATAAATGTTAAGTCTCTGAGGTCAGTCTTGGTGATGATTTTTTGGATTTGACACCAAAACAAAGGCAGCAAAAGCAAAATTAAACAAGCTAGATTCTATCAAACGAAAAAAACTTCCACACAGGGAAAACCAACAAATCGAAAGGTAACTCACCAAGTGGTAGAAAATATTTGCGAATTATATATTTGATAATATTCAACATCTATAGCTTAATAGCAAAAAATTCAGGCTGTATATAGAATTTGAATATTTATTCAGAGAAGCTATAAAGATGACCAACAAGTACATGAAGACATACTCAGCATCATTAATCATCAGGGAAATATAAATCAAAACCATAGTGAGATATCATTCCTCACCTTTTACAATGGCTGTTATCAAAAAGATGAGGAAAAAAAAACATGGATTTTACTGAGGTTGAGGAGAAAAGAGAACTCAGATACAAAATTGGTGGGACTGTAAATTGGTGTAGTACTATGGGAAACATTATTGAGATTCCTCAAAAAAGAAAAAGTGCAACTACCATATAATCTAGCATTCCAACTTCTGAGTATTTATCCAAATAAAATAAAAACACTTAATTTGAAAAGATATATGCACTCCCCACCCCACCCATGTTCATTGCGGCATTATTTACAATAACCAAGACATGGAAGCAACATATGTATTCATCCACAGATGAATGATAAAGAAATTGTGATTGTATATATAAATCATATTCATCTAGTATTCAGCCATTAAAAGGAAATCCTATCATTTACAAAAGCATATCCATGAGCATTGTTTGCTAATTGAAGTAAGTCACACAGAGAAAGACAAATACTGTCATCTCGCTTATATGTGAAATCTAATAAATGAATAAACAAACTTATTTACAGATACAGGATGGGCCAAATGCAAGATGATGGTGAAGGTTATTAACATGTACAAACTTGTAGTATAAAATAAACTATGGAGATATACAATGTGATTACAGTTACTAATACTATATTCTATATTATAAAACTATATTATATATTATAAAAAAGTAGATCTTAAAATTTCTAATCACAAGAAAGCAATTTTATAACTGTTTGGTGATGGATGTTAAACAGTGTGATGATCGTTTCAAAATATACAAAAATATCAAATTATTGTGCTGTGTGATTATATTATGCATTATATTACCTGAAATGTCAATTAAATTATGGGAAGGGAAAGGAGGTTGTAAATGGGTTGGAGGGGATTAATTGTAAGGTGAAGGAAAAACTGAAATGGTGGTGAACTTATATAATGTATACAGATGTTGATCTGTTATGGCGTACACCTTGGATCTATTTAATGTTATAATACAATATCTCTCCAAAAAAAAAAAAAAAAAAGACTAGCATTTTAAAAGGCCATAACCAGAGCTAAGCTAGGGTGATCTCTAAAAATTTTTTTAAGAATGTTCATAGCAGTTTTATTGAAAATAGACAAAAACTGGATATAACCTAAATGACTTTAACAAGAAAAATATATAAATTAAATTTGATATTATATGAAATACTACTTAACAAAATCACATAGATGAAACTTAAAAAAATAAACCAAGAAATTACAAAATGTGTGATTTCATTAAATATGAAATTTTATGACAGATCTGGTGTAAGGAATTACAATATTAGTAGTTTATGTAGGTGGAGTGGAAATTAACTGGCAGCTTCCTAGATGATGGAAACATTTTTTTATCTTTGAAAAATATGTGAGTTATATGAATGTAGCCAGCTGTCAAATGCCTCAAGATGTTATACTTAAGATCCGTGTATTTCACTCTTAGTAAGTCACAAATCTTTACATCATTTCCCACTGAATAAGTCAACAATAATCTGATTTTTTTCATCTTAATCCCTAGTTCTGAAATTACAATCTCTATAGTCTTTGAAGATAAAAATGTTTTTAATGCAGTTAAATTTCATTACCATTGTCTAAAGTGCTTAATAGAAAAAGTTTATGATCTGAGCTAATATGTTGCTTTTGCTCTAAAGTATTCTGTTGTCTGACTTGTTGAAATATTTGCAACATGTTTATTTATTTAGTTGTCCATTAGGAAAATGCAGCGTTCCAGTCTGAAGAATGATTTTATACTGCTCTGCACCCAGCAATTATCACAATTTTAAACAAACATACTCTATTGGCTTAATCCCCAATTCTAATAGAAATGATTATGCGGTGTGTAAGCCTAATACTCTTTCCATCGCTTTACGGCAATTGGGTTTCATGCATTTGGAGACAGCATTCTGATGTCAAATGTATTTTTAGTTTTCCCAAGCATCCCATTGCTTGGAGGACCAGCGTAAAGAAGCTATTCTGACAATTTGGCTGAACTCATGGAAATTTCAGTCTGGCCCAGATGGTAAGACTCAGCTGTTGTATGAAACAGGTAAAAGGCACCATTGAAAAATGCTACTGGCAGGTTTCCTGAGTCTTGACAACAACAGGTGTTCCAGACTTCCTTTTTCTAAAATGTTTTCCAAAATTGCAAATTACACGGCATTATGTTTGTTTTGAAAATAAAGAAAACTTTCCCATTAGAGTGATAAGCGATTGTTGTTATTTAATCATATTGTCAGAACTCTAAACCTTATATGATTGAGGTAGGGAGTGATTTGATTTATTTGCTTTCTAAGAGAAGAGGATGTAAGGAATACAGAAACTGCAATTTATTTTTATAATTGACAAGGCTGTCATAGGGCTAGAGCTTTGGCATAAAATGCATTGACAGGAGGGGGCAATTATGGACCTTATTCACCTAATGCTTATGGTCAGGCTCAGAGGGTTTTTTGTTTGTGTATGTGTGTTGACATCACAGCCAAGCACTGAGATATGCCAATTTTGCACAATTGAATTATATTTGTCATTTTAATCACTCAAATTACCAGCACTATTCTAGTTAACTGGGTCATTACAGTGACTGAATCAGATTGACTACTCTTCATGTGATTGCCCACGAGGAACTTGATCTTCAAAGAGACAGTCCAGGCTACTGTGATAACAAACCATGATAATGTGATACTAAACAGCTGTGAATTGGGAGCCCTTCCTGAGAGGCTACAGTTTTGTTTTTTGTTTTTTTTTTCTCAGGGAAGAGTCAGGAGAATTTTCAAATGCCTCTTCGAAATTAACAAAGAGTTTGCCATGTTTACGGAATCAGTGCTTAATGCAAAAAGCTAGTTAGATATTTGAATGAAAGCTTGAATAACCCATTTTCAGATCTTTTATTTTTAATTTTCTTCTTCATTAGACACATTATCTTGTGGAGTTTAAGATTTCAAGAATATATTTTATGGACTACTGGATAAGTTTTACTTCTGACCTCAGGGAGGCCAGGAAAAAATGGCAACTAGTAAAAAGCAATCCAACAGGTACAGTGACTTAAAAGGAAGTTGTTGAGAAGTATTTTTCCAGATTTGGAGGATGTGCTAATCATATGTCTTTATTTTTTATTGATTTCTCTCAAATAACCATTTTCTCCATATTCTCATATACCTCTTCACTGTTGGTGTCCTTAGGCCAGGGATTAAAGTTGGGATATCAGGACAGTATTGGCCCTGGCACCACTCAGCCAAGAAAAGGAATACAATCATCTGGAAATAAGGACAAGTCTGACATGCAAGATGTATCCCACGTGTAGTACGTAACCAGGATGGATCCTCTGCACAAAAGAACAAAGGAACAGTACAGGTTGAAGAAGTCCACCAATAACTTCAAGGGACAATTTCACCTTGCCCAATCAGGAACTTAAACCTGGCCTGATGATCCTCTCTCCAACCCCTTCCTCATCATGTGGGTTTTTCCATTAAAAACCCAGGCCTCTGGCAAGGAGTTGGAGCCTTAGCCTCCCTTGGTTGGCTCCATTCTCTCTCTCTGCTCCCCACTAATAAAGCCCCAACTTGCTTACTCGCTGTATCTGTGTGATATCTGGAGTGACTTTGAACCCGTGTGGGTCTGGACCTTCCTTGGTTGGCTCCATTCCTTTACTCTCTAATTAAATCTCTGCTTGCTCACTTGCCTGACTCTGTCATGGGTTCTTTGAGCTACTGGAAACTCCACAGTTAGTTGGTTGTGTAAATCCTCTAAATTATGCAGGCATGTGTTGTTTCTGAAATGATCCATCTACCATTCATTATTGCCTACAAATGTCTACTGGAGAAACTGCTAGAGTCTTTGATCATCTTCACCTTGGATGTTCTTCCTGCTTGTGGATATAGGTGCCTTACTATTGTGATTGTACTTTTGGTGACAAATAGATTGTGTTCCCACCAGTGTTGAATTAAGGACATGTTATACCACCTGAAGGAACGGAAGAACACCACTCATTCATTTGTTCATTGCAAAGGTTATCGAGCCCTTCCATGCTATGAGCTAGTGTCATACAGAAAGCTCCTTAAACTCTATAGATTTTTCTTTTGACTAGGCAGCAGAAGACCTTCAGTAGAAGTACAACTACAGTTCCAGCTCAAACCAAGTCTTCATTTCATCCTGTAGCTATAGTTTATTTTACTTATCCATGCTGGAGAACACATGTTTCTTTTGGAGTTTAAGAGGTTTTGACAGATAACATTGTTCTTCTTCACTTGAACACTGGAGGAGTTAAAAGACATTTAAAGTGGCATAAGGCAAATATGGGCCAAAATAGGACTTTTTCTGCTTTGTTTTAGGGCTTATATCTGCAGTTCAACGGGCAGAATTTATCCAGTCAGTCAAGGGCAGAGCAATCTCTATAAAATGCATAGTAAGGTTAGTATAAGGTATTACTGACCATCACCACCAAGTCTATCATTTAACAGAGGATAAGACTGATATTAGGAGGATAAGGCTTTTATTCAAGATACCACTATCCTGGGATTTGGGTGGGGTCCTGTCCAAAAGAAACCATTGCATCCTCCTAGTGGAGTGGGGTTTTTTTACAGAGCAAGTACAAAATGGGGATGGCCTGAACAAACGCAGGAAGAGTTTATGGGGGAAGGAGAATGGGCGGACAGGTCTGGATGGCCTCAAGGGAATGCAGGAAAAAAGTTTGGGTAAGGAAGGAGGCTTGATGTACACTAAGGGTAGTGGAGGAGCAGGGTTTAATGCCTTGCTTCAGGGTCCCTCCCGCAGCCCCCACCCCAGGAGTAAGTTTGATTCAAAGCAAATTATAATGAAGGGATAAAGGAATAAACAAGAAAAACAAAGCAGTCTTGCTATTTTTGTTAATCATTGAATTTGTAAGGAGTAAGGTGAGTCCAACAGAGTAGGACTTCCTGAGGGGGAGCAGTAGGGGGGACAGGATATTAAATGATCCATTTTATCAGATTAAGTTTTTCCTTAACCCTTCGGGACAGTTTGCTGAAGGGACAGGAAATGTGACCAGCCAGATTAGAGAAGCTTCCACTGAAGGACACTTGAAGAATCTAGATGAAGCATTCTTCCCTTGAGAGGACTGACTGCAAGCACTTCCCCTCTACTCATCCGAAGGGAGGAGGAGCTTCCACTGAATTAACATTTACCTTTTTAGAATAGTCTTTTTCTCTTCAGCTTCCATTTAGATTTATTCCCTACATCACTCTCCAGAAGCGATATTTAAACCAAAACAGATGAGAAGAAGTCAGGTTTGTGAACCAGGAGTAGAGCTCTCTGGGTAGATGATTCTTTTAAAGAAGACCAGTTTTGTTAGAGTAAATATGGTCAGCATCTTGTAAATTGAGGTAAGAAATGAATTTTATTTTTTCACTCTTTGAAGTCATGGGAATCTCATAAATAGCAAAATTCCAGATGGAAAGATCAATTTGCACTGTTGCAAAGAGATTAAAGGGAAGACCGTGTGCATAAAGACTGTGTGCACTATAGGACTTTAGGCGTACAATGACAAAGGCTTGGATTATGGCAGCATCAGTAGAGAAGTTTACTATGATGTACAACTTAAATCTTTATCATGTTATGATGCAAAGGGCCATCAATAAAATTAATTGAAACAAGATGTGATGGATTAGGAATATATTTTAAAACTAGAAAATAGTGTATAGGAGAGAGGACTGAAAAATATACCGCCTACCCAGTTTTCAGTTTTAAACAATTGAGTAGATGGTATAACTGCTTACTGAGATGAGAAAGATTTATGGGGTGGGGGTTGGGGGTAGGTGGGGTTTTTTTTTGTTTATTTATTTTCTTCCTTTTTTATTTTAAGAGAAACTAGAACTTTCTCTGGCATATTTATTTATTTTTGGCTTGATAAATGGAAATAAAATGATTGTAAGTCATTTGGCAATAAGAGGCAGAGACAAGGGAGCCTGATGGGCTCTAAGTGAGACTTTATTGTCTCATGTGTAGGCCCGGAAAACTCTCTGAGAAGAGACAGAAAAGAGCAATCCCAGGGAAACTGTGAGCGAAAGCTTTTTTAAGGAGGCAGTCTTCAGCTAGCAAAGGCAGAAGGGGTAACAAAGGGCTAGGGGTGGAATCCTGATAAGGCCACCTGGTGATTTTAGGGATAGGGAGTCAAGAGTCTTATCATGATGTGCTGGAATGTTAGGGGAATGCAGAGGGATGGAGGGTTGAACAGCATCTGGTCTTGCTTCAGACTGCAAAACCTTCCGTTTCTCATGCTTGGCTGGAAAGTGACAACTTTCAGTTTTTTGTTTTCTTTTGTCTCCTGTATCAGCAATTCCTAAAATTATAAAATTTAATAAAGAGCTATTAGCTAATTATAAATGATAATTCAAACCTTGTATAGTAGGACAGGTCTTTCTGTGTAGACTGCCCACCACTATTGTTTTGGGTGGACATTTTTATAAGAAGCCCTGAGTCCCAGGGGGTTCTAGTGTGCACATACTGTTACAAAACAGATTTGTGTTCAGCCACTTGGTGCTGAATATTAAAGAGACAAGCAAAGGTGTGATTTAAAATGTTAACGTTACTGGAGCTTCAGGATGTATTAATGAAATCACTTGTCTTATCTAGCAGGCAAAGCGAGGGGCATCTGCTTATTAGTATATTCTCACATGGTCTTTTCACAGATTTAGTCAGAATTTGCTTTGACTTCCACTTGCTGTTTTTCTCCCAAGAAGGGGTCCCAGGAATGCTTTTTCATCTATAGTTTCATTTTGAAATATCAATTAAATATTCAAAGGGAGATTGAATTGGTAATTTTGTTTGTAAACCTGGAATAAGGAAGACATTATGGTAGTGATATAAATTGGAGAATTATTAGAAGCTGATAATATTAAAGGCCATATGTATAAAAGAGATCCAAAAGGTAAGAGAAGAGGACACAGGTCCAAAGAGTGGATGCTTCAATATCCAGCCAACTGTCTTGGAATTGGTGTAACATATTTTTCTTAAATATTTTGACCTACTCTCAATTAGTTTAATAACTGTCTCATGGTTTTTGCTCAATTATCATGGGAAAAGAAATTCATGATAGAAAAGGAAAGATTCTATTAACACATTGGAATTGAGGTATGTTAAGAACTTTATCCCTCAGAATTTGCAATTGTTTAATTGTATTTGGCTTTGTAGATAGTATATTTATTTTTGTATTTGTCTTTGTAGATAATTGAAATATTTTATATTTATTAAATCAAAAAGTATTCTGTTCAAAAATTAAAATAAAAAAAACAACAACAAAGTAAATTGTTAGTGTTTTCCAGTGAATAATTTTCCCAACCAGTTTCCCGGAGAGCTTAACAACGCTTCTTCCTGTTTATTGTGTCAGCCAAATAATGTAATCATAACCATATCCTAAGGGGATTTCAGCAATTTGGATTCACTATAATATCCTGGATAGGGAAAATGAATATTCACTAGCTTTTGTAAGGATTAAGTCTACTTCCTACTGTTTTAGTTAAAATTTAAGCTTGGAATTTAATGACAATTTGCATTCTTTGACTATTTTAAAATAGAGAAAAATAACAGTTAAGTCGAAAGAAAATATTTCTTTTAAAAATGGACACATTTAGGCAGCTTTCTTTCCATCCGTATTAATTTTTGTGAAAATTTCAGTTCAATAGTTATGCTGGATAGAAATGCGAGTTTTGGTTTAAGAGTGACTTTGGTTATTGTAAAAATAGTAGGAAACCCTGTTTCTGGTGCGGTATTATGGGATAACTGGCACTCTAGGTTTCTGGTTGTGAGATTGAAATCAGCGGTTTCAAAAATCTATGCTTTAGGGTCAATTATTTACTTTTTTTAAAATTATATCTGTAAAATGTATTGACCTAGGGTCATTTTTAAATACTTTTGCTTATGACATTTAACATTTTAACAAATTCTAACTTGTGAATGGATACTATTGCTAAACCTAATAGAATAAGTGGATAAACCAAAAATATTCCTGGATACTAGTGCCAAACATATGTCTAGCAATCTACTAGGTACTTTTCGCATAATATCTTAGTGAATAATCTTAAGAACCTTATGTGTTATTTTTTCAATCCCTTAATGAGCATCGGTCAAAAGACACAACCCCAAATTTCTTTAAATAGGAAAGGTTTATAACATGTACTAGAAGACTGCATGATAAATCACTGCATCCCGAAGTGTTCTTCTCTGGGGGTTTGATTGGGATTCAGTGAAGTAATTTAGTCAGCAGCTTCCTGGGGAAGATTCTAAGTCCACTGCACAGATGACAGCCTTCCTTATGCCAGATACTTGCCTATATTAAAAAATGGTGGTATATTTCCTTCTGATTCTTGTCTGGATAATTTCCTTACTATGTTCTCTCTGGTATTAAAGAAAAAAAAATCTCACCGCCCACTTCTAGGTTACTTGAAAATGATGATTATCATTCGTTTCTTTGAGTGGTGGTTGGGAGAAATGTCAAAATCTTCTATTCTTTTCTCCTTGACCAACCTGCATAGATTCTTATTAAAATATAAATCTTTTATTTTAAATTACTTATTTATATATTTTATATATATATGAAAATTGTGAAGACATCACAATGTTTCCATGACAAGTGATACAGGGACAGTGTAGCTTAAAATCTATAAGACAGTATGCAGATATATGAGGGGAGAGAATTGACTAGCTGGCAAAACCTAGGGTACTACCCTAACAACCTGTGTCTAGAGACATATCCCCTAATTTCTCCCATCAGAGGACTCCAGGCAACTCTCCTGAGAACTCCAACTCTCACAAGAGCTGCAACCTTTGGCTAGACCCAAAGGGGAGGCCCTTCCCCTGGTATATAAGAGACACATTTTATCAGCAAGTACTTGATCCTGTAACCCCTGAGTTGCATGCATCATTTTTGTCAAGTTATTTTCCAATTACTTGTCACATGGTACTGGAATAAGGTGTCTTTCCTTTAATTCTTTCTGGGATGACCTACACTCATTTGGTCTCAATCACCTGCAACAACAAACACCCAGTTACCCTTATTTTGAACACCTGATATTAATGTGGTATATCTGTCACAATTAACAAAACAATGTTGCTATGTAATTAGAGCTATGATTCATTCTTTAGCTTTCATGAGATTTTATATAATGTCTTTTTTTCTTTTCCAGGATCCCATCTGGAATATCATATTTTTAGTAATTACCTCCTTGGACTCCTCTAGGCGGTGACATTTTCTCAGGGTTTTCTTGTTTTTGATAATTTGAAAGGGTTTGACACATAGTGGTCAGGTATTTTGTAGACTCTCCTTTGAAATTCTTCATATTTTTTTTCCTGTAATTAGACTGTAGTTAAAAATTGGGAGCAGAAGATCAGAGATAAAGTGCCATTTTCTTCAGTTCATATCAAGGTCATACTGTTGAGGCTCTCCTTGGGACAAACCAAGCAGGCACTCTTTGAAAATATTTTAGACAGATTTATTATGTGCAGGATCAGCAGGGATCCTTCCTTCCCCAAAGGCTGAGTGTGGATATCAGTTGAGGGTATACTTACATAGGTTAGAAGGAGCTCAGGAGAAGAGAGGTGCAAATTAGAATGAGGATTACAAATGCAAACCCGTTAGTCATTTGTAAATTCTTCACATGGGCCGTATACACACAGGATTCAATTTGCAAGGCACATATTTGCAAGACACACACAAGATTCCACTTACCAGCAATTAAGAAAGTTTTTTTATCTGTTGGTGACTTACTTACAGCATTCCACTGAGCTCAGACTGCAGGATATTTTATGGCTTTTCTACCTCGGTGATTTCATGACTGTCTTCAGGCAGCGGGCAGGCCTTTTCCCTCACAATGCTATCAAGATGACATATAAGTATCACTGTTGATATTTATCTTGAGCACTTGACTGAGGTATTTTTGTCAGTTTTCTTCACTATATAGTTACCCTTTTCTCCCCACTCCATATTATACTCTTGGAAGGAAGTCGATTTCACACAAGCGTGGAATTATGCTTCTCTTTCTTTCATTGGGGTATTTATATAAATTTGTTGGAATTTTTCTGCGTAGGGATTTGTCTGTTCTCTTGCATGTTTTTATTTTCAAAAGGTATTTATATTAGATGATCTCATGGAGTTTTCTAATACTTAGGATTATAATCAAATACTACTCTATATATTTCATTGTTCAGCTAGCTCCAGTTTTGACCACTTAAAATTTTTCCATTTTGCTCTGGTGGCCTTTTAACATCTTAAGCATTCCTCCATCAGTGTGTAGGTGGTGAGGTACGATGATGTGATCTTGTACATATGTGCACGCCTCTGTGTTTGAGTACATCCTTAATTTCTGGTACTACAACACACTCCATGCTCATTTTGTATAATTTCTAATCTTGTCCTCAATTTGTCACCTTTTTCAAAAAGTCCTGTTTTAATATTAATATAAGCTTCTTTTACTTGATTGTCTCCAATGCCTGTTGACATTAAACTCTTAGTGATTATAATTCACATGATTTCTATGCCAAGTAAACATATTTATGTTTAAAATTTAAATGCTTGTATGTTTTGACCTTGTGTATCAGAGATAGTTATGAAGGCATGATTTATAATAGAATCAGGATATTAAATAATAAAATCTGACTTTTAATAGTTGAAACAAAACTTTGGTTAGTCTAAAGAAATTTATTTGAGAGAATAAATTGTAAGTAGACTATGGATAAGCACTGAGGTTGTCTTAAGAGCGTATTAAAAGGAATATTTACAGATACTCCATGTAGATTATAAGATTCATAAAATTTAAATATAACTATGTAAATTTGTATGCATACCTTTAAATAATATCAATTAAAATTAGCACTATTTCTTGTTTGTCCATATAAGAAAGAAGGAATGAAAGTTTAATCTTCGATAGTTTATCTTCTGTGTAATGGTTTGTTGGTAACATTTTTGTTAATATATTTCAATTATTATATTAATAGAAAAGCAAGCTTGACTTTATTACAGAATTTGTGTAGTAAGCCTACAGTATTTGGAAATATTTAATAATAAATACTATCTATATTGTGTCTTATAAAGTACATTTCATGTTTCTTACTCATTTAAGTCTCAACTTTAAAAAACATTGGCCTTAAAGAATAAATCATTTCTTAAATAATTGTTGGGTATTATATAAATTCAAAAATTATTATAGAAAACATGAAGCAGATTTCAATGCAAAGGGATTTTTCATTGTTTTGTCTTCCATAGTAATAGAGAAGCAAAATGCATACTAAAAACATTAGAACTGGTAACATGTCTCTTTGGGTTTAAAAAAATCATGAATCAAAACAAATTTTTTTACTAACCAGTATAATATAACTAAAGATATGGTATCGAGGAAAAAATAAGCCTTCACTAAACAACAATGAGGAAATAAGCCTCCACCAAACTACCTTACCTGCCCAAGCACCAAGCTATAAATAACTTCTGCTTGCTGCAACCATTAACAGACCTGCTTATCACACAATGAACAGAAACCAGTAATGGAAAAATTCCAGAGACCCACCTCCTCCTTACTCTAGACTACACTGGAAACCCCTGCCTATAAAATCTGTAACTCATTCCTGTTCAATGTGCCAGTCTTTGGAGACCACTCTACTGGTGCCTGCCGGTGTTAAATAAAATCCTTTCAACTTTTCCCGAGTGTGTGAAGACTGTTACTTTCCACTGGCTGAACCCATTTTCTGAACCCATTTTCTGAAACAGTCTTCATTATACAAGATAAAAAATTATATCTATAGCAATTAGATATCTACTTTTCCAAGTTTTTTTTTTTTTTTTTTTTTTTTTTTTTTTTTTTTTTTTTTTTTTTCAGTGAGATGTAATTCATAAATAACACTCATGGCTCGAAAATAAAATTTAGTGCTTTTATGTATATTCACAAATTTGTTTCCATAACCCATTATTTAATTCTGGAAAATTTAATAGGCCCCCCAATAGCAGTCACTCCACATTTTCTTCCCCCCACAATTCCTAGTTGACTTCCTGTCTGATTAAATTGATCTATTCTGGACATTATATTTAAATAGAATTTCTTTCACTCATCATGCTTTCAAGATTTATTTATGTGGCAACATGAATTAGTACTTAATTCCTTTTTATGGCTGAGTAATATTTCATTTTAAAGATAAACCATATTTTTATTCATTCATTAATTGATGAATATTTAGACTTTTCCTACCTTTTGGTATGATTTATATATGCATGCATATTTATATATATGTATATATGTGAATATTCATGCCAAATTTTTCTATAAATACATGTTTTCCAATCACTCGGACATATTTCTAGGAATAGAGTTGCTGGATAATATGGTAACTATATAATGTTTTATGAAACTTTTGTACTGCTTTTTTTGATTAGCAAAATAGGAGGGCTCCAATTTCTCCATGTGCACATAAACATTGATTAGTGTCCTTACTTTTTAAAAATTATAGCCATACTAGTGGATTTGAGATGATATATTATGGATTTTATTTTAATTTTTCTAGTTAATTATGTTGATAATGACTTATTGGCTATTTGTATATATTCTTTGGAGAAATATCCTTTCAAACTTGCTTCACATTTTAAAATTGGATTGTTTGTCCAGTTTTAATGACTTTACGTATTTGAGATGATACCCTTCTACAATATATGATCTGTAAATACTTTCCCATTTTGTGAAATGTATTGTTATCTTTTTTCAAGAAAGTTGCAGGCAGGAATGAAGGCAAGCAGAAGCATTCAGAGAGAAAGAAGAAAAAGAAGCACTTTGTTTATTTTATTTAGTTGTTCACATTGGTTGTTTTCTAGACCCTGGGTCACATACCCATGTCACTAGGATGTATGTGGACTGTATCCTGTGAACTTAACTGTTGAGTCACCAGGGCTCATGTATATTCTAATTTTCTATGGTGTATTTTAAATCACAATTTAAAAAAGCTGATATTCAATTTATGTATATATTTTTTCAACTGTTTATATTTAGGTATCATATATGGGGACTTTTATGCAGGCTTTTTACATATTTTGAGTAAATTTTGTGTGTGTTGTGAGGTGGGGGGGGTCCAACTTTACTCATACCATATGGTAATCTGTCACAGACATATTTGTTGGAAAGATTTTTTTGTTCCCATTGAATTGTCTCAACATCCTTATCAAAATTCAATTACTATTGCATAGTGAAGAAAAACTGAAATAGTAGTGAACTCAATATAATATATGCAGATGTGACTTACTATTATGTGTAACTGAAATGTATGTAATGTCATAATACAATGTCCCTTCAATAAAATTAATTAAAATTAATTATAATAACTATATTTGTTTATTTATGGATTCTAATTCAATTCTGATCTATTTATGGATTCTAATTCAGTTTTGATCTATAGCTCTATCCTTATATACTACATAATTGTGATTACTGTAGCTTTGTATTATTTTGAAATAGAGATTTGTGATTTGGCCAACTTTCTTTTTCAAGATTATTTCAATGATTTGGGGTTCCATGAATTGTCATATGAATTATGGGATCATCTTGTCAATTTTTTCAATAAAAAAAGAAGATGGGATTTTGATAGGGATTGAATTTCATCTATAAATAAATTTGAAAATCATTGCCTTAATATTAATTCTTCCAATCCATGAATACTGATGCCTTTTCTTAAGTTATACACATATTGTGTTAGATATCTCCCTAAGTATTTCATCTGTTACAGAGTAATATAAATAACATTGTGCTTTTAATCTCCATTTTATTGTTGGTAGGTTGGTATTGTTGGTATGTTGGTATGTGGGAAAGTGATTGGCTTATATATTAATTTTGTATGCTGATTGTGTTAATTGCTGATGAGTTTCAGGTGTTTTTAATCAACTTTTTAAAATATTCTATACAGAAGATGATGTCATCTGCAAACCGCCTTTTTTTTCTCAATCTGTAGACCTTTCATTGATTTTCTTTTACATTAGCAAGAACTTTTGATAAGATGCTGAAAAGGAGTGGTGAGAGGGGCTGTCTTTGCACCTGATCTTATTGGGAATGATTCTTGTTTCTCACAATTAAGTATGATGTTAGCTATAGATTTTTTAGACACATTTATATCAAATTGAGGAAATTCCACTTCTATTTCAGTTTCCTTAGAATTTTTTATTATGAATGGACTTTAGATTTTGTCAAATGTTTTTCTGCATTGATTGATATGATCATGTGATTTTCCTATGATATAATGAATGCATTAATTGGTTTTTGAATTTTAAACCAGTGTTTCAAAGTGGGTTAAAGTGCACTCAGTTGTGGTATAAAATTCATTTTATATCTTGTTGAAAGTACACTTATAAAGGCTATGCTATATTTTCAGCCTGGCAGATGACTACTTTACTCCCATGAAAAGATTGACTTCTTTAAGACTACAAAAGGAAAGCCAATTCCTATTGTTCTTATAATTATATACTTTATCCTTTTTCTGTAGTTTCATACTTCTGCAATTTATGCATTATTTAATACATTGTTCTGTCTTCTTTTTTACTTCTTTTATCTTGCCCATGGAAACACCACCCAATGCTATGACCTGACTTGCTCTAGTGGTGATAGTCTACAGATAAGAGATGCTAATCAGTAGATGAAACATTGAAAAAGAACAATTCTATAGTGTAACCACATTCAAAATTGACAAAAATGTTTTAATGAAATCTTTTCAGATAATGAAAAGGACTCTTCTGAATTAAAATCTTTGTTGTTTAATCATAATACTATTTAAAAGAAAATAAAAAGAACATTTAAAGTGAGTATATGCAGAATTTTGCTTATCCTGGAGAATCCATAAATATATTTAAGAAGTAGAAACAAACATGGAAAAAACAGGAACTCCATACATATCTCTCTCTCCATCTCCCTCTCCCTCTATATGTATTATTCCAGGAAAATAAGTATTGCATCTCATTAATTATTGACTGATTTCATCTTCTTCTTCTAATTCTAGGAAGAGATTTGCAGACTGAGTGAAGTGTTCAGTGAATTCATAATTGCACAGTTGACCTCTTGGGTTCATGTTCTTGAACATGTATCAGTGTGGACTGGAATAATAAATGCCTGTGCTAATGCTCTTCCTCTCTTTCTTAATATGATTTAAATGCATTCTGTTTATGTTGGAATAAAAATGCGTCATTCACTATTGAGTACATCATTCTGAAAATGCAACCTGGGTGCTATTCATTTTCAGGTGAAAACAATTTCTACTCTTCTGGATACAGAGTGTCAGATTGTCCTCTTGTAACCATGGAGACCTAGAGTGGGTTTAAGACTAACTTGTGTGCTCCACATCAGAAGAAAATAGTTCTGGGAAGATCACAAAATCACATTTCAGTCTAGGGGTGGTGGGCGGATGGAGGAAGTGTTAGGCAACTCAGAATATTAAAGATTCACATGCTTTAGATTTAGTTCTGATAGTTGGTGCTTTAGGTCAGCTCTATTCACAATTAGTACAAAACAAAGCAAAGCAAATTCAATGATTATATAATTATTTCAAGTAAGTAAATTTTAAAAGAGTTCATTTCTTTCCTAAGGCAAAGGTATTATCTACAAGCCAATAATCTCTCTAAACTAGTTTGAAATATTTCATCTGGTTCTATAGTATGTCTGAAATTTTTCCCTCCTTCTATGCATTCTTCCATTAATTTATTTGATCCTTTTAAAGATATTTCAAAATAAAAATACTTTTCTGTATGATTTCACTCCTGCTGCCATTTTTCCTTCCATCTTTTTGCATTGCATCCACTCTTGCCTTTATTTGCAGGACTCTTTGCCCAGCTGTGCATATCATTCATTTCCCCCCTGGCCCTGATCATTCTTTTTCTCATCCTGCCTTCTCTATTCTCTTTCTTAGCTCTGCTTTCTACTTTTCAGTATATATTTATTCGTTTGTCATCTGACCTCTCTTATCTCTACTGTACTCCTTATAGAATAGAACTCCTAAGGGCAAATACTTGTCTTTTTTTAATTTTTGCTCACTTAGAACAGTGCCTGACATATGTTAGGCACTCATAAATAGCTGTTGTATATATGAGTAAAGTAATTTAATGTTCATTTTATTTATTAGAATTACAAATTGTATAATCAGGTTAAAGTAAAATCTCTCATTTTTGCAGAAGGTTTCAGTGTAGTGATAAAAAGCAAAAATGATGATCAAAATGATCTCACTTCAAAATATAAGACTAGAAAAGCCAGTTCCCTTCTCTACCTCCAAAACCACAGTCTGCTAGACACATAACTATGTTCTAACAAAATAACACTGAAGTCAACTTGACATTAATTATGACATATTATTTTCTTTTCAATATTTTTTATTGAAATATCATTGTTATTTAAGTTTCAGATAGACATCACTGTAAATTAAAACTTGTATATATATTATAGTAAGGTCATCATTAATAGTTCAATTCTACCCACTTGTGCTATCCTCTTCTCTCTTTCCTTCTGGTAACCATTGATTTAGTTTTTTTTGTTTTTGTTTTTTCAGAGAGGTGCAGAAAGGAGCAGGCAGAAAGAAAGATGAGAAAAAACATTTTATTTATTTTATTTAGTTGTCTATCTTTCTGGTTCCCGCCATCCCAGGAAATGATCCCAGGACCTTAGGGTACATGTGGACTGCACTCAATCACAGCTAAACCAGCTGTGCCTGATTTGATATTATAGATTAAAAGTTTAAATAAGACAGATTCTTTTAAGTTATAATAAAAATACAATTCCACTGTCTTTAAATTTCTGCAAAAGAGGTATCTAATGCTTATGAATATCTCAAACTGGTCCAATTTCCTCCTGTCTTCTTCAAATTTAGCTTCTTAATGATTTTAATATCTGTCTACAATCACAGATATTAACTTAAACATTTAAACATTTTTGCCTTTACTTAACCCTCCTTTACCATTAAATTGGTCATCAAATAATACATGAGGAAGAAATGGCTAATCACAAAAATTGATACACACCATAAATCTCAATTTTAGTTGATGTCTGCATTAATGGGACTATATTTGTTTGCCAGCTTTCCCTGCAGCTACTGTGGCCACATGACTTAAATTCATACCTGAAGAGAAGTATTTGGTACTTTGGGTACTTTCCAGAAAAATTGCTTAAAGGGTCCTGACAAAATGGGGAGGAAGTCCTTTGGAACCTTGCTACCTTCTAATCCACATCTGCAATGAAAATATAATAATGGAGATCCTGCCACCATTTTGGAGAACATGAGGGTGAAAGCCAGAGAATATAGTATAGAAACTTAGGATACACGAAGATTCCATGAATAGCCTTATTAGTTCTTGAATGTTACTAATAGTCTTCTGCTATTTTTAGTTTTTTTAAAAGTAAGTTGTAGGCTAGAATGAAGGCAAGTAGGCAGATAGTAAGAGAGAGGAAGAAGCATGTATTTATTTCTATTTAGTTGTTCACCTTGGTTGTTCCAGTTGGCTTCAGGACGTGAATGTGGGTCCTTGGAAAGTAAGTGGACTACGCACCGCTGGAGGCAGTTTAATAATTGCTACTCCACCAGGGCAAAACTAATGGTTTTCTTTCAAAGAAGAAGCAGATGAAGCTATCATGTGCAAGTCACCCTCATCTGGGAGTGCCTGTTACACTCATTTACTTCCGTTCCTAAGCACTGCATACATCACAAATAAATCCTCTTCATTCTATTGTCGTGTTTCCACTCGACAATAAGTTATAAAACGATTTCTCCCTGCAACTATATTTTATATATACTTCCAGATTGATTTTTTTTAATCTTGGTCACGGTGCCATCAGCTCAAAAGCCTTCCATAAGCTCACTTTGCCAACATAGTAAACCACTTGCCTTTATCTATTATTATTTTCAGAATGTTCCACTAATTGTATGTTGCATACATTAGCTTTCTCCATTACTTCCATTTGCCTTTCATTATATGTGCAGTGAATTATGCTTTTATTCCACCTAGTAGTTCACCAGTTGACAACTGCCATCTTAGCATCACCTTTTCTGCTCAACCCTACCTATGCCCGTTCCTCTCTTTGTGCTTCTATGACAAATTATGTTTATTTCTCCTGCAGTATTAAATTCTACCTTTTATATTGGTTACTGTTGTCTATTTCTTTTGAAAACAGAGCTTCTATTTTGCTTAGTTTGGATTACATCATCATAAACTATTATACATGAGTGCTCAAAAGGTATTCATTAAATAATGAATGTATGAATCAATAGATAATGGCCACATTTCTTTTCTGATTCTTGTCCTTATTTCTTATTCCAACACCAGTACACTTTTTCTTCTTGGAGCAGTTATAGAATCTTGGATTCTTTTCTCATCTATCACCTTGACTGTATTCCACTGAGATTTCTAAATAATTTTCTGAGATAAAGAACAGTTGTATGATCATGAAGGTTAATTTTCTTCTCTCAGTGGAGAAAACCATTACAGTGAAAAGTAATGTGTGCTAAAATATTCTGTCTCCTTGCTTCTGTGGAAAGAAGAAAAATGATGTGGAGAGAAGAAAGGTAAAATTGAGACATGTACAGGGTTTTCCAAAGACCATTATGGATTCCTGGTATTTTTGATTTGTTCGCTGGAAGAAAAATGTTTCTTAGTTCTCTTTCCTTGAAATAAGAAATATGACATTTATAAAAATCTCAGTGAATCCTTTATTTCTCTACTTGCATAATTTTATCCATAAGATTTACCTGTTACTTCCATATTGATAGCAATTAGTACTTACATGACACCTTATAATCATAAGTATTCAAGCTCATTTAGTTTTCATAATATCCGGGTAAAACAAGAAGAAATTTATATCCACATTTTCAAAAGAGAAAGCTAGAACTATTGAGAAGTTGTAATTTATTTTAAGTAATAAATATACATGTGACAAAAAGGACTCAGTTGTTTTGGTTTCTAGTATAGAGGTTCTCCTTCGTATTTCTAATTTCGATTTCAAATCTCCAATATAGCCACCTCTCCTTTTCTTTCACTTTTCCATTTTCAAGAGAAGTGATCATAAGACCAATTAGTTTAAATTAATCATACTTATGCACATTACCTACATGCTTACGTATGTAGCAATAAGTAAATGTTTTTTTTCCTTTTTCTTTTCCACCTTTCCTTATCACGTTTATCACTATGTATTATTCTAATTGCAGACTCCAGGATCTTTCCCATGGACCACTGCAAAAGCCAACTTACAAATTTCCCAATTTCTACCTTTGCCCTGTTACAGTCAGGAATCATTTATAATTCTCACTTAAATATATTATTTTTAAAAACTCTTTAAGTAGGTTAATCATTTTAAATAAGCCCAGTCTTGTTACTCCTCTGCTGAAAATTCTCCCATGGTTTAGGGTTTCCAGGCAAAACACAAAACACCCAGTTAATTTTGAATTTCAGAAGAACAACACAGATTATTTTAAAAATAAATATCCTAAATATTGCATGGACAGTACTTACAATAAAGTTATTCATGTAAATTTTTAGTATAAGTACATCCCAAATATTGTATAGAACATTCTTATAGTAAAATATACATTCATTGTTTTTATGAAGTTAATATTTGAATAGATGTTCTACCGCTTTATTTGTTCAATTTGGCTATTCTTTAAGAACAAAAGTTAAATTCTTACTACATTCTAGAATGTTTTAAGTGGTCAGGTTCCTAGGACCTAACTCACTTTGTCTTTATTACTCTCTCCTTTGTTCTGCTCATTTTTTCCCAACAGGTCAGATACTTCTGCTTTGTGTTTTTCTTCTAACTGTTCTTTTGCCTAGTTTACCAACTTACACTATGCTGTAAACAGTTCTCCTCAAAGGACTACTCTGTTCTATTTTCTTTTCCATAGCAATTTTTTTTTAACATCTGTATTTACTGGCCATTGTCTTCCTTTTCTAACTAGAAAGAGAGCTTTATAAATGCACACATTCATGTCCACCACTACACTTCAACTACCTTGAACAGTACAGTGAACAAGCATTCTATTAATATTTGTTGAGTGAATTATTAATACAATGCAAGGCTACAAGGGATTCAAATGAAAAAAATTAAACAACAATTTTTTTTACGTCATAAGGAGGTGATAGACTGAGGACAATTATGGATCAAAAATAAAAGCTAAAGCATGGTATTCAATTTGTAGCCTATTCAGAGACTTGTTCTTATATAAGATGTGTTCTTATATAAGACAAATGCAGACCTTTTTATTTTTCATTAAATGTGATAAATACCACTTTGGATGTTGCTATTGCCTAAGTGCATCATTCTTTTGTTAGGTGTTATTTTCTGTAGGCTTTTTAAAACTGAAATGTTCCTGTATGGCTCTACTAATGTCAGTAAAATAACAAAAATGTTCAAATGAAGGAAAGAGAACAATGAACTTGTTTGACATTACCACTGTAATCTCCTCTTTAGAAAGGTCAACATTATTTTTCTGGGCAAGCACGGAAGAACAATCTGTACTAAATGTTACAGCTTTCAGAAAGCCCACTCTGCATTCAAATACATTTGTACCCAGTAAAATATGATCTCATTCATGTCCCAGATTCTAGGTCTCAATCCTAAAGATTTAGACAAGATTCTTTTAAAAGCTTGCAAAGGAAATTAAAGTTTTCATAATGGTGATGAGGCAGAGAGGGAAAGAAGACGTAATTACTGGACTGTTTTTTTTTTTTTAATATAAAATGAGGATAGGTCATTTTATCTCTTAGACATACAAGCAGATTATATATTTACTAAAGGTCAGCCCATTATGCAGGAAGACTGAGGTGTTTAAAAATAACTGTTGGCACATCCCATATACATTCTTTCTTGCAATGATCAGATGTCAGAATATAGGCCATATTATTATTTTCTTTATTATTAAAATATTCAAAATAGGTTGATGAACGAGGCTGAATGAGGAAATAGAAAAATGTTCAGGTGAAAAAATGAGTGTCTCCTTCGCCTCCTCTGTTATCTAAACTTTCTACAACATTATTATTTTACTTTTGTTATTAAAACAGTAATACTAATAATATACAATGAGAGCAATGGGAGAATGCAACAGAGGCTGTAGCATGTCAGTGCTCAAGAATTTGTCTGTCATGAAGTAATAATGAAAGACCAGAGAAGAATCCTTTACTTCCCTGTCTTTCCATAGGAAAGTCATATCAGAAAAGCTCTAATGACAATGAACCCAACTAAACTAAGAAAATGTGTTTATATCACCTGTAAAAGGAATATAAATCATTTTTTACAATTATATATTTCATGCTATAATTATTTTAATTAAAAATTTTTACTTAAAAACTGAATATTATCTAATTTGACATAGACATATACACACGCAATGCAGGAGAGTTAGGCAGACATGAAGAGAAACAGAAATAGACAAGGGAGACAAATCAGAGATGCAAGTCTAATGTGCTTAAATTAGCTACCTCATAATTCCAAAATAGAATGCCCTATTTCTGGTTTCAAAATAATTTTATTCTTCACTTAAAAATTTTGAGCTCTATCTATTCTAGTAATAAATTATACCTGGGTGACATTTTAGAATTGTGGGAAGGACATGCTATTATAGTCAAATGATCTATCTTGAGTTCCAATGTCACCACATATTATCTCTTTGACTTTGGAAAACTACTTTGATTGTATACCTGTTTTCCAGTTTATAAAATAGAACTGATTCTTTTTTCAGTCTAAACAATGAAATTCCATTAATATTGACAGACCTAAACTAATTCTTTGAAGTAGAGCAGATGTTTAAAACTACTTAGTTAAATGGATATATGTTTGATGTGAGTAGAGTGTTTTTAGAAGTTCTTTTAAATGTATATGTGTTTATAATATGCATACACCACTAGCTCATTAATGATAAAAACTTTGAGGTATGCAGAAATCATGATTTGCATAAGTTACTTTGTTGTTGATTTCATTGACTGACTAGAGTGCATTACTATCTGTACAAAGCAGCAATTGCCAATGTATGCTTTACTCTAATAAATGACCATATTCATGTGTTTCATACATTGAAGACTTTTATGTTAGAATGTCAGGAACATGGAAATGGTTCTCTTCCATTGCTTGCTCCTCTTATCTTTTATGGGGTGATCTGCTGTTTAACTGTAAATGAACCAAGACAGGCTTGATTATCTTCTCTTTGCTTTTTGTTCTCACAGTGCAGCTGGAACAGCCACTCTGCTATGGCTGTGTACACTAGGTTCTGCTTGGCTACATACCAGTAGTATGGGTGGACAGGTAGAACTCTCTTCTGTTGTCTGTAGCTCTCTTCTTAGGCATGCCTGGGTGGAGAGAGCAGCAGTAATCTTTTGTCTGAACTTGTTTATGAAGGATGTTAGAAAACCATTCTGCTATGATCAGTCCAGATTACCTGGGGCAGAGAGAGGTCTTCATTTGGTTTTCAAAACACATTCCAATGCTGCATTTTCTTTGAAAAAGTATACTTTGGGAATATCATGAACTGGTGTTTCTGTGGTTTGATATAGATCCTATACTAATCTTTTTTTCTCTTGGTTTTATTGTCATCTCATAGCATCATAATATTACCCTGGTTACTATCTTTTAGGTTGATACATATATATATATATATACATATATGTGTATATATATATGTGTGTACATATATATATAATATATATTAGTCACATATAGTATATATAGAGGTATATTAGGTGTATATATGTATATTAAATATATATT
This sequence comes from Solenodon paradoxus, assembly GCA_004363575.1. Taxonomy (NCBI): domain Eukaryota; kingdom Metazoa; phylum Chordata; class Mammalia; order Eulipotyphla; family Solenodontidae; genus Solenodon; species Solenodon paradoxus. The sequence goes on from RJWH01000166.1 coordinate 423,624, forward strand.
CTATGCTTTGCTATGTTGGGGTGAAGGAAAAGTCTCCCCATTCCTCTGAGGTTCTTTTCAGGCTGGACCAAAAAATTAATAATAAGCACAATTACTAAGAGAAAAACCCTAAATTGATAACATACGAACAGAGAATTTATATGGCAGTAAATTCCGAGGTTCACTGGAGGTAGAAACAAAGAAATGTCCTGTACCGCAGCATGAGAAAGGGGGCTTGAGTTGTCAGGGAGAGAGGAGGGGGCCTTTGCATATTAAGTAAGGCTAACTCATCATTATTCTGGAAGTAAATATACATTTCTTAGAGAGAACCTGTTTACAGATAAATCAACTTCTGGTTTAAAACCTTCCCCAAATACATTCTCCTAGGGAATAAGGGAAAAATGACCATTTGTTAATTAGGGGAAGGACAGAAGTTTAGTGAGTGGTGATACTTCTTTGATTAAGGAAGGGTGAAAGGGTTAGCAGAAGGAAAGAGCTTTTGCTCCACCTCCATGGTTGTTCTCCATTGTCTTTGGTTCAGGAGATCAATTCTGAGAGTCTTGGGGTGATCTGTTTTAGCCTCTTCGACTAGATTTTTCTTTTTTAAAATATTCTCCTCTGGCTTTGTTTCTTTCCTCCCAGGACTGCTAGGCACTCATAAATCTCAAAATTTCACCTCTAATTTTAGAACGAGACTGGTGACTAACCTCAATGTTATCTTACTGACTACCATCAGCTGCCCCTGCTCCCAATCTGCAGCTTCAAGTTTATAGTAAAGAATTACTGCACAAGCTATTGATCGGTTGAATGATACTGAAAAGGATCAGCTCAAGACTACCCAACACAGGAATATTCCCTTGCTGGCTCCCAGTGAATGGACCCCAATGCTTCAATAAAAACTATTGTCTAAGGAATTGTTTGACCTTTGGCTAATTTCCATTATCTAGCACCAAAGAACTCACAGAATGGGGTCCGTTGGCTGGAGCCCTGACTTGTTACACAAATAATCATAAATACATCTTATGTGGCGTCTTAGTTGAAGTTATCACTTATGTTTGGCACTTTCTTGCCATTACCTGAGATATGCCATGATAGATTAAATGAATCATGCTGACTAGGAAGACTTGCACACTGATTTCTGGAAAACCTCTCACGATTATTCACATTTTATTGTACCATGCTCCTTAAGTACTATTTCCGAACACCCTATTGCTTTAGACAACTTGTTATTCATATTCAATTTAAGCAAGGCATTACTTCTTCTCTCTTTTCAGATGAAAATCTATTTTGATTATAAAAGCAGCTCTATGGATATTAAAGAATAATATTATATCTACGTGAATAGCTATGTTTTCTAAGTAGCGTGCTGTCAAATGCATAAATGACACTAAAAGTGGAAATGTTTTCTATAAATCAAGAAAAGAATATTGTATTATATTCATAAAGTGTTCATTTTCTTATCCAGAATTCAAATAATGTAAAATGGCAAATACATGATCAAATTTTGTCTTCTACCTTTATGAGAAAGAGATAGATGACATTACACAAGTTAATGTCAAATAATTCATAGGGTCTTTTATTTCCACTCAGAACTCATCTTATTTCTTATCACTTCTACAGATAATATTTTCAAGAGGATACTCCTATAGCACTGAGTTTACGTATAAAATATTAAAATATTAAAAATCCCAATAAATGCAAGATATGTAGTTAAACTGGACTAGTTCCTACACATAGCTGAAACTGTTTAATATAAAAAAAAATCCAATGAGTTGATTTTAAAGATCTAATTGCTTTATTAAAAGATTCATGATCAGTCAGTATCCCATCTAGTAAGTACTTACTACTTACTTGTAGATTTACTACAAGGAGTTGTATGAAATAGAAGTTTTTGTAATCAGAAAGAGGGAGGGACAAGGTTATTAGCAAAAGAAAACATTATTTCATGCAAAGTCACCTTCCCTCAGAAGGCAGGTGAGACTTATCATGCAGGTTGCCTAATTAGTGCTTGACCAGGAAACTCCAGATTGATTAGTTTAAATTTCCACTTTTGAGAGACGTTAAAACTACAATTAGGTTAGCTATTGAGTTTTAGTGAGCCTTGGCATGAAGAGCTCTGTTTTTTAAAACAGAACTCAAGCAATGTGATAAAATTAAAAGTCTCTTGTTCAATGTATTATCTGGTTTTGGGACAATATACAATACACTGTACATAAAACAGAGTAAGTCAGGGGTAAGGGTATATCACTTACCTCACCTTAGTTTTATTTACAGGTAAAGGGGACCAGAATTTTTCATGTCAAATTATGCCTCTGGCATAGGATTATTTCACAGTGATTATTTTTAAGAAGCAGCAGACACAGGAATAACTCTGAAGAGTAAGAACAAATTGTGCTTTTTGTAAGAGAACTTTACATTCATAAAGGAAATTTCCATTTGTAAAATTGTCTCCATTTCTGTACTAGGAAAAGAATTACTGTATTTTTAGAAACATGTCTATGGAGAAGACAAGGACTTGGATCTGCATAGCAACATACCCTGTTTCTGTGCTTTTCCTGGTAATCTCCCATTAACAGAAGGGGGTATTTTCCCTTAGCTCTATCCCCAACATTTTATTTTTTTGTCATTAGCTGGAGATATTTTAAGTGATGGGTTGGATCATTTGGGGAATTACTCAGTTTTCCTGGGTACTTCCCTTGTATACAAGAGGCATGTGATTAAACTTTTGTTTATCTCCTGTTAATCTGTCTTTTATTATGTATGTCGTAGGCAAGAAACTGGAAGAGCAGAGGAAAAATTAATTTTTCTCTCCCCAAACAGATTTCACCAAATATGATTATAAGTCCAATTTGTTACTCCTTGTATTTGTTAGTAGTCCCTAGAGGAAACCCTGATAAAAAGCAAAGATTTCTTTTCTCTCCTACCAAACATAGATCCAATTGTCACTGAACCTGACATTTAACGACTCTGAATACTCAAGCTGACAAATGGTGTATAAACTATAGCTGTGAAAGACTTTTCTGAAGAAATCAGTCACTCCACAGCCCCTCTCCAGTCAGAGGAGGCCATATTCCCCTAATGAGTCAATTTGATGGTACACAAGGTGAAGTTGGTTTGCCTACCTGGAGTCTCCCCGCCAAAGTTCAGGATTCCACACCACAGCTCACTTTGGGCACCCTCAGGAAAAATGGCTGCAGAAAAGAGCATGGACTTCAACTTGGGAATCATGTTCTTGACAGAGAAGAAATTCAAGAGGAAAGTTAAAAGTGTAAAAATCCATTTATTGGTAAGGAAAGAAAGGCATACATGAGAAAAATGAGCGCAGAAATGGAAGATGCACCTGCATTCTAGGGATGGTGCCTGTGTAACACACTTTTGGGGTGGTTGCCTCAGATTAATTAACATTTATGAGATTTCTGGGAAAAGGGTGTGTTTCCTTGGCAAAGGGGAGGTCATTCCTTCTTAAAGAAGACCATTCTTTCAAATTCTTTTAGAGTTCTCCTTGGACGTATCATGGCACCCAAAGGGACAGTATCTAACATGCTTATTTATTAACTGGATGGAAACAGGTACATAAAGAGGTTTGAGGACTTTTGTGGCTCAGATGCCATGCTGGCTCCACTGGGTGTAGACTGGTATGGGGCAGATTTACCTTTCACATATTTTCAGTGCAACTTCCTTGTTCAGTTGCTGATTAATTTTCGTGCAACTGGTTAACCTGCCTCACAAGTATTATTTCACTTATTCTTTCCCTTATAAACGCTATAGTAACTTTATTCCTTGTGAATTTATTCAAAACTAAAAAAAAAATCCATCTTTTGTGATTGTAACTTAAACATTAACTAATTCACTTAATTTTATTACAAAACAAATTATTAGAACGGGAATGTCACATACTTTATAAAAATAGTGTCCCAACTTGTGATCTCAGCAAAATATCAGGGACTTAGGGAGTTCTCCACTCCTTGGACATTTTGACACCTGGTCCTTGGCCATTTCCTTAAAATGGTTCGTTCAACGTATGCCTCAGTTGTGCTTACTTTTAGGAATCACCAGATTGCATAACTGGCAGATTAAATAATGCTGTCTCTGGAATGTCCTTGTGAAGAACTATGAGAACTAGTCAGACAAAAAGAAGACAAGAAGAGAAAAAGATCAAGAAGGACACCTAAAATCCGCATCCCTCTGTGTTAATGCCATGGCAGCTCTGCTCCAGACCAATTAGACCTGGGAGTAGCATGGTCCTCTGGTTCTAGAGCCCTCCCTTTCCGGAAGTCTCTAGGTGTCAGAGACCTAAACACTGCCTTTCCTTGCAAAAAGTGTAACACATAGTACCCACACAGCAAGAAGTTAAAGAGGTATTTTGAGCTGGTGCTCCCCCATTTCTCATTGGCCAAAGAATTATCTTTTTTATCCATTCCCACTTATGGCCCTCAGGGTTTTTTAGCCAAATGGGAAGAAGAACCTTGGCAACAGCAGTAACAATTGCAGCAAGACAGATCCAGCATGGCAACATGGGGTACCATCAAAGACAGACGAGAAATGGTATGCTTTGATGACTGGTGACAAATGGTACCTTACTCAAGAGAAATGGTGTGCTTTGATGGCTGGTAACAAATGGAACTTTACTCCCTAACTTTCCAAAATTGTGGGAAAGGACCTGAGAAGTTTTAATTTTTCTGTGTAATTACTAATTAGATCTTCCAAAGATCTGTTGCCAGTAAGTCTAAGCAGCTGATGAAATTATTTTACCAATCACTATGAAGTGAAAACGAAGATAGCCAAGTTAGTTATTACGCACTGTTTCTGTTGTTTCATGAATTAAAATCCTAAACTATTAAAAGTTATTGACATTTAAAAATAATACAAAGAAAAGAAAGGTTTTTGGGAAGATGTACCTCTGCTCTGATGATATATTCCGATGTAACTTGTATCATCTGTACTTGGTTATTCCCTTGGAATTGTTAGACAAAAATTATCATTCTGTTTCAATTGTGCTTATTTTTAGGAGCTAGAGAAATCAAAAGAGTTACAAGACTGGTGTTACAGAAAATTGAGGAATTACAACTATAGATTAGAAAATGATGGCGATTGAACTTTCTCACCTCCAGAATGTGTGTAGAAGGGAAAATAGAAGACCCTATGAACCACCCAGAACCAGAAATAGGGCACTATGGGGTGAAGATGGGGTAGGGTGAGGAGTCAAGAAAAAGGACATATTATAATACATTATAATGTTAAAACTCCACCACTCACGACAGTTCTGATCCAAATCAAATTAGGACCAAAGTAGGCATGATTCCCTGTTCCTAAAACATTTCACCCATTTCCCAGAATTCTAGACTTCAGAGACCTAAATCACTGCCCCTGAAACTCTCCTTTGCTTGCAAATCTATATAATCTTTCATTACTGTTCTCTCCTACTTCTAGTCCTTGATCTTTATAAACTATTGGGAAAAAACAACTTAGAGAATATTAGGATTACCTACAGGCTCAGCTAACTAATACATTTTAAGATGGCTATATGATACTTTGAGATGATAACAGCAAGTGGCTTTTTATAATAGTTTTGTCAATGTAGTTAGATTTCGTAGGGACCTTGAAGCATACCACACAGCTTTAATATCAATAGCCTTTCACTGATGATCAGCTCCTTAAATTAATGGCTGACTTGAAGATTTTGCTGAGAAATTGCCATTTATTATGTATCTAGGATGTATTTTAAATGGTACCCTTAAGAATCTGAAGCCCAGTGGGCAGGCATAATTAATAGACATAAAACAAGGGAAAAACAGTTAAAGACTGAGATTGTAGCAGTGACTCAAATTGTGAGAACAATTCCCAGAAAGATTTGCTACAGCCATCCATCAAAGAAGCCTTCATAGATAATAGAAGATTTTAGTTTTTCCTGAAGAATTTGAAGAAGTCTTGAATGAGAAAATCTTAATAAATGGAAGATTTTTTTCTGTTATCTATTTTTGGACTCAAACCACAGGTGAGGGTGAGAGCGAGAGCACACTGAGCAGGTTCACTGAGTTGACTGTGTCCACACAGGTGTATGCTCAGCATATAGCCTGGCTAATAGCATGGGTCAGGACATTTGGGGTAGGCTGTAGTCTGACAATTAATGTGAGCCAACCTTACTAAACTATTAACATTACTGTTAACTGAACAGTTCTCATCACATTCATCCACTGTTGAAAGAAGTTTTTGTTAGGATTTTCGACCTTACCTAAGTATGGAGTTTTTCTCAAGTATTGTGTCTAAATCAAAGAGAAAGAGGTCCACATTAGGGATTACAATAAATATCGTAGAAGTCTTAAAGTCAAATGAAATCTTATCAAAATATAAATTTATAAAATAGATAAACTGTGAAGGTGATCAAAACAGATCACCCAAGACCCTCAGAGATGGTCTCAAGACACCCCACTCTGGCAGGCAGATGATTTTCAGCTGAGAACAATGGAGGTCATGAAGACTAAAGAGAAGCTCTTGCCTTTCTTTAATCCTTTTGCTCTTCTAATCAAATAAATGATGTTTCTCCCTTACTATCTAGAAGAATGTCATTTGGAAGGATCATAATCCAGATGGAAGTTTTATGAAAATATGTCCTCTCTCTAAGAAACACATCCTTATCTTCAAGTCAAGTCCTCTGCCCCATTCATCTCAACTCCCCAAGTGCAATAGCTCATCCCCTGTATAAGATATATACTCAACTCTCCCCATTTAAAAAGAGACTTATGTAGCATTGTAGTTCCCCTATGTGCATAGGATTAAATTGATCACTTTCTTCTGCCAACCTCTCTGATGCTGTTTTTATTACTTGACCAGCCTGAGAAGAACCCACAAGGGCAGGGGAATTATCCCTTGCACCCTGGTAACTGTAATAGGTATTTTAAATTGAAAGGATAATCTTTGTCTAGTGCTGGGCCAAAGTGTTTTACATGTCTTTACATTTGTTGTCTAAAATAACTCAGAAACTACTGGGAGGTAATCGCTGTCATTTGTGTTTTTCCTGTAAGAAAATTGTCTTAGATTTCACATCCACTAATTGGCACAGCCTGGATATAGACTCAAATCCATTTGATTTAAAAGTTTTCATTTTCAGTCACTGAGCTCCTTACCAATAATTGAGCTACTCTGGATTAAGTTATAACTGGGAGTAAGGAGATGTATTCCTGTTCTGATCTTCTCTTACCAAAGCTAGTTTTCCATCACTGGAAAAAACTGAAAGATTATACAGGACACAATTGAAAGATTATACAGGACACAATTTGAAAAATGAGAATCTGATTGTTTCATGTTATGCGATGATACGATTTCATCTCAGACAACTAATCCTAAATGTTTAGATTCTATTCTTAATTATAATATTTTGTAAAGGCAAAGTTCAGGCAGGAATGAAGGTGAGTAGGTAGCAGGCAAGAAGAGAGAGGAGGAAGCATTTTATTTAGTTGTTATCTGGTCGTCCTTTGCCTTCCAACCCAGGGTCTCAAACTTGGATCCTTAGGACATATGTACACTGTGTCCAGTGGCTTTATTTGGTAGGCCACCAGGGAGTGCCCTTAAATATAGTTTTGCTATTGATAAAAATATACTAACTTTAATTCATAAATAATGGCCTTCAGAATTTCTCAAAGAATTATTACTTAAGGAAATAGAGATTGTTTTTACTAATCAGGCTAGAATATTGTTTGCGGTTAGTTTGATAGAACTCATAAATTATGGTGTATGGCTCATTTGAATAATATTAAGGGTTTATTTAGGTCCCTTAAATAATTGAGACTAAGGACATGATGTATAGGAAAAACTTGATTTGGCACCAAAACAACTCAGTAACAAACTTTTTGTAAATTTGTAAATATGTTTTGTTGAGAAATAACTTCAAATAGAATTTTGAATATCTAGAAATTACCTTCTTTCTGCCTAAACCCCTCACTCACTTCATACAAATGCTTTGTTGTGTTTGTTGTGGGGTGGAGTAGGGGGCCAGGTTACATATTACCACATCCACTTTCCTTTTTTTTTTGGTAGTGAGGTCAGGAACTATCTCTAATGTAACTTTTTTTTTTAATTTCTATTACCAAGAGTAGGTGTCTGAACAAAGTCAGGAAAATGTAGGAATATAGGGATCAGGATTCTTGGATGGGGCAACAGATGGAAGTTAAAAGTAAATTTTACTGAGAGTAAAGTTAGACATTGAGTGAGAGAACTTCATTGACCTTTTCTCATTTTGGCAGCATTGTTGAGATAAAAATATAATGTAAGTAGCATATATTTAAAATTTGATAATAATCATATTAAGGGAAAGTTTTAGAAATATTCATTTTAATAATATATTCTATTTAATGCAATGTTTCAAATATTATCATTTTAACCTGTAATCAATATGAAAAGTATTAGTGATAAATCATTTTGTACTTTAAACATTCCTTTGTATTCTTTTTTAATAATAAGTCTTCAAACATGGTGTTTATACTAATAGCACATCTCAATTTAAACACTAAATTTTCAGTGGTTAAATGTTTTTTAGAATTATTTTAATGGAAAAATAATGTATAGTATTTCAATTTCTAAACAAAAATTAAGCAAAATAAAAAAAATTAGATTTTGAATTACAGTCGCCACATTGCAAATACTAAATAACCACAATTGCCAAGTGGCTAACAGAGGACTCTATACTTAGGTCTACTGGCTTTATAGTCGCCATAAGACTTGACTAGGAAATCTTTGTTTTGAAGGGATTTTTTTTCAGAGCTTCCTAGGATATAAGTATATTAATTTGTATGTTTTTTTTTATTTATAAATGTTATCAACAAAGAGTGAAAAGTAGGAATCAGATAAATCTTTTAACATAATCCATTGGGCAAGGATGCATACTAAAACATCTCTTAAGAAAGAACTTATGGAAGATAATTTAGAACTTATTAAAATATATTATTCCAATTATTTACAATAAAAATAATCGAAATTTTTATCTGGAAATTTTTAAGTTATACCTAAGACATTTATGGAAGTCATACATAAATACATACAATGGGAAATTGGATATTCTATGAGTATTATGTTTTATTGATTACACTATGCCTTGGTTAAAAAAGTATCTGCTATGTCAAATAATTAATTCGGACCATGTCAAAAATGTTTGTCAGTGAACTTGATTTAACCCTTCAGCATTATCAGTGTTTAGTTTTCAGATCTTTCTGTTACTTCTTTAGTCTACCTTTGACCTTTTTTGTTTTCTATGGAATAATTTGGAATGGTTGGAATACATATTTATTTTAGAATATTTCTAATGAATATTTTGCAATGCTTGGAATATTTTTTCAAAACACACAAAATTTTAACTTCATTTTACATGTCACCTTCATATATTTGTTCTTTCTTATGGAATAGAATTTGGCATACATTGCTGTTCTAATCAGAGGAAGAAAAATATCACATTTACCCAAGAGTTTCCCTAAAAGGATTTTAATAACTGGTATTGTTCATGTGGAATTATTATACTTTTATAAACAGGCTTCATAAGGTGACAAAAAAATGATCAATGATAATTTCATTAAAATGAAAAATAAAAAAGTATTTGATAAAATTGGACAGCCATCTGTGATTGAAACTCCCAAAAAATGGGTAAAGTAGGAAGCAGTTCAACATCATAAACATCATATATGAGACACGCATAGCTAGGATCATGCTTAATGGTGAAAACTGAAAGCATTTCCCCTTTCTTTTTCCTTTTGTCAGGAACAAGACAAGGATTCATTATCTCCACTAACTATTCAGCATTGTCTTAGACATTTCAGAGCCGTTAGACAAGAAAAAGAAATAAAAGTCAAACAGGGAAGAAAAAAATAAAACAGCCACTATTTGCAGATGATACAACTTTAGCCATAGAAAACCATTAATGACATACAAAATTATTAGAAAAAGTAAACAAATGCAGAAGAGTTGTAGACTGCCAAATCAGTGGCATTTCTATATTGCAACAATGCATGATTACAAGAGAAATTAAGAAACAATCCTGTTAATACTACTCAGCTGCTAAAAAAAAGAAAAAAAAAACAACAAAAAAAAACCAATGAAATCCTGCCACTTGCAGCAACAAGGATGGAACTAGAGGGGATGATGCTAAAAAAAAAAAAGTGAAGAGAAAGGCAAATACTGTATGATTTTACTCCTAGATGGAACATAAAGAAAGAAAGCAAAAATACAAAACAAAAACTAAGTCTTAGACATGGATAAAAGAACCGAGGTTACCAGAGGGAAAGAGAATTGTGGGGTGAGAACGAAGGGTAATGGGGGTTCAAAGGACAATGTTGGTGGACTGTAGATATTTGTTGGTAGATAATGTATTATAATAAAGATGTTGACTTACAATGATGCACACCTTAAACCTATATGATGATATAATTTTCCTTTAATAACATTAATTTAAAAAATTTGTACCTGAGACATACGACATTCAGAAAAGCATGGCACATGAAGCAGAAACATGCATCAAGTAGAGTAAATATAAATTGGAGATGCAAACTTTGGCTTCCTGGAAATTTGAGCCCAGGTCTTATTGTGCACTCTATTTTTTTGTGGCTAAGAAAGTCAGTGCAATGGATTGTAATCATATATAAAATTCTGTCTGCAGTGCAAGTACCTATTCAACAAATGTCCAGTCCAGACAGATGAGGTGCAAAGTCAAGATATGTCAGGTCACCAGCTTCCACGGGGTCTGATGGATGTTGCCATGTGAACAGCACACTGTCAGAATATACTTGGCTGAGGATAGTGACTGCTTGCTGTGAATGAGGCACAAAGATTAGTGATATATTTTGGAGCTAACCCCAAATAAGACTACTGAAGAGAACTTGCACTGCTAAATGTTTTGTTAATGGTGTCAGTGTGGATTTGATGAATTTGAGGGCATTTTAGTGCACACCTGCAGCAGATGGCTTGTGCTTTTCAGATGCTCTTATGATTTAGCTACAAGTATTTTAAATCCCAGCTGTCAGCCCATAAACACTGACCGAGAATGTTAAGATTCACAAGCAGCATTGCCAAAGGCAAAAACACACTTGCTGGGGTCATCCTGTGGTGGGAAATATGACTCAGCTGACCTCTTTGCCCTGGGTTACTTAAAGATGTCAGAAGAAAGTGCAAAAAGAAAACAACTTTATCTGTTTTATGCCGATTCACGTATAGATCTCGTCTTCTGAAATAAGAACTTTTGTAAAATCAAGAGAAATCAAGAGAATACTTTGGTACTATCATAAAGCAATATTAAATTTAACCCTTTATATTTGCAAAGGAATCTGTCAGTCACAAAATATTTTTAAATCTACTATTTCATTTTTTAATTAAAATACCCATAAGAAGTTAACAGGGCAAAAAGCATTATTATTTCTGTTTAGTAACTGGCTTAGGGAGACGTAAGGTAATGTTCATGCTTGTATAATTTGATGATATCTAAAATTGCATCTTTAATGAAATAATAATAGAAATCAAACTAAAAAAATCCATTTGGGTCAAGAACACAGCGTACAAGAAAAATTCTCTTATATAGATCTCTGGTGTTTATTTTCTTTAGCTTAATTCTTCAGGCCTCTTACTACAGTGTTATGAAAACACAGTTTAGAATAGCTCCCTAGAATGAGGAAGAGAGAATCAACAACAAAAATACCTCTGGATTATACTATTTGAGACAGAATCACCATCAATATCCATTCTTTTCTTGTTTTTTAGTAATAGAATCGGATTTTACATTGGCATGTAGCCATCCCGAAAAGGACACTCTTTTTAGATTTCATCTCACTAAGTTCTGGCAAAATTGATGTAAGCAATTTCTTGAAAGTTTCCTTAGGGAATGTGTTAGTCAATAACAAGAAGACATTCTACTTCTAGACATTACATGTATTAGTATGGAGAATTTAGATATTACCCAGATAAGCAGAAGAGAAGGGGAAGCGAAAGTCAACAAAACAGTGATTTTCTTAGCTTGAAGTAACAGATTTGATGGTTTTGAAGAGTGGAGAATATGCTGAAATACGCTGAAATTATGAAGAATTTCTAGAAAGTTACCCCCAATTATCTCTGTCAGCAGCAGTAAAGTGAATCATCCATACAACTCACCAGGAAGTCGCTGTGAGTCACATGCTGACAACATATTTGGCTCTAATTGCCTCCAGAGATTAGGTTCTTTCTTTCTTTCTTTCTTTTTTTATCATCTGAATCTCAAGTGAGCACTGCTTTTTAGAAAATTCTAACCTTGAACTATTGTGAGAAATTATGGGAAATTCAGTTCTTGACTTCTCTTTTGTCTTGCAGAGAGATACCTTAGGAAGTCGAGGACATAGTGATACTGATTTCTCAACAGACAACCCAGCATGACCCACCTTTTGTGCAGCTCCACATCCATAATGATGTTTAATCTAGATTTAACTTCCAGATTAACAATAGCAGCTCCACACTGTCTAACAACATGCAACTCCTCTTTTGTGAATGGGTCTCTGCAAATTTCCATTGTCACTTACCTACCTTGAGAATATGTTCATTGCTTTTTTAGCTCACTTACTTTCTATTTGGTTGTACTGTAACTTGAGTATTGAGCTACAAGTTATTAATTCACCTATGTTCAAAAGAAAGGGAATTGGAAAAAAATTCACTGAATCAGCTAAAATATACAAATATTTACATGTCAAGACCAAAAGTAAAATATGCACAGTTGCTATTGTCCTACAGTCATACAGCTATAATTTACATTTAGAATATTTTCCTTTGTCTATTGTTCTCTTTGCCATCAGATTTAGACAGGAAGAGAAAGGAGGAAGAAGAACTTTATTTTATTTTTATTTACTTGTTTTTCTTCTTCCCAACATGTGAACCCAGGTCCTTGAGAAGTATGTGGATTGCACCTGATCAGAGGCAGTAGACCCAACTGCTACTCCACCAGGTGTATCAATGATTTTTTCCTGCTCAGAATTCAAATGTTTTCTAATGAAATGTTTGTAGCATGTGTTATTTTATGTATATTTCATTGCCATAGTTCTACATTATTGTTTCCCCTTAAATATAGTATTGCTATGTGGTGCTCTGGATAATATCCTGTGCTCCAGATATGCCTTAAACTGGGGACCTTGTGTTGTATGTGGACTGCGCCACAGTGAACTAAACCACTAGGCCACTAAGACGTGCCCCTGATGCTAACTTATTTATCATCGGTAAGCTGTTGATAATAACTTTAGAATTCAGTGCTCCTTTTTGTTGTCAAAAAAAATGCCTTCAGGAATTAATTTTACACATTTTCTCGATTAAAACTTTGTCAGCTTTATATAGGCCAGTGGAACAACATGATAAAGAGTATGAGAAGAGCAGTATTATTATCATGTAGAATTTTCCAAATTTCCAAATTTCCAAATTTCAAGGCAGAGCTTTTCCTCTTCATTTTGACAAATTTTGGGAAACACAATGTACTACTGAACAGACTGTAACACATGCCCAGTGCAACATAGCCAATAGCAGGACACTGGGTGCTAGAAGCAGGGGGAAAGTTTCGTCATCAAGAAGTGACAACTGAAGAAGTGGAAGATGTTCCCCTTCTCAGATACACATCTCTATTGGGTTATGTGTCTCTCATCATCCAGCAGACTACCCTTGCTTATTTGCCTGCCAGCTCTGTAGAAGGAGAGTCAAAATTAACAAGGTCTACATTTGAAAGTGTTACAACACCAACTCATTCTATTTGTTAAAGCAAGTCAGTTGCTGATAATATTTAATGGAGGAGGCTCTATATCCCATATTTTATGTGAAGAGATGGCAAATGGGGTGTGTATACTGGAAAGAGTGTTTAATTTTGTTCATGTTTGCTATATATCATGGAGGAAATGGCAGAGCAAGAGGGGGAGAGAGGGAGGGAGGAAGAGAGAGAGGGGTTTATTGGGAATTTTTTCATCTATTGAACTAAAATCATTGAATATCATCCATGATATTCACTCAAATTACCCTTCTAAAGTTTTCTCTATCCTAAAATTCTGTATCTGTCTAGCTTCAGGTGCAGAAATCGGTGCTGCTGAGTATCTACAAATTAGTTTGAAAATTTTTGAAATTTTTAATTTGATCTTATGTTCAAAGAGAGAAATAGAGGTCAAGAAACTTAACTCTGAAAATTCATTATCTGTAATGGCTTTGAGTTAACTTTTTTCTAAAATGTGTTCGTCTTCATGTAGCTGGTAGAGAAAGATCACTCTGATTGTTTCTAGAATCTGTGACTGCCTCATCTTACTCTTAGCATTAAACAGTAATTCAGCTACCATTTATTTGAATACTATCTATAAGCCAGGCACTTTGCTTTAAGAATTTAGATGCAAGGCAAAAATACAGTCTCTTTTTCCCTAAGGCAAGACATAAGGACATGCATTCAATATCATTGAAATATGTTTCATGATAGAGGCACAAGCTGTAATTTGAGAATGAAGTCTGACCTATCTTAAACTTGAAATGTTGGGAATTTGGGGAAATATTGTTTCATAGCAGTGAAGTTTTACAAGATGAGCTATTTTAACCCTGCAGTGTTGCGAATTTGGTAAGTGAGACATAGAAATACAGCAACCACAGCTAAAATAAGTTAGTAGATCATAGTTTTAGTTATCCAAATGGAGGATACTGAGGGGTTGTTATAAGAACAGTGACTGAAAGGATGGAAAAAAGCAGAATTTACAAAGGTGCTAATGAGATAGACTTACAGAAATTAATGACTGGATGTGAGATCAAAAAGGAAGTTGAACTTGTAGATATTTTCCTTGAACATACATAAATATATAAACATAAATTTTATATATGTATACATATGCTACATATGTATTAAATAGAAAGAGGACAGAGGAGGAGGACCTTCCATAGAAGTCAATACAAAGAATATTTACAAGTTTGCTCATTGTAGCATCAAAATTTTAATAGAAATCTATGAAAGATATTAATATACAAGTAGAGAAATAGAACTAAATTAAGGTATATTACTAAAATAGATTTGCAACCTATATATATTTATTCATATTTTATAGACACTTTGATAGGTATTTGCAGGCTAGAGATTTGGAACCTATTTGACTTAACATCATAGTCATTTCCCATACCAGAGACTATTCTAAAACCACAACTTTTGTCATGTTTACAGACATTCTATACCCTGCAACTTTCAAACTTTATTTTCATCATTTTATTAATGTTTATTTTCATTCAAGGGCTTATGTTTATTGTTTTTATTTTTTATTTTTGACAGATTTTCAGCTTTTATTACAAAAAGAAGTAAATGTTTCCAATCGAGTTTTCCAAAGAAGTTCACCAACTCAAAATGTTGACTAGGCTAAGAACTTTCTGGCTGGGGACTGGGCTTGTAGATAAGCACAGACCCCCTCAGGCCACTCCACACCAAATCTTCTCTTGTCCCAGGGTGGACATCAGACAAAGGAAGCATTATTCTTGAAGCTGCTCACTCCACCTCATTGAAATGAGTACCACTATATTAAAATATTTTGTCACACCACCATCTAAAGGTGACCTATTTATGGCATTTTGCTCTCACCATGCTCCTCTCTAATGAGGAAGATGGCCATGTTTATCATTTGCTTCAGAGCATTTAAAGCATGCCTGAATTCATAAGTGATAAGGATACTGGTTCCATTTTCTCTAAAGCTAATAAAAGCGACTTTTTCTTTCTCAGTGGCAAGAGTCAGGAGAGCTTATGATAACAGTTCATTTACCTCTTTCTTGTTAAATGATTCTAGGAAAACACAGCTTCTGGATGCTGCAGCACACAGATAACTGGAAAATTTGATCGCAAGTCCAAGAGACCTGTGCCAGTTATCCTAAGCGACTAGTCACTGTGATCATGACCAGGTCAAAACTAATCTGGGCAATGGTTTCTTCATCAGTAAAGTGAAGGTCTTGGAATCTGTTGTTTTTGCTGTCTTTTGGAATCTCTGAATGTGTTATCTGCAACACCCTCTGTTAATGACAAAAAAAAATGAGATAGAATTGCATAGAATTAGAAGTTGAAAAAGTATGTTACTTTTTTTAAGAAAGGTTTGAACACATGGAAAAGTTCTTAAGTCACAAATACCTATTTACTCTATTAATACAAAATTAAGACCAATTAACAAATACCCTGGTCAAGAAGTAGAGTATTTCCAGCATCCCAGATGTTTCCCCAACCGTAATTTTCTGTTCATAAAACTCTGTTTTGTCTAAAATTAGCTATCATTTGAGTTGTATGATGTATTTCTTGATTTTTTTCTTAAAATTTTAACACATAGATAAGTAGCTTTTAATCTTTAATTTCCTCTGTTTCTGAACTTCATGTAAATTAGATCAAATAATAAGTTGTTTTCATATATATTTTTCATAGCTCAGGTCAGTATATACTAATAAAAATCATCAATACTTCTATTTTCTATATATACCTGTAATATTTTTCATTCAAATGGAGTTCTAGGCCATTCTTTTTATTAATGTGAAGCATTTTGTTACATAAATGTGCCACACTGTGTTTATCCATTCTACTGTTGATGGACATTTGGGTTATTTAAATTGTGGTAAATAAGAATAATGGCACCCTGAACACTGTTGCACATGTGTGTATATTTCTACTTTTAGGATTGTCATTTTAGGTGCTTTTGCTTCAATTCTTAAATCCCTCCCAAATATATCAATAATTATAATACCTTTTGATAATGTAATGTTATACACATACATCGGAACAGAATAGTCAAGAAATAAGACTATATTATATATAACATATTCATATTCAGTTCATTTACGACAAACAAGTCAAGAATACAGAGTAAGGGTAGAACATTCTCTTTAATAAACGGTGCTGGGAAAACTGGACAGTTACATGCAAAACAATGAAACTGGACCACTATCATACACCATACACAGAAACTAACTCAAAATGAATTAAAGACTTGAAAATAAGACTTGAAACCATAACAATCCTAGAAGAAAACAGATTATATAAAATATGCTCTTTTACATAAGTCTTGGCAATTTTTTTTTTTTTTTTTTGGTATTTGAAGCCAAAAGCAAAGGCAACAAGAGCAAAAATAAATATGTGGAACTACATCAAAATATTCTGCGCAGCAAAGGGAATGTTAAACAAAATGAAAGAATAACATGAAATATTCGAAATGCATATGTCTGATATATAAATATGTAAGCCATATACATATCTATATATAATATGCAATATACATGTTAATAATATAAAGTATATTCATTTTTATAAATAGCTATGTATTATCTATTTATATACTCGCAGTTTTTATAATATAATATTTATGCATATATAATCTAATTTAAACATATGTGAAAAAGATCTCTCTATAGAGAGTAGTAGTTGACCTTCATTTCTCAGTGTTTTTGAATTAGTTCCTAGAATTTAAAGATAGCAAGACTCCACATAAAATATAATTTTTAATTTTCATGAAAAAACTGGAATATCCAAAAGTTCTGTTCTTCACATTATTAAACATTATAGCATTTCCACAGTCCTGCACAGCAAGAATTAGGTAGATTTAGTAGCTAAGAAACTAGCTATTGTTTACTCTCCTTTTAGGATGACTCATGAACTCTCCAGATGATTACAATAGAATTCAGTAATTTTTAGCTTATTTACCTGGCTTTCATAAATATTTGATTTTGAAAAAGCTGTTTTATATTACATACTATAAAAAGAGCCTTTTAGGACAGATAATTTTTTTTTTGGCCATCATCTTCATAGATGAAACTACAGGGAGCCAAAACAGCTGGCTAGCTTGGCTATTGTAGTCAAAAACTTTCCAATTTAGAGAAAAATCAGCAAATCAATAGTCTAAATCTGAGCAATGTTTGAATGGATAAACTATTTCTTCAAAACAGTGAGTCTAGTAACGCTATATAAATGCAGCTTTTTTTTTTATAGATGCAGAGAAGATTTCACTTTTGTCAATTCTTGCACATCATGAAGAGTGATGATTTATCCTTGAAGCATGCCATAACACAGGAGACTATTATTTCAATTTTATGTTGGGTGACATTCCTGCCACCTATTCCATTTTCAATTTCCTACAGAAAGTAACATCAAACTTTTGTTCAGATGCACCACGGATCCTAAAGTCATCTCTAGCCTCCAGGTTATTAAAAAAAAGGAATATAATAATTATAATAACTATTATCCTGTTATAACACATAGAGATTTCAAACTTTCTCTCATGATCTGCACTAGGAATCTGTGATTTAAGTCATCTGTAGTAATAGTAAATGCCCTTCAATAATTATTCTGCTAAATACATGTTTTTTAGGTTGGTCCTTAATGTTTCTAACAAAAAAACCCCATCACAGAAGATGAGTTTTTCTATCTCTTTGCTACAGAGTACACTGCATTGCAAAATCAGATATGCTTATTTCTTATCATGGCTGAGGAAGTTTAGATGTACAATGAAGGCATTGATCTACGAATCAAAGATACATGTTTGACCTTTCTGTACTATGAAGTCAACTTCAACAGTTCCTTACAATCTCTAGAACAGAAATGAAAATTCCTGTTGGTTTAAATTTTCTCAACAGTGTACTTTTCACGTTGTTAGATATATACCCCTAATGATTACAATTTATAATATTTTTGTCTAAATCTTAGTTCACATTTTATCTTTATTAGAAAACAATACGTATTCCATTAACAAGTATTAAGTTTAGCTCAAAGTAATATAATTTTATAATATTTATATAAAGGAGTCTCAACAACTAAGATGTCAAATAAATAATCTATTTAACTATTTTCCCCCTTACAACCATGCTATTTACTATAGGGAGTTTAAAAATACACAATTTAAGTTCTTTTACATCTTCCAGTACAACGCCAGAGACTGAAGTTTCAAGATAATTGCTAAATAATCAAAATTTAGAAAAAAAAACAATTAAGACAAGCCCCAAACACACATTGCAATTTTGTTTTATGTATGAGTCCCTGTTAGGAGTTGTTACAGTTACCCAAGAAATGGAACTTTTGAATACCTACCATCTGTGGGTTTCAACTCTTCTGCTTCTACTTAAGTGATTTTTTTCTACTCTCTTCTTGCTACTGTCCCATGATTATATTGCCAAATTCTTTTATGTTCTTTAAAGGACACTTTTTTTTTCTGTAAAGATATATCCAGGGCTTTGCTAAAACAAGGTCTCATTTTGTATTTCAGGAACTCTGAGTTGATTGGAGACTTTTTTCAGTGAAGTTACTTTCCTTGGATATTAGGAAAAATATACCATTGGAAAAAAATATGGACCTAATACTTTTCTATCCACTACATATTTAATCTTTATATTTCTGGATCTGTCTATTCCTTTGAGATGAACTACAGTTTCATTGCTCTCAGAGAATTCTCTTGACTAATTTAACCAGGAAAATGGTGTCTCCAAATTATTATGTACTGGCTCTGTGGTCTTTGTTCTTCTCTTTTCTAGATATCCTATGGAGTGCGATGGTGTAAAGGTCAAGATCTTAGACTGCAATGCTTAAATTGTAAACTGCAATATTTATGCTACCATCTTGTGTTTTCAGGGAAAAGATTTACCCCAAAACTCTCACAGCACCTCACAGATTCACCAGGACCCAAGAGAAGAAAAACAAACAACAAAGTCTTATTGGCAAAGTAGCAAAGTGAAAATAAGTGTGGAAGCTGGAATGAGGTCCCTCTGTGGAGTGATTTCAATTAGCTTAATAGCAAACCACTCCCCAGAGGACTCTATAGGAAAGCAAACTCAGTGTTATATGACTTAATAATGATTAGCTTCAGAAACAATTAAAAACATTTCAAAATCAGTGGAAGACAGGCAACTCTAAAATCACCACCTGACACACTTCCTCAATGAAAGAAAAGCAAATAGGATCTGACTCAAGGAAACGGATGGGTTTACAGAGTAAAGAAGCCCTTGCTACCTCCCATCCCAGAAGTGGAACGATAGTGATGTACTGCTCTTCCCCTCTCTGATCTGAGGAAATCCCATTAAGACTGAGACACTAGAGAGCTTTCTTTAGGAAGAGCACAACTACACTAGCTTCCTTTCTCACCTTCCTCCACACTCCCTGGTGAGCTGACAGACACCTGGAGGCTAAGTTTTATTGACAAAGTAGCATGGGCACAGTGAGAGGTGAAAGTGGCAACTTGCAAAGTGACAATTTGAAAGGAAGGGTGGACGATAGAGCACCCACAAAAGGAACTCCCAGAAGAGTTGTCCCAGAGTTCTAGGAGTTCGAGCCTTTTAAGACTCTGGCTGAGTTTCATGTGTTGGCTCCATCTAGGAGCGTTTTGGGGGTGGGGTTCTCCCCGATTGCCCTCAAGGGGTCAAAACTGCAGATGTTTTATGTATTGAGCATATAATGAGCCAGTATCACCAAAAAGCGACTCTTGTCTCTTCTAATTAGTAGATTCCCTGACCATTAAGCTGACTGGTAGAGTCCATTTTCTATTTTTTTTTTTTTTTCGTTTGCCTATTTTTCACCCTTTGCCCAGTCCCAGCTTATGGCTCACTGGTACCTCACATTTACATTATTCTCTGGGAGAAATATTTTAGAAGTACTTTGAAAGCACTTATTTCTGCAGGAGTAAAATATCACTTCCAAAATTCAACTGGGTATGACAGATAATTTAAGAAGTCTTGATAGACTCAGAGATTTGCATTTGTATATTTTTTAATGAACAGGATCTGAAAAGGCTGAATTGGGAGAAAAGATACATTATGTAACTATACAGATACTGGCCTTTCAGTTGGAAAGAATGCAGACGTTTTTCTTGCTGGATCATTCTTATCTTACTAATTATTTTGTGAATGTTCAATATGAAAGAATGAAACAGTTCTCATTACAGTTGTAAGTCTATTTGGAACACCAGATAACTCTTTTGTCAAGACTAGAGTGTCATTAGTTTTGTGCCTCTAATGAAATTTCTGCATGTTAATGCTAATGGTGACACAAATAGTAAGATTGGCATTAGAGACTTCTGAAATGAGAACAGCATTCCTGATTAACCTAAGGAGTATAAAATTATGAAATTATCTAGTAACTTCATGAGGGTATGTTGCACTGTAATTTCATTATCATTAGTGATGAGATTGTTATGGAATAATGAGAGAACTTCAAGTATAATAAGCTAGTCAGGTAAAAAGAGATTACTGCAGCAGATTTTTCACTTTCAGTCACTTTGTGACTTACAATTTTCTCTTAAGTCTTGAACTAAAATATTTGAGATGGAATTTTATTTACTGTCATATGTATGTATATGAATGCATGTCTTTACTACTGTTAGAATGCTATTTAAAAACATATCAATGATAACTATAGCTGATCGTATGTTCTTAGATTACTATGTTCTGAAATTTTAGTTGGGAAGACAGGTTTCTAAATATTTATTAGGTACCTCCCATGTGTCAGAGGGTTTACATGCATTCTCTCATTCAGTCTTCCTAGCAGACCAGTAAGATTGTTCTTATTATCCACATTTTATAAATTAGAAGGTTAAAATTAAGGGAAAGAGAGTAGAGTGAGTGTGTGTGTATAAATATATATACATATACACATATATATTTATACACATTTATACTTGCTTGTTTACTTAGTACTTTTTTTTTTTTTTTGCCGTCTGTACCTCACTTCTTATATTTGACTCTTCCTAAATCACCTCAGGAACTCTTAAAATCTGATTAATCCACATTTGGACTCAACATTGAAGCAAGTGCAATATTCTTTATCAAAGAGTTATATAAACACTGAGGAAAGAGAGGTTTTTCTTTTTCTTTTATCCAAGACCTTACAAACCACATATTCTTGGCCTTCTTTGAGCATCTATCTGTATTTACATATGAAGAGATAATGTGTAAAAATGAAGGTAACAGTATAACAGAACTGAGAATTGGGGAAAAAAAGTCTGATTCTGGGGCTATAATTTGATTTCTAAAAAATCTAGCCATTTTACCTAGAAGGGGGAGGGAGTAGTCAGATACAGGTCAGTAAGTGCCAAAATTACTGTGCTATGAAAGAGTATTTATAGCCTTATCATTAAAATTTCTCTAGCAGCAGGTCAAATCCTTGAACAATCTAGAATATATCTAAGATAGTTACTGTCACCACAAAATGACTTCAGTTAGTAAAATGAATGAATCTATGAAACAGGTTGAGCAGAGGATAATCGAATTTAGTGTAAAGTTTAGAGATTAAGAAAATAATTCTTAATTTGAATTTGCAATATATGGATGTGATTGTCTTTCTCTGAATTTGCAAAAGCAACATGGAAATATCAGTGCATAGATGACCCTCTGGGGTGAAATCTATATTGATCTTATTAGGTTATAGCCTTCTGTCCTGAGATTTGACTGTCTCCTATTGCTATCTCAGTCTTGCTTGAGACTTTGAGGGGCATCATATATTGCCTGACCTACATGCTATGTGTGGGAGTCCTGTAAGAAGTGACAATTCTAATGGCTGTGAGTGCTCATCTCTTCTAAAGAGAGTAGTTTTTCTTCTTGAAAAAAGTTCACGTGGAGGCCAGGTGATGCCTGATGACCCCGAATATCCCTTTTTTAAAAGAGGACAATAATAATAGTTTTGTTTTTTTTTTTGCTGAGAGAAATGTTCCCAGAAGGAATTCTGAGAAATGCTGTATAGACAATGGAAGTTCTACTGATACTAGCAATTTGTCAAATATCTCCCAAGTACTAAGAACCACGATGGGAATCTATTTATGAATTTTATAGCATCTTTTAAGATTTAAATAATAAGGGGACTGAGGCACTAAGAAGTTCTAGGTGACAGAAATATATATGAAAATGAAATAATTTATGCATGCAAAAATACCTACCTAGTGCTAGTATTGCATGTGGTAGGTAGGGACTCAGTTTCATCTCTTCTCTTAGCTCTTCCTTTCTTTTCTCTGCTGTAGTCTGAATGCTTAAGTCCCACTCACCTCCCTAAATTCATATGTTGAAATGTAATGCCCAATTTGAGGGTATTAGAAGATGGGGACTTGCGGCAGTGATTACATTATAAGAGTGGAAACCTCATGTATGGGACAAGGGCTCTTAAAAGACGCCCTGGGCAGTTCCTTTGTCCCTATGAAGTAAGTTACATATGAGGTTGCATGGAAAGACAACTATCAGTAAAGAAGCTGATTCTCACCAGACACAGAAACAAAACTTGATCTTGAAGTTCCTAGCATCCAGAACTGTGAGAAATAAACTTCTATTGTTTATAAGTCTCCCAATCTATGGAATGTGGTTATAGCAGCTCAAGGAAATTAAGACATTTTCCTTTCTCCCTTTTCCATTGTTCCCTATTTTTCTTGTTTGCTTTGTTGAATACTTACAGAATTTTCCACTTAGGCTTTGTTATTACAATGAACTGATTTGGTAATTTGTGATATTTTTCATGCCTTTTTCAATCCTGCATTAAAACCTGTGTCAAATATTTGGTGAATTGTATTGTTCCAGATGCAGTGAATACTATATATTGACCTTGTTTACTAAGCACAGGAAATTCCCAGGTATTGTAGCTGCAGTGGATCTTGCATTCACGTCAGAATGAGCTAAAGTCTAAAAATAGATTGTGTTCTGTAAGTGAGGTTCTTCCCTAGTGCTTTTCAACCTCCGTTTCTCAGAAACAGTTGATACAGCTCAGAGCAAGGGAAAAACAAAACAAAACAAAACAAAACCAAGAGACTGAGAATAATGCTGTAATTCACAGTAGAAGAAAATTATTTTAAATTCCTAATGAGTTCTGACACATCTGGAGTCATATAGTGCTACAAGTCATAAAAACATTTTTAGGAGAACTCTTACTGAAAAATTATAGATTTAAGTTTCATATATGTGATTATTGTTTATATATTTTTATAGGTCATGATTCAGATTCTGTGGTTACATATATGTGTATATATGACAGTTTCTAATACTTTGGGAAAAATACCCAGTAGTTTTTATCGGATAACCTTATTCCTTAAGTTTTTCTTCTTTTTTTACCTCTCTTTACTAAAAATAATTAATTTAATTTAAAAAAACAAATTAAAAACACTTTGGGCACACCCTGGTGGCTTTAGTTGTCTAGTACACCCGGGAACAGTCCACATACTTCCCAAGGTCCTGGGTTCAAGACCTGGGCACAGTGTGAACCACTAAACAACAGTGCATGGAATGCTTCTTCCGCTTTTCTGCCTGCCTACTCACCTTCATTCTTGCCTGCACCTTTCCTTAAATAAAGCAAAATAAAATAAAAACCCAAAAAACATTTTGCGCCTAGAGTTTGTCCTTATATTCTACCAGACATATCTAGATTTTGCTTACTATGTAATGTTAGAAACAATAGGAATAAGCCACAGAACTTGGATTCTTTGATTTCATATGTGCAAATTTAATCAGTTAGTCATAAGTGGAAAGTGCAGACTCAACTATACCTTGAGACTTCTTCCATGTCACATGTATGTCTGGCTTGTCTATGGCCTAGGGGACAGTAGTTATGCTCTATCCAGTCCTGTGTTGCCCTCAAAGCATCTTGTATTGGTGGACATGTACTCTCTCACACATCATGACAGAGAAGAGTGAACTGGGGGAGCTAAGTATATATTTTGTAGAGGTTTGTTACTACCAGAATGCTCCTGTGAACCATTTTGCTTTAGAAGTTCATTTCATCTTGAATCTCTTACCATAAAATGCATAAGCTGCTTATTTGAATGAAAGAAAAAAAAAAAAAAAAACCAACCAGAGGTGTTTTTCTAATCACATTGTGCTGAATAAAATGTATATGCCAGAACATGTGCTGTATTCACCCTGAAAATGCAATGACTGATACCTAATCATAGTGTGTTAAATTTAAATGAATTTAGCAATTCAGTTTCAGAAGTGAGGAAATCAGACAATTTCTGTTGGAAACAAGGGAGATAGATTTTTTTAATCATCTGCCTCCCTTCTATTATCACATATCCCCTTTCATCCCCATTCTCTCATCTTCACGTACTCA
This sequence comes from Solenodon paradoxus, assembly GCA_004363575.1. NCBI lineage: Eukaryota > Metazoa > Chordata > Mammalia > Eulipotyphla > Solenodontidae > Solenodon > Solenodon paradoxus. The sequence continues at coordinate 448,621 of RJWH01000166.1, forward strand.
TTACTTCAAGAAGTCCTTATACAATCACCTGTGGTCAGCATTTGAGACAGAGACTCACAATGAATGTTGTACATGGGCTTCAAATTCATATTTCACTGCTACAGGATATATAGCCCAACTGATGGGCTATAAAATTAACTATTCCACACTGTCCCATTCTAGTGACTGAATGCTGGTTTTTTAAATTATAATCAGTGTAATATAATTAATGGCAAAATCATGGATAGTGGGATCAGATGACTTGATACAAATCCTGGTCCTCTATATATCAGTCTTACATTCTTGGGAAGATCATTTAAACTTTCTGTGATGAGCATTATTTTGGATACTCCGTATATTTGATTTAATTTATTCCTCCTTACAACTTCCTTCATTTGCTATGTTTAGACTATTGCACATATAAAAGGGTACCATATCTTTAAGAGGTAGGAAATTGTCCTGTTATATGCATCTACAAAGTGGCAGAGATGAAATTGAACTCCATTAGTCAAATGTCAGAGTACTTTTCACGCAATCTGCTATCATTTGGAAAAACTACAATACTCTTCCTTTTTTTTTTTTTTTTTTTTTTTTTCAACAGGAAAGGTACAGGCAAGAATGAAGACGAATAGGCAAGCAGTCAGGAATAGAAAGGAGGAGGAAGCATCTTTATTTTATTTTTATTTAGTTGCAAAACTGGCTGTTTCCCCTTAGGTCCAGAATTTGAAGCCAGGGATATGTGGTCTGTGCTCCTTCAGAGGTGATTGACCTAACTCTGCTCCACCAGGGTGTGCCTGTGATGTTCCTTTAATAGACTTTATTTTTAAGAATGGTGCTAGATTTTCAGGAAAGTTGAGAGGCTAGTAAAGAAATTCTATACCTCAACAGCAATATCCCCTATTCTTAATATTTTATATCATGATTTGCTACAATTAGTGAATAAAAATGATACATCATTTTTAATACTGTTTAATTCATCTACAATACTATTAAATTTCAGAGTAGATGCAGATCTTCAATGTTTAGATCATCCCACACCCACCACCCAAATTCTAGTGTCGGTACACTGCTGTCATTTTTTCTCTTTCAACTTTAAATTCCCTCCCCACTTCTGGTAACCATAGTCTTGCATCCTTAAGGGTTTTTTTGTTTTGGTAGACCACTCATTTTGTTTTTTCATGGTACACATAATAGAAAAATTTTTCACTTTTTTTTTTACTGACTTATTTCAATTAACATTATCCCTTCAAGTTCCATCCAAGTTGTTGCAAAAGACAAGAGTTCATCTTTTTTAATTGCTGCATAGAATTCCATTGAGTATAAATACAACATCTTCTTTAGCCAGCCATCAGTTAACATTTAAGTTGATTAAAGTCATAATTTACTTAGATTTTCTCAATCTTTACTTTCCCCTTTTCTTTCTAGGATCATATGCATTCTAGCATATTCTGTTTAATTGTCCTATCTCTTTAGGCTCCTAGAGGCTCTAAGAAGTTCTCAAACTCTTTTTTTTCTTGAACATTTTGACAATTTTAGAGAATACTGGTGAGTTATTTTGTAGGATTTGCTACTCTTGGAACATTTCAAATATTTTCATGCTTATAAGACTCGTGTTTTTGGATTTGGAAGGAAGATCATAAACATAAAGTAGTGTTTTCATCACATTGTGTGAAAGATATGTATTAGTAGCAAGATTCATGTCTGCTGATTACCATGGCTGAGGCAATATCTGTCACCATTCTCCACTGAAGAATTATTCATTCCTCCACCTCTCCATATTGCACTCTTTGAGTCACTAAGAGCACCCACATTTACAGAGTGGGGATTTATGTTTTGCCATCCTTGAGGGAGAAGCGATGCATAAATTTTTTGAATTATTTTGCATGAGAGTCGAGTCTTGTTTCTTCTCTATTAACTTGCTCAATCATGTATATATATATATATATATATATATATATATATATATATATATATATATATATACGGACTTAAAGATGTAAATGTTATATTTTGGATTATAATGAGTTTAGATATTTTATTGCTGAAATTTTCCCAGTTTTGCTATGGGAATTCTTTCATTTGGCTCCTATGTGCTTTTGACAGACTCCCATATACATCCAACAATGATTTGTGGTGGTTTAAAATTTTTTAAAATTTAGGTATGTTCTTACTTTCTGACAAAGCAAGAAGTTCCAGGCCCACCCTGGAGAATTCCTGATCCAGTTCTTGAATCACCCTTTTCTCCAAGGAGTTACAGATTCCTTTTATAGGAGAATAGTATTAAAACCAACATCTGTACTTTTGGATACTAGAGTGGACTTCTCAGCTGACAGAGCAAAAAATAAAATCTGTGCGTGTATATGTGGTTATCCAGGTTTATACACACATCCACATACTCCTCTAATTGCCACCATATGTGATACATTAAACATGAGGTCTTGCTGATACTTCCAACTGCAATGCATTATTACATATGCTATTCTAACATCTTCATCTTGCTTTTGTATTATATTTTTATTATAACATAAGTGTAAAAGGCTTTCTGAGTGTTAAGGATACCACTTACTGATGGTTTACTATGTTTCAGACATTGTCCTTTGAACTTTCCTTGAATTAACTCAATTATCACCCCTAGATTGGAAATGGTGAGGATCCTCCCTTTAAAAATTGTTTTTAAAATCATCTAATGTTACATTTTTAAACTTTATATTTACAAAGAGAAAGAAGTAAAGTCAGGGCTATAAAATATTTTGACCAGCATCATACAATAGTGAGCATTAGTAGCCTTCATTCACTGACTTCAGAGCTTGGCTCTAAACATTCTGCAGACGGAATCTGGGCCCCTAATCCTGTGCTTCCCAAGGTGGGACAAGTGGGTGAATACAGTGTTGGTACCCCTAGGAAGGCAGACCTGAGACACTTATGTGACCAGAACTTTATAGATGGCCAATATTTTTATTTTATAGGGGGGTAATATCAGTGCGTATATACTTATCTGACGATAACAACTACCAAAAGATTACAGTATTTAATATAATAAATTTGCAGTAGCTTCTGCTTGTTTATTTTCACACAAATCTTCCCTCTGACAGCTGCTATATTCTTTGAAAGTGTTGAAATTATGACTTTTGGGAGTATGTGAACTAGAGGAATATGAAGGCAAAATTTTATAGGTTAGCAGAGGCAGTCAGAACTGCCTTTTCATTCACCATGAATGAGTGTTAATAAATGCTTATACCAAAATGTTCGGGACACTTAATGCCTATTATTTGTATGAATGTGGTGGTTTTGGCTCAATGGATAAGGGAATTACTTTTAGTCATGAAACTATATGAGTTCCCAAGAGGGGATATATGCTGATAGATGGAACTGAGGATGCAGCTGTTACTGGAATATCATGAGTAGTAGCATGTTTATATAATTATATCCATGGCTAGATATGAACTCGCTTGAAGTTAAATGCAAATATCCTGAGTTTTTCTCAATACAATTCTCTCTCTCTCTCTCTCTCTCTCTCTCTCTCTCTCTCTCTCTCTCTCTCTCTTTCTCTCTCTCTCTCTCTCTGCATATATATAATATATATGAAAGTTTGTTTTATCATCATTTGCATAAAATATGAGCCAAAGATTCTCAATATTTTTTAAAAAGAATGTATTAAACCCCCATAAAGTGCAAAACATCTGTAAGACCACTTCTCATGTAACCTTTTATTCCCCCTTCATGATAGTTTTATGAGTTGGGCATTATTAATAAATGAAGAATGGGAAGAATATTAAGAAACTTGCCCAAGTTCTTGCATTTCATAGGTGGCGGAACGGACAGATATTAAACTAACTTTGTCTGACTCCCAATTTGCTTCTCTAACCACTACTCAGTAAGGTTTAAATTCAGGTAAGCTACAATAAAAAGCATTCCCAAGTGTACAGTAGCTAAGCTAAACATATTTGTCAATCATATTACATGCCCCATGCAGTTTAAAAAGGGGTCAGATTTTCTCAGAGATTCACGCTGATGGCAGGTCCCTGTCAGGTACTGTCAATCAAGCCCCAGGTCTGTCTCCTCCCACTGACCCACCAATTCCTGTTTAAGACGATAGAGTGGGACTCTGATCGGATTGGTGTGCCCTATAAAAATAGGGAGACATATCAGAGACAGCTAATTATATGCAGCCAAGGAAAAGAGCTCGCTTCAGAAACACACTTTCTGTGCACCCTGGTGAGGCAGTGGTTTGATCAGTTGCTCCCAAGGACCTGGTTCAGTTCTTGAGCTGGGAAGAACAACCAAGATGCACAATTAAATAAAAATACTTCCTTCCCTCTCTGCCTGTCTGCCTGTCTCTGCTCACCTTCCTTCTTGCCTGCACATTTCCTTTACAAAACAAAAACAAAAACAAAAAACAGAATTTTCCAACACCTGCTCATGGTCTTCTAGCGTTCAGAATAGTGAGAAAATGAATGCCTGTTGTTTAAATCACCCAATCTGTGTTGTTTTGTGATGACAGCCTGAGCAGACTCAGTACAGGCAACACCACTGTCTCTCTGTCACAGCCATATGATACAGATTTCAAGGAAATGTTAAGAGAATTGAAATATAAGAAAAAACTGTATTTAATTAATCAAATAGAACTGAAGCCTAATAAATGTCAGTAATTTCTATTTACCTTGCATAATATTAAGAACTTCTAATATTGTTAATACTTAGTGGTTTCGTGTTTAGTTGTTTTGATCATTCTCTCACATTTTTTTTTTTCCATAAAGGGTGTTCCAGTTAGGATTCTTAAAAGAAAAAGAATCACAAATATTTCTCTCAGATAGCTCTATATAGATTGATAGATAAATCTATGATTCTTACTCTGTATCAAATCTATTTATAACTATCATCTATCATCTATGAGAGAGAGAAAGAGAGAGAGAGAGAGAGAGAGAGAGAGAGAGAGAGAGAGAGAGAGAGAGAGAGAGAGAGAGAGAATTATAAGGAATAGGAATTGGCAAAATAATTATGGATGGTTAAGAGTTCCATGGTCTGCTACTTGCAAGCTGGAGACCCAGGAAAGCCATTTTTGTAATTAAGTCTGAGTCTGAAGGTCTGAGAACCAGAAGAGGTGGTAGTGTAAATCTCAGTCCAAGTACAGGAGAAAATGAGATAAAGCGTCATGGCCCAAGTAATGAGATACAGAAAAGAAACAAATTGCTCCTTCCTCTGACTTCTTCTGTTCTATTTAGGCCCTCAGTGGATTAGATGATGCCCACTCACACTGGGGAAGACCATCTACTGAGTCCACCAATGTGAATGTTAATCTCATCCAGAAATGCCCTCACAGACATATCTAGATATAATGTTTAAAATAGATATCCTATATCCAGTCAAGTTGCTATGTAAAATTGAACATCATTAGGAGAAAACATGAAATACTTAAAGAATCAAAGTGTTGTATTTCATAATAGTTAAAACTAAAAAATTTACTTAAAGGTCACCATGAAGGTTGTTTAAATGAAGTATGAATATCTTAATATTGATATCTCAATTACATTTCACATATACCTGAATATTTTAAAATGTCTTAATCTGATAACAAACTATGGAAATGAAATTATCTATGTTAATGCTTGCATTTCTTCTATGGTAATAAAATGCAAGGTGATTTATGTGTGATATTTAGTCTCTTGTGTTTTTAAAAGTTAGTGTTTTCAAATCCAGCAAATGTAATTTTTAAATAAATATTAATAAATCCTAGTAGGTTTTATAATTAAATTATCAATATAAATACTATTGAATAGTAGTTTTGATTCTTTAAAAGTTAGCAGAGAAATATAATTTTTTAAAATTATTTTTCTGTCCAGAAACTGTAAACTAATTTTTCTTTTTTAAAATGTACCACTGGTTTACAACACTATAAGTTTCAATAGAATAGGTTCACACATCAATCAATGTGTATAGCACACTGCATCTACCACTAGCTTTCTAGAACTATTGACCACTATTGATTAAAACCCCTTTACCCATCATTAGTAGCTCAACCCCTCCAACCTGCACTTGAATTTGAAAACTCTATGTACATATTTAAATTTGAAGTCCCCTAGTTGTATGTATTTTAAAGGGTAAATATTGTTCTATTTTATATATCTCTCCTTTATCTTATTATGTTCTCCTTCCAGGTTTATGCTCAACTTGGTAAGTAGTTACACTTAGATGACATCAAACTTTTATGTGACAGTATTTCTACCCAAGTTCCCCAAAAGTTAAAAAAATAATCAAAGTTTCTTATGCTGGATAAAAATTTTTATCTATATTTGGAATGGCAGTGAACGGGAATTAAGACTTTCTCTTCCCTCCTATGCATTTTTCCTTATCTTTTTATCTAACTTTTTTCCACATGTTCTTGTTAGCAAGCAAGGTAATATGTGCTAGCAGACAAAGTAAAGCAAAAACTAAGGTGAAGAAAATAATATAAATAAAATCATATATAATAAAGCATTTCAAGAATATTAGGCCCCTAACCATATGGAAGAAGGTCTATTGATTCTTAGCCTCTTAAGTTTGATATCATTTGACTCTGGAATCATTGCCAATCACATGGAAAAAATTCGTTCTCATTAGGAATTTCATTTGCCTTTACATGCATTACATTTCCCGTAAAAGTAACATTTTTTAACTTACTTTCACTAAGATATCTTTTGAAAATCAAATAATTTTATTCATTATAAAAATTTGAAGCCATATAAAAATTGAAAGAATAGTATAGTGAATCTGAAATATCCTTCACCCAATTAAAATAGCATTCGGTTCATAACCATTTATAACCCCATGCTCACATTCACATAAGACATATTTTGAAATAAATCCCTGGTGTTAAATGATTGTAACTATAAATATTCTAGTATGTATCTTAAAACTTGAGGACTCTAAAAAGTTATAACCAGAATGCCATTATCATACTATAAATTATACATTCAAATCTATTCCAATCATCTTGTTTTTTTTTAAGTTTTTTGAAATAAGTCCAGGCATTGTAATTCTTTTAATGTCAAGAAATGTCTTTATAAGTTTCCCACCATTTGTCCTTGAAGTTATTTTTGTTGAAGACAGTATTTATTCTGCATGTTTCCATATTCCTAAATTTGAAGTTTATATCATTGATATATCATCTAGCGAGATCCTTTTTTTTTATTTATTCAAATTGGTTATTATATCAAGGAGATTAATTAGACATAAGTTTTATTTTGTTCTTTTTTTTCTCTTGAAGTATAAGACCAATGTGTACTTCCATCAAGATGTGCATAAAAAAGTGATTACTTTTTTAATGGTGCTATCAACTGTTGATGTTACTGTGTATTATATTTTATTTTATTATTATAGTTGTTCAGGTAGGAGATACAGAGTAAATGTGGTTCTTTTTACGACAAGTTATCTTAAAGTAGAAACCTTTGCATTCTGTTTATGTATAATATTTTAGGTGACAGTTTTTATGTGATAAAATCAATTTTAATTATTTTCCACTTTTGGTTGTTGTATAGTCCTTCCTTTCTCAATGATAGGCCTTGACATGAACAGCATAACTTGCTATAATAAATATGGGAGGCAAATGTTTTTATGCCTTAGGTTCCTGGAATTCCACTGGTATGTTAATCCACAAGAACTCATTTTGTGTGTACCAAGAGACATGTACAAGTGTTTTTATATAAGCATGCTTCATAATACCAAAATATTAAATGTTAATCTGTAGAAAAATAGGTACATTATTATATATTTTACCGTGGAAATTAATAAAACAGTAAAAATGAATGAACTTGGTATACATACATTAGTATGGTAAAATCTTAGTTTTATAATGCTGAATCTTTTAAATTGAAATCTTAGGAAACGATATGCAATTTGCTGCTCTTAAAGAAACTTCTGGTATAAATTAAACTAAACCCCAGACACATGTTCACTTACCTGCACATATATAACCATTATTAAAATATTCAACAGAAAGTAGTTCTGATTATAAACAAAAGACAGGAAAAAAACATGAGATACATGGCAATATATAAATTGTTTTAAAAGATATGGTTATTGTATTTGATAATAAAATCCCAGGTATTCATTAGCTTCTTAACTACTCATTTATGTATAAAAAGAAAATAACCACAAGTTTTGTATCAATAATTATATCATGAACCAAGTTTTGTAAGTGTGCTAATTCTACTCCTGTGTTCTATTAAAATATTATTCTCTGTTAAAATAATCACTCCAAAGATAATTTGCACTCTGATAAATATGAAAAAATTACTTAGAGCATGGTGCTTCAGATCTTGGAAGAAAAGTTATTCTCATAGAAACAGTCTTTGATTTGAATTAGAAAGCAAAATGCCATTACTTACTCATCACAAGAAAATGGCATAGATCATGATATGTTTTCTCTAATCCTAATGTATATACCTTTAATTACTGATAAGCATTTATTATGTTCGCATATTTAAAAACCAAGAATGAAATACCTAACTACTTTAGTTGTATTTTTATTTATTTATTTTGGTTACTTATAATTTTATTGAAAGAACATTGCATGATTACGTTATAGAGGTTTAACCAATAAACGCCCAGGTTTCTTTTGCCACTGAAAGCAAACATGAGGATGAGCATATTAAAAGCTAAATAAATTGATATGTAATGTGAGCAGAACTGGAAATGCTGGGAAAAACAGGATGGAATCTTGGCAAGAAAACTATTACTATGAACATTTTCAGTCAATATGTCTGGTATCTATTGTATATGTTCTCTCAATCCTTGCTGCAAACTCGTAAAGCAGGTGTTATGTTTCACTTTTATCAATAATTAAAATGAGAATCAAACAAATAAAGAAAAATGACCAAGGCCACATGTCAGGGATTCACTAAGCTGAAGTTTGAAAGTCATACCTGTGATTCTTCACTGACCTTTAATAATAACAATGTGTCAATGTCATATTGGAAATGCCAACTCTGCTGTCTATGTTCATGTTTATTAGAAAGAAAACAATTTTGTTGCAAGCTAACCCAGGAAGGTACTGATTTTTTTCTTTTAAATTGAAATGCTTACAGGTGGAAAAGCACATTTTGTCCCATTAGTTTAAATGCTATATCTTTTATTTTTATGTCTCTATATTGGAAACATTGTTTCAACTTCAAATTCAGCTAAGCATTCCAAACAAAATTAAATTCATCTAATGGATGTCAGAAGAAATCAGAGCTCCTTAGGGTAGGCCAACAGAAGACTCAGTTGATCCTCAGTGGAGTCCTGCACAACGAAATAGATTAGTCTTCACTCAAAACACAATTCAAAACTTTAGTTTAGAAATTTTAAAGCACATAGTAATTTTAAAGAGCTGTAAACATTAAAAAGCTGCTCTCTACTTTCCATATGTGGCTATATTGGTTTTCTTTCTTATCAACTTTACTAAAATTTTCAACCTGATTGAAAGAATTGTTTCATCTTTCATGGTCAGTTAACTATGACAAAGACAAAGGCTGTTTCCCTTAAATAAATCTCCTTTCTACCTCTACATACACCTAGAATATATTTTCCAATGAGGCGTGACCATGTTATAAATTCACATCAATCAAATGTGCATAGAAAGGATGTGTCCAATTTATAGGCCAAGGCTTTTAGGATGCAAATATACCTCCTTCTACCTTTTTACCCTCATTCCATGAGCTGGATGAAGATGTTAATAATAGAAGAGGATGAGAGTGCTATGAAAAGGATCTTGGAACCCTGAATCATTTCCTGAAGAAGACAACTCCATTGATAAGATTATCCACCTTGGATTATTATAGAACAATGTTCCTATTTTGTGAGAATTATTATACATTTCTGAGTTTATTATAGCAACTTGAGTATCAGCTAATTTACTAACATTTCTGAGACCTTCTTTCTGATATCTGATGAACTGAAGCTCTAATAGCAAGAAGAGCAGCAAAGTGAACAGATTAGTCTTTGCAGTCAGATTATGGAATCTTTGTCTATCACTTAGTAGCTGGAAAATCTTGGATTGTTTCTCATTTTCTATTTCTTTTACCTCATGTGTAAGAAGTTAGTAATAGGAATCATTCCAGAACTGATATGTAGCTTGTATATCTTGACAGTTATAACACCATGTGTGTAAACATATTTTTAAATATATTTTTACAGTATTTGAGCATATATGATAAACCAATTTATGTTAGCGTTTTAATAATTCCTTAATTTTGATAAAGTTAGTAATATACTCCAAGAACGACATTAATAACAAAACGTTGGTGGGGATTATGTGTATGTGTGAAGCGGAGTGTAAGATTTTCTTGACTTTTTTATTAAATTCATTTTTATGGCAAAGGATAAATCTATAAGGAAGAATGTAATGTGTATGTCTTTGAAGAAACAGGAACTCTGTTTTCTTATATAGTCTCAATCAGGTTATTACTCTTCCCTTTTTATTCCAGCGCTAAAACTTGATCCTACATCCTTTAAGAGTCATTTTTGCTCAGATAATGTAGCAGAGAAGAGGGTAAGCATGTGTGACCGTGCATTCTAGTTTCCTCATCTGTTGATGGTCATCTTCAGTTTATTTGACCGTAGCAGGATGCCACATTAGAGAAATGACCAACATCATAAGGCCCTACATGGGTTTGGTATCTCTTTTCTAGATAACTAAAAGAGAAAAGGTTAGACTCACTGCTTGGCCGGACACATCTTACTGCCTAAATGGTTCATTTGCATCAACCACTGATGTACTACTTTCTGCCCGTAAGCTTTTCTCAAGCTGTGCTTTATTTCTGAAATACTCTCTTTCTTCCACAATCTCTCATAGTATCTTTTTTCCTTAGCACTGCTTATGAAATCTCTTTTTATCCTTAAAAACTCTCTTACAGCTTTAAGGAACATAAAGGATATATTACTTTTCTATATAAATGTGCATAATTCTCTGATTATATGTAACCTTTACCATGACTTGTTTTAAATGTAAATATTAATGAATATCTGTTCATCTTTCTGAATCCACATATGTTTCTTTGTGTTAGGTTGGAATGCTTTAATTTCAGTATTGAAGTAAAATACAAGGGGTTTTTAACTTCTTTCATGGTTGGTGTACAATTTGTCACATTTCATAGCTCTCCTTACTGAGAAATATGTTCAAGGTTATATCAAAAAATGCCATTGCTGGACCTTATGCCCAGATTTTGTGAAGATTCTTATAGCTTGAAGCGTCTCTACTGCTTTTTACTAAACCCAGGTGTGTGTGTGTGTGTGTGTGTGTGTGTGTTTTAATAACTACTTTCTGGACATTTATAATATCCTTGGATGTCTTCTTCAACTTACAAAATGCCTGCCTCTGATTCCATATTTGTCATAGTTGGCACTGTGGTCAAGTGCCCTTTGGTTGCTGAATGCTTGTGAATAGTGCCTGAGTTAGAGATGTAGTTGTAAATATGGAATGGTTTTCTTCAATCAGGGTCTTTTTATATAGGAAAATAAGCAAAGAGCTGTGATTAATGATAAACATGGGAAAAAAACCTTTAAAATAAAGCATCATTTATACTTGTCTGTGTTTCCTTATCAAGGCTTAATGTGGGTGTGCCCTGGTGGAGTAGAAAATGGTCAGTTGTCTCCAAAGGAGCACAGGTCATATATGCCTGGGTTCAAGTCCCAGGTCAGCGGGAAATAACCAGTGTGAAAAATAAACTAAAAATAAAATAAAATTTTTCTTCCTTCTCTTTCATCCTACCTGCTTGCCTACTCACTTTCATTACTGCCTTCACTTTTCTTGTAAAAAAAGAAAGAAAGAGGAACAACGTGGTATAATGGGAAACATTCTAGGCCTAAAACTTAAGAACAAATAAAATTTTATTCAAAAATAAAATATTGCTAATTCCCTTTACATATTAATAATTAATAATTCTATTAATAATTGCTTACCTACAGATGACATTCAACAAGGAAACAAAATCTTTGCATCACATAAAATGTTTATTGTAACTAAGTAACCAGCTGTGGACCTTTGATCAATATACCAATTTCTGTATTTGTTAGTTTCTACTTCCGTTCCATACAGCTAGTCAAGGCACTTAATACAAATATGAAGGAAAATGAACAGCTAGTAACACATTTGTTGTGTCATTCTGATGAACTTCAGAATGCTTAATATATTCTTGTTTAATTTCATGTTACATAAAAGCTTCTCAATTGCACGATCAATTACTTTCAGTCTCCACATCAATCAGTCCAGATGGTTCTCATTATTTGCTAAGGATAGCTGCAAATTGAAATTTTGAACCCATGATGCATATTCCGTTAATCTTTGATGCAGAAGGGTTCTTCTATAGAATATTAAGTAGAGTTGAAAAAGGTATGTTTAGCACTCATAAACTGCATGTTATTTAAGGATTGAAAAGAACTCTTTAAAGCACTATACCCAGATGAACATCAAAATATAGTCTTTAGAAAACTCAAGTCATTTCACTTCTGTATTCAAAGCTGAAATAAGAGCATCATTTCATTTCCAATTCTAATTTGATTTTGATTTGAAGCTTAGAAAAACCTTCAGGATTGTTTTGTGTTGCAGAATAGGCTATAACTAGTAATATAAACACTCTTTGTTATTTGGCTAAAATTGTGAGTTGCATTTCTTTAAGTAAAATATCCTTTATTGTCATTTTTTTCTGAACATAACACAGGTAGAATGTTACAATTTGTATATTTTGAAAAAGAACATAGGTGATAGGAATACTTTCACTTTGTTACTGATTTAATTTAAAAAGGTAATTTTAAGGATACCTATTTTCATTTTGATGCATTTTCATCCACTTCAATAATTGTATTTATGGAAAACAATTATTGATTTTTATTTCACCAGCTTTTCTAATCTTTATTAGTGTAATAATATGTTGAATTTGAGATGGGATCATGTCTCTAATCATTCTCATAAAGGATTATAAGAGACTACTATGAACAACTATGAGCCTAAAATTTAGATAACCTGAAAAAAAGTTAAAGTTTTAGAAATAGACAACCTCCCAAAAATAAATCATGAAGAATTTGAAAAGACCAATAGTGAGTAATGTGATTGAATTGTAATAAAAAAGAAACTTCCAGTTGATTTCACTGATCAGCTCTGTGAAACATTTTACGTGATATATGAACACAAATCCTGCTCAATCTCTTTTAAAAAATTGGAGAGACTACTTCCAAGTTAATCAAATAGTATTTAATTCTTGGGTACAAGATGTTTAACTTGGGCATGTCAATAAACGTGATATACCACATAGTATAATGAGTGACAAAAATCATATGGAAGAAAATTAAAGGCAGAAAAAGCATTTGGCAAAATAATAACCTTTCACAAAGGTTCAATAAATGTGTATAGGAAGAATGTACCTCAACATAATAAAGGCCATATATAATAACTCACAACTGACATCATACTCAGTGGGGAAAATATGAATGCTTTTCATCTAACATCAGGAATATGACAAGAGGTATCAACATTTATTGCTCCTTTTTGACATATTAGTGGCAGACTTAGGAATAGCAAATAGACAAAAAAGAAAGAACATTCAAATTGTAAAAGAAGTCAAATTGTCTCTTTGCAAATGACATAATTTTATACATAGAAAACAGACTCTACAAAAAAACTATTAGAGCTAATAAATTCAGTGAAATTGCAGGATACAAAACCAACATGCAAAACAAAGTCGTATTTCTATACACTGGCAATAAAATATGTTTAAGAGAAATTAGAAAAGCAAATCCAGTTATAACGGCATCAGAAATATATAGGAATAAACTCAACCAAGGAAATAAAATATACCCTGAAAAGATGTTGATTAAGATATTGATTAAAGTAAGTGGAGACACAAATCAGAGGAAACATTCTTTACTTCATGGAGTGAAGGAATTAACATTGCTAAAATGTCTGTACTAGCTAAAGCCATCTGTAGATTTAATTTAATCTACAAAAAGTCCAGTGATATTTTTCACTGAAATAGAAACAAAAATCCTAAAATGTGTATATACTACAAAAGAACCCAAATAATCAAAACAACCCTGAAAGCAAAACAAAACAAAACCATCAAACTTCCTGGTTTCAAACTATATTGCAAAGCTATAATAGCTGTAATAATAGGGTACTGATAATAAAAACAGATATGTAGACAAATTGAATGGAATAGAAAATCCCCATATGAATCCATATACATATATATATGTATATATATATATACATATATATATATGTGGTTAACTAATATTTAACAGGGGGTCCAAGAATACTCACTGGGGAAAAGTTTTTTTTCAATAAATGGTTTTGGGAAAAATGCATATACATGTGGAAATATCAAAGTGAACTTGAATCTCTTATACCACACAAAAATTAATTCATAGTGAAAAAGTCTCCTCACTTTTTTTTCAATACAAGCAAAGTAACTCCAAAAATCAACAAGCAGATTTATATCATACTAAAAACATTCTGCACACCCAGTTATCAACCAATTGAAAAGACAGCCTAAGAAATGGGAGAAAATATTTGTGAATCATAAATTAATAAATGGTTATTTTGAAAGGGGGAACAAACTTTCTTGCTCTATAAAGGGGATGAATAAACAAAAGAAGGGATTAGGAAAATAAATGAATTTGGGTGGTATAAGCAAAAGTGAATGATTTAAAATATGAAGTTTGGTGTGTCCTAGAACTCAGGCTCTAAGTCTGTGACTGGGGGAGAGACAACTACAATGAAAAAATGCATTTTAAAAAATGATACTACCTCTCTCTTCCTGACTACCTTTGCTCTTTAAAAAAATTACAAATACAATTTCTAACCTCTACCAGTCATTTTAGAGACAGATATGTGTAGTGAACTATACTATATAGCAAACATAGTGGAGTAAAGTAACTATAGGCACATTCATTTTGTAGTTGATACCTGTAGGAGTTTTATTATTAGTCATTATTTAATTCTGCCAAAGTAAGGAACTCATATAACTCAACAGCAAAAGTCATCATCATCAAATTTAAAAAGTGAGTATAAGACTCAAATAGATATTTTTTCCAAAGAAGAAATAAGTGACCAACTAGTACATGAAAAAGATATTTGGCATCACCAGTTATTAAGCAAGAGCATCTCAAAATAACAAAGAAATTATCACAATTATTGAAATGACTTCCACCAAAAAGATAAGAAGTAGCAAATGTTTTCAAGGATGCAAAGTAAAGGGGACCCTTGTACACTTTAGCTGGAATGAAGACAGGTATAATCATTATAGAAACAGCATAGTTTACCCCAGAAAAATTAAATACAGCTACCATATTACCCAGCAATCCTACTTGTGGGTATATATCAGAAAGCAATGAAAATAGAATCTTGAAAAGATAGTTGCATTTCCACGCTCATCACAGAATTAGCTACAAAGTCAAGACATGGAAATGACATAAGTGCTTTTCTATGCATAAAGAAAATATGACATATTGTTCAGCCACAAGAAAAAAGAAAATGCTGCCTTTTGTCACAGGTCAATGGAATAAGAGGATATTATTGTAATTAAAATAAGTGAGAGAAAAACAGAGAGGGGTACATATTTTGTAGTCTCACTTAAATGAATCTAAATAGAATAAAACTCAGAAAAAAAAGTAAATGGTGGTTGCCTGGGGTTGAGGAAATAGGGAGATGTTGGATAAAGAATAGAAACTTCCACTTATAAGATGAATAAAATTTGGATTGCTAATATTCAGTATAGTGACTACAGTTAATGATATAATACAATACATGACAATATTTGCAATATAATTCCAGTGTTACATACTGGAAAGTTGCTAAGTGGGTAAGTCTTAAATATTCTGACCACATACAAAAAAATTATGTGAAGTGATGTATGTGTTAATCTTATTGTGGTAATTATTCCACAATATAATCATATATTAACTCATCACACTAAATACTTTAAATGTACACAATGTTATATGTCAATAACATCTCAGTAAAGCTGGGAAAAATCATAATTGAAAATCTTCATCAAATTGTAGTGAAATTTCCTCTCTATTTAGTCTTTTCTTGTAGACTATGCTTTGATGACATTGGTCAGGTATTCTTTTTATTAAATAAACCAATATTTTCAGAGAACTTCTGCTGTGAGCAACACTGTAGAACTTAAATAATCCTTGAGTTATGTCTATTATTTAGAGAACTGAAGAGGAGGATAAAGGGTATAAGCATAATATTGGTGTGTCAGATATATCAAGTGGTATGTGACTACTTAGTTTCATTAAGGTGATTGTATCCCCTAAAATCATTGTAGCTAAATAACCCTTCCAAAAGTGTGCCACATTTTTATTTCTAGGAAAGCTTACTCAGAAAGCTTTGGGAATTTAAAGGCAGATAGATACAGTATTATGTTTTTTAACTTGACTTTTTCCCACTTCTAGTCAATCTGAGTAAGACTTTATAGTCAAGAAAGGTGAATGAAATGGGGATATGAAAAGTCAACATGTGTTTGTCCATAAGGTTATATGGCATCTTTTCCCTTGAGTATAAATATACTCGCTGTTGTATCGTATTCATTAATTCATTCTTTCTGTCATTCTTTCTTTCTTTCATTCAAAAGTTGTTTTGAAAAGCACTATAATGTGAAGGTTAGAAGAACATCTTCTGGAGCCAGACTACTTTCATCAAAATCATGGCTCTTCCCCATTTTAGCTGTGTGAATTTCAGCAGGCCACTAGAATAAAAATTATGCATAAAGATGGTATAAATATAGGTTTTTTACTGGTAAAATTATATGAGTTAATGTATATAAAACATTTGCTTATGGTAAACACCATTTCTATATTTACTGAATATCTGGCATTTTTAATATTTTTATCTTGAAATAATTATAAATTCATAGGAAATTTCATATACAATAGAGAAATTTCCTGTGTACTCTTTATGCAATTTTCTCCAATAGATATTTTATATAATTAGAGTACAATATCGAAACATGAAATTTGACATTAAACAATTTTGTGTATAATCTATGTCTGTTTAATCATGTTATAAGTTCATATAACCACAACGTAGTTAAATACCAAGCTATTCTAACACTACAGAAATCTCCATCTTGCACCACTTACCATCTCTAACAACCTGGGAATTACTAATTTGTTTTTCATTTCTATACCATTTTAGAAGTTGTATAAATGGAATCATATACTGTGACTTTTTCACATCCGCCTTTCTTTTTCAGTTAGCATAATGCCCTCAAAGTCCATTGAAGTTCTATCATGTGTTAATTTGTTATTCCTTTTGTTTATGAGTAGTATCCCATCACATAGTTCAAGCATTCACAGATTGAAGATTTTAGTTGTTTCCAGAAATAAAACTGCTTATAGTGAAGTGTCATGATCTTCCTGCTTATTTTCGAAATACCATTCTGCTTTGAAAACATCACTGAGGTAGAATTTGACATGTAGAGGAGCAGAGAGGCAGATTCAGGATGTGTTGTCTAAACTAAAAGAGAGCTAGGGTAACTTTGACTAGCATTAAAAATAGGAAAAGAGGAACATGCAAATTTTGGGACATGGAGAGTTCTGGAAAAGAAGAAATCCAGGTGAATTTCTAGATTTGGGGCAGGAATTTCATAGGCACAGTGCAGTACCTTCTATTGAGAAGAGGAAAGTTATTCAAATAATTTTGTTTTGCTCTTTTCCAGTGGGGTTGTTGGTAGTCAGTATGATTGTAGACACACTAAATTTGAGGCTCCTGTTACACATCCAGGAGATTTTAAGTAAGATATTGACTTTTTGGGTGAAGTATTAGATTTGCAAATTTCTCTTTTCAGCTGATTTTAGATGATTATTAGATAAGTGACTTGTGAAGAGTGGAAAGAAACTCTTACTACACTTAGTCCATCTCTTTGTGTCTTCTAGTTTAAAATAATTTGTAGTGTTTAGTGTATACATCCTTTATTCCTTCATTAAGTTTATACCTACATATTTCTTTTTTGGTGTGATTGTAAATGGCATTTCTTTCATGATTTCTCTTCCCTCTAATTTGTTGTTTGCATATAGAAACATTAATGATTTGTGTGTGCTGATTTTATATCCTGTCACTTTGCTGCACTCATTTATTGGTAACAGTTTTTTGTACAATCTTTTGGATTTTCTAGGTATAGTATTATAGCTTCTCCAAATAATGATAACTTTATTTCTTCATTTTCAATCTGGATTCCTTTGATGTCCTTTTCTAGACTTATTGCTCTGGCTAGGACTTACAGAACAATGTATTGTTTGAATAGTGTTAGTGAGAGTGGGCATCCTCATCTTTTTCCAGAAGTTTTTCCAGCATTGAGAATGATGCTAACTGCGAGTTTGTCAAATAATGCTTTTATTATGTTGAGGTATATGCTTTCTGTTCCCATTTTAGCAAGAGGTTTTTTTGTTTTGTTTTTATCATAAATGGGTGTAGAATATTGTCAAATACTTTGTCTGCATCTGTTGAATATGATAATATGATTTCTGTTTTTCCCTTTGTTATCATGGTGTGTTGACTGATTTTTTTGTATCATAAAACATCCTTGCATCCCTGAACTAAATCCCACTTGGTCATGTGTTTCACTTTTTAAAATATGCTTTTGAATTTGGTTTGCCAAAATTTTTGGGAAGATTTTTGCATCTATATTCATCAATGATATTAGTTGGTACTTTTTTTGTCTTGGTATTGTCCTTGCCTGATTTTAAATCAGTGTAATACTAACTTCTTAGGATGTATTTGGGAGTTTTTCCACCTCTTCAATTATGTGTAAGAATTTAAGGAGGATGAGTATAATATTTTCTTTCAATGTTTGGTAGAATTCTTTAGTAAAGTCATCTGGTCTTGAGTTTTTGGGGAGGCTTTCTAAATCTTTTTTATTGCAATAACTTTGATTTCACACATTAAAACAAACTCATGTATGTAGATTCCTCATATGCACAATTTCCCTGTTACTCAGATATAAACACCATGCCTTCCACAAATCACCAAGTGTTCTTCACAATTGTCCAGTGGGCTCTGCCACCACTTATCCCCCCTGCCCATTCCATTTCCTATTGGTAACCTCAGTTCTATTGCAAATGTTCAAGTGTTGTTTTCTGTTTTATCTATTCCTTTGCTGTTGCTGTTATTGTTTTTTTTTTTTTAATATTCACATTCCACCTATGAGTGAGATAGTCTGGTGTCTGTTTTTGTTGTTTCGTCTTATTTCACTTAGTATAATCCCCTCTAGTTCATCCATGTTGATTCAAATGACAGGATTTCAGCTCCCTAAGGACTGGTAGTATTCAAGTATGTATATGCACCACATCTTCTTTATCGACTCATCTAATGGTGGGTACTTCAGTAGTTTCCAGGTCATTGCTATTGTGAGTAAGACTGAAAAAACACGAGGGTTTATAAATCTCTGTGAATCAGTGTGTTTGTATCTTTTGGGTAAATACTTAGAAGTGGGATGGCAGGATCATATGGGATTTCCATATTTTTGAGGAGTCTCCACAAGTGTTTCCTAAAGGGCTTTTACCAATTTGACTTCCACCAACAGTGTAAAATTGCTCCCTTTTTTCCACACCGTCGCCAAAATTTGTTGTTTCCAGTATTTTGGATAATAGCCAGTCTCTCAGATTTAATGTGATATCTCATTGTTGTTTTGCTTTGTATTTCCCTGATTGCCAGAGAGTAGGAACATCTTTTCATTTGCCATCTGTATATCCTCTTTAGAAAAATATCTCTCCAATTCCTCTTCCCATTGTTGATTGGAGTCTTTCTATTAATGAGTTTTATGAATTCTTTGTATATTTTGATTATTAAGCCCTTGTCAGAAATATGGAAGGCAAATATCTTTTTCCAGTAAGTAGCTTGTCCTTGGGGAGGCTTTTTAATCCCTGCTTTGACTTCTGTGATTGTAATTGATCTCTTAACATTATCTTTTACTGGATGAGTGTTGGAATGGTCTAGAAATCTGTCCACTTCTTTGTTGCGTAGCAATGTTTGTAGTAATTTCTTAGGACACTTTTTATTTCTGGGATGTCTATAGTGATTTTCCCTCTTTCATTCCTGATTCTTGTTACTACAGGTTTTTTTTGTTTTTTTTTTCTTTCTTTTGTTCTTCATGACTCTGGCTGTAAATTTTATCCATTTGTTTTTAAAGAAACAGCTTTTAGTTTTGTTAATTTTTGAATGATCTTCTTCGTCATGATTTCACCTAGTTCTGCTCTATATATTTTTATTATTTCCCAGCTCTTGCTGCTGATTTTTGGTTTCAGTTGCTCTTCTTTTAATTATCCCTTCAGATATGTGTTTAGATATTTAATTTGAGATGCCACTTGGATTTCGATGTATGCTAATATAACTATAAACTTTTCTCTTAGAATTATTTTTCATGTATCAAGTATGTTCTATTAGCTTGTCTCTTTATGTTCTTTTGTGTCTATATAATTTTTAATTTTATCTTTAATTTCTTAATTGATCCAGGAATTATTCAGAAGTGTGTTGTTTAATATCCACATCATTTTGTGGTTTTCGTGGTTTTGTTTTTCTGGTTTATTTTGTGTTTCACACTTATGGCTACAAAAGAAGCTATCTATAATTTCAGTTTTTCTAAATTCATTGAAACTTGTTTTATATCTCAAGACATGATCTGTCTTTTTGAAAATATGTCCTTGAGAAGAATGTATAATCATTTTATTGGGGTAAAAAATTCATTATGAATCCATTAAGCCCATATGATCTATTACTTCCTATAGGGCCTTTACTTCTTGATTGATTTTTTTTCCCCTGATTGATCTATCTTTTATTGTAAGAGGGTGCCTAGATTCACTCCCGAGAGTGGAGGGGAGAGGGTTGGGTGCTACAGGGATTAAGAAACTCAGAGTGACAGAAAGGTTGGGTATGGGAGCCAACAGCCTCCTGGACTAAGAGCCTTGAATACTCTGCCTTCCACCAATTTATTGAGTTCATACACCGAATTGTTAAGCAGCTTGTACAAGCATTGCCTTGTTTATGAAGCCTTTTGCTTTCTAACTACATAACTGTACCTATCTTGTTTTGGGGAAGTGAACATTTACAGAAACACTGCCCCAGTGCTTTCCCATGGTTGGCCTTCATCCAGTGTTCTGGGCCAGGTGTTTTTTTGATTTTCTGTCAATTCCCACTTATTCCTTGCTCTACTCTGCCAGTTCTACCAACTCCCACTTCATCTTTGCTCTACTTTCTGCCCCCAACAAGAGGGGAATTGAAATTTCCTATTCTTATTGTATTGCTGTCAATGTGTCCCTTTAAGACTGTAAATATTTGTTTTCTATGTTTAGGTAGTTTTGTTTTGTGCTCATATATGTTAATGATAGTTATTTCTTCTTTATCTTAACCCTTTGACTATGATGCAATGTCCATCTTTGTTCATGTTACCCCTTTTAGGTGGAAGTCTATCTTATCTGACATTTGCTTTTCTTCCCATTGTTTGATATATTTTTTCCAAAGTCCTTTACTTTCAAGTTGTGTTTATTTTTGTACCTGATCTGGCATCATGTAGGCATGATATTGATGAGTCTTTTTTTTTATCCATTCAAACACTGGATATTTTGATTTGTGAGTTCAGTTCAGTCAAATATAGGGTAATTATTGTTATGTAGGGTTTTGTTGCTTCCTTTCCCATTAGTTTCTGTTTGCCTTTGGATGGTCTTTCTATGCTAATTCTTTCTGATTCTTTAATTTCCTATCTATGTATCTCTCTAACATTTGGTTTTGTGGCTAATTGTGTTTTGTGTCTAACTTAACACATCTACTATTGTCTTTTCTGAGTTACTGCTTCATCTTTTGTGTTTTTTTCCCTTTTACTGTGTTTTTGTTTTCTCTGGTCCTGACTTTGCTTCTGATTCTATTTTATCATTTGTCAGAATTCTCAGGGTTTGGTGTTTTTGTTTTTGTTTATGCTATTGTAGTATTCCATTCAAAATTTCTTGGAAGACAGGTTTGGTGATGGAAAACTCCATTAACTTTTCTTGATTATTGAAGACCTTCATTTCTCCATTATATTTGAACATTAATTTTGCAAGGCAGCCTATTCTCTGTACCTGGAAGTTTTTGTCTTTTCATGTTTTGAATGTTACTCTACTCTGTTCTGGGTTATAGGGTTTATGCTAAGTAGTCTGATGATAGCCTGATGAGTGTACCTTTGTTAGTTAGGTTTCTCTTTTATATTGCAGCCCTTAGTGGATTTTCTTTATCATTAGCTTTTGCAAGTTTTACTATTATGTGTCTTGATACGGTTTCTGCTCAATTGGCTTTATTTAAAGCACTCATTTGCACTCAATTTTGTCTTTTGGCTAGCTGCTCATTTTTTCATTGTCTCTCAGAGAAAGTGGCTAAATAGCTGGCATTTTAACCTCATATAATTTTGATATTATTTTACAAATGTTCATTTGAGTAAATCATATAAACAGTAGTTCATATTTATAAGTATCAATTTCCCTTTTCCTCTTTCATTTCTCCTCATTGCTATGACAATATAAGGTAGAGATTTTGGATATTGTTTTACTATCTTTGAAGAAATGATCTAGAATTTTGCCATAAATCTTCAAGGTTTTAATTAACAAACACTTCTAGGTACTCTAGCAATTGACAGTGAAGCTGATATTGGGGTGTGTGTGTGTGTGTGTGTGTGTGTGTCTGGGGGTACTTTTTATAGCTCTCATCATCTATGTAAAGAAATTTGCTAAGTAAATATTTTTATACAAATGAAGTATGTGGGTTAAAATCTGGCGAATAAAATAGAACTATATAGTCATGATTTGGAAGCTTTTCTGCATAATTCCTTGAAGAATTAGTCAATTGTAATTGTTTCTGCCTTCTCTGCCAAAAAGAGCAATATTTGGACTTAGACTGAAAAAAGAAACGTTCCTAAGGAAAGTGCAATTTCTTTAGGAAGTAACTGTGGAGCACCCTACAGGGAGATTTAATCAGATTAAAATAATCACCGTAGGAATTGCCTTGTTAGAGAATATCCGGTCTGGCTTTGGGGAAAACATATCTTTTTCTTTCAGTTTTGTTTCTTATCTCTTTGACTATGCCAGTTCCTACCTTAATAAAACTATTACTCATCCTAGGAGCATGCTTCTTTTAGGTACAATCATCTATTACAATTGATCTCCCTGGCTCAATTATATGCCATTCAGACTCTTCTACTTCCATGACAATTCTCTGAAATTAAATGTGTTTGTGTGTGTGTGTGTAAAACCATGTCCAACTTCATTTAGAACAATGATAATCTCTCCCCCTGGGTCTTCTCACTGACCTCTGCAAGATAAGGATATAGCCATTGCCTGATATTTTGGTTCTAAGCCTTATCTATTGCACTCTTGGCTTTACTTTCTTTTATTTTTTAAGGGAATGTGAATGCAGGAATGAAGGTGAATAGGCCTCCAGGCAGGAAGATAGGAGAAGAGGAAGCATTTTATTTTTATTTAGTTGCTCACAATGTTTTCTCACCCTCCCCAACTCTATGTCCCTACCCCCCCACCAGACCTAGGACCTGAAGCCAAGGTCATGTAGCCCACACTCCTTCGAAGGTGACTGACATAACTGCTACTCTTGTGTATTCCTCTCACACAATGACTTGACAAATGATGGTGACAAAAAATAAAAACAAAACAGCAACAAACTTGGTCTACCTGACTAGAGAGACCAACTGAATGGAAGCAAGTTTTCTAGATGATAATATTGATAAACTGTCAGACATTTGAGTGATGTCACTTGGGAGTAACAGGCTCAGTCAAATATATTAGCAGACCTAGGAAAGATTCAGAATACTATCCTATCAAGTTTATCCCAAATGATCAATTGTGAATTTTTGTTTGAAGCAGTCAACTATTATTCCTATTTGTTTTAGAGCAGTGGATAATTGAAGTAATAACCAAAAATTAAGAGTGGGCAGAAGATACTGTGTTTGAAAATAAGCACAAGAATTAAAAAAAAAGAAAGAAAGAAACCAATACATAGACTATCAGTATCGATTATGTCACAAGCTATATTTTACCGGGAATTATTAGAACAGATTATTTGGGCATTAGTGAAAAAGCAGTAATCGGTGGAGACCAAATACATTTATTTATAAGATAACTTTTCACTCTATCACATTTGCTTCTTTATTTCACTTATATTGTAAAAACAGATGTTGCTTTTAACAATGTATGAGGTATTTTACAAAGGATCTTGGGTTACTCCCATGTATCAGTTCTGTAAATATGGATTGTAGGGAATGGTAGTTGCTCTGAAGTTGAATGATTATTCTCAAATGTGTTTAATAGCAAATCAAGGAAAAATTGATTCTATGTTCACTTTAGTATGTAATGAAATATTTTTCCTCTAGCTTTCCTTCTTTTCCTTTTAAAACTTGTCAACATAGACAAAGACAGAGAATGTCGCACATACCAAAATTATGGATGATGCAATACAATGGTAAGTATTAAATGTGAGTGTATTGAAAGCTTAAAATATTGACACAGAATATTGATACAGAATGAAATAGTGACTCCATTTAGCATAGTAAAGTAATAGAGTGGGAAGTATGTATAATTTTGTTTCTTTATGAAATGTTTCTTAGTAGCTGCACATGTTTTAAAAAGTATCAGATTTTGTCAATAATGAGATACCTATAAATCAGTGATAGTTGTAGTTTTCAACAAGCTAATTTGAACTAGGGGTACTATGATGACTAATTATGTGTGTTAATTGGACTCGGTCATAGGATGCCCAGCTATCTGGATCAACATTATTTCTGAATGTTTCTGTAAGGGTGTTTCTGGAAGTATTTAGCATCTAAGTGATATACTGCATAAAGCAGATAGCCCTCCCAGTCTGGATGGGCTTCACATAATCCTTCAAAGGACTAACTAGAACAAAAAAAAGCTGAGGAAGTTTGAATCATCTCTTTGAACCTGATTTCTTAATCTGAGACATTGGTCTTCTGCCCTTAACTAGCCATCAGCTCTCCTGGCTCTTAGGAGTTTAGAATTTGACTGGGATTTACACCACTGGCTTTGTAAATAGAGATAGATCGTAGACTTCTAGGCTTCCATAACTGCATGATTGCAAGAGCCAATTCCTTATAATAATCTCTCAATCTTAGTCTAGATCTCATTCTAGAAATTACTATCTACCTATGTATAGACTTATATAGTTATAAGACACATAGATAACAGATAGAGAAATAGATATGTCTCTTGTTAGCTCTGTTTCTCTGGAGAAACTTGATTAACACAGATACAATACAAACACGTAGAAAGTTATTTACATTCTCTCCCTTGTGTTTGTCAGATGATATCTGACAATCATTACTGAGTTAAATATTAAGTTAAACTATTATGTTAAATATTATTTTATGCAAGTTTATATTAACTGTTTAGCCCATAAATTAAAAATCTTTTAAAGTAAAAAAAAAAAAAGTCCTTGAAAATCTCTTAAGTGTTCATCATAGTATTTGTGGGATTTACAAAGAAGATATTGAGGAGGAAATAAACATCAAGGAATAAGTCACAGGAAATAAATCTCAGGGTGAGGAGAGAATAAGCCTCAGGAAACAAGCCTCCACTGACCTTACTATCTCACCAACCCAAGCCCAAACTGCAAATAGCTTCTGGTTATTTCAGCCACCAACAGACCTGACCTGATCCTACTAAACAGAAATCAGCAATGGAAAAATTCCAGAGACTCACCTCCATTTTGCTCTAACCCACCCCTGAAACTCCTGCCTATAAAATCTGTGACTTACTCCTATTTAAGGCAACAGTCTTTGGAGACCACTCCACTGGTGCCCGCCAACATTAAACAAAAAACCCTTTCAACTTTTCCAGAGTGCGTGACGCCTGTTGCTTTCCACTGGTTGAACCCATTTTGCTATAACAATATAAGGTAAATGCTATCTATTGAAATCATCTTCGATTCTCAATAGACAGCATTATTATTTGCAGTTAAGTCTATAAAAAGGAAAGGCATAATTTTTTTTAAAGGTGCATTTGAATTCAGCAAGGAAATTTTCTTAAGATTAGTGTTTCCATTTAGAACTAGTTTATTGATTTGGGGTTAGGTACCAGATTGTAAGAAATATTGCAGTAGGTAGTTTATGTGCTGAGATTAAGAGAAATAATTACGAGCATAACATAAGGAATGACGCTCTTACTTTCATAATTGTTTCTAGACAAGCTGCACTCTTTTGAGAAGTGCTAATTTTCCTGTACCTGAAGAGATTCATAAATCAGGAAGGATGTGGACTTCTTGAATATTCAAAATTCTTTCAGACCTTAGAGATTGTCAGTCTGTGATGGTAATTATCTTCTCACAAGAGTATAATTAGCTTCCTTTAAGAGACATAGTAGAGTCCTCCTGAGTCATCCCCAGACACACATTACGTCAACTGCCTGGAGAAATGTTCAGTAGTCCACACAGAATTACTCTCAACGAGCCTTAGAGACAACATTCTCATGAGTGTTTGAAGAGAGCTAAAATTGCGGAAAATATGGTAGGGCTTGTAGTTTGGTTTATTTTTCCTCTGCTATTCTGAGGACCTCAGATATTGGTATATGTCAGTACAAAACACGTTCAAACCATGAAGTTCAGAGATATGCGATGCAGTCTTTGCTGGGAAACCTTGCCACCCCAGTCTCTGTCCAAACCTTACAAAATCAGCATGTCTGTTTTCTTTTCACTATTTGTATTCCTTTGTTTCTGACTTATTTATAGAAGACCTTTGTTAAATAATAAAGTTATCATAAGGTAGCATTCCTGTCTCTTAGGTGATATCAAAAGTTTTATGAGCAGATTCTGTTGTATTTTGAAAGTACATACCAAGGAAATAGCTTTGAAATGCTCTCTCATATTAGAAAAGATAAATTTTCAGACCCCTTGCCTATATCACATTTTGAATTGTGCCATTTTCAGTTTTAACCTGACTGTCCAGCAGATTTTCCTCATGATTGGTGAACATGGTAGTGTAATGATTCAGATAAACTATTCTGCAGAGGCATTTAAATTCAGCAATTGATTATATAACTACTCTGATTATATGAATTTTAAAGGGACTCTTTTAACTGTGTTTTATTTCCATTAGTTCTCACACTGACAAGTTGATTTATCACCTTGTCCCTATAAGAAATGTCAAGACTCTAATATGCATTTGTTTCAAAAAGTGTCCATTTAATTGCATCCTTATAGTTTCCCAAATTTTTATTTGCTCTCATTTAGAGAACAGCAGAAAATCTGTTAGGATGAAAAATTCTATTCCTTTCTGATTAGCAAACACATAATAGTTGATGGGGTTTCTCCTTTCACTCCTAACACTGTATTTAATTTGAAGTGGAAAGTCATTATTATATAGCTCTCTCTCTCAAAAAAACAAATTAAAGCAAGAATTTAGCATCAAAGTATCATGAAGAAAAACCAAAGACAGATCAATTCTGAAATATTTTCTATAAGAATATTAATGTGTATATAACAACTGTGCAAATAATCACACAAGCCTGACAATATTTTTTCCTAGGGAACTTATTTTTGGTTTACCCAAACTCTAGCTAGTGTTTAATTGATTTAGATGTTCACAAGACAGAATCAGGCTAGGTAGTGAGAGTCATTGTCCCAGAGAGAGACTGGAAGAGTTTGCCAACTCTGTTTTCAATTCCAGTGAAATCTCCAAGCTGTGAATAGAGGTCTGACTACATTAAGAAATTTTGAGACTAAATCAGCGAGTTTTAATTATCGGTTGATTGATTATCTGATAGCTAAATTTTGTCTTTAAATAAGTATTTAGTTTCTTTGATAGACCTCATATTCCAAAGATTCCCAGAGCAAATATTAAGGTAATAGATGACTGATTGTATGAAGACCTATAGTAGGTGGAAATAAAAATACCAAGATATAATACAGAGCCCGGTAAGGCAGACCTGATGCCACTTTAAATCATAGGGATAAAAGACCTGAAAGACATATTTTTACTTGTCCAGTTTGCACTGGCTTGATGTAGAATTGGTGTTTGTATCCTCCTAAAGAGAAAAGCCTTCAAGGCTGTGATCTCCTTTTCATTCTCAATCTCCCTAGTGAAAAAGATAGTGTTTCTTATTTAGGTCCTATTATCACTCACTGACAGTGTGACAGAATTTTCCACATTAAAAAGAAAAATAAAATTCCTTTGGACTAAGATATTGAAAATATTTGATAAATGCTGATGATAGATGAAAAATAAGAGATAACAATGGCAATTTTTGACCATGGTTGGCGATGACACGTTTCTCCCATATCGAAAATGGTCTCTGAACCTTGAAGTGGAATCAGGAATGAGGAGGCAAAGTTTGGGTGGACAAAGAAAAGGAAACGTATTGCTTAGCCAGGCAAAGGAGGCCACAGCGGCTCACACCTGAAAGACTCCAGAACTCCTTAAGGGCAAGGAATGAGGTATTTTTTGTATTGTAGCACCACTTTGTTTTCTGTATTCTTGAGCTCTGCTTGCTTTCTAGGTGATACCTACCAGTTGACTTCTATCTCATCAAC
This sequence comes from Solenodon paradoxus, assembly GCA_004363575.1. Classification (NCBI taxonomy): domain Eukaryota; kingdom Metazoa; phylum Chordata; class Mammalia; order Eulipotyphla; family Solenodontidae; genus Solenodon; species Solenodon paradoxus. The sequence goes on from RJWH01000166.1 coordinate 477,131, forward strand.
AGTCTTATTTACCATTTCTCAACTTCTTTCACATTCTCCAGGCACCACCAGTTTCATCGATTCTGTCTATTCTTCAAGTGAGAAAAGGTTAGAGATTTTGCATCAATTTCATAAGAGTGGGGTGGTAAAATAAGGTTCTGGTTGCTAACAGTCTTTTTACAGTTAATCATCAGCTCCATAAGCTTTCACATTTTACGTATATCTGATAGGACATGATCTCCCAGAAAGGTCTGGGTGATATCATTTTGCACTAAGAGATCTCTTTTTGTAGCATTTCAGCAGTAATCTCCATGGGCCTTTGTCTCCTTTCCTGTGCAGATCGTAGGCACTTTTCTCAGGCTCTTCTGATAATGATACTCATTGTTTTGGCTAATGTCTGCATTAACAGCTTAATGAATTTCTAAACAGGCTCCTTACCTCTGGACTCTCAGCAGTGCCATCCAATAATACCCCCACCCCTATAAATAGCTTAGAATCCTTGCCCCCAGGGCTGATTTACACCATTTCTGAGTCACCCCACTTTTTAAGTTACAAAATAAACTTTTTTGGATACTTGAAGTGTTTCTCTGGGTCTCTCCTTTCCACGCTCACAAACAGTGCCCCCAAATCCCACAAATCTTCAAGGGAACCTAACAATATCATCCTGTTTTCCCCAGATCACCATGGGGACTGTCATCGAAAGTAGTAATGCACAATTAATAGCGGAGGAGGGCAACCTCAATTCCAGGGAGGCAGATGCCCCGGTGCAGATTATGGCCTTTCCTGGAAAAACAAGGTAGACATGAATTAAAAATGATTATCACTAGCTAAGTAGCATGTTAGTCAACATAATATTAGCAACGTTAAGAAATTCCAATGGGTAAACTATTTCAGAAAAAAATGTTTCTTACTCACTCAATGGACAAAATGAGTACTTCTAACAGTAAGTGAGACAACGAACAAAGAACTAAATTGTGTTCTGAATAGGCACAAAAGACGGACCGTTCTGCAGTTAAAAAGATTCTGTCAAAACATGTCGGGTGAACCCTGCCCCCATCCCTCCTGACCAATAAGCACGAGCCACACCAACCCAGTAGGAGGACCCTCCTTCACCCCTCACACCTCAGCACAGTCCCCCATAATAACCTTCGGACCTCAGTACTGGCGGAATGGCTTCTGCTTCTCCGCAGGAAAGCTTTCCTGGCTTGTACCCTGGAACAATAAAGAGTCCTTCATAGAGCCCACTTGACTCCCTGGTCTCAGCAATTTGCTCAGTTCGGATCATAGTAAGTGGGTTTCCTCCAAGTGATATTCCAGGAGCCCCCAGCAGCCTTTCAGCCTGTGGATCATTCTGTTTATTTACATCAAACAAGGGGCTGGGGTGAGGGGGAATGAAAGACAAGGAAAATCACATGGGGTGGTATTTTTATGGGTAAGACGTGGAAGTAAAGCTAATCATTGCTACTCATATACTGTAGACTAGAGCCTGACCCCGTCCCCAACTCCTGCCCAAAGGGCAGAGGAGGCTGGGAAATACCGTCCAGCAGTTGGCCGAACGAAACACTGAAAAAGGGTTGGTGAGCTTTGGCAGCTGCTGTCACATGCAGTGGTATGTACGCAGCACCTCAACATGCAGTTGGAGGAGATGTAAAATGGGGAGAAAGAAGATATAACTAAGTATAGATTGCTTTCAAATTTATTGCATAGAATTGCCAGATTTTCAAAATCATATCTTGTACTCCGTGCTTAAATGTATGTTGCTATCCCTCCTTACCACCAACTTATCTTCGAAATTCTACCAGTTTTCTTAATTCTAAAGACTCACAGCTCTCAGTTGGGTAATTCTGGGAGTAGAGTTAACATATATTAATGGCAGTTGGGTAGAGGGCTGGCTGGTGAAGTTTAATAGCAAAAAGTATAAAGAGAAGCTATTCAAGAGAAGCAGCCTTTTGGCTAGATGAATTTCCATCAATCACCATGTAGCCACTTAACCACGCAATGTAATATTTCACACATTATAATCAACTCCCTTTATTTGAGAAACAGCTGTGACATAAGAGAAATACATGCAAATCTCTAATCTTTCTCATAGTGCTATGTTACTTTGAACAAGTCACTTCACCTCTTTGGCTTTCTTCTCTCTGAAGGATGAGAGGTAAATAAGAAACAAAGATTTTTATTATTTTTCTATTTGCCCATATTTACTTTCACAGTTCTGTAAAATGGTTTTTCGAACCTATTTCTAAATATAATTTGAGTTGTCAAATGACCTTTAAAATGCATGTCAGTATAAAGACCCATATTGGGGTCTTTGAAAATCTTTTCTGCGCGGAATTAAAATGATAATGTCACTGTCTGTACGGAATAAAGATAACAGGATAATGCTTCTTTTACTAATGAGGGAAATCCAGAAACAGTTTAAGGTATAATATTGTATAGATATTCTATAAAAGTGTGAATGTTTTTTTAATCCAGAAAGCAGAATGTCCATAGATGAACATGACTATTATGTACCAAAATATTTCCATTACTTAAAAACATATCATAAATATGCATTCTGTAACATGACTGCTTTTGTAAAGGAAAAAAGATTCTTTTGCTATGGTACAGTTACTGCTCTAGCTCCTGCTGAGCCCCCAGTTCTGAGTTCATTAAGCACGGAGCTGGCAGCAAACCTGTTTTTTGTGGCCCAGTGGGAAGCATTGGTTCTTGATGTGGTACAAGTAAGAACTAACCCTGAAGATATTTGACTCGTTTCTTTGAAGTCTCTCCCTAAGTAACCTTTTTCTTTTATGGCAATCTGATTCTCTACACTTTTGCATTAGTTCTAGTCCTAGAATTTTTTTTTTGAACAATGCAGCACTCAACCTTTTCTGAAATTATATTGAAAATTTCTTAGCACGCTTTGGGAAATGCAGAAAGTGCTGGTAGAATGAGCAAAACTTTCATTATGGTTTATTCATGCAAACTGAGTCAGCAAGAGCACCTCAAACAAGCTGTGGCCATGGGGAGAGAGCAGGGGAGAAGCAACATTTGCACGCAGCACTCCGGAAGTTGCAAGTTTGAAATAATTTGGGCTCTCTCCTAAAGCAGTGGATTTTTCTCGGTTGGAAGTTCTTATCTACTGCAGAGGGAAGATTAGGTTATATAAGGGCAAACAAACACTGCAGATTGCAGATTTCTGATTCTGCAATGAAATAAAATTTCAAACCTCAGCGTTATGAACACTTAATTAGGAAAATCTGGACACCAGGGAACTTCAGAAAAAGAAACGAATATATGAATATCTTCCTTTATGCCCTGTGCAGTATTTTCTGCATTAAAAATGTAGGATTTTCATCAGTGTACATAATGTAAATGACAGTCTACTTGTCTGCACCAGAAGTTCTGAATATATACTTATATAACTAATGATAAAGGGATCAGGAAAGTTTTCCAAAAATGGTACATTGAAGAATATTAAATAATAAAAATTTAGAAACATCATAGCTCCAAGGGGTTTTGACAATTTATTTGATAAATGGACAAAGACCTAAGCAGATTTAGTAACTTATGCCTAAGTTTACATATAAAGTGAAATGTATTGACATTTGACCAGTCTCCTGACTCTGGTAGCAATGATCTTGAATATTAAAGGCAAAGTTATAACACATTATTTAAAAGATGTTCATTTTTACAACCTGCTATAGCAACATTTTTAATAGTGGCAAAATGCATTAACTGAAAAAACATGGGGTTTAATATTCTTTCTGTTAATCAAATGAGAAAAAGGAAAAAAAAACTCATATATTGAAACAACTGAATGCTGAGATAGGAATACTCACTGTAATTTTGCACAGAAATGTGTGAATTAATAACTGGATGGACAGGAAAGGTTAGCTGAAAATTATCTGAATGCAAAAGATAGCATTGACAAGCCCTTTATAAAGCCAAACCAAAGAAAACATGATGACTGTGAGTTTCACTATCTCAGTATTAATGGAAATATTAGGACATTATGAAAATGAAGACAGAGAAAGTGGTATCTTGTGAAAGCAACTGTAGTAAGAATGTTTGTAGGTACATATTTACAAAAAGTAAACAGACTAAGATAGAGTGAATGGCTATTAACTCTGAATTAGGGAAAATACAAATGAAGGAAAGGGAGATTAATTTTTAGATTTGTATACTCAAAAACTTTGGTCAAACATAATAAAAGGGACATAATGGGGAGTTAGAGTTGAAAAACAGGATTGACATTATAATGAAAATACCTGTATACCTCTGAAAGGGACAAAATAGGGGGTTAAAGCTAAAAACAGAAGGAAGCAAAATTAAATAACAAAAGAGTAGAGCCAAACTGAAAGAAGCATATTACTTAATAAAGGAGAAATGGTCAGAAAAAAGAAGCAAGCTGTCAAAATAGTTCACCCAAAACTGGTCTTTGTAAGGTTGGGTATCTTCTCCTAACCTGCTTCCTCTTCCCTTTCTTCCAATGAGGATGGCCCATTCTCACTTGAGAATACCTTTTATTTTTCCTTTTTTCTTCAATAAAACCTTTCTTATTCATTAATGCTTTGAGTGGTCCTGAAGCTCCTTTTGGAGACTGAACTCAAGGATCTAGAGCACTGAATGAGAAAAGGAGAAAGAGAAAGAAATGTGGGGAGGCAGACAACCCCTCTTGGAATCAGGCTTCCACAGTACTGCCAGCCTCCACTACTTCTGGAACAAGGCCTTATCTATACCCCGTATCAGTGCTACATTAATTAAAATAATCTATTGTATAAGGTAGATCACATTGAAGTGCATCAGGATTGAATTATAAAATAATAAATAGAAGAAAAAGTGATATGAAGATTACTTGCTACAGTATGAGCTTCATTTCCATAGAACATGGAGGAAGAATATTTAAGGCATAGAATAATAACTGATCACTATAATGTACATATTAAGCCAATTATAATGTTTAGACTGCTTCCCTTTTTATTTCTAAAGGCTTCTAAAAGCTTCACTGTATAGCATTTGAACAGGATTCTCAAGAAACCCTTGTCTCAGCCTTTCATTGTAATGTATTTGGACCCTAAGCCCTTGTCTCAGTCTTTTCTGATATTCCTTGGACCTTCATTATATCGTTTTGACTAATGTCTTGTAGCATTTTAATGGATTTCTTAACAGACTCTTTGTGTTGATAATCCCAGACAACATCTTGTGACTGAGTAAACTGAAGCAGCATCATACCCTGCCTAACTCTTACTGACCAGGAACAACTGAAAGCCCACCCTGCTTTCTACATTCCTTAGATAACCACAGACCTGCAGCTTGCTCCACTCCTGAGCACCAGCAGTAGAAGCCAACTCTTATGTAAAAACCCAATAGCCCCTTTCCCATACCTGGTGCATTTCTTTAGTATGTTAGCTGTCTGTGAGCTTCTAATAAACTTTGGGATACTCATAGGGCTTCTGGGTCATTCTTACCATGCTTTTTGGATCAGGAGTCCTCCAACATTTTGGGGGTCCTAACAATTTCCAGTAGAAATCAAACATGAATGTCTTGATATGGACAGTTTAAGAGCAATAAAATTCTGTATCTGCAAATTCTTAAAACTCATATTAAAATTTAAGAACAGTCCATAGGAGTAATCTCAAAATTCACTTTACAGAAGAAAAGTATAATTTTTCCTCATCCTGAGTCTTGCTGTGGTACATTAACTGGAAATGTTATGCTCTCTGGGGGCATCAAAAACTGAATTCAAAATGTTAATTTTAGGTAATCTCTTTTAATCAATGATTCAGTGCTTATTTGTTTTCTAGTGTATGTATATGTATATATATATATACATATATACATATATATATGTATTTCTTTTAGGGTAAAGAGATACATTAAAATACTGTCATTAAAATCAAATGAGGATGATCTTAAATCAGATAGATATATTATAGAGATGGACAATGCAAGTGGTGATACTTTTCTTTAAAGGAAAGGTGCGGGCAGGAATGAAGGCGAGTAGGCAGACAAGAAGAGATAGGAAGAGGAAGCATCTTTATTTTACTTTTATTTAGTTGTTCACATTGGTTTTTCCCTCAACCCCACTACCCGGACAAAGGACTCAAACCCAGGGGTATGTGGCTTGCTTCTGTGGAGGCGATTGACCTAACGCCTACATCAAGATCTCCAATGATAATTTCCTTTTATATTTTAGCCATCATCTGACTACTGTCAAATAACATAATTTCTTCTGAGGGAAAGGACCTTTAAAGAAAAGCAGAAAGAGCATTCGAAATACTTGCTGAAAACTGTGGTTCATTAATTCACCTATAAAACAAACTCATTTTAAGACTCCATGCCTTAGTTAATTATATATTTATCTAACTTCTTGAAATCATAAATTAGATTAAGTGACAAGGGTTCACATTTTAAGTTCTGTATCTGAATTGAAAACATTGATAATGGATGTCTTATTTTTTAAAAAGTAAGTTTGATTAGGTTAACTACTGTATAATGAGAATTGAGTTCACCAATTTGATTATTATGTATTTTCTGCAAATTGAAGAACCTAAATTTATAGCTCCAAGGCTTTGATATTACTATTTTTGAAGTGTATAAAGAGATTTCAAATTTTTCATTAAAATATAACACTGGTAGAGGTATATTAATATTAATAACTATTTTGATTTTCCTAATTCTCTCTTAACTTATTGTCTTTAACAGAATGCCTCCAAGTTAAAAAGGGTTATGTATACACAACACAGGTTTGAAAAGTCTTGGTAAAATATTTTTCATATCTATTTTAGTTTTCTATTATTGCACAGCAAATTACTAGTTAGTAACTTAAAATGCATGTATTTATTACCTCAGAGCTTCTATGAGTCAGGCATTTGGGCATAATCTTGTTGGGTCTCTGGTTCACGGTCTTGCAAAACGGTCATCAAAATGTTGACTAGTGTTGCTAACTCAACTGATTCTCATTTGAAGCCTTCTTCCAAATTTGTCAGTTGTTGGAAACAGAAATTTCCTTGGATTGAATGGTCAAGATCTCCATTTTCTTGCTAGCTGTATATCGGGACAACTCTCAGCTCCTGGAGACTACCTTCTGGTCCTGGATTTGTGATGTCTGTTTCTCAAAACATGGTAGCCTGCTTCTTGAAGAGTACTTTCCATGACAGACTGAGTCTCTAAAACTTTTCCCAGATTAAATGATACTCGCCCAGGATAGTCTTTAATATTATCAAGTCAAAGTCAACAGATTTGGGATTCTCAATTCATCTGAAGAATATCTTCCTCTTTTCCATTTAATATAATCTAATAATGGCAGATGAATCAATCCTATCCATATCACAATGATGAACAAGAGGAAGGGAATTAAATAGGGTGTGTAAACCAGGAGATGAGAATTTGGAAATTTCATCTTACAATTCTTACCACAGTATACGTCCAAGAGACTAAGAAAAATAAATCTGTTAATGACCAATAACAAATGATATTGCTGGTCAGGCGTCTTTAGGAATTTTCTTCTATTTATCCTCACTGTCTATATTGACAAAATAAATAACATTTCAATCAATTTTTTTTTAAGATAAGGTTAATTCTCCTATTTGTAACTTCTCACAAGCATGAATTATAAGTGGATGAGATATCCTAGAGGTTAGTATTAGCAGAACAAGCATGTCTCCTAAGAAACATCAAAGAATAAACAGTAATTACTAATAGTGTTTCAATTAAAATATATAAAATGACCAGATATTAGTGAGTTGGTTTATGACATACACTTCTTTCTAGTAAAATTTCCTGAACTTCTGACACTGGAAAATGGAAAACCATATTTCTTAGAATGCTTTTCAGGTTACAATTTCAAAATGATTTGGAAAGATGTGTACATTTTGAAAAGCAGACAGTGAGGATGTAACTGGACATTTGCTTGCTTCTGAGGACTCCGCTGAACAGCAGTATTGTGGTGACATTTATTTCCTGGTTTAATAATGCATGCATTGATTTTGTATGCCAGGTCACAGAGTATTCTAGGCATCGGGACTGAGTGGATACCTTTTCATCATGACCATTGGAGCATGGTTCTGAAGCTGATAGCAGATGTCGTCACTTCTCTTTCCTGGAAGGTGACTTCTAGTTATCTTGGTGTATGTCAATGGTGAGGAAATATCTCTATGACCAGCTTTTCAACTCAGTGGGTAGCTTCTTGATCATAGAAGAGATAATTACTTTGGTGTCTGATTCTCTGTTGTGACTTTGGGAGTCTACTGAAACCACTATCTTGATTCTATTATTTTCAGCACTGTGATTATTTTTTATGCTGTCTCTTTGGCTTTAACCAATCAGAATGCCTTCTCTCTGTTGCTAAAATTGCCCATGTTAGATAGTTCTTCCTTATCTTTCCTAATCCTCCCTATTCATAGAGAGAGAAAAATCACACTGTTGTGTAGAAGAGGAATTTTAGTTGTTTTCTTATGCCTCTCAGGCCATTTGGATATAAATGGAGCATTTCTATTCCTTACTTATGATCTTTTTCTTTTTTTTCCAGTATGGGAAATTTGAAAATGACCCCTTATTGTGTGGGTTTAATTATATTTATACCTAAGGGCATTTGTTCACAAATCTATTTGATGGAAGATAATGGGATAGTTTGCTCTTAAACTTCATTGCCTATTAGACTAATCTCTCTCTCTCTCTCTCTCTCTCTCTCTCTCTCTCTCTCTCTCTCTCTCTCTATATATATATATATATATAGTTAGATAGATATATACCATATATATATATATGTAACTGGGAGCCTATAAAGCCCTCATTTAGTTATAGATTCACCAGGAGTTTTCAAATTTAATGACCTTTTTATAGCTAAAATGTAAATAGGTTAAATTGTCCATTTACCCATGGATATTTTTCCTGCAGGCAAATTAGTTTTCTTCTTTTTCACCCCAGTAGATGTTACTTTAAACATTTTGTTCCATAAAATCCTCCAAATTTCTTTAATAAGGATGGCGTATCATAGTGTTTGAGAAATAAAGTGGAATCATGACTTCTTTTTATTTTGACAGCCCTAACATCCTATTCTGCACCAAAAAGCTATACTACAGGAAATGAACTCAATGTAGCAGAAGAAATATCTGGGTTTGTTATAAAGAGGACTTCTTGGCAGAATGGCTGTTTTGGCTGGGTGCCTACCTGACTGCCATGTCGTGCACATAGCATGATTTAGTCTTCAGAGTAGAGTCAATGTTGAAATTTTGATAAAGTTCTGCATGATTGGCTGAAATTTTTGCCTTTTATTTTAAAATGTATTTCACTCACCCATGGCTGTGACTGCCAACAATTCCTATTGTGCATCCACAGTACTCATCACTCATAATCCTTGATGTAACTTCTGTATCTGCCACTAAGTAAGTTCTGTGAGGTTTCAACGTTTTTTAATATCAACTCGATGTGCTGCTATTTCTCTAGTTCATCATGTTAAATGAATAACTGAAGAGATGTGTAAGAAAATATTGCTTGTATTTTTAAAAAGAGAATAGCAGAACATGAATGCTATAGAAGTTTAATGCCTTATATGAAATTTAGACAGTTCAAATTAATCATTTTTTATGTAACAAATAAATAACATTACTATGTGTCAGGCACAATTCCAAGCAAAATTCAGCATTTGCCTATTTTATCCTCTAATGTTTCTTTGAGGAAAGCACTAATATTAATTCTTTCAAATATACAAGGAAATTGAAGCAAGTAAAAGTTTGTCCAGGGTCACTCAGGGAGAAAATGATTTAGATCCAGTCAGCTTGGTTCCATAGATCAGAGGCCAACTTCCCAGATTTGGCAGTCTTAGAAAACTAAAGTCAGTGACAAAGAGAAATATAAAAACAAAGAAAAACAAAAATGTACTTAATTTATATTTTATAAGTTTATAATAAATAATGATAGTATATGGCATATTTTGTGACTCTATTATAAACAAATATGCCAATGAAAATCCATGTGAGAATCCAGCTACAATAATAACCACTTGTCAAAATCAGAGAATTTACATATGTTTTCAAAAAAAGGGACAAGAACAAAAGATGTTAAAAAAGATTCAGATGGCAAACTTATTTGCCACTAGTTTTATCTTTATAGTCTGTTTCCTCTCTCTGATTCTACTCCTCCCTTCTTATTCAGATTCTCCCACTGATGAAAATAGAGGTGGGAGGACTCTTTGGTGGGAGCTATAATGACAGTACTGTAAAGTAGCAATTACAGAACTGTGAAGTTTTTTGAAATGGTTTGCTCTAAGGAAGAATCCTAAAGTATTAACACTTACTGAAAATTCTCTGTTACAAAGTGTGGTCCAGAAGGATAAAGTTAGTCACATCACAGGTGTCTCCAAAGGTGTAATAGGTCTATCACTATTTTCTTAAATACCTTGAAAATCATTCAGTACTTCAAAAGCTGAGGAAAAGTTCTTCAATTTTCAAGAGCATGAATGCAATGGAAGTTATAAAGCCTGTTAGACATATACAATATTATTACTCTCAGATAATTTAACTCAACATGTGAAAGCTTAACATGGCTATAAAGCTTACCTTTTTTTGTGCTCTTAGTAGAATGGAGTCTTTCTCTTATCCTATAAAACCTCGGAAATGACTGGCAATTCTGCTATGCATATGACTTTCCCATAAAACTCTTCAACCACTCAAGGCTATATTTTTCCTATTATAGCATTAATCACAATGTATCATAATGATCATATTCCTTTCCTTATTAGACTGTGGGATTCTTGAGAACACAGATTATGCCTTGTTTTCCTATGGAAACTAGATGCTACTTGGTACAGAGTAACCAATTGACTGACCAACAGGGTAACTAGGTAGATGCTCATTTTGTTGCTTCCTATCTAAGTTTTCTATTGCTGCTGTTACAAATTCTCATTACTTAGTGACTTGGAATAATGCAAATTCATCATTTTGCAATTCTGTAGGTAAGAAGACAAATGTTTCTCTCTAGGCTGAAATCAAGGGATCAACAGGGATGCATTGTTTCTGGTGGCTTTAGGGGAGAATTCCCTCTTTTTACAACTTCTAGAGGGTAGCTGCATTTTTGGGTTCATAGCCCTTTCCTCTGTGTTCAAATTCAGATGTGTAGCGTCTTTGGCCAGTGTTCTATAGTTATATCTCCCTCTGGTTTCTTCTGCTTCCCTGTTCTACTTTTAAGGACTCGTGTAATTTGGACCCACCTGAGTATTCAAGTTAATCTCCCTATTGTAAGGTCAGCTGATTAACAGCTTTCATTCCATAAGCAACCTTAATTTAACTTTGCCAGGTAACATAACAAATTCACATGTTCCGGGGATTAGGATGTGGACATCTCTGGTGCATGGAGGCATTGTTTTACCTATCATACTTCTTGCATTCTCTTCCAAATTCAGTGACTTACTTGATGGAAAAATGGAATGGAAAGTGTGGAATAAGTCCCATTCAGCAGTCATTTTAACTACTTGCTTTCTATGTGTTTCTTTCTGTATTGCAGAAAATGGACATCTAGCGTTATAGATATTGAGTTCCTTTGTAAATATTTTCCAGGTGTGACTTAGTCTCAGAATCAGATGTCCTACAGGGAGACTTGAATTCCAAAATGAGAGAACAGGGAAAGAAAAGGGAATAAGGTGTCAATTTTTTTTTTGGTGCACAATGTAACAAAAAAATTCAAGATCTGCATCCATTGCTTCCATGTTTCAGTCACTTTCTACGCTCAGGGTGTCATTTACCCAATCATGATGGGCCAATGCACTGCAATGTTTACTGGTTTTCTGACTTGATAGCTATAGTTTTCCTGGGCAGGGGCAGGATGACTCTGAGGACTTGAGGGTTTCTTGGGAAGATTCACCAGCATTTGTGGCCCAATTGTAAACAATGCAATACATTGAAATAGTATATTCCATCAATTCTCAATACATTTTTCCACTTGTAACTGGAAGTGTGTTTATCAGTAGTTCACAAAACAATGATGTGTCTTATAATCAATGCTGTCAGAGAGAGAAGTATTGCAAATATCTTTCTGATATTTAAACTAAGAAAACTGAGAAACATAGAAACAGAACAGCAGGAAGGATAGGGTCTTCACATTTGCTCAGGAAGCCCATGGCATGCCAACCCAATATAGTTGGTACCAAAGTAACAACGGAAAAACCAACAGCACCTGACAGTTAAATCAACTCAATAAAACCTCAGGACCAAAGAGTTTAAGACTGAATAAGCTCTGTGGCATTTTTGCTCATCACAATTTCCTCCTACATCAAAAGAAGAGAAATGCAGATTGTGGGACACACTGTAATCACCTGTCTTTGTCCTCCAACTAACCTTAGCATTATTTTAATAGCAAGCCTCATGCCCAGGGGTAGAGATTTAAAATTCCAATGAGACATGTGATTTGTGACGTTGTGTGCAGAACCAAGATGAAGGACTGTACCTGTACCAGAGAGATCCCCATATCACCCAGAATGAATTTCCTGCACAGAGACTGAGACATAACAAGTGCAGAGTCCAACACAAAACGAGAGTGCCATTCTACCACCAAGGAGAAGCCTGCTCCCCTTCTGCCTTCTTCCTCACACGGCAGTGTGAGTAAATAAAGTCTTGCTAGAATTCTTAAGAATTGGCTTTATTTTTTGATTCTCAGTTCAAATAACCATGGGTGGAAATAAGGGCCAATAACAAAACCATCTACATGGGTTTCTTCAACTCAATCCTATTTGATCTGAGTAGTCATCACTTCAGTCCTAGGACAAGTTTATGGCACAATGAAAATGAGTATTTAACCTTCAAAATTCCATCTTATGACATAGATGAACTTCTTTTTGCTGTTTTCTCTTCTAATCTCTATGCTCTTGAAGGAAACAAAAAGCTTAGAGTCAGGAAATAATTAAGAAATGATTTTTTTTCTCTTCACACCCAGTTTGCTAACAAGTTTTGGTTCTGACTCATGCAGAGTCACCAGCAGAACTGAGGCAGAATGATGAATAACTAATAAAGGTAGATTCTTCCAATGTCCTACACAGACTACATACAAACCCCCTGCTAAAACTTTCTCTTTGTCTAGGATAAATGAGATTTTTTTTCTGAGGATGGGGTGTAGGAGTCTGCTATTCTCCTTAGCTGGTTAACCTCTGAATAAAGCCAATTATTCCTCCCAACAATCCCTCTGCCTTCCATGGATTCAGTTTATAAGCAGAAGTGAGCAAATGGAACTTTGCTGACCATTAATGAAAAGAATGGACTTTTGTTCAGAAGAACAGTGCAGCTGCAATTATGTTGCTGCATAAGATATATAGGATATCCATTACAATTTTCTTAGCGGCATCAAACTTTATATATCTATAATCTCTGAAGAATAGATAATTCTGATTATTAGACCTTCCCAAATTGATATTATTAAAATCTTACATGCCAGAGATTCTTTTAGGATTTCCAAATATCATTGCTTTTTCTCTTCTCCATATTGTTATATAAGAGTCATCAAGACAATTAAAGGAAGCAGGCGTAATGTTGGAAAAATAATTTATCTTTGCCTCCACTTCCACGTTGGTTTAGATAGTTAACCTATAAATCAAATTATTGTCAATCTATGAACTGTTATAAGACCCATTTTAAACTTTCAGCTTTGTTTTAACAATAAAGATACATTTGCAATTTTACTTTATACTTTTAAAAACAATTTGACATACCAGTTTACATTCTAGCCTTAAAGAATTCCATTTTGTTAGAAATATTTCTAAAATGTCTTCTATGCCTCCTTATTTCTTATTCAAAATTTTCTTATGACACATACTTATACTTATCAAGCATTGTGACCAGATGTGGATCTAGGTGAGCTGGGATGTATTACCCAGGGGGCGTTTGTAGCATGTTGATACAGAAAGTCATCTTGGGAAAGAATTCCAGTGCCAGAATACTTGTTTTATCTCTCTCTCTAAGCAGGTTGAGTTCACTGCTTCATGACTTTCTAAGCAGAGCTCAAAAATTATGTTTATATAAAAAGAATTTGTACATAAAAGCCTGAAGCAGAGAATGATCATTGAGTAGAAAATGAACTTAATATTTCCTCTTCTTATCAATGTTCTTTGACTCATCTGCACATTTCAACGCTACTAAAATCATGAATCAGAATGCACTTGGTTTTATGTCTAGTTGTCTTTTTTATCTAGGCTGAATATTTTTCATTATATCAAATATTTATAACAATGAATTTCCAGAAGCCTCAGTGAAAGTATATATTTTCTTTATCCTTACTGGATAACTTCTGCTTACCTGATACTAGACTATCATTTTTTCTAACTTTTATGTTAGAGAACAACACAGAGGCAACCAAATTTATAACTGCAACTTTATTCTAAGAACAATGTTGAAAGTTCTCTGATATATGATAAAATTTTGCAGTTGGAGACTGAATATCATGGCTCATAAGTTAAATATATGAATTAACACTAATATTTCAGGTACTTAATAAGAAGCATTTCTCCAGCTTTATACCAACTTTCTTAAAAGCTTCTTGATGTTCCATGTACAATAGAAAACTATTGTATTCTTACCACATGTCTGGGATTGTGTTAGAGCTACTGAAAAGAAAGATTCAGCAACAAGGCCAAATGACGTTTATTGAAAATACACAAGAAGGATAAAGCCAATTAGAAGGTGTTTTCAATTATCCAACTTGTTTCTGTTCTGCTGGCACCAAGGAAGTGTTCTTAACAAACATTATGTTGTCTCACTTCTGCAGCTCCACAGTGTGGGACTGAATTAGTTCGTAGTTAGTACTAGTAGCAGGGAAGACAGATAACTCTTATTATTCTTTCCATTCCTCTGAGTTAATACAGAAATATTGTTTTAAATTTTATATTATATATGATCAATAATGAAAATTTAAATTTATATTTATGAAATAATGAATACCTGTGTACTACCCTATACTGACTAGTTTTGTTAAAATAGTCACCCGTTTAAGTGGGTTCCAGTTTTTGAATCAGGAAAACTTATTCTACAATGACCTCTTTGTACTCAAAAACGGATGCATTTTTCTGATTTCGTTTTTTAATATTTTGCAAGTATGGTTAAGACATGACTAAGGAGTATGCACATTTTAAAAGTTTTTTTACATGTATTCTTAAAACATACACAATATTTCAATGTTACTGCACTTTATTTTTTAGGGGAAGAAGAATATAAATCACAAAAAGAATGCTTCTTGACACGTTTCTATTTTTTTCTTGTTTGACTTAATACTATTGTTCAGCCTCAGCTTTCGCTTTGCTTTATTGTTCATTATGTCTTTGCACTGTCCACTTAGACTGCAGACAATGAAGTGAGTAAGATCTTTCTGTCTAATGCCCCAGGATATTGACTCTCTTGGATGGTATTATTTCAATGAAAAGCAATAAAACCTTTAATTGCTACAAGTACTAGGCTGTTGGATGTAACTCTCCTTTGTGGTTGCACAGAGCTCTTGGGAGTTAGTAGAAGACTACTCTCAATCAACTCTGAATCATAAGACGACATAACACTAGGCACTCAATATAAGCATTAAACAATGGAAATTATTCAACACTGGTTGTAGACTCAAATAAGGATGATGCATTCTCTGAGTTGAGATTTTTTTTCATTTTTTTCAGGTAAAACTAATCAACATATCATATGATTTCATGTAAATTCTTTCAAATTTCCTTTGTCTTTTACCATATGATTCAAATTCTGTAAAGTCCCTTTTGAGGTTTCAGTTGATCTCAGTAGTGGAAATAAATTAGATCTGAACTGGGTCAATAAACTGTCAAACATAGTAGAGAATATATAGATGCTAGGTATTGTAGGGTCAAGGAATTAAAATGGAAGAACATTAAAGGAAAATTTAATTACCTAAAACTGGAAATATTAATACAGCAGTTGATCATCCTGTGAAGTAGTGATATATTTTATTTGCATAGTTATTGAGGAATTTTTCAGGAAAGAATCAGCAAAACTTATTCCTACTCAAAAATTAGTAGTATTTCTGAAGTGGTTTTTCAAATAGGTATTATTAGGAAAATTATCTTATTTCTAGTAAGCTAATATTCCAAGTTTTGAATTCATTTCTGAAATCTTGTTGGTACAATGGGAGCAGTAAACTAATAAAAAAACTTTATTTGTAAATGAGACCAGAAGTCCCTGGTAGCTAGCAATCCTGGATTCTTGTAGAGGAGGAATTATCTGTGGGAGGAATTACCTTTTTTATTGCTTTCTGTATTCCCTTGCTATCTTCTGAGGAATACTTTTATTATCCTCTATAGTTTCTAAAGTTGAGTGTTGGGTGCTATAACTTTCTTGGGGGATTTCAGTTTGAAAGCTATTTTACTACTCTTATAAATTCAGTGCTCCAAGAATCATTTTAAGTAGGGATTAGTAGCAATTTTGCTATTGCTCATAGTTTCTTTGATACTAAAATTCTCAAAACTTAATAGAATTGTTCACCTTCTGCTCCTTCCTCTCTTTGTTTTAAACCTGTTACATGTAACATCAACTATCAACTACATTTAAAGTTCCTTCCTTGGCACAGTTCTTCAGTTGTTTCATGTTATTATTAGGTATTTAATTAAATATATATAAGAAAGATAGAATGATATTGGGAAGTTGACTTACTAAGACTTCCCTCAATTACTTCCCACCCCCAAAACCATCATTGGATACCCTTCCTTGGACAAAAGTGCTTTTGTAGATACTTTGGGATCAGGTAGCAGAATATGAAACTCTAGTGAAGTCTAGGATGAAAGAGAGCTGTTTTGAGAAAGTAGGCCCACACCCCTGTGACTAACTCTACGTCTGGCCCAGGTGTCAACCCAGGGCAGTTTCATACACATAAGAACTCAGCGACTGACCTGTTTGGTTTTTGGATCTGTCACCAGTACCATATGTCAAGAGACTGGGATGGGTTATACCCACCAGCTTTTTGGGTAACAGGCATTTACAAATCTTGGTCCCAACTGTGATCCTGGAAGTAAACTGGGTCTAGGTACCTGCCATAGCGATTCTGGGTGCCCCTGGATGTGATGTCATTAAAATGGTCATGGGTTGTTCTTGACTTCAGTGTTCCTCAAGAGCAGATCAACTTGCAACTAAATTAATAAGACAACATTGTAAACAAAACCTATGGATAAAACTGAAATACTCCACTGGACTACAGAGACCAAGAAAGATTGCATTTTAAAGATGGGAGTAGTAGTGTCACTTTGAACATGTTCCTCCTCCCCAAGGATGGAAAAGTGCTCGCCTAAGAGAGCCTTTCTGGACCCATGGTTTCTTATGGTGGAACAAAGGATTCCACGATGGGACATCCTACTCTCCAACCATTGTATGAGACTTCCCAGGATGCCCACTCTATTCTTGTCTTGAGGAATACTGAAAGATTCTGTAAAACTTAACTCAGAGAGAGTAGGTTAGTGTTTCAGGGTCAGTGGGGTGGAGAAAATAGGTGCAGTTATGAGGTACGTATTTCTAGTTAGAAGATGAATTCATTACGGATATATAATGTATGGGATAGTGACTGGATTGCATGCTTGAAAGTTTCTATGGCACATTAAGTTTACATCTTAAAAAGTTTCACCATACGTGGAATAGGTAACTATGTGAGGTGAAAGAGGTGTTAACTAACTTTATTGTAATGATTTCACAGTATAGATGTATGTCAAAGCATCGTGTTGTATCCCTTCAATGTGTATAATGTCAATGATATTTCAATAAAGCTGGATAAAACAAAAGTTCTTTATAGTCAAGTGGTCAATATAAAACTTAGAAGATTTTTCTAAATTAAACATGAATTATAAAACCTGTCATTAATTTCTGTTAAGAATCTGTAATTGTTGTTCAAAATGGTGTCTTGTTTGAATAGATGTGAAGAAACAAAATGAAATGAGAGAGAATAAACATATAAAACTGATAAGGCCCAATGACAGCATATAATAAAATATATACACATACCAAGTCAAGGTTAATAATCGACTCAAGGACATTACATAGTAGAGTAGTAGTTAGGTCAATCACCTCCAAAGAAGGACAGGCTACATACCCCTGGGTTTGAGTCCCAGGTCTAGGGTGAAGCAACCATTTTGAACTAAAAAAAAAAGATCAGATGGAAAGTCTATCATTAAGCACTGTTGAGCCTCTACACAAATATTTCAGCATTTTATCCTTCGTTCTATCTTTGTAAATTGACTGCCACCCATATATAATATCATGCAAAAATGTGTTAATCACTGCTTTAAATGCCCAGCTTTGGACAATTCATCTTTGTTTTAAAGTTAAAATATTACGCAGATCTGAGTAAATATTCATAAGTTGATATCCATGACATAGTTGGTAAGAGATTTCTGACCTCTTCTGAAACAAATTACCAGGTGTACATCTAGGTTGATAAATTCCACAAAAATGTGTCTCCTATTACAGGGGAAAGACTCACATCTACCAGGAATTTTATCAGTCTCATTCTTGGAACTCTCTCTCATTGATTCCCAATGCTCATCAAATTCTCTAAATCCTGAGATATTCTCGGGGGATGCTCATTCCCTATATTTGTAGTATTTAAGTTATGCCAGGAGAATGCACAAAAATAAGACATATATATTTTTATAGATAATAAAGAATTTTTTTAAGAAAAACAAATAATTTTAAAGGAAGTCTATAAGTATCAAAACAAAGATATTCCCTCTTGCAAAAAAAGGTAAATTTATTTTACAGTAAATAAGACGAAATCTTAAAGTTGGTAGAAATTCAAGAGTCACATCCCCTTTAGAGAAAAAGAGATGATATACATAAACATTGATACGATTTCTACAATCAAATTAATAAACACATTCATCACTTTGGATAGCTACTATTTTTTAGTAAAAATATATAGTCTACTATCTTAACAAATGAAAGTATATAATGCATTATTATTAACTACTGTCTCCATGCTCTACTCAGAATCCTCAGAATTTATTCATCTTTTAACTGAAAATTTTCAGTTTCACCAATATTTTTTCCTACCCCCAGAACTTGATAACCACTATTATGTTCCCTGTTTTCTTTGAAGTTATTTTCTTTCAGATTCCACATACATAAATATCTTCCTCTGTCTGAATTATTTCACTTAGCATTATATCCTCCAGTTTCATCCACAGTGTCACAAATGGCAAAATTTTCTTTTTTATTATTTGTGAATACTATCCCACTGTATGCATATATTTGTGTATATCACAATTTCTTTATTCATTCATTTGCTGATGGACACTTATGCAGTTTCCATACCTTGGTTGTTATGACTAATGCTTCAATGAACATGGGAATCAGATAGCTCTTAAGGATAGTGATTTCATTAACTTTATATACCTTCTCAGAGTAAAAATTGCTAGATCATATGCCAGTTCTATTTTTAATTTTTTGAGGAATCCCCATAGTATTTTCCATAGTAGATTTATCAATATTGATTTTCACCAACCAGGCACCAGGGTTTCCTTTCATCCATATCCTTGCCAAACTTTTATTTCTTGTCTTGATACTGACCATTCTAAGAGATGCAAGCTATTTTTTCACAATAGTTTGTTTGTCAATATCACTTTTTTAAAAAATATAGGCACATAATTTAAAAATTGAAATATTTTACAGAAAAATTGAAAACCGAAGAAAAGAATCCTCTGTATTTTTTCTTTTAGCTTTTTCAGTGTTTTTTTGCAGTAAACTTGTTTTACAAATTAAAAAAAACTCATACATGTAGTTTTCCCATTCCTCAGCTATATGCCAACACACCCTATCCTCCACCAAATCACCAAGTGTTCCTCTCTATTGTCCAGTGGGCTCCAATACCACTTGTTCTCCATACGCTCCCATCTCATTCTCTATTGGTAACTTCAGTCCCATTGCAAGTGTCCAAGAGTTGGTTTTATTTCATCTGTTTCTTTGTTTTGTCTATTCATGTTCCACGTATGAATGAGATCATCTGGTAACTATCTTTCTTCCTTTGTTTTATTTTACTTAGCATAATCTCTAGATCCATCCATGTTGACTCAAATGACAGAATTTCATCTCTCTAAGAGCTGTGTAGTAGACTATTGTGCATATATACCACATCTTGCTTATCCATTCATATGAAGTTGGGCACTTAGGTACTTTCCAATTCTTAACTATTGTGCACAGGGCTGCAATAAACATGGGGGTGCATAAATCTCTGTGAATTAATGATCTTGTATCTTTTAGGTAAATACCCATAAGTGTGATGGTTGGATCATATGGGATTCTCATATTCATCTTTTTGAGGAATCGTCATACTGTTTTTTAAAGGAGTTTCACCATAGTTTGGATTTGCATTTCCCTGAAGGTTAGTGATGCTCAACACATTTCCTGAACCAGTTGTCCATTAGTGTGTCTTCTTTGGAAAAATGTCATTTGTTCATTTTTCAATTGGATTATTTGGGAGTTTTTGCTATAAGGTTGCAAGAGTTACTCATACAGTTTGGATGCAAAGGAATATAACAATATAACCACTAAATATGCAATCATATTTATTAACCCTTTATCTGATTGCAGTTTGATAATATTTTATTCCATTCTGTAGGCTGCCTTTTCATTTTGCTGATTTTCTTTCTTTGTTTCTTTCTTTTTAAAGGAAAGGTAGAGTCAAGGCAAGAAGAGAAAGAAGAAAGAAACGTTTTATTATTTTTTCATTGAGTTGTTCATCTTTCATTGCGTTGACCCTGGGATGTGAACCCAGGTCCTTGGGATGTATGTGGAGTGCACCTGCCAAAGGTAGATGACCACACCGCTCCTCTACCATGGCATGTCCATTTTGTTGACTATTTCTTTTGCTGTGCAGAAGTTCTTTAGTTGGATGAATTCCACTTGTTAATTTTTCACTTTGGTGTTGGTCTTTGGTGTCAAATGCAATAAATTATTTCAAGATCAAGTCAAGATTATCTTCCACTATATTTACTTCTAAAAATTTACAATTTCAGATCTTCTGGTTTTGGGATTTTAAATTTAGTAAAGTCTGAATTTTATATCCTGATGCAGTAATGAATATCTTTGTGAACATGAGCAGGTTAATAAAATTCTCATTCTTCAGTTATAAGTATTTTATTTTCAGGTTTCTTATCTGATTAAAGTTGAAAGTGCTAATGCATGCAAAGCACTTAATATAATAAGCAAGCCAAATATTTTTACTGTACTTCTCATGGCAAATTTACAAAAGTATTTTTAGTATTTTAATAGTTTAATTTTGAATTGTTATTTTAACCTAAATGTATGTATATGGTCTTTTTGACAATGAATTGTGTTACTGTTGTACCTATTTTTTTTATCAGATATTGACATAATTTAAATAAATCTCAATGAGCTTAATTTAAATATAGCGAAATCTATCTACTTTATGTTTTAAGGAACTTGTACTAGTGGAACTACTCCTGAAGTTAAAATGTAGAAAGTTTCTATCATCCCAAGAAATGCCCATTCCAACCATCCACCTAACCTCTGCTGCCAAAAAAGATTCATTTTGCCTGGTTTATTGAACTCATATACTATGCCACCAATTGTGAGTAGCTGTTTTCACTCATTATAATCTGTTTGAAATTATATACGGCAATAGTCTATTACTTTTTATTGTAGAATAGTATTCTATTGTAAGAATATATCCTAATTAAAAAAATCTGTTCACCTGTTAATGTAATTTTTTTTAAATTCAGTTTTGGCTATTGGAAGTAAAGTTGCTATCAAAATTTGAGAGCCTAGAAATAAATCTAAATATACTTGGACAACAAATTTACAGAAAAGGAGGCAATGGTATATAACGGGACAAGGGCAGTTTCTTCAATAAGTGATATAGGCAAACTGGATAACCACATGCAAAATGTTGATGCGTAAAATGGTATTACCATATGGAAAGTAGTAGAGAGATTCCTCAAAAAATTGAGAATGGAAACTCCTTAAGATCCAATAATCACAATGCTGAGTATTTAGCCTAAAACATAACAATAATTCACAAAGATATACGTACCCTCCCATGTTCATTACAGCATTTTTTTCCATAGCCAAGAACTAGACCTTAAGTACCTATTGATAGATGTCTGGATATAGAAGATGTGGTATATATACACTGCAGAATGCTACTCAGCTATCAAAAAGATGAAATCCTGTCATTTGAAGCAAGATGGATAGACTTAGATGAATTATGTTTAGTGAGATAAAACAGAAGGAGAAAGACACACTGTATGTTTTGCTCATATGTGATATATAGAGAAAAAAATGAGTAAATTAACTAAATCAAAGAAAAATAGACAATTTTTAAAGGAAAGGTGCAGACAGGAATGAAGGCAAGTAGTCAGAAAGCGAGAGAAGGAAGAAGCACTTTCTTTATTTTATTTAGTTATTCACTCTGGGCTGTGAACCCAGGTCCTTGGGATGAATGTAGACTGTGTTCTTGGTGGAAGGCAGCTGATCAAACCCCTACTTCACCAGGGTGAGCCCAAAATAGACAGTCAATTAAATCACATTAGTGGTTGCAAGAAGGGTAATGGGAGGGAGGAGGGAAAATTGGATAGAGAGGATAAATTGTATGGTGAAGAAAGAGCTAGAATGGCAGTGAACTTAATGTCTCATATACAGGTATTGATTAATAATGCTGCAACCTTAAACTTATATAATGTTGTGATGTATGTTATAATATAGTGATGTAATGTTCTTCAATTAAATTAATTATAAAAACTTTGATATATATGATTGTGTTGTCACAGGTTTCTATTTTTCTTGTGGAAGCTATGGAGAACTAATATCATTAGGCTGTAAGTTATCTTTATGAGAAACTGCCGCACTTTCAAAATACTATGTATTTTAAAATTATAGCAGCAATGTATGAGCGCTCCAGTTTTACATACTTGTCAACATGTGATATTCTTAGTAGTTTTAATATTATCCCTCAACTAGGGTTCTAATCCAATTTTCTTTAGTTGAAATTTGCATTTCCTTGAAAATTAATGATGATGAGCGTCTTTCAGGTCCTTATTTATCATCTGTATATAATGTTCTATGAAGTGACTAGCCAAATCTTTCATCCATTAATTTTGGCTTGCTTGTGGGCTCATCACTGAATTTTAAAAACATGTTTGTTTAAAAAGCTTTCTCAATAATTAAAATAAAATTTTCTCATCAAATACTCACAATTACTGGATATCTAATATAATAATAGATTTAATATGACAAAATCTATTATTTCTAAGTGTTACTCCGAACATGCTTCTGATTAAAAATATATTTTATATAGGGTCAAGATGAGAGATGAGTTGGTAATCATTCTGATCATCACGTCCATTAGATATTTTTGGTTCTGAACCAATTCAGTAAAGTTTGCCACATTCCAAATCAGCTGTTGAGTCAAACACTGAGAATGTAATGGTGTCTTTTAAAGTCTTTTGTCAGTCATTACTCTTAGGATTCAAAAACTTGCTAAGCAGTTGTTGAAGTAATTCAGATAATATAAAAGCTGAGTTTGAAGTGCTGGAGATCTGTTTACAAGATACAAATATTGCAAAGCACCTTTTCCATATTTTTATGTTATTAAATACACAATAATTTATATACTTTTTGTATGAGTTATAGGAGGTTAATTATTTTTTCTTTTAAGGAAATGTATTATAGTCTCTAAGCTCAATGAATGTTTTAGGTCTTATTTATCCCTGACAAGCTTATTGTTTAGAGTTCCCTATGGTATGTTAAACACAAAAGGTAATACCAGTTTTAAATTATATTTCTACCATTGAAGTATTTCAATTCATTACTTTAGAATTCCACCCAGCTAGAATTCAGTAAATCACTTCTCTAGAGACCAATAACTTGAAACAATTGTTTTTCCCTTTAAATAGCAATTTATGTGCTACGCAAACTAATCAAAAACCAGCAAGAATATTATTTTACCTGAGCATCAAACTTGTCTTGTTTGATTTCTGATTAACTATACGTTAAAACTACTTGGCAGTTGAGGCGCTATACATTTCCATTCATTTACTCATTTTTCCAACAAAAAATGTAGGGACCATCACAGGTATTGTTGTGAATGTGAAGGACACAAGTACATCAACTCAGATCGGTCTTTTCTAAAATGGCTCAATGGGAAGGGAAAAAATTGCCTGCATGTTACGACATATTTTATGTATGCTGTTCATACTAACTTAAATGCTTTTGAAAATCACCCCATTTCCATGGATTTACATGAATCTTGCTAAAACATCTTTGTTCATGGGAAACAGTTTTCTGAGTTTGCTTAGTCTGAGTATTGTACATCAGATTGCATTAATCAGATGTTTATTGAGTTCACAAACTTATCTATAATGACAGGAAATACTGGAGAATCATACATTTTAAATTAGAACTTTACTTACACTACAATTATTTGAAAATGATCAGATCGATAGCATAGATAAAATTTGTTTCTGTGTAGTTTAATATAAATATATTAGCAATTATAAGGACTATATTAGAGTTTTTATGTGAAACACTCAATATTCATTTATAAGCATCTTGTATAAGCAGTTCAGTTGAGAAGAAAATCTTTCATCTGGATGAAGTTTAATTTCCTTTCTTTCAGGCTCTAAGAATCCTCTTCATTATCATATATGTTTATTTATAATAGGCTGAATTGATGTGGGATGCTGGTTTCTACTTTTAGAGCTTTTATTGTAAGCCTCTGTTTATGTACTCGCCTAGACATTCTTCTGAAACACACAAATAATCTTCTAATCATGAATTCCCTTATGCAAAATTTCATTATAGGCAAATTGATTTCTGTATGTAGTTTGAGAAATGTCATCATTTGTGTTCCAATAGATTTGAAATATAAGTCTGTTGTTGTAAAATATTTTTTCAAGTCTTGTTATTGGAATAAGATAAGAAGTATGTAATGGAATATGTTATAAATGAAACAGAAATATTGGCAGCAAAAACAGGAGTTAAATACAGTAGGAATATGTGCCATTGTTGCCAAAAAGAGGAAGAGACAATTTAAAGTTATAAAGAATATAAGGCTTAATTTGTCACTCTTTGTTGCCAATAGGAAACAACCACTTAAAATAAACTATCCTGCAAGGGCCCTGGTGCCCTAGCATCTAGTATATTCTGGATGTCGTCCACATATATCACAAGGTCCCAGGTTTAAGTCCTGGGGTTGGTAGGAAAACTCAAGATGAATAGTTAAATACAATAAATAAAACGTTTCTTCCTTCTCTCTCTTTCTGCCTGCTTACTTACCTTCATCCCTGCCTGTACCATTCCTTTAAACAAACAAACAGAAGATAAATTACCTGATCTCTGCTAGGATTACAACTTCTCTGAGTGTGGTTAAATTATCTAATTTGGTGGAAATTGAGAACTGCTTTATTATATATTCTATGTGGTTTAAACAAAGGATTCTCAACATTTTCTTACATTTTTTGCATTTCAGTTTTCTGTGGATTAGCAGTGGAATGAGGAAGGTAATTATTAGGAATTCTAAGTGATAATTGATCATTCCTTAAAAAATGTATTGTGACCTCCACATGGTAAGCAAATTTATGACACTATGCTTGAGGTATTCCTAAATATTAATGTTTGGATTGCTATCACAGTAAAGACAAAATTACTCATATAACTTTAATTCTGTTTATAAAATTTTATAATAAAATTCTCACATTTCAAAAAAAGATTGAACAATCTTATTAAGATCAAATTGTCTTCTGCAGACAAAGATGCTACCTCAAAAATGTCAACAATGCAATTTTGCTTAAGATCTACATATTTATTGGTTTAATAAAAATGATAGACCCATTAATATGCTTTCAAGTTCAGGGTAAATGTAGAATATTTAATTGCTTGCCACCCATATTGTTTTTGAGTGAATTTTTACTGCCTGATATTTATTCTTTTATATTTAAAAAAAATTATATCTATGTTATTGATACTTAAAAGCTCATAATATCAGATGACAGGACAATTTATGGTATAGGATAAGCAAGTTCACAATGAAATAATCCCTTATTGACACAACGATGTTTCCAAATCCAACTTAAATTCATGGCAATTGCATATTGAAATCTGAGCAATAAAATCCTTGATTTACATGCCACTGCACTTAGTAAAATAAATATTATTGTATGTTTATTTCTTTATATTAGTAAATATTAGACCTGCTTATGGTGATCTGTATTCTCTGGTACTTTTGCATTCAAGTGCTGCTTTTGTTTTTTTATGGTATACTACTCATTCCTTTTCTGTTCCCTTCACTGATTCCACAAGTCATATGTTCTTCCCTTTGGTGCTCTTTATTACACTGAATTTCAAATGATTCATTATATCTTGGAAAGTTTATATGACTTCACAGTTTATTTTTTACCAGTAAACAAAAATAGAAAATTTGATTCTTTGAATTTATGTGTGATGAAATGTTAAACCTCTAAAAATGATTGTAAAACTTTTTTATAATAGATTGGAACAATTTCTGCTATATCTTTAACCATGGTAAGCACATGTGATATACAGAGGTGGTGTTTTCCTTCAAAGCTTTGGTAAAGATCTTAAGGTATTTTCAGTAAGTCTCTATTCATAATACAGAGATCCTCACTTCAAGTATTTAAGCTTCAACTTTATTTTCAAGGAATTATGTTTGGAAGAGGAAGTTTAAAGTGAATTTCGGATGGGGCTAAATGTCTGGGGCACAGATAAGTGTCATTGTTATAGGGTGATCTTTTTTTGAATGACATTTTGGTGGCTGTAGATGCCGAGTCACTTAGATAGTATTGTTTTGAATAAGGATTGTGTTTTATTTAGGAAATAATCTGGCTCACATTCAACTATTGCTGTTGGCACCAGATTGTATTCTTTCGGTTGAAGGCTGCTTGAACTCTGATGCTGATGCTGTTCTCTCCAGAGTCAGCCTTTGAATCAGGATCCTAACAATCTATTATCTGGTTAGGTTCTGTTCAATAGCTTTCTCCTTTGGTCAACAGTTGGATTATTTTTTATTACAGATTGCAAAAAACAATTTATCATACAGTCTCATCAACATGGGTTTAATAATCAGCTTCATTTTTCATATCATTTGGTTTCTTAACCTATTTAGAACTCTAAAGCACTTGTTTGTTTAATTATTAAACCATTATAACAATGAATGAATAAATAAATAAGATCAAAACTCCTGTTTTTTATTATTTAGAATAAAATCTTGAAACATGAAGAAACAAACCATTTGACATTGTTTTTTGGTGCTGGAGGTAGAGAAATAAGTTAGATAGTTAAAGACTCTTCTGTCTTTAACAAATATTATAGGATGAGATGAAGAGCAAGCCATAAAGTAAGCATTCAAGAAAACTCTGAGAAAGTAATAATTGCAATATGGTTTGTAAAATATAGTACCATAACTGTCCTTGATATCCAGGTCTGGTCACTACAGAAAGCAGCCAATGTATTGAAATTTGCAGATTTGTTTTGCTCATCAACACAAGGAATTTGACTCTATTATGAATGAATGAATGAAAAGATATGGAAAATGAGTGACAGGTGACAGATGAGATGTTCTGTAAGGTGAATTCAATCAATATTTCTCTAACTTAATTTTTAAATAAGTATTGATGTTCCTTTTTGCAATATAGAGTTCAGAATTCATGCATTGATGGTCTCAGTAATATGAATTTGTATCAATTTCTTCAATAGTCTTTGGACTATACTTTGAGAAACTACCTATTGTAAACCAGACAGGATTGACTTCCATTTAGAATTTGTTTTGGATGTTAAGATTAATGATACCATAGATGAACAAAAGGTATAAAAACTCCATAGTGATACTTTCTGGAGAGAGAAGGGCAGAATTCCCAAGCTGATTCAAAAATTATGAAAGCATGAAAGAACTGTCTTAGGACTTCATAGCATCTACGAAGATAATAAGAATATAGGCCTTTCTGCCAGCATCAAAGGATGCAGTACCTTGGCTTTCTCATCAGGTAGCTCAGATTGAGGAAAAAGAGGGAAAAGGGAATGACATGGCTTAAAAACTGTTATCAGTCAATTATTAAAAAGAAATATGACTATTAGGCATCCACTATTAAACAGTTGCTGCATTACATAGTCTACCTTGAGTCTGAAATGAATTCTACACCAAACATCCTAATTCTATCAGTTTTCTTTTCTGTTTGAGCCAAATTGAATGTACTTTGGTATATATGGTGGCACATTTAGATATCAGATTTTGGCAGAATATATTACTGTTTAGCAAATATTCACTCCCTGCCCTAACTTATATGGAAGGAAGATATTACTCTAATTCATTGATTTTTTTGTTGACAGTCTATGGAATATAGATAATTGACCAGTGCCGGTTCTGAACCTTTGCCTTAGGAAGAAGTATTGTGTGTTTCCTTTAACCTGTCTAGTAACTTGCAGTCATTGTCTAAAACAAAACAAAAAATTTATTAAGATACCTTATAAGAACCAAGAAGTTACCTTTGACCACTTAATAAGTGAAATTATTTTCTAAGTATTTTAAATAGGAATTTTCTAAAATCAGTTGGCTCTAATAGTAGTCTTATGATCATCATTTTATAGATTAGACAATGGAGACTAGAAAGTTTAAGGAACTTATTGAACCTGTCAGGTTAGGCAAAGCTATATTCTGATAACAAATAGCTCAAAAATACAAGTCTTAACACAATCAAAATTTATTATTTATAAAACTGAGGAAATCATGCCTTTTGAAACAACTGAAGTGATTATGCAAAATAAAATAAATTCATAAGAAAAAGAAAATTACTGATGGTTTCACTCACATGGAATATAAAGAAACAAAATGAATGAGCTAACAAAGCACATGAATTCTCTTATACTCTGAAATCAAAACTGTGGTTACCAGGGGTGGGAAGGAAGAAGAAAAGAGGGAATCTAAGAGAGGGGAGCTAAAAATGAGGTGGTGAATGACTCTAGAACTCTGGTGTGAGCACACTGCAATGTACATCTAGATCAAGGTGTGAGTCTATTCTTCAAAAATTATATACTATGTTCAACAGTGTTATATTAATTTTCTAAAAGAAAAACATTATCTTGCTTATAAAGAAGATGCTGCAGGTTCTGGTGATTCTGCAGCGCAGTTGTCCTTGCTATGACAATTTATTTACACAGGTTAAGGGAGATTCCAAGACCTAAGCTTCTCAAAGATGTGGTCTCCCAAATTGTTGAGTACTGGCTCTTAAATGCTCCCACTAAGAATAGTAAACATCATGTGTGCTCATGTTTAATTAGCTAATGAGAGACTCAAGTTCAATCCTGTTTTCAAAGAGACAAGAAGGACAATCTTCTGTTGCTTAGAAGAGAACCACTTATCAGTGGAGAAGACCAATGCTGCCATGTTGACCTCGTTATATAATTGATAGGTAGAAGGAGAAGGATTTCACCTTCACCTCTAGGTCCAAATTGTGTTACAAATCACTAGAACATTTGTCATTCTTTAATATAACTTAGTTAACAAACCTAAAAAATACTAAGAGCAAGAAAAATTCAAAGAAGCGAGGAAATTCTGATAGTTTTCTGGAGACTCTAATTATTAGGGTATTGGTAGAAAATAATGAGATTTTGGAGGCTTAGGTATGCTGCATATGCAGTTTAAATTTCTGTTTTAGTCTTTGGTGACCCTTGAGAAAGAAAAGAACAAAAAAAATTATAAGAAAAAACAGATACTGAAACATATTCTAGGTTAAATTTGATCAACAAGATTTGACTTCCTAGGCAACAAGCATTTCTAAGGTGAGACAACATGCTCATACTAACTATAATGTTAAAAATGCATTCTGATTCACCCTGGTGAAGCAGCAGTTAAGTCAGTTGCCTCTGAACGACGCAGACCACATAACCCTGGGTTTGAGTCCTGGGTCCAGGCTAGGTGGAAACAACTAAAATGAACAACTAAAATGGAAATAAAAATATAAAATGCTTCTTCCTCTGTTCTCCTCCTGCCTGTCTGCCTACTGACCTTCATACCTGCCTGCATATTTCTCTCTCTCTTTCTTACACACACACACACACACACACACACACACACACACACACACACACACACACACTTGAATACTTGAAGTTCACAGAGGAGGAGGACTTTTCTGTTAGGATAAAAACAAAAGATAATAAATGATTTGGCCTGCTGAAATTCTAATTGGGGCATAGTGTTCACTCATGCTGCGAGAATTTTCAGTTCACTTTGCTGTAAAATTGATTCATTAGTATTTGTAACTTGATCTTATTATTGCTATTGCTATGACTGGAGTTACAGATTTACTCTGATTGAGCAATGATATTTAATGAGCTTTTTGTTTTTTAAGTGAGGAACCCTTATATACAGCTGACAGACATAAAGGTAAAATGAAGCAAATAGCCTAGGATCTAAATAGATTAATTTATGAATTAAAAAAAAACCACATACAAATCAAAGATGATCTTAATTTTATTATTTCACTGGAATTCATATTGAATGTCTTTATATCTTCTGAGAACTGAGTTGAAAAAATATAAAAAACTTAAAATCTTATTGGAAAATTATTTATAATTATTGCTAATTAAATTTTATAATCATATGAATAAGATTAGAACAAAATAATTTTCAGGGTGACTTGATTGTCAAAAGGGATGTAAGTAATATTTTTTAAAGGCAGGGTACAGGCAGGTATGAAGGCGAGTAGGCAGTCAGAAAGGAAGAAAGATGAGGAAGAAGCACTTTATTTTATTCAGTCTTCAACATTGTTTTTCTCCTGGGCCCAAAGATTTGAACCAGTGTCCTTGGCATGTAGGTGAACTGCGCCTGGTTTAAACTGAGGGAACACCAGTGCATGCCAGGAGGTAATTTTTAAAAGTTATTGTTCTTGTGACTCATACAACAATTAATATAATAACCAAGAAACGTTTAGAAATAAATCTAAAGCATATATATTCTTGCACATTTCAGCAGTCACAAGGCTGAAAATACAGTGGAAGAACATGTTTTCTAATTAGTGTGTGGCAAATGTTGAAACGTCAAGAAACAAATTATTACCACAACTGAAATATACATGAAGGCCAATTGGGAAGAAAAGACCAAATAAGCAAATATATAACCCAGTTATTTACCAAAACTCACATGAAGAAGTATTAAATAACACTTGAATTCTTTTAGAAAAAGTCATGTCCCTGTCAGGCTACAGTTTCTGGGATTAGTAACATAAAGAACTTTTTGATTAACTCTTCTCTTATAATATTGTATTTACTTTTCCATAAGAAAATATAGACATACTCCTTTCATAAAATTTATAACATCTCCAAGTCAGGCTAATATTTTGGCTTATGAACACAATATTCAAAGAAAATACAACAGTGAAGCAGAATTTTTAAAATCCTGAGTAGACTTGAAGATCACCACTGTAAGCTTAGATTTACAAAGTGATTTTATAGAATCACTTTATAATAGAAGCTCTGCATCGTATTTTCTGGTAAATACTTCTAGTGGCTTCAAAACTGAAAACTCCTTTGTTGAAAAAAGAATAATAGACTAAGGGGAAATATATGCATGAATATAAAAATATATGCATACGCACACTCAATTGACACTTTTAAATTAAAATGTGTATGCTGGGTGTCATTAAAGTACATTATGTTTTCCATGTCATCCCTCACTATTTATATCCGTAGTCTAAAAAATAAGTAAGATATATGACAGTTGTTTGTGAAGAAATGTTTGACTTCCCTTTGAAATGTAGTTGATTATATATTCAAGTCATTGAATCTATATTTGGCTTTTTTATGGACACAGAAAAATTTCACAGTTGGAAAACATTTGCTGGTGCTCAGAAAAATAACAATAAATATTTTAATATTTAGCAGAGATTTCTCCTTGTATGCATCTATGAACTTATTCTATTTTTTTCTTTACAAATTTAAGGGTGGTTTATTATAGAAAAGATGTTCATATCATCTCTGGAACAGTGTAAAGCATTATAAAAAATAATATTAAAATCATGTATGCATCAGAAGACAAATATTGTAACTCTGGTTCTGATATACTCTGCCTCTTTGATGTTGGTTAAGTTATTCTCCACATTAAGCCTCAATTCCCTGATATAAAATGAATATATGAATTTTTCGGAGAGACTTAGTTGTGTTGCAACGAACAAAGGAGATAATATATGAAAAAAAATTTTCAAAACTGAAAATGATATAAATTGGTGCTCAACTGAATAACTACACTGGAATTACATGAATTTAAAGCTATCTTCTTGTTACTGCTACATTCACCTGAATTCCATGTCAACTAGCGATACTGTTTAACTTTCTTTTGCACCTAATTCTTTGTTTTGAACAGATTTTCTCTCATTTCCCCACCCATTTTTCAGCACTTTACTTCTGTATCTGAAAGCATCCTAACAGACTGAATAAAGATTGTCAGTGAGAAATTCATATTTTCATATTGTCTTCTTTAAATAAGATTTTTTTCTTCCTTTTCTTTTTGCTTTAGTGCCATTTTCTTTTCTTTTCTTTTACATTTTAAATCAGAGAAAAAATATTAAAGCAAATACTTTACCTACAACCACCACCATGTCTATTACCATTACCATTTCTATACTTGTGTCCTCTGCAGCTACTGATGCTGCTCCTGGCTACTATTTTCAGGCACTGATATCAAAAATTATACTTATTGTTTCAAAGACTCATCAAACAAAGTGATATGAAGGTGTGTTTAGTGTGCCCAATAACAAGTCAAGAAAATGTGTCTCCCCTGCCAAATTACCTATTTCAAGGTGGCTATGCATCAACACATTTAGTTGAAAGGGTAATTGGGGTAGGGGTGGTGGTGGGGGCAGGAGAAGAAAGTTGAGAAACTCAAGATAGAACCTGACATAAAACATAT
This sequence comes from Solenodon paradoxus, assembly GCA_004363575.1. Taxonomy (NCBI): domain Eukaryota; kingdom Metazoa; phylum Chordata; class Mammalia; order Eulipotyphla; family Solenodontidae; genus Solenodon; species Solenodon paradoxus. The sequence goes on from RJWH01000166.1 coordinate 509,996, forward strand.
GCATGATGTGCAAGTTTTCCAATGCAATTTGCCTTCTTTATTTCTATTCCAGTTGGAACTACCAAGTTGGTGTCATAAAACATGTGAAATATGAGGTATCAAAAAATTAATCATTGGGTGATTCTACTCTACTTACATGCAGCGTATAGTGGAACAGAAATTGCCAGTGCAAGACTAAAGAATTTTTCAACAAGTAACAAAGATCTTCAAATAAATGAGAAGGGTAATATAATTGTACTTCTTCCAATCAGTTATCACCCAGACATGTTTTAAGATTGTCTTTGGTGATACATGAATTGAGTTCTCTTAGCCCCACCACTCAACACTGCAATCTTTGTCTTGATTAATTTCTCTGGTCCTATTTTTCCTCATCTATAAAATGGGTAGAATAGAAATAGTTGACCACTTAGGTCTATTATGATAATTGACTTTGACAATCGTATAGCTCATTTCACTGAGTTTGGTCCATAATAGCATGAATATTATAATTAGAATACTCAGTGGTAGTGATCAAAATTCTGTAAATATTCAGTTTGCTGTAGAAAACAATTTTCCAATTTCCAAAGATTCATAGATTTAAAAGTTGAAATAACTGGTGGCTTAAGTTTTTAATGTATTAAATAGTGAAGACATATCCAATTTTCTCCCAAAATTCCATTTCTATAAACTAATAGAAACTGACTGAGAACATGGGTCTTTTGACTCCCCTTAAGATTACTGAACTAGGGCCAAGATGAATTTTACCATCTGAACATTTTCTTTAATGCAATTTTACATGTGATTCTTTTTGTATGTGCTCAAGTGAATAGTCATAATATATAAATGTCCTGTGGTGGTAATATAGCAAAAATTTTATCTTCAACAAGATTCAGCCAATTAATAAGTTTTAGATGGGAAACTACAGAACAATCTACTCAGCAGAACCAATACCTATTATCTTTACAGTTAATAATGCAGTCCTCTGTTACCTCACCATAGCCTTTGAACTTTTCTACTGATTATCTGGATCCAGAAATCTAATTTTTAAAGCAAAATCTAAGTGATACATATGTATTTTTTTTCCAGAAACAATGGTGGTCCTCTGTTTAAAATATTGCAAAAGGCTTTCCTTTGCAGAATTTGAAATCCACTCATGTGTGTCTCAAACCTAAAATAAGCCTGTAAAGAATTATCATCTTACTTAACCTCCTCAGGCTAAAAGATACCATACTGTGGCAAGTCAGTGGCAAAAACCAAATAACACTTAGATAGGAAATCAACAAGGAATTCCAAAGAATATTAAATTTCTTTGGCACTTTAACTTTTATCTGGAAACAGCAGTAATTGTCATTACAATATGTTGACTGGTAAAGTTCAAATGTAAATGGTATTAAAGATAAATACATATGGGCTACAATAATCTGTGCAAGAAAAATTTTTATACATTGAGAAGAGAAAATGATCACAAATTTTAAGTTTCCCATCTGTTACTTTTTGAAACATTTTAAATGAAAAACACCATCATTATTTACAAAAAAAATCTTGCAACATTATCTCATTTGTTTTGTGATGTTATTATAAATATAGATAGAACAAAATGGAGATAGTAATGCATTTCCTGTTAACTTTGTAGTATTTTATTTGAAATAACAAAAGAGAAAGTTAAACTTTGAGGTGGAATGAAACTCAAGAGTTACACGAGATCTCTAGCCTATTTTTTTGTCTTTCATTTTGTCTTCTTCTTGCTCTGAAATTTTGGGGAACTAGAAACTCTAAAGTGGTCTCTCTGCCACCTCACCAAAAGTCTTCCAAATCCAACTCAATGTACCCAGTAAAACATTCCATCTAAAAACTTCAACTTTCAGTAAATAAGATGTTGTGTCAATTATTAAAAAGTAAGGTCCGGAGAACTGACATTCAGCTATATGTGGCTTTCTTTTCCATAGTTAATGAAGTAAGGAAAAAGCAAACAAAACAGAATGTGTGCTCTATCCGCAAAAAGAAATAATATGAAAATATACAAATTAAATTTGCATTTTGATACTATTTTTTCCTTCAAATTATCAAAGAATAAAATGTCTGTGTTAGAATGAGAAACAAGTTCACATATTGTAAGTGTAAATAAGAAAAACATCTATGACATTCAGTTGAACAACAGCTATCAAAATTTCAAATGCGTATGCAACTTCTCCTAGCAATTTATTTCTTTAGAATTATCCTATAGAAAATCTTGACACAAAAAACGACATGTAAAGTATATTAAATAGAGATTTTCTTATATTTAACAGACTGAGAAATGATTTGATCATAAACTGGTTAAATAATACCATTTAAATTAATTTAAATTCTACCTAATTTAATTTAAATCTTCAATCATCTCTAATTCAAAGGCCTTGCCCCTTGCTTACTCAGATCTAAGCAGAACTTGAGACTTTGTAGTGGGGAAGAGAGTGTAACTGCCTATTTATTTTCCTTTAATCTTCTCTCACATGCTACTAGTTCCTCTAAAATTTGGATAATGGGAGAAAGGATTAAATGAAAAGAATGAAAAGTCTTATGTGTTTTTTTTAAAAAGTGAGGAACTTCACATACTGCTCTTGGAGTTTAAAGCGGTAAAAATAATGGAAGCTCAATTTGGCCATAGCTGGTAAATTTTGATGAAATTGGTTAGAGTCACTTTTTGCTGGAGTTTGGACATCATGACCTACTGTTATAGCCATTAGAACACTGACTGTCTCATTACTCATCATAGGCAATTGTTTAACTTCCCTCTTTTTGGATGCCTCCTGTACTCCTCAGAATAACACTGGGTACTGTGACAAATAATTCCTGGAATTTAAGTGAGTATGTTCAAATATGATCTTATTTCTTGCTTATTGAATAAGCTAATGGGGATATTCCTTGTGGGTTTAGGAATATGTTTGAGTGATTTTGGTTTGCAATTATTTAAATTCAGGTTGTCAAACGATTTGCTGTCTTCAACATGGAGCGTCTTAAGATTTCTTGGGTATTGCTCTACAACCACTGGAATAGGAAACTTATAGTGCCTTGCCATATTGGAGAGCTTTACAGGTCAGACCCGAAAGTAGAATGCACCACCCCAACTATATTTCATGCTACTAACTGTATTAAATACACATTATTGCATGCAAGGATGAAAAATGTAGTCCCAGGCTGGTAAGCAATCCCAGCAACAATTCTATGCAATTGAAAATCAAACAAAGTTTTGGTCAACTACTTGTGTATGGTCTACATTCCTCATAATCTTCAGTCTCAGCTGCATCCCATAACCTCTGATTACTGAAGAGTAGGCTGCCTTTTCTTTTCAGGTCTCTATTATTCATGGCATATTAAATATAACTTAAGCTTGACTAGCTTTTCTCCTTTTCCCAGGAGAATCTTAGAATCATTATTATTATGAATGGTAGGAGTGGCAACCACACATAGTTACCATACCTCTTTGTTCAACCATCTAGGCAAACACTGAAAATGCTCTGGCTTCTGAATTTTCCAATTTGGAAAGATAGTCTCACCACTTTGTTTATATATTCTTCACTCCAGTGTGTATGGCCGAAGTGTTTAAGGCTTTTTTCAATATCATCCACTCAGGTACATCTGGTAGAAATTCAAGTATCTCTATCTAGATAAAACATTGCATTTAATAGATATCGAGGAAGCAGACATGAGTTAGTATTAGTAGTATAAGATTTTTATTGGAAGAAGATGTATAGTAAATGCATGTTGAATTTAAAAGAGAGAGAGGAAGCAGGATTGGACCAAAGCACCTTCAAATATTGATATAGACCTGATATCTATGTAAAGACAGACTATAAGAGGAAGCATTGGAGAAGGAAAAGCTCAGACTTCAATGCATATCTGAAAATGTGTTAATCAATGTCATGAAGAGCACAAGAGCAGAGATTGCCAAATAGAGGAATCCTATATTTGTCCTAAATGGTCAGACTCTAGTAAAATAACATGCTCAATCGTTGATTGGGCATGGACAAAAAGTACAAAACTCGTCCTGAAAGATGAGGTAAGTCCTGAAGGCATTAATATTTGAAGGTTGTAAGTTAAAAGCACTCCTTGAAACTGAATGGGGATTTTCCTTTTTGGAAAGAAGGTTAAGTCAACTCCCCCATGTCTGCTTCAGCTGTAGATCCCATATTTTCATTATTCTAGGTTCCTCCAATTTCTGTGAGTTGTTCCTTGCATTACTCCTCGCTTACTGTGGAAAGAATGATTGATTCTTTATCCAACCACCATTTTCATACCCCTAAATTATACATCATATGTCTGCACACTAGAGGCTATGATATATTCCGTTAGGATCTTAGATTTTTTATGATGTTGAAAGGGTAGCACTCTTAGTTCTTTTATGTTAACTCTTTTTTGCACATACTAAAATTGTTTCATGTATTTCATCCTATCACATCATCATAGACTATTTTCCTGAAGTCAGAATATATTGTCCATCATTATAATCACTCCTGTATGCCCCCTGGATCACTTTTGAAGTACATACTTATATTAAATTAGAGAGGGGTCGCATCAATGTTCAAATATTAGCCTCTTTAAGTGTGGATGATAATAGAAATGTACATAACTCTGATACCAAATATATAACCAATATACCTATATTAGTATTGAGAAATTCTACTAAAATTCCTTGTTTTATTAGTTCACAAACTGTAGTCATGAAACCTTTAGAATAAACATTATGGCAGTGTTTAGAAATATGTTTTCAGGCCTCATCACAGTAGCACTGACTCAGAAACTTGATGAGACACCAAAATTTTTGATTTATCAAGCTTCTTTGGTTGATTCTGAGGCATGCTAAAGTTTGAGAACCACTGTTCTTGACCATTTGCTCCTCACAATTTCTTAAACATCTATTTCTCATTTTCCTTTCTTCATTGCAAATTGTCAATAACATACTTCAATCTTCCTTCTTAGTGAATAACATTGCTTTTTATTTTACTGAGTAAATAAACGTATGTAAGTAAAAAAGAATGTCTCTAAGTGCCCTTTGTCTACACTTTCAACCTGTGTCAGTATTATCTACCTTTTGCTCCTGTTAAAATAGAAAACTTCCTATGATCTATTGGGCTCTGGATTTTATCCTAAGTGTGTAACTATAATTGTCTCATTTTTCTCTTCAATATAATTTATTTTCCCTTTCCACTGAATCATTTCCATGAGCAATCTAACATACTCTTTTGTTTCCAAAAATTCCTTAACCTTGATCTTGAGAAACCTATTTCAGCAATCTACTTTACTGTAAAACACACCTAAAATGAGAATATACATTTAATTTATCTCATTGTTTTCCTCCCATTTCCTCTAACCTACTCTCATTAAGCATTCTCCCTACAATTTCACTGATAGCTCTTAAAGACACCATTTTGCTAAAGAATAATGATCAGTTTCTTAGTTCACATGTTAGGATCAATATTTTACAGTTTAATATTTCAGTAAAAGTTTAAATTTTGCTCTAAAATGTGTAGTAAGCTAAGGTATGCATGACTGCAAATCAACATCTGTATATAATACATATAGTTCGTCACCAACAACCTGTTACCATTTAATTGTCCACTTTTACCCAATTGTCCCTCCTTCTTCTTCCCTTTCGGTAATCATTTATATGGTCCTAGAGACTAAGAGTTTATTTTTATTTGATTTAGTTAAGGTTTTTATATTCTTTATATACAAGTGAGATCATTCTCTAAAATTGGAAGATTAGGATCTAATTAACTTATGCTAGACCACTCCTTGTTATGCATGCTATTATTTTAGTTCTTTTATTTATTAGAAAACTTCAAATATATTTGAAAATAAATATCTATATCAAAAGTGAAAAATCATTATGTTTATATATTAATTAGTTTCCAAGATGTCAATATGAAAATTTAAATTTTGTTAAATTAGTGGGACATTATGGATTTTTTTCTTTTATTTCTAATTTTAAGATGTTATTTAAAATCTTTACGTTTAAAATTTTAAATTTAGTTTTTATGTTACCATTTCATCTTAAAATACACTTAAAGTATTATATTGAGTTGCTGATTTATAATGATGCCCACCTAAAATATGTACAGCATGGTGTAAAGTTTCTTCAATAAAATTAAAAAAACAATCCACCCCCCCATAATTTTCCATTAATTTCATTCAAAACTTGTTTAACTCTTAATGCCAGAAAAGCAGATATTTTAGTTCTTCTCTATTATCAAAACATAGAGCAATGATAGCACGCATTTCATAAACTTTCGCTGGCGAGTGAAATTTGAATTAAATGCACAGTGTTTATTTATCTTCTACATAGAAGGCAGTATTTTAGGTTCAGTGACTTCAACTCTATCTTCTTACCTTCTTCATTTTAATTCCACTTTAGCAATTTAATTTTATTGTTGTCCCATCACTTCATTTCCTCCTGTGATTTGCATCCATGGAAGACCTAAAATACTTTAATATTATAGCTGACTTTCCAGTGAAACTACCATTTAGGGTGAACACTAGAGAATAAGTAGAAATTGCCTAAAGGTAATACTATCGATGGAAAAAACAACATTTATGAAAACCTGCTATGTTAAAAGGGTAGGAAGATATTTGATAAGGTAAGAACATAGGGCTTAAGGGGAAAATACAGTTAATTATCTCTATAAAAGAGTATATTCCTAATTACAGGGAAAAATGAAAGAATGAAGGAAGACATTTATGTTTCAAAACTGTCTATAGAACTGCGGACAAGAATTGGCTTGGTAGGTAGTTGAACCATCATAGTGTTTCAATGAGAGATCACATGATACATTTAAAGTGTCAAATTATTAAAACTTGGTGACTGATTATAAGGAGAATGACTCAAGAAGGGCTTGAGGAGGATTTAGGCAAAAGTCCCAGAATTTGAAGGAGAACAGATTTTTAAATGTTTGTGGTAGTAGTGATAATGGTCTGTGTATTCTCTTATTATGTTGATGAACTTAAAATCGGTAGATTCAATTCAACATGTTTAAGATATCTCAGTGAAATTCAGGCAGAGATGTCTCACTATTTAATTGTTAGTTAGACTTGAGTCTTCATCTCGTAGAAAGATATTATACTGATGATAGTTTTGTAAGTCAGTAACAGAATCAATGAACTTGAAAATTAAGAAACCACTGCATTTAATACTACTTTGTATTTGTAACACTATTATTTATAATTCTTTCATATTGGTTTAATTGCTTTACCCCTCTCATGATCTACATGGAATATGAAACAATTATAAGATTTATTTATTTATTTAACCTATGCTACTCACTGGACACTATACTGGATACTTTACATTAATTTTTCATTTGACCATTTTGAAGTATTAAAATCCTTGCTTTATTGATGTGGAAATCAAGATTATGAAATATCTTTGTCAAGTTCAAATAAGTAACCAGACTCCTTAAAAGAATTGAAATCCAGGACCAACCTTACCTTATATTTATGTCCAAATTTGTCCATCAGCAGCACTGCCTCCAGTCTATTTCAGTTCGGTGTCTGAATTTTTAAGGAACAAATTGCTTCTCTAAAACTATTATTCAACAACTTGCCACCCACTCTCATGTCTTTTGCAGATTAGAAATATTTATGCAACTGAAAATAAATGATGTGTAAAAAATACAGTGGAATCTCTTGAGGCATTTTAGTTTCCTTTTGAAACTTTCTTACTAATACAGGTTTGTCTAAAAGTTATTTCTCTTTATAAGATTTCCTTTGACATAGTTCCTTGTACATAAAAAAGAGGACTATAATAGTATGACACATAGAGTTACTCTTGAGATTTGACTTCTTTAGTTACTACTATGTAAATCAAAGAAATATGGTCAAGGTCTCTAGAGTTCATATTTTGCTATCATCAGAAATTTGTGTTCATAGAGATAACATATGCATACATGCAAACATACATTTGATATATAACCAACCTTTAAAATAGTGGATGCTTATAAACCAAGATATGGATGAAATTAGTAATTACAAGGGATTCCACTCTTTTGGTATCTTTCATTTTCACCATGATTCTAAGTTGGTCAAACCACACTAGTGACAAAAACTATTATTACTGATAATTTCTCAGCTTTCCTCAATCTAATCAATTGCTCATTTTCTTACCACCTCCCTTTGCTCACTAGTAATGGAGAAGCAATAACATCCCATTCTGTATCTACTCAACGAATACATGGTGACGGAGCTTTCAGGTTCACAGTAAATTACAGATTGCACAACATCCAGAAAAGGCTTTGTTATAATTTCAACCTTGTCATTTGCTGGAGTCCTATTTGTCTTTCCACCATCAAAGATTTAGCCTCTGAATTGACTTCCTTGGATAACATTTTTCAGAGTTGCTAGATCCTTGATAACTACAACAAAGGCAAGGTGAAAATAGTGAGACCGAAGAGTCTGGAAAGCACATCATAAATTGGGAAACCATCTCTAGTGACTTGTATTTCTTTTGATAGAAACAACTTTTTAGTGAAAATAAATCTTTTCTTGGATAAGTGACAGATGGGTTAGATTGGCAAATTTTCTTTCAGTAAATCTATAAAAAGAAAATAGTTCTTTATCTTTCAAAAGGTAGCAATAGGTCGAATAATAAGATTTGGCTCTAATCCCTCAACAGCTGGACTCTGAATGTCTGTCCCTGATCTGAGCCTACATTTTAGAAAATTCCCTTTGGGAATATGTGTCATGCATCTTATTGTAAAAGAAGTCTGACTAATTCCCCATATGTTGTGCAAAATTTCTTTTAAATACCAATTTTCTGTGAATTCAGTATTTCAGTATGTGCATATATATGCCTTTGTGTATAAATTAAATATGGAAGTATCACCAAAATCCCAAGAACTTGGGTGTTCTTATTTACATGGTACTGCCATAGAATATTTAATTTAACTTAATTGTGTTTTGCAACAATGAGAATATACCCAAAAAATAGAAGACAGCTTCAGACTTGAATTGTTCAGATTGTTGATTATTTGTTTAAACCTATCAAAATTTATAATAAAAACTAGTTAACATATAAACTAGTTATTCTCTAAGAATTTTAGGCACTAGTTTTCTGATAGTAGCTCTATAATAACATTTTCTTTGACTCTGAATCACAGAAAATCCTTCTGCTATAGGTTATGCAAATTATAGGTTCACGTAAAGAAATTCAGAATGAAATTATCCAGAACCGGTACTGTGATTTACCAATTCATTGACAACTTGGTATCCCTTACTTTTTTCTTTCACTGAATTTTAGCGTTTGATTTTGGTGACGTGGTCATGGCATTATTGATGACATTGAAGTACATGATCCCGTTAAACTGAGAAAAAGGGGAGACACAAAAGGAAGTAGATTCTCCTTGTAATGCTGCGTGTGACTCTTCATTACTGCAAGAGCTTTGGAAGAAATGTATTTTAGGTTTGTTCCTATATTAATAGAGGAAGACAAGGAAAATTAATTTGAAAATAACTTTTGAGAAGTCAATCCAATGCATTTCATCGCTGTTAATTGGGATGCTACCCTTTTAATTAAAAGGGAGTGAACCATTTTCAGAAGACAATTGAGCACTAAACTGAAATCACACTGTGCCACGCAGATGTGAAGAATTGTTTTTTTAGTTACGGTTGATAATCATGTCCTTATATTTGCATAGTATCGTCTCTGTTTTGAAGACTAATATCTGTTATAGAATCATAATTGTAAAATTTTTAGCTCCTCAGAAACAAAAGAAATATTATTTTGTCTCTTTCCTAGCATTGTAACATTGCTCAGGATGTAACAGAAACCCAATAACATTTATTAAATGAACGAATACTTTAACCACTTATAAAAATGTGCAGAAGTAACTATTCAAAGTAGCTTGAAAGGTAAATTTTGTTTTCTATATCTATCATATGATCTACATAATTTAGTTAATACGATTGGAAATTTAGAAATGAGGGCTAATTTATATTATCCCAAAATATAATTTATGTTATATTTTGATGGCACTCCTGTAAATTCACCCCATCTTGTCTTTCTCCACAACGTAGACATGACAGGCATTAGCCATTGTTGGCTTTCATGACAACGTGAGATTTTATGCTCTTTTATCTATCATGCCAACTTGTCCAATTTTCATTCCAGTTCTTGGACAGAAAGGATGGAACATGTTAATCGAAACATTAATTTATGCCCTAATCCTTGAGCAGTAAAAGATTTAAGGAAGGGATGAATATGGATTTGAACACTTTTAAATACTCATGTCTCCTACATAATTTAATATGATAATATAAATGTAATGCCTTTACAAATTGTGTATCTCTATTGTTAAATTCCTAAGAAAGATTTTCCATTCTTAATACTGGAGAATAAGCAACAAACTATTACTCTTGTTCTCTGACTTTTGATGATGGCTGCCATGGAAAGATTTTAGAATATTAAGACATAGATACATGATTTTGATTTAGAATTTGGCTGCATTCTTTTTTCAATTTCACTTTTGCATGGTATACCTTTTTTCTTCTTACTTTCAATCTATTTATATCGTTATATTTGAAGTGAGGTTCTTATAAATATAGTTGGACTCAGGGTTCTCTGTATAGACCACATTCACTTTGAATAGCATCCCTCCCAGTAAATGTGGAAGGATAAAAATCCAGTTTCTCCAGTTTAGCACACGGCAAGATCAAGAGGTGTCAATCAGAAACTGACTTTTGTATATTCTATTTATATCCACTTTAATATCTTTATCTTTATGCTTTTTACTTTAGACATTGCATTAATTACACCTGTCATAGTTCACTATTATTAATTCAGCAAGAGCCCTCTTCTTTGTCTCTGTCATCCACTCATGTATCATCTATCATTTATCTATATCTGTGTTTCCTCCCTTTTCTAATTCTATGATTGACAATCTGTTCTCTTAATATTAGATTTTGACGAACATGATGAAATTTTAAAAATCCATTTGAACAATATTTTCTGTTATGCTTGTACATTTTTACTTATAAATTATGATAATACAATCATGCTTCATATAGTTTTCTGTGTACTATTTTAAATGAATTGCTAATAACTTGCTTTCATTTAAATTTCTCTCTTAAATAACTCAATGGGAACTCTCATATAGCAAAACTTAGTGCATATCAGGTAATAATTCCAACTAAGTTTCTTATATCTAAATTTAGCAGACTAAATATGCACTATCCATTACCTGGGACTCGGAGGATTTAATTATATATAGCAAGGTAGATTTTGAGTTCCAATACTGCATAACAATAAGTGGATATTTGATAGTATGCTAGATCATTTATATAGATTTTCATATATAATTATTATAAAATTCATTAATTATTCATTATTATATATATTATATAATATTATTATATAAAATAATTATTAATTATATTATTTTGACAGAGAAAGTAAATTTGAAGAGGAATTCTATAACATGAATTTTTGAAAGCACCCCAAGTGATTCTATAAAGAATGGTTAAGAACTACATGAGATAGTCCATACCATACTAACTTCACTAAGATTATTAATATTTGCACATGATATACATTATATTTTTATGTTAAGTACTTTCTAATATATCAAGTAGTGTCTCCAAATATTCTCTTTAGGTTCAATTAAAAATCAAAGTGGCTTCAGGAAAATTAGGTATTTCTATAAAGTTAAAGGATGTTCATTCCCTTAATAAGACATTCATGACCAATCCAAAGAAAAGAATCATTTCTCTAGCCTTGAAGTATACTGCATAGACAAACAATTAGTAAATTATTTTTCACTGATGCAAAATTGTATTTTGAAATCCTAGATATATAATTTTTATCTTAATTTGAGTATTTTAAAACTAACATTGTTTCTATTTAGACAATATCCACACTGCTTGATTCTCAATTAGGGCTGAAGTGTCAAATTGTGGCTACTACTGATTAGCTTTTTAGAATGGTTACATTGTTTGAAAATAGGAGTTATTCACAAGTTTGTTTCTAAAAGTGAATTATAAGTTTAATTAACTTTAAAGGAAATTTCTCATTAAATTTAAAATAGCAATAAGTTTGAAAATGTTATGTATTTTTCTCAAAAACACTAATCACTTGAATTTATTCATATTCTTTTTATTGGGAAACATGATTTTTCTCCATTAATTTTCTTTAGAAAGACAGTTATTTGAAAAATGTATCTCTGTTGAGTTTCCCTTGACTCATAGCTTTTTCAGTGAAAGATTTTTCTGAAGACCTTCGTGAGTCACCATGAGCAGCACTTTTAAATATGAGACCACTAGCCATATTCAACTAGCTAAGCTGCCTTCAGGTCTCAGGAAATTATTTAAAATCAGGCAGTAAGAGAAAAATATTTCTGGGAAGACATTGGAAGGGAGACATCTATCGCTTCTTTTGAGTAAGGGTTATATTTAGGATTGGCAACCTGGGCTCATCTTTCCTTTTCTCAATTGGAATAGGAAAACTAAATATTTAGGCTAAATACTTATAAAGAGGAATATAAAGGTTAGTATATAGATCACAGAAAAAAATAACTTTAAAGAGTATCTAAAACATCACTAATAAATCTCCTGCCACAATTAAGATTGACACAATCGAATGACCTAGGTGTCTTTAGGGGACACATTTAGGTTTCTTAATAGGAAGAGTTTCTGAAGAGAAAGTTCAAGTTTGCCATCACAGCCTTTGAGTCAGGACTCATGTCAGTGTACCTGCGATTACTGTCCATCAGTCATAATAACTAGTCACTTGATAAATGGATGAGTTCGTTCCTTGGTTTCTTTGTAAAACTGAAATCCCATGCACCCTCTATTTTTCTTCACAATGTTTAAATACATATCTGCTATATCTTTTCCATTTTAGTAAGCACTGGATAAAATATTAGATCACTGTATTGTCAAACTCTTCTCAAGTCACAGTGATTCAAAGTCTCAATACTTTCAACTAATAGCCTTATTTTTTCCTTATCCCTGACCATAGTCTAGACAAGACTGACTCTATTTTTCTTTTACATTCATATTAATCTTTGTATGCTGCACATATGGAGTAGAATAATACTTTATTCCCCTGAGATATGCTGTTCTATTTGACCTCTATTGTGTTTTCTCATTTCACTTGTCTGAGGTTCTGTTAGATATTTAAAATCAAGTTTAGTTTACAGAAGAAAACCAATTTCATGAGAACAGGATATTTTAATTTTTTATTTCACTGCTATATCAACAGAAGATATAGCAATGCTTCATTCAGAGTAGATAGCAATAATGTTAGCTGAATGATTCAACCAATGAATATCAAGGTTAGTATACTTTGCCTTTACATTTTTGAGCTGAGATCTGATATTCTGTTTATTAACTAATATAAATACTGTCTTTCATGCATCTAGATCCCATTTCCCTTGCCTTTAAATTCTATCTGAAGTCCCAGGCAGAATAAATGATACAAAATATCCATTTAATATAAAATGTTGTGATGAGTATGCAAATTTCTTACATTTTAACTGCCAGACTAGTTACCCATGGGCATTAACTATGTAGGATTAAATAGAAATTTGCCTTGTTCGTTTGCTGTCTATAAATTGCTGCAATGTAAAATAGTGGAAAGAGGCTCAGTTTTGTAATAACCCACATCAGGATTCTAATACTCTCTCTGACATTGTAATTGTGTTGTGTCCATAGGCAAGTTTCTTCATTCAATTCAATAACAAAAATAATTGTTTGTGTGCTCCAATTCATCAGACAGTGTACCGTAACCTAGGGTTATGAAGATACAGTCTTTATCTTCAGAGAGTTCAATATGTAATAAGAGAAGCAGTCACATAAACAGGTGATAAAAATAAGGATTTTAAAATGCAATAATAGTGATTTAACAGAAGATTATAAGAAGTCGAAAGAGGAGAATATTACCAAGCCTTAGGAGCTTCCTAGTTGAAATTACACTCCATATGAATTTTCCAGCAAATAAAAATCCATTACCTAAATAGAAACATTGTTTTGCTACTTCCAGAGCCAGTACTCTTGTATAGCCCAAAAAATCATCACCTCTTTTAATAAAGGTGGTTCAAATTTCTTGACTTAAATTATATTGCCATCACAACTGCCATATTAATCATAAAATGTAAATTGTGCCACATTCTTGTTTAAAATTATTGAGTAACTTTTCATCAAACAGAGTAAAAGCACTGTTCTTTATCATGAATTTGATGGAGAGTGTCTATCTGCATGCTAAACCCACTTTTTATTGTTCATGGTCATACAAATTGAAAGAATATCCCAGATTCCTTTCAGTGATTTGTGGCCATAAGAGTGTATTCTAGGTGAATGGAACTTTAGCACAATATGAATTTGTTAAAGATAATACTATTTCTGGATATCTCAAACACTATGGAGTGATTACAGCCTCTTTACCCCCACCAATGGTCTATCAGACAAATGGGTTAGGTCATCAAATTTCAGTTTTGTCTGAAATTTGCTAGCATTAGTTTACTAACACAAAATCTTATCTTATATTTTCCCTATTGAGATCTCTGAATCTTCTAATATTGTCTCATTAGCTCACTTCATTCCAGTCATATTGGCCTTCCAGGTACAGCAACTCAGATTTGTTCCCGTTTCAGAAACTTTATACTTACTCTCCTCTCTGCTTGGAATGTTATTTCTCATGATGCATAATGCTCATTTCCAAAGTCACTTATACAAGAAACTTTCTCTGATCACTTTCATTTTTACTATCACTGTCCCTTCTAACATACATTATCCCCTTTCCTGCTTTATTTTATTTCCTAGTATAACATAATCTACTTAGATATATTTAGGTATTTGGTGTTTCTTCATATTAAAATCTACTTAGTGAAAGTATATGCTGTATTTATGAAATTCCTATTTTATTCCTATTTTATTTATTCAAAAGTGTTAGACTGAGAACAAGGGTAATACATGATATATTGTAGGTATAGTACTAAGTTGAGCAATGACTCCACCCTTTTGGGACTTAAATTCAAGTGGAGAAGACAAAAGGTAAACACGAAATTTACAATGTCATGGCTGGCTTTTACACACTGGCAGTATATGGATGGACAGTTTCATCACGTGCCACATTTTTCTTTTAAGTTGGGGCATAAACCTGAAAGAAGACCAAATAATAAAGATAAAAATAGGATGGAATTCATTAACCTCAAATGAGGAAGAATTTTTGAAATTAGGTCTACATTTCTAGGCCAGAATTCTTTCCATCTAGAACACACCTCTCCTCAGAGCTGGTTTTCTAGTATAGAAACAATTAGTAGCTATGGAATATGGCCTTTAAAAAATAATTAAAAATTTTTTCACATTGTGATAACTCAATACTTCTCCATATCTGTCTAGGGAAAGAGCCTTCATGGTTTCATTGGATTATAATCCCAGAATATCAAATCTTAACCTACAATGAATATTTGTACCAAGGGTGACACTTCCAAAAAAAGTTACTTTGGAAAACAATGAAATCAGAACAAAAGGTAAAACAAATACCAATTTGAGTTTATATTCTTCAAACCAGATATCACTGCTCCTTTGCATACGCATGATCTCTCATTCTTCTTTCTCTGTTCATTACTATAGGCTTGTTTTAAAAACCCTGATTATAGACAGTCTGCTATTTGATTATAGGAGCCATGATGTAAACATTTTTAAATGTATATTTTCAAACAAAATGTACTTTATATACACAAAATTATTATTTACTGAAATATTTTTATTAAAGAATATTTGCCCATATCCTTCAAAACAGCTCAACTCAAATTTTTAACCTCCAGCCATATTTAATTAAAAAGAAAAAGCAAAATAAACAACTTACCTAATTCATTAAACTTTTGACTCTTTTTCATGTGTATATACATATGTATTTTTCATTTTCAGTGATGCTGGCTGGAAGTCTTTATGCTAAATTAAGCAAAAAGTTGTCCTGCTGTGATATCTAAGTTGCAGGTGCAGAAAATTCAGTGCTTAAGTAAACGTAAGGGAATTGTTGATACCCATGGATTATTAGAAATGTATTCACTTTCCTGTTGGGTGGGAAATATGATGTAATGGTACTCAATTTAAAATGCAGATTTTTATTAATTCCAAGTTGAAAAGTAATTTAAACTCTATTAGGCAAAATAGGAGTCTTCATAGGAGTCTGGTCCCATGAAAACAAATATCCATTTTCATTTATGTTTTACATTACTGTCCTTAAATCATCATCTCTGGAATTATACATAATACCAGTGCTATTCCCCACTCTTGAATCCCATTGTATGCATTTAAAAAACTTCTAAACCCCATCACACTGTCAAATTTGAATTTCATCCAGAATTGAGTGATACCTAGATTGGATTTTATTTTAAGTGAAGTAAATTCTTTTATGTATCAAAAATATAGAAATAATAAAGTCAAAACTACCGGATCAGCAAAATAGTGCTTTAGCAAGAGTTTATTTTGTACATAAAATTAATTTGAGAACTGAGAGCATTCAGATCAACAGTGGAATAAGGCTCACAGATATATTTTTATATGACAGCTTATATAGTAAAAATGTAGTGTTGTTTATTCTTTAGAATGATTGGTTAGAGTATTAGTTTTTTGTGTTTTTGTTTGTTTTTTCCTAGAGATAGAAGTACCCAAATTAAACAACCTTTGTTTTGCGGAATAGACTAAATTAAGATGTGTTTATTGTTTAGTTCTGTCCAGGGAACTTTCAGGTTTATTCTTTATTTTTGTATTATTTTTATACATGTAATTCTTTTAAAACATTAGCCTTCTCATTTCATAAACTACATGAAATAAATATTAGAATCAACTTTAAAGTTTTCATTTTTAACTGTCTAGGAATTCCACAGAGGTATTGGATCTAGGAGATATTTGGATCCAAATAAACAAGAAATTTAGGACAAATAATTTTAATTCTATTATAGTATTTGAGAGAGAGTAGCTAATTAGATTTTATTTCTGGATTGATATTTGTCTTAGAACATTATGGAGAATAAATAAGTAGAGATATATAAAACTGGAAGCAGAGAAACCAAATAGGAACAAACATGTACAACTATTTTTGAATCATTCTGTCAACAAAATCAACATGGGGAAGAACCTGAAGAGGAAGGATGTTGCAGAAAATGTCAGTAGCCATAGATGATTTAAATAAAATATGTTGAAAATTATTCGTGAAATTAGTAGCAAAGTTGTTAGAGACCATGAGAAAAAGAGCTGCTACGGGGAAGTGGGAGCAGAAGCCATGAGCAGCTACCTGAGTGGCATCTTAGGACCTAATGTGTGACTGTCATTGTTATTAGAGTCACCACTGTGACGACCAACTCAGTGCATATTTCAAGGACGGCTGCTCTGCAACTACCTAAGCACAAACTTAGAATTTGTGATTATTTTCTCAGTAGCCCAAAACTAAGCTCAATTAATTGATTCTATAGTTGTTGCTCCCTATTGGAACATAAAGATGACACCAGTAGTCTGCATCTTTTAATCCTGTAATCAGCAACCTTCATTTTACCTACACTTTGAAATCTCCTGTAGTGTGTGACTAATTACTGCTGGGTATTGCCAAGCATAGGAGAGACCCACCATAACTCTCTCAGTATATTTTAACATGAGCAGAAGTTTTGTAATTCATAATCAGCTTTAGAAACTTAAGAACTTTAGATATGTCCCTCTAGATATGTCTATTTCTTGTGACCATTTTAAATAGTGAGTAGGGATGCTGGACAATAAACTCGGATCGTTTTCAAAAAGCTGGGACTATGAATAGAAAGACAGGGATATGGTGGTACCTAGAAGCATATGCAAGAGTATCATTAGTCTCTTCTTGACAAAAAGAAGACTTGAGCATATAATGTTTCTGACATTTAATTAGAAACTTGATTGTATTTTTAATATTAGAAAATTATTAAGTAATCCATTAAATTTAAATGACCTTGTCATTCGTTTTTTCTTCATGTACCTGTAAAACAAAACAGCTTTACACAAAATTATTGTTTATCTTTTTGCTTATTTATTTCTAGACTTCTGATTCTGTAGTTCAGCTTTTATGCAGAACAAAGTATCTACCTAATGTTGGCCATTTAAGAGATCAGCAGCAATGACATTAATATGTGTGACAATACAGTTGCAATGAAACCCTTTCCTCCCTTAGCACATAGAGATTATATTAAATTAAACTGTTTTAGTTTTCCCTCCAATAATAACTCACGAGATAAAAATTAGGACAAGATTATAATATGGTTCATTTTGTTATTAGCTGAGTTATTTGTTTTTCTATTTTATGGGACTGACTATTCACAATGATCTTAGATTGATGTTACGTTTGGTTATGCTTTGGAAATTTAATTTTTTTTTCTTTTTTGCATGAATTACTATTGGCTTCAAGTTTTTGAAGGTTCATGTACACACATTATGATACTAGTTTGGATGTGACTACAGTAGAAACCTCAAAGTTAATAACCTGAAAGTGTTTTAAAAATGGTATCAGAGTAAACAGCATCATTTATGAAAAAGACAAACTGGTTCTTGATAGCCTTTTCTCTGTAAAGTTATTTTACTTACCTGAAACTAGCAAGCATAACTAGAAACTAGCAAGCATAACTATTTTCTTATTATAAATAGGCATTGAAATTTTGTTTGCTAAACATCTTTGAATTAATTTAATGACTTCTTAGCATGGCGAAGGGGCAGCTCACAGGTTCCGGAGGATAAACAATACACACAAACACATACACACATTTACTCTATGTGTCTGATTTATTCAGATAAGTTATAGAATTTAATTTTAATAGAGCAAGAGTAGTTATCCTTTTGCTTGTGGATATATGCCACACAGGCCATAATAGCAAAAAAATGGCTGTTGAATCTTGCCTAAAGTTTATAAAGCAAAATCTTCATATACCACAGCCCATTTATAATTAGATTTACATTATGGTTAGGAACAACTGAGATGATCTATGTTTCCATTTAAAAATAATTTATAAAAGTTGTTCTGTCGATTTTAAAATATTCTCGTATCAGATGAGATACTTACTTATTCAGAAAAGGTTAATTAGGTACCCAAGATTTTCCTGAAAAATCTTCCTATTTGTTTCAGTTTGTCAGAAACCCTGTTTCCCCTCATGATCGTGTATGATACATGTAAGCACATTCACAAACATATACAAACTTACTGTTTAAATTGTGGGTTGGTCTCTCTTCCCTGATTGACAAAAGGTTAAAAGAACAGATTCTTTAGTGTTTCATTTAAATGTAGTTTTAGAATACTATCCAAATCATAATACACTGCAGAGGTCAGTAGGATATATATTGATTTTCATTATTTATATTAATGTCTGTGAGACTGTGGTAGATTTTATTTTCCTCACTAGGGAAAATATTCAGATCTCTGACATTCATATTTCAAAATATTACATTGATAGTGATGAATTGGATTTAGCATTGAAATCTTTTTATTCAATTTAAAATACATTGTATTTTATATTTAAATTGAGTTAATATATAATGTTCCTTTTTCAACTCCCAGAAGCACTTTTTGGATATGTAGTATACAATGTTCTATGCAGACAAAGTTAAGTGTTTGATTAAAGTTCCAAATTATAATAAAGATTCATTTTTCTTTACACACTCAATTTTATGTCACTAGTTCTTCTAAGATGTATAGGAAATTGATACTTCTTTTCATTACTTCTTCTTTCTTAAAATGAGCACTAATTTGAATTGATTTTTTTCTGTAATAAAATTTTATTTTAAGCCAATAGGTTGCAAACTCAATGAAAGAATGAGTGAAACAGCAATAAAAAGCATTAAATGAATTATAGTATTGTAATCACTGATATATACAAATTTAGAAAATATACATTACTAAGTTCATTCTAAGATAATTAAGATTGCTTTATTTACTTAAAAATGACAAATTGAATTGCAAAGGATAGAGCCAAAAAAAGAGTCAGCTCTGTCAAAGAAAATTCAAGCAAATCTACTTCCAGGAATATATGTTGTATCCTTGAATTGACTTTTAAATCACGTTAAAAGGTTTAGTTACATAAGGGAACATTAATAAGATTTCCCAAAACAAATTTAGGCATGACTAGAACAAAAACAACCCTGTGGGTCTAAAAGTTCTTAAAATTAGTAAAATGATTCATTGATAAAGCTGAAAGAGTCTGTTTGCTGTAAACTTAGTTACAGGATATCCCTAATTATTTTAATGAAATAATATAAAGAAATGAGCTTTAATTTTTCATGTAATTGTCAAAATGCCTTATTGCAGGCTGTGCATATGAAAACTAATATTGTATAGTGTTCTAGAGAAGAAATGTTAAATAAACATAGGAGTACAATGTAAAAAGCAAGCAGTATACTTTATCTTTAGTATCCTTTTCATGAAGCATTACAATATACCTTACATTATGCCACTGCAATTCAATTTAATCAATAGTCTCTTATACCTATTATATATCAGATACTCTATAATTCACAGTCAAGTAAGATCTGGCCCCGCTCCAGTTAAATGATTTAGTAGGGAAGAAAAAAGTAGTCATTTATTGTAATGTAGCATTATAATTAATTATATATGACACAATTATGTTAATAATGTAATTATCACAGAATTACATGGAACTAAAAATAAGTGGCTGTATATATAGGTGGATGAAACAAGGTTTAAAGTTATGAGGAAAGTGGACTTTGCACTTATATTCATGGATTTTATGGTATACAATAACTGGTAAAGATCTGGCTCACATTTTATAAAGTAGGACAGAATCTCAGCTCTGTAATTTGCATCTAGGGCAAGTACTTAATGCTATGACTTTGGCTCTTCATGGACAAAATAACAATAACACTTTCTGATTCCTAGAACTTAAACGAATCACATGTAAAGTGACACGTGCAAAATACTTAGAAGTGCTCTAACTACTGTATACTTGTATATAATGTCTCTTAATATTTGTTTTCTCCAAAAATTAAGCTTTGCCTTTTATAACATCTTCTCTTGTTTGGAGAAATAGAGATAAATTTATAACTATGGCTTCTGAATTAGCTCATGGACAGTAAGATCTCACAGAGTTAAAAATCCATTTCAAGTAGGCTTCAGCCTCTTTGATATCTTGGAACTGGTATTGATAGATTTGACCTGAATCAAGCTACATTTGGGGAGTCTTTTTAAAAGTTTCTTTTCTTCAGCTTTAAAATGAAAGAATGAAAGTGCCTGCTTTGTAAGATTGCTTAACTTAGTATCTGGTAATATTTGTTAATAAATGCTAACTGTTGATAAGGTTCTTCAAACATAATGGCTTTAAGGCAGTAGGTGAAAGATCTTTTTTCTTTGTCAGATCTCTTTCCTTAGTCAACCAATGCATAGATAAAATATTTTAATTTTCTTTGTAACTAAGCTTATCTAAAGTGGTCATTGAAATTACTTGTAATATTATGAAGCAAATTATGGTGATTTAATAGAAGGTCTTCATATGTTTTTCCAAACTAAATCTAATAATAAGGGATTTCCCTCTCAGTCATTTGTATTTTACCAAAAAAATATTCAAAAGAAAACCTAATTCTGAGTGACGCTTCAGAAGTCTTCTTGAAATAGTTTTTAGACTTCCATAAATCACAAGAGATTTAAATAAATTATGTCCCTTTGATGCTTTGTTCATGGTGTATGTGTGATTTCTTGGATTAGATATCCAAAAAAAGAATGAAAATGTCTTTTTGATCTAACATATTTTTCTTCATAATTAAATCAACATCAAGCTTCATATTACATTATCAAAAGTGATCATAAAATTTTGTTTCTTTATAATAATTGACTTTAGGAATGGATTTTATTTGGAATCTGATATTTCAGTATATTCAAATTTATGTATTTATGCATATTTTTATGCAACAACAATCCTTACAGTTATTTTCAACTGTGGGGAATAAAGTTGCTTTTTTTTTTATAAACTGCAACTATTTTAAGTTTAATAATTATTCAAACTTCCAAAGAAATTATTTAAATATGTGATACAGAATATTATAATGTGATAGGATAAAAGTGACTAAATTTAGAAACATGCATATGAACAGAAAAAAATGTATCTGTTTTTAAACAGTTTTAAAACATATATACACACATTTGATTCTTTTCTATACCATTGTGATTGCAAATTTTATTTCAGTTTCTGGAGTAGCAGAATATTTTTCATTTTAATTGCTATAATATTGATAAATTATTTAATCATTCCCTGTTTTGAGGCTAGGAGATATATTGATGCTATAAACATTCTTATGAATATTCTATGTACATGTGTATTTATTCTCTGAATAAATAATTTTCTGTAGAGCAGAATTTATTACCTATTGATTTTTGGGTATGGTCAGCCTAGGATAAGGTATCACTCAATGTATCATGTAAACTTCAAAAGTATGTATTCTATTTTTTCTTCTGTTTTTGTTCATGAAAATTAATGTATCAGTAGTTTACAATACTGTGTGGATTTCAAGAGATTGCAGTCACACCTCAATCAATATGTATATCACACCACATCCACCAACAGTTGTAGTGTTAATTACCACTATCATTCATAGTTGAACATACTATTTGTAGCTCCCTTCTTCTTTTCTCCTCTTCTTTCTCTGATAACCTCTATTTTGACTTCAGAAGGAAAGTATTTTGTTGTGTTTAGTTTGTTGATTTGTATCTTTATATTCCATATGTGAATGAAATCATGAAATCATCTGACATTATGTGTAGTTTTCAAGAAAAAGATTCAAGCCGTGCTAAAAGAATTAAAAAAAAATCTAGGGAGACAAAGCAAGCAATACAACTAGACAGATATGACAGATTTGGGACTACTGAATTTTGCAAGAGTTATGATTAATAAGTTAAAGAATATATTAAAAAAGTAAAAAGTGAAGAAAGATTGAAATGTAAGCAGAGAAATGAAAACTCTAAGAAACAATTAATGAAAAAATATAACACATAAATAAAACATAATTAAAATAATGACTTTGACACTGAGTAGAGAAAGAGTAGCTTGAAAATGTCATCAGACACTATGCAAGCTAAAATTAAAAGGGAATAAAGATTGGAAATAAAGAGCAAACCATCTAAATTAAACTAAATAGACATAGCATGAAGAAAGAATATAGAGCAAAAATAATTTTTGTCTTCAGTTTTATTAGTGGATTTGTCTATTTGTAATTGAGAGATAATGACTAAAAATTTTCTAAAATTAATGTCTATATCAGTATAATGCACAATAGTTGAGACACAGAAACCACCTAAATGTCCATCAACAGACGGCTGGACAAAGAAGTTATGGTATATATGTGATATACATATATATGTATATTCACACATACACACATGTATATACACACATATATATACTCAATGGAATTCTATGCAGCTGTTAAAAAAAAGAAAAAATTGTGCCCTATACTACTACATGAATTAAACTGCTGGGAATCACACTAAACCAGAAAAAGAAGTACAGAATGTTTTCACTCATGTGTGGAAAATAAAAAAACAAACTAAGAAGCAGAATATCTCAACAAAATTCATGGGACACAAAACAGAGTGATTGTAGAGGGTAGGGAAAGAGAGGGAACAGGTGGTGATAGAACTGTGGTGCTGGGTGTGTTATGAATTACATACAGACTGAAGTGAGATTTCAATTTCATAAAGTACATGTAGCAATGTAAACAAACAAACAAAAACTATTCGAAACCCACCCCCCAAAACCCAACATCAATATTTGTATACAATTCATATATTTAATATTTTTCTGCTTTTAGCTGACCCTGAACTTTGTCAAGAAATATATCTCATGGCATGAACTTGTGAAGTAGTGGTTGGGTCCAGTATTTCCTGCTGGGAGTAGTTCACATACATCCAAGACCCAGTTCCGAAATCCAGGGCCAAGGAGCACAATTAAGATGGATAACTAAATAGAATAAACAAAATGTTTCTTTCTCTTCTCTCTTCCTGCCTACATCATTTCTCAAAAAAATTAAAAAATTCTCTGATAACACATGAGATGCCTTTTTATTTCTATTCAATCTGGTCTAGTGCCTCAATAGAAAATACAATTTTTAACACACACACACACATACACTCACACACACAGCCCATGACATAGGGTTTCTAGTACCTTATTTTATTTTTATCTTTTTTTTTTATTGCTTGCATGACTTTTTTTTTTTTTTAATTTCTCTGGTCATGTGGAATCACAGAGATGATTCATAATCATCATTCCAAAAGAATGCAATGACCAAAGAACTTAGGTGCAAATTGTTTTGTCAGAGACTTTTTAACTCACTCTTCATGGTTCAGACTACACATTAAATGTTTTCAATAAATAAATGAGAAAATTGAATATATTCTTTCCATACTATGTAGTACAAAAGGTTTCATATTTTTGTTGATTGACATTAGTATCAAAATTTTTAGAAATTCACAGAATTTTACTTGAATGTTTTCTTTCTTTGGTACAGAACATAAATTCTGTCTAGTCTGACATTGTGTTCATATTCCAAGGTAACAGAAACTGAATATTTATATTGATAATCCTATTGATTTATCAATGTCAAGTCCTAGATTTGAGCATAAACTATATACAGAAATATGCAAATCTTTTTATCCATTCTAAAAGTGTCCATATGATGTGAAGACCTCTCAAATCTTAATTTGGCATCTGCTAAACTTGGTTATCTTACCAAATATTTACTGGAAAGCCAATGACTAAACAGAAGTCAGTTACATTTTTTAGCAGTCATAAATCTGATTATTTTTTACTCAAATTCCTTGAATTAGATATTTGCAAGTTCTCATCAGGATAGAAATAAAATTTACTTTATCAGCAACACTTTTGAAAAAAGTAGGCATTCTTCAAAGGAATTTGATATTTGGAGTTTTGAGTGATTATTATATATTTTAGAGCACAGAAATTATTTTTCAAAAGTTTTGAAGTTTTAAAAAATATTAAAAGACATGAATTTCTTCTTAAAATACTTAACAATGGACAGTTGTTTAGATTCACAGGTTCTATTAAGATCAATTTTCAAAATCATTATTCTGTGTTCTATCATTCTGACTGTTCAACTGATTCATAGCACATTAATTAGAAGAATATGTTTACAGATTTGAAAATGGCATAACATAGGACACATATATAATAGAAATTATTTGGTATGTAACAATTTTTCTTACTAATATACTCTCATAGTTATGGTTGCTTTTCTATATTCAGAAGGTGAGAAAATATTCTCTGAGGTAAAATTTTCCTCTAGAGCCTTAACTATAATTCAGGGTGAAATCACCTACTTGTTAGAGTTCAATACCTAGGGGATAATTTCTACATGCAGAATATTTCCATTCCTTTCAGTTTACCAGTATTGTTGACATTTATATGTATTTATAAGAGGAAGTATGCACCAGAGGGAGATGGATGGAGTGGAAAACAAATGACTGTACTCTAATGTTAACAGATTTGAATCTCTTTTCTCCTTGCAATCACCTTTCCCAAATTCTGTCTCATATGCCTTTTCCATGAAAAATAGTTGTGTGTAGATATATCAGAGGAAAATAAAACATGCTCAAAGCAATATAAAAATGTTAGGTAGCAGGTCATACCTATTGGAGTTAATGTAAGTATATTCAGTAAGGTATTAGAGCTCAGACTATTCCAATTTTATAAGAATACTAAAAAGTTCATTCTTCATGCTAAATATATTTAATGCTATTTTTGCTTACAAATGAATTCAAAATAAAAAGGATCTAAAATCAATAACCAATGATTTTTGTAGTTCAGTCTTTTTAAAATGTCAGTATCTCTAATTATGAATTCCCCACTTGGAGAATTACCTTAGTACAAAAGTAATATTAAAAATTTTTAAAGATGTTTTACTCTGAAGGAATTTTTATTGAAGTAGCATAGATTATAGCATAATATATTTTTAGGTGTGCATCATTATTAAATCAGTATCTATATATGATTTTAAAGTCGCCAATACAGTCCATTTTTAACTAGCATTAAGTCAAAACTAAATTAAGAAAAAGTATGTAAATTGTGATGCTGAATTTCATCTGACACCATGCTTAGGCAATGGTAGTAAGTTATTTTGTGAAACACTCATCTAGATGTTTCTGTGAAGGTAATTCGTAGGTGCAATTTGCATTTGCAATTAATTGACTTTAAATAAAGGAGATAATATCAATAATATAATGTGAGTGGGATTTATCTAATCAGTTGAAAGTTTTAAGAGCAAAACTTGAGATTTCCTGGAGAAAAAGAAATTCTGTCTGCAATCTGTAATAAAAATCCTGTTGAGTTTCCAGCCTACTGGCTTGTCCTAGAGATTTAGAATCAGTCAGACCCCAAAATCGTATAAGTCATTTACTTAAAAACCATCCTTCTCTCTTTCTCTCAAGCTGTGCATAACACATTGACCTTAGTAAAGCAGGGATAAAATGAGAAACTCTGGGGATAAGGGCGACTTATGAATTATGTTTTTAATATGCAGCTTGCCTGATTTTTAGACAGAAAGTCTAAAACACAGTAGATAAATGTTTTAGTAGCAGTTTAAATTTTATCTAAATTTTACTTTTAGAAACAAAAATGTAGCAGTATTATTATATTGTAACTAACACATATATACACATAAATTATAACCAGAAAATTATTTTGTTTAAATTTTTTAAGTCTGTATATAGCTTATCCATAGAAACTGATTTAACCTGTCCATTTTAATTCCTGTGTTAAAAGTAACTCCAAGACATTATTCAAAAATAGAAAAAAAAGTTAAAAGACTATCCATGGATGAGTGAATTAACAAATTTTGGGTTAACCACAAAGTAGAATATTATCTATCAAGAAAAGGAAAGGAACTACTGATACATACTACAAAATGGGTGAAACTTGATAGCATTATGCTAACTGTAAGAAGTCAATCACAAGGTCATTTATTTGTTTTATTTTACAAACTGTCTGCTATAGACAAATCCATACAAACAAAAATACTGAGTGGGTTTCAGAGGTAAGAGGGAATGGGAACTAACAACTAATGATAATGGGCTTTTTTTCTGGGAAGATTAAAAATCTGAGATATATTGTGGTAATGTTTTCGCAACCCTGAAACAACTCAAATACTGAAAACAACTGAATTATACATTTTCAAAGGACAAATTTTATATTATGCAAATTGCATCTCAATGGAACTGTTGTTAAAGTAAAAAAGTAATAGTAATATTATATGAAGTATGTAAACACCTGTATTGCAAAGCTACAGTAATAAAAGAACATGGTACAGGCATAACACAGAATAAAAGACCAAAGAAATCCAGAAACGACATCCCAGAAGTAAACGCTAAGATGACTATCTTTGAGTGCCAACACTACACAATCAGGAAAGACAGTTACTTTAACAGTGTTTAGAAAACTGTATGTCCATAAACATGATAATTAGATTAGATTCATATTTTGCACTATATGCCAAAATTAACTAAAATAGATATAAAACTTGAACAAAAGACTTAAAACTAAACTCCTAGTAGAAAATGATGTAGTTATTATTTCTTAGAGATGACACCACAAACTCAGTAACAACAACAACAACCCGTCCAAAAAACATAGAATCATTAAACTACTTAAAATATAATACTTCTGCACATCAAAAGAAACAACCAATAAAGTGAAAAGAGCAAATACAGAATGAGAGAAGATATTTGCAAATCATATATCTGATGTGGGACTAAGATCCAGAATATAAAAATAACTCCTACCATTTAACAACAATAAAGCAAACAGACCAAGCCAAAATGAGCAAATAACTTGAAATGACATTTCTCCAAAGTAGAAGTAAACATGCCAACAGGCATACGTAAAAATGATCAACATGATTAATTAGAGAAATGCAAATCAAAACCAAAATGTGATATTATTTTATGCTTGCTATCCTATACTTACTACAAAACCAATCAAGAAAATTAAGTGATGACTCAGATTCTAGAAATCAAAACTCTCTGCATTGTTGTTGAAGATGTAAAATGGCAGTGCCTACAAGGAAAACAGTATGGCGGTTCCTAGGAAAAACTAAAAATAGAATTAGCGTATAATCTCTACCTTGGGGTCTATATCCAAAGTAATTGAAATTAGGATCTTGAAGACATATTTACACATTCATGTTCACTGTAGCATTATCCGCAAAAGCTAAAAGGAGAAATCAACCAAAAAGTTCAAATTTACATGTGATGAAGTATAATCCAGTTTTAAAAGTTAAGGAAATTCTGACACATGCTACAGCATGGATAAGCCTTGAAGAATTATGTTAAGTGGAATAAGCCAGTCACAAAAAGACAGATATTATATAATTCCATTTATATGAGATATCTAAATTAATCAAACTTATAGAAACAGGAAGGAGAAATGATGGTTTCTGAGTGAGGGGGTGGCCTAGGATGTGGGGTTTTTCAGTTAGTATAGAGTTTCAATTCTGCAAGATAAAAAAGTCCTAGAAAGCTGTTGTACAACATTGTGAATATAGTTAACAAGACTAAAAATGTAACATAAAAATAACCTAAAAGCAACCACTGTTTTAAAATATGGAAAATAGAGAAAAGAAAGTCAAAAAACAAAGTTGTCTAAAATCACATCACACTTATGTTAACATAAATTCAACTGTGAAATAAATCCTGTACAGCTTTTCTGAGCAGAGGGACTACTCTCTTACTTTACAGTTAGGGAAACCGAGGCTCAGCGAGTGGCTGTAACTAGAGCACATGTATTTTAAGTTTCAGATCAACCCGATATTGACTGATGGTATTATGTTATTCTTTGTAATTAATAAGAAATATATGAAGCTTGATAATACTGAAAATTCTCAGAAACCATGGCCAAAAAATAAAAATAAAAAGCAGAAATGTGAGATATGGCAAAAGTGAGTGCCTGAATGGTATGGATTCAACCAAGTTTTCAATGTTGATCGAACTAGTGGATTCCACAGCTTGGAGATCACATATTTATATGTGATCTTTTGTGACCCACTAAGAGGGGTCCAAAATAACCATGTGAATTCATAGGGCCTGATCTCACGGAAAAGATCTGTAGAATCTGAAATTCTAGCTCTGTGATTTCAACTGAAAATTTACTGCATTTTTGTAGTTCAGATCTGCAGTGCTACTTCAGTGTTATCAATACCACTTAGAAATTTGGTCTCTATAAAACTGTATGTATTAGAGGTATAGTATTATTGAAATAAGAATGTTTTTATATGAATATAGAACTAACGAAAATAGTTCATATGAATTAAGGAAGTCAAACCATAGACAACAGTAAGCAGTCAATATTAAAAGGCAAAGAGAAATTCCATACAATCCAGTTATCCTATTGGTTTTACCCTAAGATTACAAAAACACTAATTTACAGCATTATTCACATTAGCCAAGATTTGGAAACATCTTAAGTCCCCATTCACAGAGGATTGAATAAAGAAGATATGGAAATATACCAGTGGAGCTATTCTGTTAATGAGTTTTATAATTTTTATAGATTATATAATGATACATGTTACATAATTTTTTAAAAAAGATGATATTCTGCCATTTGCAAAGACATGAATGGACTTGGAGGATATTATGCTTTGTGAAATAAGTCTGAGAAAGACAAACACCATGTGATTTCACTCATATGTGGTACCTAAAGAAAGAAAATAAATAAATGAGCTAAATAAGGTAAAAACAAATGTTTAGACTATGAAAGTAAATTAATGGTTGCTAGAAGGGGAAGAGGAAAGGGAGTGGGTAAATTTGATAAAATAGATGAATTGCAAGGCGAAGATGAACTTTTAGTGATGAAATTAGTGAAATAAATATAGATGTTTATTCATAATAGTGTCTACCTGGAATCTGTAGAATGTTATAAACCAATGTTACATCAAAAATTATAAATAAGATAAAATGCAAAAAAGACAAAATGAGACTATATCTGCATAGTATAGAACACGCCACACACACATTTTCTTAATATCCAAATAAAATCAGCAAATTATGTTATCTATTTAGATTGATATTTTCAGTAATCAATTTCATTTAGTAATTTTTTAGGTAACAATTGGCAAGTTACTTAGCCTCTATGTGCTTTTTCATCGTAAAAATAGTATATATTTACATACACATAATATATCATATATAATATATCTGACAGCAAAGGCTATAGCATTCAGCAATTACTTAAAAAAAAATTTAGCTCATTGGCATACTTTTGCTAAGCAGTGGTTAGGTCTGAGGCCTTCAGCCAGCACAGTCCACACACATCTCAAGAATACTGGTTATTGTTCTGGGACTGGGGGAAAACCAAGCAGAATGACTTAATAAAATAAAGTGCTTCTTCCTACTCTCTCTTCCTGCCTTCCTGCCTCTGTTCACCTTCATTCTTGCTTGTAACTTTCCTTAAAAGAAAAAAAAAAAAGCTATTAATTGAATAACTGTTAATGGTCATATATTTTTAAAAAAGCATTTCTTACCACTATATTATCTCGCTTGCAGTAAGTTACTTGGTAATTATAGTGTTGTTTACTATTTACTATTTACTAAATAATTTACTATTATTTTCTGTACTTTTAAAAACATCTTTTAAAATATTTTCTTCTAGAACAGTGTAAATGTACAAAGGAAAATCAGTTCATGCCATTGTCTCTGTCTCTGTGACATAGGAATTCCTCAAATATTCCCAAATATTCTCTCTTCTCTTCTTTTTTTTTTTTTCAGTTTATTGATTTATGCAGAAGCATTCATGTTAGAAACAAAATAGAAGGAAATAATCCCTAATGTCACTGTAACATAACAAATTGCCTGTCTTATGTGGGTGCATCCAATATACATTTGACCCTGGAAACATCCTTCATGCAAAAAAGAAATTGGTTCTCAGATCTCAGGCAGAATGTTTCCTTTGAAACTAGACACTGACACATGAAGTGATGAAATATAAACCAGTAGGCCTGGAACTTATTTTTATTTTTTTATTTCTACAGAAAATGCCTTGAGATTTTTTTGTTGCTTTTGCCACTTTCAACGTGGATAGCCACTGGGGAAGAGTTCAAAAAAGAACTCGTCTAAGTCCAAACCCATCTTTCTCATTACTCAATCCCATTGTCAGTTACTTCTTCCCCTTGGAAGATTATTTTCACAAATTATTCTTTCGAGTTGTGGTTAAAACATCAGTGTTTCTACATTTGGATGTGAGAAACACATAAATTTTATATATGCCCAGAAAAATCTTAAAGTTTTTATCTTGTTATCTTTTTAAGGAATTAATTATTCTAAAATATGTCTATTTCTATTTATTAAGGACTTTCTATGTGATAAATATTGTGTTAAATTCTTATATAAAAATTATAATTCATAGAAATTTTAATGAGATTAGCTTAAGAAAACTGGAAATTTATTAGCTCAAAAAGTCAAATCAAGCTTATCCTTTTTAGTCAAAGATAGAGGAGAGTTTCATCAATGATAAGAATCTAGGTATTAGCAGTTATCAGAAATTTATCTCAATCCTTTCCTCTTGTCAGATTCTACTCCCTATTTTTCCATATAACAGGTATCATAGTCAATGGCAACTTACATCTTTAGCTCTCAGGACAGATCCTTTTTCTTTGTTTTAGCTCTGAAATACCCAAGGTAAATACTCTGATTAAATTAATCTGCTTCAAATACCTCCTTGCAAGACAAGTCAGTGTTAAGTAGAATCTATGCCATGCCTTAAAAAATTAAAGGGTTTCTTTAATAATATGAATTTGAAAAAAATATTGAATATGTCACATATAGCTGTCCAAAAAGTAGTTTACATACTTAAAATTACTTACAAGTACCTCTCTGTCTGTAGTATCATTCTACTTGTTTATTTACTCTTTTACATATGAGAAAACTGAGCATCACAAAATATTAGGTGAGTGGTCCAAGGACATATTACTAAGTAACTGTGATTTCTTTCAAGTTGTTGCCTCAAGATTTCATGCTCTTCTCTGCTGTAGTATGCACATATAAATAACACTTAGTATCTCAGTAAAAATTCAGCAATGGAAAGTTAATCCTAAGGGAGAGTTAAAGTGCTCATATTTTGTTTGAAAGACACACCATAGAACAGTAAGCAAAATAGAATCCAAGGAAAGTCAGGAAGCCATGCAAGGTGCTCCCTGGTAGTCTAGTGGTCTAGTGTACTTGGACACAGACTCACATACATCCCAAGGTCCAGGGTTCTAGACCTAGGGCTGGCGGGGCAACAAATGTGAGCAACCAAATCAAAATAAGCAAAATACAACCTCCTCCCCACCTTTCCTCCTGCCTGAATTCTTTTTCTTCTTCACTCCTGCCTGAACCTTTCCTTTAAAAAGAAAGAAAGAAAAAAGAAGCAATGTAAAATATCCTATTACTTTTTAGGCTAATATCACTCAGGGAGCCACCAAATCATATCAGGTCACTAATAGAAACACTTACTTGGAATACAGAACATCTGAGAAAAGACAAGACACAACCATTACTTAGATTAGTCCATGAAAAAGATAAAGAGGATTTATCTTCCAAACTTTCTTTTCTCCTAATTCCTATTGCTTGAACTTCATTCCATGAAAAATCAACTTCCTTATTGCAGTCCATTTGCACCAAATGGCCATTTAAGTGACTGTTCATGATTTTATATTCCAGAGCTTTGTTATGGCATTTCGACTGAATTTAAACATGGTAAGAAGACCCAGAAATAAACATAGAGTGAACTGGTTGATCTGCTCTATGTTCCAGAACAAATGATTATGCCATGGTGTAACTGCATGGTTCAGGAAATAAATAGTGTATTTAGTAGGAAAGCATCAGTAAGGGAAACTGAAAAGGCATAAAAGATTTATGTACCCATCTACTTCTTGCACTACTAAATCATTCATGCCCTCCCATTATGTATAGATTCCTTTTTGAAATATTGACCCTCCATTTTTTTATAAGTACAAAAATATCCCCACTTTGTCTCTCAGAGAAGTTCACTTTTCTTCAAGTAAGTAGTCAGTTATAATTTTCTAGAATATTCCTATAAGAGAATTAATGAAACAAGATATGATCTCTGTTCTTCTAACCTGGTCTTGAAAATAGTAATCAATATTCATTATCTTCCCTCTCCTCTACCTATTCTAGATTCTCTTCATCTTCTAATATTTCTAATAGTCAAGACTATACTTCCCAAATCTTCATTCTTAAGGTTTAGAACTCTTGGCTTCTGCTGCTCTAGTTATATTTTGGTTGTTGTTATTGGTGGTTCTTAATAAACATGGAAATACAAAAAGAAATTCTGATGGGCCAGCTGAATTCTAGACATATTCATCCTGGATTCATTGAGTAGGAACAATTCGAGTTTTTAGGTAATTGCCATCTATTATTCAGACTAGTGATTGAAGTCCTTACTTACGTGTTTGTCCATAGCATGAAGAGCTCAAAATGACCAAATAGCAGTCACAGCATATAGTTTTGTAAAACTCTTTTTATATCCCCCAGAAGAAGTCTTATGCTCCTAAGAATCACGAATACTTATCTAGAATGTTGCAGAATGGAAGCGAATTTTCTACAAGTGGGTAAATGGTGTTTTACTGTGTGATGTAGTATAATTATGAGAGGGGCCATTCCTAGTTACAATTATTGGATAGGATAATGTACTGATTTAACAGTAGGAAACAGTAATATTTTTCTGATGTCAAATGACTATATGGCAAGCTGGATGACAGTTCTTTAAATCAACAGTTTTCCTCCACTTTTGGTACTTTGATTTGTCTACAATAATTTCTTGATACTAACAGGTGACCATTTTTGGGTCATGAGCTCATTGTCACATGTTTTTTATATAAAATGCCCTCTGGATTAAGGAAATAAAGTGTGGTACATGGTGCATGGGTATGACTTCCTTTAAGCTTTGTGATAATGGTATTTGCAAAGGTACTGTATTATATAAGGAAGGGAAATCGATATCTAGAGATTTTATCAGGTCTGTAAGTATAAATTACATTCCTCTTTGCTCCCTTCCCCCTGCCATGTGAAATAATTTAGAAATATTATCCTGCAATCAAGTGATGATTTGCTCATTCAAGTAATGTTGCCTTATTAAATGTTCATTATTGATGCCTGCTGCTGGCAGGCGGGAAACTTGGCAATGCAAAAAACAGAGCTGTGACAAAGCTGACCTCTAAAACTAGGAGCATCCATGTTGTTCTTTTCATTGGTTATAGGGAATTGTTGTGAGGTGTGAGAAATGCAGTAAGATACAGTAGTAGGTCTACAGTCTAGGCCACCATTTTGATATAATCTGTGAATTCTAAACTTTCACAAGTCCAGTCTTCAATATTTCATTTCTAGAAAACAATGCTTTGCTACTGACAATTTCCATAGCTGTTCATTCAGAGGATTTATTAACAACCAACTCAGAATGCACATGGCAGATCACACAGTCTCCTGGTGTTCCACAGTTAAAAACTGAGGCTCACCTAGGTTGCAGAGCACATCAGACATTCTATGAGTAGAATGTCTTTCTGGTTGGAGAATGCCTAACACTGCACCAGAGCTCTAGGTTTCTTATTAGAGTTTCCAAATTGTCTTTTTTTCTCACTGATACCTCTGGTGCCATGATAACTGCTATATCATAAGACACATAAATCAGAAACTTTTCATTGATAGCCCTGATCCACTGCTGAACTCTAGCTTGCTCTGGACCCTACTTAAATTTCCTAGAGTTCTTGGTCACCCAAGTGTTTTGAGCAATATTCCAAATTGTAATATATGCTCCCTTTAACATGCAAAGAAGCTCCAAGTATAATCTGCTCCTTCTGTTGATTTCCAGACAAGTTTATAAGTCAATGGAACGTTAGAATTGAAAGTCATTGGGATAAATTGAGAACTTATGCAAACATTTAGTTTGAAATAACGACACCTCTCCTGTAATCCCATATTTCAGCTATAATTAATTTAGAAAGTATTAGCATTTTACATACCTGTGTCTTTCATTAGATTGAGAATTTCTGAGGGGAAGAACACCATTGTTTATTTCACCTTGTGTTTATAAGAACTGGTACCATGCCTAGTGCAAAATTCATTCTCAAATAAGGGTACTTATAGACAACACAGGACAACATTTTACAAATATGTTAATATTTCATGTGATTTCTAAATGAAGTTATTTTGAGCTTGCTTTCTCAAGAAGAGGATTTTTTCAAGAAAATTAAATATATGTCTTTTTAAATTGAATTCTGTTATTAAAAAATTCATGGCTCTGTGATTTATTCTTGATTCATACTGGGGCCCAGAGTGAGCTCATAACTCTTAACCCAACAACCCAGAGCCAAACCCAGACAAAGACAAAATTCTTAACAGGACATTTGTGTAGTAGTAAGAAAAGTGAATATGATTTGAACACAGAATAAATTTAGATAAGTTTAATCCCATAATTATGCCTTGCAGTTATCTGAAAAGGCAAGGAAGAATAATTCAGTAATATAAAAGTTATTATTGGATAATCTGGAGAATTAATGAATACAAAAAGGCAATTTTTCAAAGTTCTTTGCCCAATAAATCTCGATCAGGCCATCAATATCTGAATCTTTCAAAAATCTGATTAATCTTAATCTCTTTTCCCCTAGGACATCCCATGCCAATTCTGTTGCCTACCGATCTCTATGGGTCATACATTCCAGTCAATTATTACACTGGTCATCCTTTGAATAGGTGCAGGAAGGGAAGCAAAATATTTCCCTTGTGTGGTTGGATTTCCAGGAGAGAAACTAAAATGAAATTTTGGATTCTTCAGGTCTTGTACTCTAGCAGGTTACCCTAGTCCATCAGAGAAAAAAATCTATAGGTCAAATTACCTTCTTCTTTCTAGTAATTATTTCTTATAACTTGATGTACTGGTGCCAACAAAGTTCACTTTCTTTTTTCCACATAAGCAATGACCTGTCTAAAAATGTGGAAAAGCATGAAAATAAAAATGAGGTGAGCTGCATACCCAAAATGAAAAAAATTCTGTATTTTATACTAAAAAACATACTTTTGGTAAGACTAATTTTGTATTTTGCATATCTTTTTGCTGGTAAGCTGACATAGATACTTTTAACCACAAACATATTTTTAGCACAGGTTTCACTTTATTCTTAGGAATTTATAAATGTTTGTATAATTTTCCAAATTTCAAATGTGCACTTTTCTATCCAAAGTAGAATGCTGGAATTATAAAATTAAAATGTTCATTCTATTCCATATTTGCCCATATATTTGATTTTCTAGATTACATGAAGATACTAAGTAAAACAAGAATTCTACCACTGCTTGCCCAGTTTATACTCAGCTGATGTGAAAACCAGGTATGCAGGATACTAGTAAAATAAATTATTTGATGTTACTAACCAGCTGCTTCTGATTTATTGATTTGTATTATATATATGTATATATATAAAGAAATAATTATTTGTTTATTATTATTTTTGTATTGTTATTTGTACTTAGAGTTGTTGGAAAGCCTAAAAATCAAAATGCCAAATATACTTGTCATTGTTCTTTATCTGGAATTTTTATTAAAACTGAACTGTGCATAGTCGAGAAACTACGGCTACATCATAGTCACAAAAAATACCAAAGAGAAATTTAGGCTGCATCACTATGTTTTATAATATTAAATTTGACTGCAAATAATTTGTATGCATTATTTTGCTATAGGTTAATCTTCCACTGGGTGATGCCAAAAGAGAAGAATACTTCATAAGTATAGAAATGAACAGCTGACCTTTCACTTGCACAGATATACTTGAGCTCATTACATTTAAGTCATGGAAAACAGAATGCATGGATTAGGTTATAAAAAGAATGGAAAAGGTAAACTTTGTACGTGGTCAAAATTCCATCAAAATTTCCCTATGAAGAGATCATTTGAAGACAGATATCCTACTCTTTAAATAGTCTAGCCAATTTTATCTTCATTCTTGGGATGAATAGTTGTTTCTTAGGTTAAGTACCAACTAAAGTAGTTGGTCTTTGTTTTTACAATATGTAATCAACAAATTAAGATGCTTATATTATGATACATGCTTCGGTACTTGAGATCTATAATTTAATTTATTAATTGGATTCATATCTCTTATATCACATTTAATTTCAGACATTTGCAAATATCTCTCTCTTTTCCTCTCTTCCTCTCTCCCTGGTGATTTTTTTTAACCACACACATAGTTGAATTTCTCGAATGAAGCATGATTATGATATGACTACACTGTTATGCAAGCTAGATTATCTTGTCATCCATGAAAATGCTTCAGCAAATAGATTCTTAGAAAGTATTTTATGACTCTCTTATAATATGTTTTTTCTTGTTCTTAAAACTATTTTCCCTCTCTAGGCTTCATTTTATTTTCATCATGCAAATATTTACTGCAAAAATAAATACTTCGACTAATAGATGATACACAAATATATAAAATTTAGAGAAAGATGCTCTTTCTTAAAACTCTAACTTCACAATAAATACACATAGTTATTTATATTTCATTACTGCTAGGAACACACTTTCAGTTTCTACTAATTGCAAAAAGAAATGAGTTTTGAAAAAAAATCAAGACTGTATTGATAGGATTAAGAGAATGATTTACTATAATGAGACAAATCATTAAAGAACTAGTGCTTCTATTCCATAGATGACCCATTCCAAATATAACAAAATATTATTTTCAGACTCCTTCAGAAAATTCTTCTACAGATATTTATGGGAGAAAAAAAATGGTTCAACATCATCAATGACTTTTTTCTGTAATTTCTGAGCATTTTAAATTAAAAGTTAAATAATCCTACATGTTACCAGGGGCCATGTTTAACATTTCCCAAAAGTCTGAATCAAAGCGCATATTCACAAATGCATATTTATAAAATTACTTTTTGCATGCAATGGAGTTAAAAAGTCAGAGGAATGAAAAAAGGATTGAGCTGTTCCCAAACCTTGTATAGCATAAGCTTTGGCATTTGAAGGGACTCTGGCATAGAGTTTGCCATCAAATGTACATGCAAAGTAATTTGTCCAGTTATTTGTATGTGTTTCTGTAAGTAAAGACTGAAAAAATAATCTAAGAATGATTTTAGAATTGTTAAACAAATGGGTATTTAAAAATCATGAGCAATTATTATGTATAGCACACTAAATTCTGAAATGGTAAAAATAATTGCAGGAGAATTCTTCTTGAGTAAGGTTGCAAGAATTGTGACCTGTTGTTAAGGGATTAATTACTTAGGCAACACTTTAACTAGCAAGATTTGCTAATTTCAGCTGAAATAAAGAGGAAAAGAAATATTTGGATGTCTTTTAGGCATTGAATAGAAATTGCTGTATTTCATTTGGAAACAAAAATTTATCATTTGACATAGTATATTCCATGTTTTACAATCTCATATATTTTACAGAGACATGAGAACTATGTATAGAATGGCCCTATAGTTTATCAATTGTGCATTGAGAAGTATAACTATGTAATACTATCTATACTTTTTGTGGTTTTCTTAACAATCCTCTATGGCTAATAATGAGGAAAATTAAGCTTAGTCTTATTCAATTTAAAATTAATGTAGCTCAAATGAAAATAGTCTTTTTTAGATAATTTTCAGCTTGCTAAATGCTCAGCTCATATTTTTCTTAGTATCCCCTTCCCTATGATTTTCTGTTTCTCTCCAAAAGTTGGATCATACTTTAAAATATATTGCTTCAGAGGATTTTCCGTGAGAATGAGCTTAGTGATATGCAAGAATAATTATAGAAGCATTATCTGTGAGAACAACAAAACTCTTTAGGAAGGATTAGCCTGAAAAAAAATAAAAGGAAAAAATTGTTTACTTGATCATATAGATGTATATTATAAGTCAGAAAAAATAATAAAGCATAGCTACTTTCATGCTGCTTAGTTGCAAAATTTTGTGTGAAAAGAAAAACACAAGTCACTAAGTCACTGGTGGGATTCTAGGAAGATGGCAGTGATAGGAAGATAATTTTTCAATCTCTCCAGAACCCAGTATTAAAAACAGAGAAAACAGACAACACAAGAATAAAAATAAAAGAACACATGTATACCACGTAAAATTTTGCTACATGGCAAGGTATTCCCACAAACCCTAAAACCAAAACCACAAGCCTACCTAGTATTGTCTATGTGAAAGAAGGAAACAGCAACAGGTAAGTAACTGTCAGACCTGGTAAAAAGAGGAGACTACCTAAATGAGATTTATTCACTGGAAAGCATTTAAGTGAAGGCATTTTAAGAAAAAAAAAAGCTAGAATTTGGAAGGTTTTTGCCCTCTTCAGTACTGAGACCCACCCACCCACGAGAGATCCTGTATTCAGCCTTAAAGGAAGAAGAGTCTCCAAGAGGAAGAGTCAAAGCTTCTCACTATTGCCACATTGTGGGTGGAGGAAAAATTGCAGCCTGATTGCTGAATGTGGGCCATAAGCAAGGTGGTTATTGCAGTTGGGAGCTGGGACATGGGGAGAAGATTCTGCATCCTCCACAAAATCTCTAAGCTCATAGATTGAAATTTTGGGCATCAACAACAGAGGGCCTACATAAGAACTTTGACAATTCCAGCAAGTAGTGATGCCAAGAAATCCCAGTGTTCAAACCAAGATCTAGATTTACTTGGTGCAAGTGAATACCCTATACAAGGATATCACTGCAGTGACACCTAATCCACAGAAACATAAACAGAATGCCAAACAGAGCAAAGACACATAGAAATATATGTGAAATGATGGATACAATAAAAAGATCCAGGGGGTGAGTTGTACACAACAGATGTCTGCAAACTACCTGAGGATGAATTTAGGACAACAATGATAAACATACTCATGGAAATTAAGAAAACAGAGAGAAAGAAACAGAGAACAACAACAACCAAAAAGCAGTGAGAGAGAAGAAATGAAGCAGCTCAAAAGATATTTCAAAGAAATAAAGAACATAGTAGCTGACCTAAAGCATTCAATAGAGTAACTCAAGAATAGCACAGATGAAGGCTTCAATATAATCAG
This sequence comes from Solenodon paradoxus, assembly GCA_004363575.1. Classification (NCBI taxonomy): domain Eukaryota; kingdom Metazoa; phylum Chordata; class Mammalia; order Eulipotyphla; family Solenodontidae; genus Solenodon; species Solenodon paradoxus. The sequence goes on from RJWH01000166.1 coordinate 550,039, forward strand.
TTAGCTGGAAGACAGGGTAGAGGAATGCACACAAGCAAACCAGCAAAAAGATAAAAGAATGCAAAGAAATGAAGACAGTATTAGAGACCTATGTGATAACACCAAAAGAAACAGCATGCACATTATAGCGTGCCCAGAAGGAGAAGAGAGAGTAAAGAGGGCAGAAACTGTACTTGAAGAAATAATAGCTGAAAACTTCCCCAACCTGAAGAATGAAGTAATCCTCCAGACACAGGAAGTTCAAAGAGTCCCTAATAAAAGAAACCCAAGTAGACCTACACCTAGACACATTGTCATCAAAATGTCAAAAACACAAGATAAAGAAAGAATCTTAAAAGCGCCCAGAGAAAAATGAGTCAGCAGATTTCTTAACTGAAACTCTACAGAACAGGCGGGCATGCCATGATATATTCAAAAGACTGAAAGAGAGGAATTTTCAACCTAGGATATTATATCCTGTGAGATTATTATTCAGAACTGAAGGAAAGATTAAACATTTTTCTAATAAGCAAAAGTTAAAGGAATTTATCACAAGATCAGTTCTACAAAAAAAATACTAAAAGATGCTCTATAAAGAAACAGGTGTATTAGACTTATTTATATAGATATTTATAGGAGATACTGTTCTGTAATTTTCTTTCTTTTTGATGTCTTTGTTGGCTTTTGGTGTCAGTATGCCGTTGGCATGTAGAGTGCTCCCTGTGGAAGAATTTGAGAATAGGTATTGATTCTTCTCTGAATGTGTGTTAGAACTCATTGAAAAAATTATCTATTCTTTGGGCTTTTATTTTTAAGGAGACTTTTGATTACCTCTTCAATTTCTTTGCTTGTGATTGCTTTGTGGGGTCTGTTCAAGAACTTGACATACAGTATCTTATTCAAGATAAGCCTATACTATAGATTTTATTATCCCCATTTTATAGATGAGAAAATCAAACCTAAGAAATCTGCCTAAGGTTATATAGTATACAAGTGTCAGAACTGAGGTTTAAATATATCTTATATGTCCAAATCCTATGTGCTTAATATTTTATACTATTGTGTTTTATTGCTATGATATTATTTTATTTGAAAACATATTGCTATAAAATTTCTTTTTGAAATTTTACTTTCATCACACTGAGTTTTTCTTTTTAGTTGCTTTATTGTTTTTGATAATTCCAATTTTTAACTTTTCTAAATTAAGGAATTGTGACTCAGGCTTACATTATGAATTTTTATATATTCAATATATCCATTTTAAAATTCAGTAATTTTGGAAATGTCCAGTATATTGTACTCTCCTGAGTTTCCTTTGAAATAGGTATTCAATGTGACAAATTATGTTCTTTTTTGGCCTCAAATAATTCAAACTAAAAAAGGGAATGAATAAAATAAGAGATATAAAGGCTCTTAAAGACAGTGACACAATGAATTCAGATAGGCAAAAAGGAGTCAAACACCAAGCTAAGGAAACCAAGTTTTAATTAAACTCTAATTCAAGAAAACCTGAAGGAAATAAAGTTATGTTGAATCCAGAATTTTAGCATATGAAGTATACCTTAAAATGTTGTCTTAGAAAGACTATCACTAAGACATGAGAAATCTTCATGTCAAAGAAAAGAAAATTATTTGTATTTATAATAATATAAGCTTATTATTAAAATTTGATGGCAATACTTTATGTCAGATAAAAATAGAGTAACATATTGAACATAATTTTGGAAGCAAAGTGTGAAACAAGCATTTTTTTCTACTGCAAAGCTAGCTTTATGCATAAAAATCATTGAAAAATTATTATTAATATTCAAATCTCAGGTAATACTCTTCTACTAGTTGCTCTTGCATAAACTACTGAAGAATGAGTTTTAATATCAAAATGACTAGAGTCACTGACCAAAAATAAATGTTCCATATTAATTGCATAATTACTTGTAAATCTAAAGCTAAGTAAGCACCAAAAGAATATGTAAGTTATATGTTACAATAATATAGATATAAAGCACCCTTTTTGAAATGGGATGGCAATAGGGAAAGCATACACAAATAAACCTTTGAAAACGTTTTCAGTAAGTACATTGATAGCAAAACTTGTATTGATATCTGAGAATCTCATGTGTGTTACATGGGATAAAACAAATGAGTAACTGCAGGTATTTTGATTTTATCATTTCTGTTGTCTTTATGTACCAAGATTATTGGTGTAGAATAAAAGAGATACTGATGTAGTAGAGAAATAGTTCTATAATCTTTAAGTTGAATTAGAAAATATAAAAGATGCACAAGAGATATCTCTCTCTCTTTCTCTCTCACACACACACATAAAGAATCTTAGTTCTTTCTACCAAAAAAGGTATATAAACACTGAGCACCTCAGAAGCAATAATCCTCAAGACCATTGAGATTCCCATATTGAAATACCTTTCTTGAAAAATAGATCAAATAGATCAAAAAATATATCAATGTTTCTTGAGCTTGGGACATCTTGTCATATGACATGTGATGAAACTATTCAAGAATACTAAGGTTTTGTGAGAAAAGAATTAACTATTTACCTAAAGAGTTTCTACTGGACAAAGATAAGATAGTTATGTTTCAAATTAGATATATATTATTGATTGAAACCATAAAATGGATTTAAGGATGATATTATTAAAATAGCCATCTTCTTAGGAGGATGACAAGAAATCAATTTTTATCTGAATATTAGTCTTAAGGCAAATAAAGTTATATTTTTGATATAGAAGAGATTTTCAAATTCATAGGTCAATCTAAATTTTAACATAACTTTGATTGAAATCTAACTATAGGAATAAATAAATGCATAGGAGATTCAGTGGGTTGGACTGTGGCTGTCCAAAAGATATGCTCATGTCCTAACTGCCAAAACTTGTGAATGTGACCTTATTTGGTAAAAGAGTCTCTGCAGACATAGTTAAATTAAGAATCTTGAAATGGGGTCATCTTTGATTACCTGGGTGGACATAAATACAAGTGTCCTTATAAAAGACAGAAGAGAAGAAATATAACAGAAGGGAGGATCCTGTGAATATAGAGACAGAGATTAGAGTTTTTCAATCAAATTACAAAAATTGCCTAAGGCCAGTAGAAACTAAAAGAGGCAAAAGAGGGTTCTGCACCAGGCACTTCTCAGAGAGCTCTGTCTTCTGACATTAACACTTTGATTCCATTAGTGTTTAAGAACTGTACAAGAATAAATATCTACCATTGCCAATCACCCAGTTTGTATAATTTGCTACAACAGTTGCCAGAAAGTAAATATCAGAATTATACATTGATTTTTAAGAAGAGTAACTTCAGAATATCTTAAATGTAGAATGTAATAATGCCAAATGTTAGCAATGTGACCGTAACTCAGTAAGTCTGTTGATTCTAAGATTCAGTTTCCCAAAGATTATATACAATTCATATAATATTTATATTATAATGCTATATATAATATCAATACTCTGCAGTATGGGATAAATCTTGTCTTCATTACTAGTGATGCAATGTGCTCTGTGAATCTAGAAATTGGATTTGCCATTGTCAATAAAACTATTTGATTCCCCATCATTTTTTCTACATTTTCTATTACTCAGCTAAGAAAGAGAATACTTTCTTAACATGTAGTTGATTCTTTTGGTCAAGCTGTTGAATTTAGTAATGAAAATTCACAGCAATTTTCTTTATGGACCACATGTTCCAGTAAAATCAACTCATCTAACATATGACTTCTGCAGAAGAAACACAAACAAACAAAAATTCAAATGTCCTCATTTTAGCACAGATATATTCCCAAAATGAATAAAGATAGTAAAAATAAAGTTCATATCATCAATCATATCTAAAATATATTTCTAATTAGACAAAGAGCAAATATTTTCACATATATTTTTATTATGTATTCCAATTATGGGAAAGCTGGATATTCCTCTATTTTTCAACACATACAAATAAAATTTCTTTGTAAGAGTCCCAAGAAATTTCCAAATATTTTTTAGTGGTTTATTGGTATCTATGTGACAGAATGAGGAAGAATATAAATTACAATGCTTTTGGGCATGATGTGAGGTTTTTTTTTTTCCAGAAAGACATTCTACTTTCTTGATTTTATATACATCTGAATCAAACTAATTTTTTTGTCTTTTATTTTTGACAATTAATATACATTATGCTTTCTGTGCACATGGCTACTCTTCAAATTTGTATAATGTGTTTATAAAAGATATATAAATATATGACATAAAGGGAGAAGATCAAGAAGACATTTGTATTGATAATTGTTCATTATAGAAGGGAAGTCTAAAGATGTAATAAAACATATAACCCTTGAAAGGAATATACATACATATATGTATATATATATATATATATACATATATGTATGCATGTTTGTATTTGGAAGATATTTTTCCTCCTAAGATAAACATAAAAAAAAGACTTTCACACTGTTTGAAACCCTAGAAAATGCTAGCATACCAGATTTACACATATCTGTGTCCAGGTTTTGTGTGGTCACACATTTTTAAATCTTTGGATATTCCCAAGAAGCATAAATCCCAGATTTTTTCAGTTTTGTAAGAAGCCCCCAAACTTTTTTCTATAATGGCTTTACTATTTTGCATTTCCACCTACAATATACAAAAGTTCCTATTCTCTACAACCTTACCAGCATTTGCTATTGTCATTGATTGGAAATTTGTTTATTTTGATTTGTGTATTCTATTGGTTTAATTGTCACTTATCTGATGATATATGGCATGATATATCTTTGCACATGCTTTTTTGACATTTGTATATATTTCCTTGAACTGTTTGTTAAGGTCTTTGAACCATTTTATAATCACATTTTTTGCTTTCTATTGTTGAGTTTAGTTAGTTCTTTGTATTTTTTGGATATCGGTCCTTTATCAGTTGTCTTTTTATAAATGTTTTCTCCCAGTCCCAGTCTGTGATTTTGTTCTCATTTTTGACATCTTTCAAATAGTAGTTTATCATGTTGACTATTCTGGAATTTTGAGGTATTTTTGCCTCTCTGAATAAATTTAGAATCATGTTGTCAACATCTGTGAAATAATCTGCTGATATTTTATTTCGAATTGAATCAATTGGTCAAGTTAGGAAAAACTGACATCTTGACAATATTGAATCTTTCTATCCATGAACATGAAATAGTTCCCCATTTATATAATTCTTGGATTTCATTCATCACAATTTGGAGTTTTCCTCATGTAAATCTTATAAATATTTTCTTTGGTTTATACCTAAGTACTTAATTTTTCAGGTTACGAATGTAATATATTGTGCCTTTAATTTCAAATTCCCTGTGTTAATTTTTTTTATATAGGAAAATATTTGACATTGCTATAGCAATTTTCAGTCCTAAGAAGTTATTTTGTCAATTATTTCAAATTTTCTATATATCAGATGTCTATAAGCAAACATAATCTTATGTCTTTGCTATCTGTATACCACATTTCTTTTTTTTGCGTTGCTATATTTTCAACACAATGTTAAAAATGGTGAGAGTATGTTATTATCTTGTACCTGTTATTATATAACAAAAGTAAAGTTCTCACAATCAAGTATGACGTGAATAATCTAGTAAATTAAGAAATTCCCCATTGTTACCACTTCACTGAGAGCTTTTTTAATCATAAATGGGTAAAGGATTTTTTTCAAATACTTTTTCTGTGTCTGTTTATATAATAATGTGATTTTTATGTTAATGCCATGAGTTATGTTAATTGATTTTCTAATGTTGAATTAACTTTTTATACCTGGAATAAATGTACCTTGTTTATTTTATATAATTCCTGTTATAGTTTTTGGATCAAATTTGTGAATATTTTTATGAAGATATTTGTATCTATATTTATGAAAGATATTAGTCTGTGTTATTTTCACTTGTGTCACTATCTGTTTTGGTCTTAGGGTAATACTGGCCTCAAAATGAAATATGAGGTACTTCTATTTCTGTTCCCTGAAGATTATTATAGAGAATATTTTTCCCTTAAATATTTGTTAGAATTCACAGGTGAATCCAGCTGGGTATGGTGTTTTCAATTTTGGATGGCTATTAACTATTAATTCTATTCATTAATAGACATAGATCAATTAATTTTATTTACTTCTTGGGTGAATTTGTCATAATGTGTCTTTTAATAAATTGCTGCGTTTTCACTGGGGCATCATATTTGTTAGCACAGATTAATTCAGAGCATTCCTGTATATTTTTTAAACATCCCTTGGGACTAGAGCGATGTTAACTCCTTTGTTTCTAATATTAGTATTGCGTTTTCTTTTTTTCATAGTTAGTCTGGCCAGAAGTTTATTAGTTTTAAAATACTAGCTTTTGGTTATATTATTTTCTCAATTAATTTCCTGTTTTTAATTTTGTGGATTTATAGATATCTTAAAATTAATGCTATTGAAGAAACATTGCATCATAACACTATATAGGCTTAAATTGTGCATCATTATAAATCAACAACTGTTTATAATACATTAAGTTCACCACCATCTTTCAATTCTTTTACCGTACAGTTAATCTCTTCTATTCAATAAGTCCAAATCCCTCCCTTCCCTCCCTGCAACCAACAATGTGATTTTATTTGCTAATAGTATTTTTTCTTTATTTGGTCCATTTGTATGCTTGGATTTATTTCTATATACCACATATGAATGAAATCATATGATTTATGTCTTTCTCTTTGTCTGTCTCACTAAGTATAATTTCTTCCAGGTCTATCTACGTTGCTGCAAATGGTAGTATTTCATCTTTTTAGAGCTGAGTAATATTCCTTTGTTTATATATACAACACTTCTGTATGTATTCATTTGTTGATGGGCACTTATGATTGTTTCCAGCTCTTACAAATAATACTGACTATTGTAAATAACACTGCAATAAACATAGACGTGCATATATCTGCAAACTAGTCTTGTCATATTTTTAGAGCGAACACTGGTTCTTATGGAATTTCCATCTCAACTTTTAAAGAATTCGCCATACTTCTTTGTATAATAGTTGCACCATTTTGCATTCCCACCAACACTGTATAAAATTTCCACATCCATAAATGTTTCCCGATATTTGGATAAAAACAATTCTCACAGATGTGAGACAATATCTCATCTTTGGTTGTTTGGATTTCAGTTTCCCTCATAACACAAAAGGTAGAACATCTTTTCATATGCTTATTGGCTATATAAATGATATATTTTTTAAAATGTCTATTCATATCTTATGTTGAGTTTTAAATTGGATTGTTTTTGTTGTTCTTTAGCAGTTCTTTTTGTAGTTCATTAGTTTTATGAGTTCCACATATGTGTGTGCATGTGCATGTGTGTGTGTGTGTGTGTGTGTGTGTTATTAATCCCTTGTCAGATGTATAAGGTGTAAATATCTTCTCCCATTTAGTAAGAAGTCATTCATGTTTTGGTGAGAGTTTCTTTTACTATCCAGATGTTTTTTACTTTGTTTATTTTGTATTTTATTTCTATTTCTTCTCTTCTGCATATTTTAGCTTTAGTATGATGTTCTCTTTTTTACTTTCTAAGTCTGAAACTTTGTTTACTAATTTTAGATATTTCTTCCTTTCTAATATAAACTTTTAATGCTACAAATTTCCTTGAAAACACCGTTTTCATTGTATATTACAAATTTTGTTGTGTTTCCATTCTCAGATAGCTCAAAATAAATTTTTTTCCTTAAGCTATATGCAATGTAAAGGTATTTGTTCAATGTACTTGAGGAATTCCCCATCATCTATTCTCTGTCTTCTACTCGTTTCTGTTTATCATGATCTGTGAATAGACACGCACAATTTCCTTCCATTTGCTAATTGTTATTTTGTGTTTTATGATCTACAATGTGGTCTATCCTGTATGTCCCATGTGACCTTGAAAAGGATGTGTATTCTTCTATTTTGGATGAAGTGTTTTATATTTATCCAGTTGATTGATGGTGGGGTTTATTTCAATGATGTCCTTACTGGTTTTTTGTCTGCTAGATTTGTTTATTTTCTGAGAGAGAAGTGTTGAAGTCTCCAAATATAATATTGGAGTCATCTGATTCTTCTAGCAGTTCTATCAGGCTTTTCCTCATATAATTTGATGTTCTGCTGTTAGGTACATACATTTTAAGAATTGCTATGTCTTCTTGATAACAGACCCATTTATCAATACTTAATACTTTATTTAGTTGAGTGGTGTGTCTTGTTGGTCTTATGTGTTCGATTTGAATTGGTGCTTGGAACATTGGCATCGAAAGTGATTTTTTACATATGTGAAATAAGAGCAACAATATTCATTATTCCTATCTATCTTTTGTTCTTACCTTTTTTCCCTGTTTTGTTTTCTAGGATTTTATTGATATAGCATCTAGTTCCAAGATTCATCCTCAGCTGTATCATGTCTACTAATAAGCCCACCGGAGGCATTTTCAGTTTCTCTTAGATTGTTCCACTTTAAATGTCTAGCAATTATTTTGGTTCTTTCTTAGGATTTCCATCTTTTTGCTTCTGTTGTCCTACTCTGTTTTCAAATCTTATCTACTTTATCCATTAGAGACCTTGGCATATTAATCATAGTGGTTTTAAATTCCTGGTCTGAAAATGTCAATATCCCTAATGTGTTTGATTCTGATATATGCTCTATATTTTTAAGCTGAATATTTTTGCATTTGTTATGATTTGTAACATTTTCTTATTAGCCAGGCTAAAAAAAAATCTGTAAAAAGGTCTTTTATATTGTGATAATAAGATATATATTGTTGGGAAGTGTCCTATTTTCCTATGATTAGGTTTCCACTTCTTAGTAAGGCTATGCTTGTTCACTATAAATTTCACACATATTTCTCAGGTTTTATTCCCTTCTCAGGTGAGACTGAATGGTTAGACATGGCTGTAACTGGCCGTTTCCCTTTACCCATGTGGAAGGCTACAATTGGTTATTCCTTGTCTAATTAGTTTAGTTTCATAATACCTAAGCAAGTTAGGCACTGGATAAACACTTTTTTTTTTTTTCCTGAGGGAAAGCATTGTTAAGAAAAATGCAGTATATTGGGGTATTTCAGAGTGGCTCCTGTCCTCCTTGCTTTGCAAGAAGTCAAACAAGATTTTCTCTCATGCTTGCTATAGGAATATGGTTGAGTTCCTGAAGTTAAATCTTATAATAGTATAGAAGCTCCCTATATAATTCCAGGAGCTCCTTTGGATTTGTTTGCTATCAGAGCTGTCTGCACTAATAACATTTTTTATTTAGTCAATTTTGCAGATGAGGGTACATCCAAGCAGTGGGGATTAAAAATCACCTCTAATCTGTATCCATGTAAACATCTATTAGTCCAACCATTCCTCTACACTAGAAATATGAATTACTACCTATAGTTATAATCTTCCTTATTACTTTTTTTTATAACTGCAGTAAAACTCTTGTAAGAAAAAGTTTGCCAACTCAACTGTAAGTATTCAGAGAAAAAGCATAAAGTATATTCACATTCTTGTGTTATTACCATTATGACCAATCGTCAACATAACTCTTTTCATAGAGGAAAGGATGCAGAACTGCTAAACATTTTTAAAGAGCACATTTGGATTGATATCCAGAATATAGTGAATTCTCATAACTCAATAAGTAAACACACTATCTAATTAAAAATGAGCATATTTGAAGTGACACTAACCCAAGAAAATACAATTATAATAATAAACAAGCATATAAAAGGTACTTAATAGAATAAAAAATGAAGGCATTTTTATGAAAACTACACTGAGCTATCACTACATTGCTAACGGAATGACTACCTACCAAATGCTGGTTTAAAAAAGTGAAGGGATAGGAACTACCATATAATCTAGTGTTGATATAAAATGGTACAAATGAATTGTAAAATTTTTTGCAGTTTCTTAGAAAGTTAGGCATATATCAACCATATGATTTGTATAAATTATTCTGCCCAGAGGTAGATTTCTTTTATTCACTGTAAATGAAAGCATATTGTTAGATAGGAATTTGAGTCGAAGTGCAAAGGAAAGGAAAACAAAGTCAGGGAGTGATAGAATGGCACCAGTTCAGTTTAAAATGCAGCTAGAAATGCATAAAGCTCAGAATGAATACTGATATGTAGTGTTACAAATCATGAAGCCCAAGAGCGATAAAGGGGCACCAACTCAGATAAAAGCATTGTTACCCAGGTAATCAGTGCAATTAAGTTTAAAGTATAGTTAACTATCAACTATGTATGTGCTGATGTTCAGTTACGGACTGTTGGAAAGTACAAAAGCAATAAATTATAAAAAGCTGCCAATATAAAGCCCTCTAATCAATTTAAAAGAAGCTACTAAAATGCCAAAAAGAAACTTTATTCTGCCTCAGAACACCCCTGGGGCAGAGAGTCATCTGCCAAAATCTTTACAATCCCAGGTCCTTAACCTCTCAGGGTTGACTTCCTTTTCAAAATGACCCATTCCATGTCTATTTGTGGGTGCCCATTTTTGTTTATCTTCCTCCTAAATTAATACATTCTTATTTTCCTTCTGAGCTCTACCTCTCTTTTCTTCTGACATGCCATCCATGCTTGGGCAAATTTTCGCTCTCGAAACACAGCATCCATGCTGGAGACAAAACAAGACACATGCCACATAATACAATGACAATACAAAGACTTGTACATGAATGCTTATGAATACTTTATTTGCAATACTGAAATACCAGAAATACAGCAGTAATAGAATGGATGATTGATCCATACAGCAGCTGAATAAAGTTCATAATAGTTATGCTGAGTATGCCAGGTTATAAAAATAGTACGTGCTATATGATTTTTTTAAAATAAACACATAGAAAATGTAGACTAATTTATAGTGGCAAAAAGTGCATATAGTATGTATATATATGCTATATATAAAAGTATATATACTATATATACAATACATAATATGTATAAAAGTATGTATATATGTATGTGTGTGTATATATATATATATATATATATATATATATACATATATCAGAGGATCCAGCTGTTGTTAGATACAGGAAGAAATGGGAGGTAATTTTATAGGACAGATTATTATATATGATGGATGTATGTTCCATTTAGAGTGTGGCGACTTTACTGGTGTGTAATATACAATATTATGGTTTATATAAATATATTTCTCATGTGTATTTAATCTCTATCCACATTTCCTGGCTAATGGCTCTTCAAAGCCTTGGAATTTCTTAAGTGTTGAGGGTAGCACAGGTGTCTTTGTATGTGAGTGAGGTGACTTTGGGAGGGACCTAAGGCGTGGTTCTAGGCAAAATGGCTGCATAATTAGAGGACTGGAATTTCCACATCTCCGGGTACAGAAGAGTGGCTGAGGTTGATTTCAACTGTGAAAGATTTAATCAATCTTGTCTATGTGATAAAATTTCCATAAAAACCCAAAAGGAGGAGGCTTAAATTTCTGGGCTGGTGAACAGGTGGCAAACTGGGAGAGAATGGCAAAATGGCAGTGGGTAGGAGAGCTCAGTGTCCTTTACCCATATCTTGTCCTGTTTATCTCTCCATCCCTATTCCTGAATAATATTATCTTTAATAACTTGATGATTTAGTGAGTAGATGGGTTTCCTCAGTTCTGTGAACGGCTCTAGTAAATTAATCAAACAAAAGGAGAACATCCTGGGAAGCCCTGATCTATATAGCTAGTTGGTTGAAAGCACAGGAAACAGCCCATATGCGTGACTGGCACCTGAAGTCTAGAGGGGAGTTCTGTGGACTTCCATGCTATGCCTTCTTGGTCAGAACACAACCTGGTTTTGCAACTGGCGTTTGAAGCCAGCAGTAATTTTGGGAAACTAAACCTTTAACCTAGGGAATCTGATGGTATCTTTGGATACAGAGTGAGAATGAGCAGAAATGAGTCAAGTACTCAGATACACTGCCTTTGTCAGAGAATAGTTTGTGGGCCTGGGGCAATCTCCACATACATATCTCTTGGAATTGGGTTCACGACTCCCAAAACAAAATATATTACCGTCAAATTGGACACTTTGAATATGTATGTTTCATTCTATGCTGTGTTCCAAGAAAGTGAAAAAAATGTAAAAAGCAGTGAAATGTTTTATAATAGTTGAATCCTAGAAATTTTTTACTTTTATGTTACACAAGTATAGTCATTACATTAAATAACATTTTGTGATGTTAATCTTAAGTACAGTCCTGCATCATCATATGTATATTGATGGAACTCTTTGAGAAAAATTCTATTTATTCCATTTTGATTGTTTCTAATTTACCAAATTTTTATGTGTAAAGTTTCCCCTGTCTCTTTATTCCTGTCATGTACCAATTCCATCTAATTTATTTAGATTTCATAGGCTTAACTGCATTTTAGTTCTACCATTTTGAACTGGGAACAAAAGAAGTCCTCAAAAACTATTTTGCTCAATCAATGATTCAGTACAGATAGAAGAAATAAAAAAATTTTATAAAAGGTTTCTAACAAAGGTCACTTTGACCAGAAGATTATTGTGTTCTAGATGATTTTCAGCCTGCACTATGTGGAATTAGTCATATACTCAGAAAAAGCAGATTATTTCAGCTTGCTTCTTGACATTGAATGTTCTGACATTTGACATCTTGCCATTTAATTGCACAGAAAATTCCGAGCTGGAAAGTTTGTCTTTTAGCGTTTTACTGACTTTTTGAAATCTAAAGTTAAATCTAATAACTTACTTTATAATGTGTTTCTTTCTGTTGACACTGATTCAGTCTCTCCTGGAGAAGCATTTGAGTTCCAGTTTTAAAAAAATTATCTACCCTGTAAATATAATTTCATTTTTTAGCAGGCGTGAAGTAATGCCAGTAAAAATTCTCATGAAAGCTGGACTCGTAGTTGATTTTGAAGCTAGAGTTTTGTGGTATGAGAGATAAGGACATTATAATCAACATTTCTAATACAATTTTATCAAAACAAATTTTATTGCATCCATATATATGAGTAGTTGAAGTGTCTGAATACTATCTGGAATGTGCAACTCTTTAAAAGGAAAAAGATCCTATAGTTAATTTTGTATGTTCTTCAATGATTATCCTTTCTATATTATTATTGGTAGCTGCCACAAAAAGCCTACTAAGTACAATTCAACTAGTCTAAACTGTCTATGCATTTCTCTCACTTGAATTCTTGCAAACGTCTTGTTTAAAATGAATTTTAAAATGACAGTAAGTGGGAACAAATAGAATTCCTGCCCAAGGTGTTTCATAGGCTCACAAAGTATTTAATTAGTTCTAGAATTAACAATTTGTGTGTAAAACACTTCAGTAGTCATTAGTAAGAGGTTATTACTTCATCAATTTCATTTCTAGTATTTAAAGACAAAAACTCACTAACAAACAATCTCTGAACTCATTTACATTGAAGCATTATTTATTACTTTTATTATCTATTTTTGTGTAAATAACCTAAGCACCTATCCATAGATAAATGAATAAAGAAAATGTAAAAAATATATAATTGTTTACTCACAGTATCAGCCATAGAATATGGAAACACTGCCATTTGCAATTAGAATAACATAGATGAAACTTTCAGGCATTAAGCTAAATAAAAAAAGTCAAAGAAAGACAAATTCTGTGGGTCACATAAATATGGAATCTAAAAAAATGGAAATGCATAGAAAGTGATTGCCAGAGATAGGATTTGGGGGCATGGGCAACATGCATGAAGGTGGTTTAAAAACAAAAACAAAAAAGAAATGATGAGTGAGGTAATACGTTCAGGTAAAAAGAAAATATGTGTAGGTATTTATTTTTAGGCAGTTGTTTCATCTGGAATTTCAGTTTGTGAGGTCAGTTTAAAAATTGCCTCAGAACTTCATAACATAAAACAACAAACCATTCTGTTTGCAGATTCTGTGGACCAGAAATCAAAGAGGACACAGAAGCATTGCATTTTTTTGTTGCTGTCTGGAGACTCAGTTAGGAGACCTGAACTACTCTGAGGGCATGAATTTTAGGTAAGCTCGTTCATGCACGTGCCTGCAGTTGATGCTGATCAGCTGAGACCTCATTTGGAGCCATTAGTCAGAGACATGTGGTCTCTTTCGATGGCCTGGCCTCTTTAGTCTTAACACAGATCCTGGGTTCCAGAGAGCTAGAGAATTACAGATAAAGACAGAGAAGTAAAGTCCAAGTGACGGAGAGAGGGAGACAGAGACAGAGAGATATGCAGAGAGAGTCATACTGAATTGTATCATTGATGACTTTGACTCAAATTCACATAGCATAACTCCTGTGAGTCTCTTTTTCAGTCTCTATGGCAGAGATTGCTAGCTTCTTTCTGAGTTCCTATCTTTTATTCTTCCTAACATCCTAACCTCTTCCTAGTAAGGTAAGAATTTTGTGGTTAAAGTATAGCTAATGAAATGTGAGTAAAACACAAGTAAACCACTTCAAGACCTATTCCTTAAAAACCTTGTATGACCAAAATTCCTTGTTCTAATCTTCTTCCAGCCTGGAGTGTATTAAATTTTCAAAAGACTTCGAAGTTACATATTGCTCATGGCTATCAGCTTCCGTTCTTTAATAACTACATTTAGTGGAACAAAACCACTAACTTTAAAGTTCACTCAGTATTTTTTTGAAAAGAAGAAATGAACTTTGATATGGTCTCATCCTCTGTGCTTTTTTAGATCTGTTTCTTATGGTAGTTACCTTGTCACTCATAGTCAACACAGCAATTGTTAAGGAGTTGGTGCTAACTAAATGTTTTAGAGTAAATAAATACCTTTGTCATGCCAACAGATACCAATACACATACAAATTAAAATCTACAAACATCCATCTATAATTACAAATACGAGAAAAGTGATGCCTTTTTCACAGTATTGCTTAAAATTAGTCTAAAGTTTTAACAACACTAAAAAAAATGAAATTTATTAAAAGAGCAGCATAGAACTAGACAACTCAATAGAAGAAAAATGACACTAATAATATAATGCGATAATTTTTTAAAATTAAAATCTGGTAGTTGTTTTATAATTATTAAAACTAGTCAAGAGACAAAACTAAAATATTTCATTCATTCTAAAGAAAAAAATTTCAAATACTTCAGAATAAAACTTAGTAAGAACATATCTTTAAAGTTTTAGACAAATAGTATCTATAATATATTTTAATATGTATCAACACAGTATCAGAGCATGTGTTAAAGGATAATTAGAAAAATATTAAGAGCACGAGAAGATGGAATAAAGTCAGTGCTGCATTTAATTTCTCTATAGAGACTGACACTTTAATAATGTTGTTTTCTATAAATAAAATGTAATTGTGTCAAGACAATCTGTAAAACAAGTTTGAGCATCAAGGAGATTTAAAAAATGAAATAAAATAGCATGGAAGATGACAAAACAAGGAGCTTACACATTTATGAGAGGTAAGTAAGCATGCAAATTATTCATTTTTATAATTTATGGGGATAGATCAATAATATTTTTTGTGTATTTTAATTAGCTATTTTTCAGTAAAACTCCTTATGGCCAAAGCAGCAGCAGTTATATAGAAATAAAGATAAGTACACAAGTTCTGAGATATGAAATGGAAAAAATGAAGTGTATTGGAAGATACACTGAAACAAGCACTAAGCTCTCTCTAATCAGTGCAATTACTAACTAACTACAAAAATATACCTCTTATTTTAGCCTGAAATAGAACCAAATTGTTTTACACTCACTTCATATTTTTTGAAAACATTGCTTTTACCTTGTTTTAATGTATTTTTGAAAGCCTATAGACTTCTCTATTATTATAAAACTGACACCTCATAAATGAGAAAACCAGCACTGTACTCACTACACTACTTCACAAGAATGATTTTTCAAAAGAAACATGAAACTTTCTTGCTGGCATAGCAATTATAAAATTGTAAAATGGCAGCAGGTGACTGTCTTCGCTTCAGAAAGCACGTGCAAGGACACATGGGGACTGTCTAGGACTGAGAGTTAGAAGGTATGGCGGTGAACATGAGACAACAGTCAAGAAGAAGCATTCATGAAATCTCCATCCTCTGCACCATGACAACCCTGGTTCAAACCAAATGAGGACATGAAGCATATGTATCCCCTGTTCTTGGGACACTCCACTCCTCTTCCTGAAGTATGCAGACCTCACAGATGCAAGCATCAACCCTTCGCACTTCTTTGAAAAACATTATACAATCTTGAGCAATTGTACCTGAGGTGGAGAAAGAGTTTAGAGCACCCTCATCCTCCTTTGTCAAAGTTGAAGGGTTTTCTTTTGTTTTGCTTTGCTCCTACTTGTGGCACTTGATCTTTTTTGCTAGTGAGAAAAGCTCACTGGATTTGGTGATTTTACACACATCTCGTCCTGGATGTATATCACCAAAGACCCCTTCCAATAACCCTCACTTCCTTGGAATGAAAATCACTGCCTAGAAAACAAAGTTCTAAGGAGAAAATAACCCTGAGCACTGTCAGAAAATGGGTGTCTAAATCACAAAGACGCAGTCCTGATGCCTACATTTGCCTACATTTGACACAACAAATTGACCAAACAAGATTTTTCTGTGTTTTCTTGTAGTGCTGGGCCCTTTAAATTCTCACCCTAAGCACCATTCAGACAGGTAGCATTGAGCCTCTTTCCCTGTCTCTGTGCTCTCTGGCTTTGAATTAAAACCTTTTTCCTTTGGCAAAAACCTGTTAATGATGTTTGCACCAGCTTACAATCAGGCAAACAAATCCATATTTCCATTAAAAGTGGAATCCATTAAAAAAAGTGAATCCATTAAAAGTGAAGCTGAGAGTTCCTTTCCTCTGAGATAGTAGGTAGAACATATGCATTTTGTACTCCAAAGCACTCAAGGCTTAGCTTTGTAAAGATGTTTGGGAATCTGTAGGTCTGCCATTTGAGAACTTTATCATGATAAGGAACATCCTGGCTATATAAAAAAAAAACAAAACAAAACTGAAAGAGCACCATGTCTATCCAATTGATATTAAAACCTATCCTATAAAATGTGTATTAAAGTGCTTACTATTTTCCCCCAATTTTAAATAACAGTTAATTTGTAAATCTCCATTTATGAGCCTAAAATTTACATTAGAAGAATCATTCTTATTTTCCAGGATCATAAACTGTAGTGCTACTGGGTGAAAGAGCAAGTCAAGGTCTGACTACAAGGTGGAACAAAAGAGGAGGAAGAAACTTCTGCCGAATGAACTGTAGCTCTAACCACACTAAGAAGACATAAAAGGGAAAAATATTCTTTGATTCCTGGTAAGATATGTTAATAACCTAATTAAGTTTATTTCTTTAAGGTAAATCTTAGATAGACCAAAGTTGTCTCATTTTTTCTTTCCAGTGGTTAAATGGTATAGTTCAGAAAATGGAAGTATTGTAATTCTAAAAGCAATGCAAGTCAGCATTGCAGATGATGTGGGAAGCCTGTCTTCGTTTTAGTGAAGGTTTACGGATGTGTATGTAGCCCCACTCACGGTCCTATGTTCTTGAAAACAGGACAACTATAAATGGCATTTCAGGTAAAAAGGAAAATAGTCCTTAAATCTCACATAAGGACTTAAAAATGTTCTGTCTATGCTAACAGATGCAGAAATTTCACAGGTAAACTCTATTGAACCACACAGTAATTTATACCAAACCATTCTAATTAGCATTTATTGATTACTCCCAGAATTGAATTTTGCTGAAGATAAGCAATATTTTCTGTGTGATAGCTGTAGAGAAATCGTGATTGTGGACAGAAGATTTTTCTTGATTTGTGTAGCATCAGTCCCTCCAACTCCCCAAAATGTGTAAAAGTGTCTTTCTAAGATGTCTAGAGAAGATTTTCTCCCCAATAGGTGTCAGTTACAATGATATGTGGAACTGAAGGTTATTCTAGTCCTGAAGTTGTTTTCTTATCATAGTTGTAGATAAGGAATCCTCTCCAGAAATGAAATTTGAAATCACAGAAAGAAAACTATTTTAATTCAAGGAAACAGTTTGGAGTCAAGGTTTTGATACATGAAATCATCCCCTAATGTGAAGATCCTCTTCCTGTTTCCCTGATGTTCTGGATTTTTTTTCTCATTCGTTACAGGAAACTATGTCATTAATCTTTCCCATTTACCTCAGAATGTATAGCCATATAATTTCTCTATACATATATCATTGAATATGCTTGTTTCTACTACTAATCATGTGTGATGTTAGTTTGTTTGCCCAATCCACGAAGAACCTCAGAGGGATGAGGGTATTTTCCCTGTGCCTTGACATTTGATAGACTAAAATCACATTGATTGACTGTAAAGAATGCATCTGAAATTTCAGTCAGAAGTACTCTCAATAATCTTACATGACTGGAGATCTTCTACATATTTATACCTTTACCATCTTATCTGTCATTTTAATGGATATATTATTGTTTTCTTACATGAAATAAAAGTTGGCGTAATAAAAAATCTTAAAGTAAATTTTTAAAAATGTGGTGCCATAGGATCTCATTATCTCACTTCTAGGTATTTTTCCCCAAAATAAGATTTCATAAGATATATGTACTTCTATGCTTATTGCAGTATTATTTACAATAGCCAAGAATTGGAAGATGCCTAGGTTCCCATCATCAGATGAATGGATAAAGAAGATGTGGTGTAGAGGCACAACGGGATACTCCACAGTCCTAAAAAGATGAAATCCTGTCATTTGTGACAACGTGGATGGAACTAGAGGGGATTATGCTAAGTTAAATAAGCTAGAATGAGAAAGACAAATACCAGATGATCTCACTCATATTTGGAATATAAAGAAACAAAGCAAATGAACATACAAAACAAAATCTGACCCTTGGACATAAACAGTAAAACTGAGTGACCAATGGGGAAAAAGGTGGAGAGTGAGAGAAGTGGTGATGGGAGGCCAATGCACAATGGCAGAAGACTTTTGGAATTTGGTGGTGGGCATGGTGTGTTGTCATATATTTGATGAATGAAGAATCTGGACATATGAGCTTATATTCTTTTATAAGTCAAAGTTACCTCAATATATTTTTTAAAAATTGACTCTTGGATAGGACACCTAACTTGAACACTCTTAACTTCAGATTCCTAGCTTACAAAATGACAGCTAGTCATTGTGGGAGACCAAAATATGCCATCCTAATGTTATATCTCTTTGGCATACATATTATTTCATAGTAGGGGTTCTAATGGCTAGGTTGAAGTTACCCTTTTTTAAGAAGCATTTACATATGTGAAGAAAATGATCTGTCTGTAAGAGTCTCCTTAATTGTATTTGGGAAGACATGACCTCTTTAACCTATTTATAAAGAAAGCAGAACCTACATCTTCATTATACCCATGACTTTCTTGCTGTGACTTTCTCCTGGCTGACATTCACCCAACCCCTTAACCCTACCACCCAAGACCCAAGTTCTTTGTCTCTAAGCCGAGGAAAGTTATAGTGGTGGTTGTAACCACATAGGTGAGAAATTCAGTCCTACTAGGTTTCTCCCATGAATATAAGAAAAATAATGCATAATTAAACTTCTTTTTTTCTGTTTTCAATCTATCTGATGTTTATTTAATTTTTCCAGCCTAGAAAGAATCTGACAGGTATAGAAGAATTCCACTGTGTCTCTCTACATCACCTACCTCACCATGCTACTATAAGGGTCTATTTGGAAAACAGTTAGGAAATTGAATTTTTAATCATAACATGCTGCATGATTGATTGCAGGTTACTAATATCAATTTAATAGCGAGTTCTGTCATATGACCTTGTGCATCTTTCAGTGGTCCCCATACTGGTTGTAGTCATCTATGTAAAGCTCTCTGGAGACTCATGCCTGATACAATCTATTACTGTTGCAGGTTTTGTTTCTTCTTTCATCAGCTTTGAGACACTTGGCCCCAAATGGCAATTCCCTGCTACTTTGGTCTGCCAAAAGATACAGATTCCCAGCAGTCAGGTCTGTGTAGCCCTGTTTGAGTCTCATTCACAGGGAACTTAAACATGTTTCATCAATCTTCACTGACAGTGATTCTGCTATAACCCAGCACACAAGAAGTGAGTAGGCATCTTGCTGGCATTAAACCTACAGAAACATCCTCCACAGAAGAGCTAGGCTGCAGCCTGTGGAGCTGCAATATGGTTGAGTTGAATTCATTCTAAGAAACCATGCTAGGTGATCCTGGCAAGTTCATAATGTCTACCTTGGCATGCAGCATGAGCTAATTTATGAGCTTCTTGTGAACTTATGAGGCCTAAAAAATGTTTATATCATTATATTTAATTGCAATTTTGATTTCAATGGCAATTTTTGTAACAAAATGGTTAATAATAGATGTCAGAATATTTGATCTAGAATTTTTAAATAAAAGTAGCTGACATGACATCAAATACTTTTAAGCACAGTATGTGACAAATTATTTTTATACCTTTAGTCTGTTAATATGTAGCTTTTCTGATAAGGAAACTTAGGTACATGAGTTTCAGTGAATGTATTTCAAAGAGCAACTAAAGAGTGTACCCTAGATTTGAACTGGGAGAACTCACATCTGAACCTGGGCTATTAATCACCACACCATTATGCCTTGTAACCACCTGGATATGCTGGCCAATGGAGAGGTGTCTACTGAGGTGATTGCTTGAAAAGCAAAAGCTTCATATGAAACTCTCCAAATACATACTATGGTAAGGGAATTAAAGTCTCAAATATATTTCTGGAATTATAGGTTTGTGAATATATTTGAGTATATCATTTAAAGTATTAAGAAGTACAGTGCTCATTTTTGCAGGAAATTTAGTTCATTCTTCTTGAGAAAGTGGATTGAATGAAACTGATAATGAAATACTATAATCACTTTAATAGACAAAATAAGCATTTGGTGGAGTTAAACCAAATGTGCAAGCCAAATTGGGAGAGGACACTCTCTCAAGTAAAAGCAACAAGAATAGTTGTAAGATTAAAGAGCTTAAAATCAGTTATCTTAATTGGTTGGGGTGAGGAGTTAACAAGACTAGATTAGTGACAACCAAATCTCCACATACTGGGCAGTTATTGGAGACTGTATCCCTGGTAATCATGGGAACCTTGGAGTAACAGTAACAGTATGTGGTAATGCGGCAATTTCTAAAGGTATCAATGGTGCTTAAAACAGTCATGGTACAAGTTTTTTCATGTTGTAACAGATCAGTATCACTAGAGAAGTGTAATTTAGGACTGCAAAAAAGGGAATAAATTGGGATGAGTTTCTGATATCTCATGACTAGTGTTCTCAACAATGAAACCTATTTTCTATTTCCTTGTATATATATTATATTAACTATACAACTCTCAAAATTCCTTCCAGTTTGCATATCTGTCCATCCATCCATCCATCCACCCACCCACTTATCTTTTATCTGTTATCTATCTATCCTCTATTTGAAAAAGGAAAAATCTGCCTGCTATTTGATAAATTTTCTTGTTTCTGCATGGAATTGGAAATTAAATCAATTAATCTAGTTGCATAAACTGTATTATAATTCATTTAATCATTGTGATGTTAAGAATAATTCATTTGAAAAGAATTGTGCAAACAATGCTTCATAAAAAAATATTTAGTGTGAAGACAACATCCTTGTTAAATCATGAATATTAGTTCCAACTAGATATGAGCTTTAAAATATTTCTGTTTTTCAGCAATCTCAAAATACTTCAGGACAAAATTTATTCCCTTTGGACATTAAACTATTGCTGCTTTTCTTGAAGCTTGTTTAGATGTTACATTATCATTATCATTTTCCTAGTTTACTTGTAAGATGATAGGTTAAAACGTATTATACCAAGTCTACTATTATCTCAAGCAATCACCAAAGAAATAATAAAGAAGACCACAGCATGTGACAGGCAACACAATTGCTTACATTATTCTTAGGAAAGGAATATTTTTTTCTTCTTTAAATGTTTGTGTGCTTAGTATCTTTCAAATAGAAGGCCAGAATAAGACAGCTTCTTTCTTCAGTAAAATAATAGGTGAGAATAGGAAGAATTATAATGTCTTTCTTTACTTTCTGAATTCATAAGGTAAATAAAAATAATTCTTATCTGTTGTACTGATTTTCCAAATTGGGTAATACTTTGCTATTTAAATAAGATAAGAATTTTTGAGTTACTATCAAATACTATAAACACTGAAAATTCAATTCTTTTCTACTTTTCATTGTATAGAATACGCAGTTATGGGTATATAACATTGTGCATGGTTCACGGGGTCATAAGAAAATTAAAACTTTGGAAACAGCATTATCACCCTTAATCAGATGTAAACTATGGGGTTTTAAAGAAAAGAAAGACTAATTTTGAATGAGTAGGGTATGAGGAGACATACTTCGAGTCAGAAATTGCAGATAATCATGCATTTCCCCAGAAGCTATGGTTTTTTGTGATCATATAAAGATTAATGTATAAAAAATACAAAACATCTGAAGCTGTATTTAAATGCAAAGGCTTTAAAATAGAAAATTAAAGTCCTTAGCTTTAATATTCCTAGTGATATGAACTGGAATATATATAAAACTCTTTTAATTAATAGTGTTTTGCAACTCACTTTAAAGATGAAAGAAGGGCCTGAGCCAAGTAAGGTGGATGATCTAGAGAAACTGGAAAAGACAAGCAGAGTTTTGGTAAGAGCCTCCAGATAGCCTTGTTGACACCTTAACTTTATCCCAGTGAGACCTTTTAAAGATCTCTGTAACTTCTTCAGAACTGTAGCAAAGGCTAGTGGTCAACATTCTTACATCATCAAGTGGTATTGCCCCTTATTTGTGGGAAATTGTTATTATGATAGCCATGGAAACTAACAGAAATACTGTCTTCCTTTTTCACCATTGCAGTCACTGGGTCTACAATATTATAGATATCAATGTTTGGTAAATAAACAAAAAGGTGAATTAACTTATTATTTTTAATTTTGTGTGTGTCACTTTCTGTCTTAAAGACCCAGTTGATTCATTTCTTAAATGTAATTGACTCACATGAACTTTGAAATGTCTTCCTCCACAAAAGTCTTGAAATCCCTTCATTTTGTAAGATACCATAGGAAGAATGAAAGACAAGAATTTGAAAAAAGTAAAAAAGAAACCAAAGAAACAAGAAAAGTTAATGTGGTTCTGTTTGTTTGGTTTTAGGAGGTTTTACTGCAATATTTGTCACTGCATTTGAAGGATGGGCACACACACACAATATTACAAGCTACATTAAGTATAATAATTTAGGTATACTCTATAGTTACACTCTGTAAGCCAACACTTTGCCTGATAATAGTTCCTTTAACCATTATCCCATGTTATCCTGTAACTATTATCTTATGACTTCAAAAAAGAGTCATAAATGATACATTGCTACCAATACCCCAATAGCACCTGTAAGACCACATTCCCCCACAAAACTATAGTTTCCATCGCTGCTGTTACTAAAGGAATTTCATTGACATGAATAGAATGCATCAAGTTTTGGTAAACATGACAGACCCCAGAAAACACCTTCTTATCCAACACAAGCATCTATTTGACAAATAAATGTGATTCATAGCCACACAATGTGCTTTGATATGAAATAACCATTACACTAGGTAATTCAAGGGGAGTATTTTTGTTACTTGATGAATAGAATAGTAAAACAGTCTACAAAGTATGAGGTAAATATTAGTTTTGTTCATGCATAGGTCAGTCATAGTTTCAGAAATTACTCTTACTTCTTTTTTCCTGATTATCTAGGTAAATTATTTAGCCAAAATCCATATATCAGCATGAGTACAATTCCCCTTAACTGTATCAAATATATTTGATTGCTTCTTTCAACATTAATAATTGCATATGATCTAAGAGAGAGAGAGTTAAAAGTCTTAACCTCTTATTTTGTAAAAGTCTTTTAGGAATATTTCCTTTCCTGAAACAATAACTAACCTCCTTTATACTCAGGTTGAACTTTTATCATTTCAATTTATTACCCATTGTGATTCATATCCTTTCTACTTTGGTGGGATTCTCTGGCTTGTCTATAATGGCTACTTTTAGAGAATACAGTAACACCAGTCTTTCAAAGTTGCCTTCCTTCGACTATTCTATTAAAAGTGTCAGAAACTGAGCTGTCCCTGATGCTCGATAATGGAGCTCTGATTAGGCTTCTTTTGGTTACTTCTCAATAAAGTTCAGCAGCCTGGGCCATAGGACACCTGGGTGTCTAGAAGACTTACATTCTCTTATCCTATTTCCCAAGGAGACAGTCATCATATAATTATTGATGTATTTCACTAAGTTACTCTTAAAAGATATATTAGAGCCCTGTAGCACTCATGCCAAAAACCATAAAAGCCTATTTAATATCTTTCCATGAAAATATAGATTGTTCTTTAATAGACTATGCCTAGAAAAGAAAGATATTTGCCAAGTCCATTATAGTACACTATCAACCTTAGTGCATTTCACTTCTTGAACATTTTTAACATGCAAGGTATGAATAAAGCTATTAAGGGACTACCTTTTTAGATTCTTGATATATACTACTGTGGACTGAAATATATCCTCCCCTTAAAATTTCAATGTCAAAGTCTTGACTTTCAATGTGACTGTATTTGCAAATAAGACTTTTAAGAAGGTATGAAAGGTACATGAATTCATTGGAGTAGGACCTTAGCTCAATAGCATGGACGTCTTTATAAGGAAGAGATACCACCGTTCTGGCTCTTCATATATACATGGAAGATCATCCTTCATAATACAATAAACCTCAATAAATCAGCTGAAGGGCTCATTAGAATGAAAACTAACCTCCTCTGAACAAGAAGGAATATTACCAGCAGAATTCTGCCACTCTTCCTTAGGTCTCTAGTTTGCTGGCTTACCTTGCAGATTTTGAACTTGCCAAGTTTCCAAAATTACATGAGCTAGTTCTTTAATATGATTATTTCTCCCATATATATATACATACATATATATATATATATATATGCATTATGTTGGTCTAATTCTCTAGAGGACCTTGACTAATTCAGTGTTTGGCAGTTTCCAAATTAACACTGTGACTTTCTGATCATTTATTCTTAGACTCAAAGCTAGCAGAGACTATACAGATATCTGATCATTTCTCTGTAGAATGTCACAGCACTGAAATAGAATGCACTGGGTATTGCAGAGACACACTAATTATGATCCCAGCTGCCTAGCTTTGGGTATGTAAAGGTTGTTGGTGAGTTATTTGCCAGTCATTGTATTGTCTCTCTATGTGATCATGGTGTGGTTCAAGCCCACTCCTTGAGAGAATCTGGTTTTTCAGCAAAGACATAATTAGCAACCTTGTAATGAGTCCTCCTTGCAAACTTTTCTTTTTCTTTATATTCCCTGATTATCATTTAGGTCAATTATTCTGGATATAACTAAGGTTATTTATTCCGAATACCACTAAGGCTGGTGATAAATATTTAAGCTTTTCAAGTCATTTAAGGTATACTTTATGCCTCTGCTCTCCATTGTCCTATTCCTGAAACAGGAAACCAAGAAGATACTCCTGACATTTCATCTTCACATCACATATACATTCGAGTGCTGGGTATTCAATTAAACATCTCTACTCCTCCATGTACAACACCCACCTCTACTTACACCAATGAAGTCTAAGACAAGCATATCATTTTGCATCTAATCATATGTTCTCAGATTCATTCTCTTCATGGACTAAAGTAATCTTGTTCACTTTCTGCTTAAAATCTTTGAAACATTTTAAGCCATACCATAATAAAAAACACCCAGGAGCTGCCTACAAAACTTTTCAACTTCTATGTTGGGAATTCTCGTTTCCCACTTTCTTAAGTCTTGTGACTGATTTTTTCTGATATGTCTACCTATTTATATGTTATTTGAATGGATATAGTTTGCTTTTATATTTGTATTATAAGCAGCTTATTATTTCTGTATTGATATCTTTCAATCATGTGAAAGAATTATTAATGAAAATAATGACTCAAATTCCAAAAATTTTATGGTAATCTGATTATATTAGATAAAATAGCATTATTTTCATCAGTTATAATGTTTATTTTATTTGAAGAAAATAAGTGGACCTTTATTAAGTTTTCCTGTCAAGAACATTGTTGCCTTCTTTTTATATATTCTTTACCTCTTAGAAAAAGTACATATATAAATGCAGAACTCATGTGTATTATATATTAATTTTACTGTGAACAAAGATTCTTATTTGGTTTTATTTCATCCTAAATTACATAAATAATATGTAGGGTATCTGTTAATATTTAAATAATTGATATTAATTTAAAAAGATAAAAACTGCACCAACAAAAATTTTGAATTATATTAAATTTTCACTATATACACTTATTGTATGTGCCTGTGAGACAAATTTTCTGTGAATTCATCATTCTAGTTTCTTTTTTATAATGGTTTATCCACGAACACTTTATACTTTATTTCAATGATTGCATTTCAATGTGTATTTTAAAATTTCATGATTGACATTTTGTATTATTTTAATTCCGGTCTTTGATATTTCACAAATACTAAGGTATTAGCATTTATGTCCCAAAATGTGTGCAAAGTGTCATCTTCTTTTATTAGTCTTATGATTTTTATTAACTACACTTTATTATAAATACTTCTTGTTTTCCTGCTTAATGTTATTTAATATAGTGAATATTTTAATAGTACTTATTTTCTTATTGTTTTCTTATTTCAGTTCCATATTAATATTAAACTTATAAGACATAAGTATTCATAGAAATAGTAGCAAGTTCAAAGGAGAGTAGCTGTATTTTGATACTTTACATGGTTTGTCAAACAGCTGATGTCAGATCTATTGAAATTTATTTTATTTAATTCTCAGAGCATTTTAATAATTTCATTGCCCTAGACTGCTTATTCTAGAGACTCTATTCCAATTTATAACTATATTAAAATTTATACTATAAATGTTGAAAATAATTTAATAATATTGTCTTTATTTGACTATAATTATCTAATTTACTGTTAGTTATGACTTCGTAGTCATGTAAACAGGAGGATGCTTGCAAAAAAGAAAATTAAACAACACATTTATATATAATTAAATTTTATGATATAAAAATCTAATAATGTGATTAAATAATCATTAATCAACTTTGATTTTTGCTGTTTTCTTTTATATCTATATTCATTGCTATTATATAAGTTCTGGAGGATATTTAGTTTCAAATCACAGACATATATTCTAGCTCTCTGTCCTTGGAAAACTTACTCAAAATCTGTTTCTCTGTTTCCTCATTAGTAAATTAAGCTGGGTAACAGTAAGTACTTTATAGGCTTCTTGAATAGTATCTATTTGAGGTTTATAAATTCTCTAAAACACTAACAGGGACATATATACTTATTCGTTTATTAAATAGAAGTAAATACATTTTAAAAGATTGTAAATTTGAAAATATCTTGTTTCTTTACAAGGAGACTTTGGAAAACTCAGCATTTGTTCATTATGTCTAGGACACCTACAATGAAGCATTCTTACTGTTAGAAAGATGAAATTTTTAACATGAAGGATATTTCACTTTCTATTAGTATATAAAAATAAGAACCAAAATTTTCGAAAATTAATCCATACATAAAGTTTTTGAACTATTATCCCCTAGATGCATTGATTTAAAATAGTTGTCAAAATTTATTCTTTCTTGTATTACATGCTTACTATAATGGAGATGTAAGTGATACAAAATATTTCGAATGTAAAACATGATTCAATATATGTGTATATTGTGAAATATTCACCACAGTGTGTCAGTTAACACCAATCACCAAACACATTTATAATTTTGCCAGTGATGAGAATTTTTAAGATCTATTCTCTTATCATCTTTTAAATATGTAATTTAAAATTATTAACTCTAGTCACCATGTGGTACATTGCATCCCTATGGATTATTTATTTTATAACTGGAAGTGTGTACTTTTCACCACCTTCACCCATTTCGCTTACCTCCAATTGCTATCTCTGGCAACCAACGAATCTGTTCTCTGCAATCTTTCAGCTTTAAAAAATCATTTTTTTGTTTCAACATGTAAACAAATTCATACTGTACTTGTCTTTTTCTGTCTGACTTACTTCATTCAATATAATGTTTTCAGGTTCGTGCATGTAGTGACAAAATGACAAGGTTTCCTCCTTTGTATGACTGAATGATATTCTATTATTTATATATACCACAATTTCTTGGTTACTTTCATGTCTTGGCTATAGCAAATAATGTTAAAATAAACATGGGTCTGCATATGTATTTTTGAGTTTTGGTATTTTAGTTTTCTTTAGATAAATACCCAGAAATAAAAATGGTAGATCACATAGTAGCTCGATTTTTCATTTATTGAGGAACTTCCATGTTTTCCATTATAGTTGCACCAATTTATAGTATCACCAACTGTACATAAGAATTTCTTTTACAAGAGTTCTTTTCACTTTCTTGTCAAATTTGCTATTTTTTCAGTCTTTTTGATTATAGCACCCCCTTTTTTTGAGAGGGAGCGGGAAGGAGGAAAGAAACATTTTATTTATTTCATTTAGTTGTTTGTCTTGGTTCTTTCCCCATCCCCTGGATGGGTACAAGGACCCTTTTGATTATCTGTACAGCTTATTGGGAAAATTTTCTACTAGAATTATCTGCCTATTTCAAAAATTGGATTGTCTGGGACTTCTTGCTATTGAGTAGATGAGTTCTTTACATATTTTGATTTTAACTCATATATATATAATTTCAGTTATTTTCACCTATATTGTTAGATTGTATTTTCATTTTTCTCATGGTTTCTTTGACTGTGTGATGGTTTTTAGTTTCATATTGACTCACTTGTTTGTTTTATTTATTTATTTCTTATTTTGTGGCTTTTGGTATTAAGTTCAAAATATAATTAATATAGAGGTCAAAATTAATGACCATGTATGTTCTTTTTAGTAGTTTTATGGTTTCAGTTCTTACATTTCAAGTCTTGTTATAATTTTGAGTTAATTTTTGTGCATGGTGTAAGACAGGATTCAATTTCATTCCTTTGTGTGTTTCTGTCCAATTTTCCTAGCACTACTTATTGACATTATCCTTTCCCCATTGTGTATCCTTGACTTCTATTTGACAAGTTAATTGATCATATACATGTGGACTTATGTCATAGTCTGTGTTCTGTTCCATTGATACATGCTTCTGTTTTTTGATCAATTCCATATTGTTTTGATTAGCATAGCTTTGTATTATAATTTGAAATTAAAGATCATGCTTCCTCCAGCATTGTTCTTTTTCCTTAGAATTTGACTACTTGGTATCATTTATGTGTCTATGTCATTTTAGGGCTTGTTCTACTTCTGTGAAAAATGTCATTGGAGTTTTGATAGATATTGCATTATATCTGTAGATTCTCTCAGGTAGTGTGGACCTTTTAACAATAATAATTCTTCTAAATAGTGAGCGCAGAATATCTTTCAATTTATATATATGTTCTTCAAGTTATTTTATTGATGTCTTAACCATTTTCAGGGTTTAATTTTTACACCATCTTCATTTAACTTCTCCTTGGACATTTTATTCTTTCTAATTCAATAGCAAATGGGATTGTTTTCTTAATGTCTCTTCCTGATAACTTGTTATTAGTGCATATAGAAAGGTAACTGATAGTTGTAGATTGATTTTGCCCACTGTTACTTGACAGAATTTGTTTACTTCTGATAGATTTTTTTGTGACTTCTTTAGGGTGTTCTATATGTAATACAATGTCATCAGTTAGAGACAGTTTGTGTCTTCCTTTTTTATTTGAATGATATCTTTCTTCCTCTCTCTCTGTCTCTCTCTGTCTCTCTGTCTCTCTCTCTGTCTCTCTCTCTTTCTCTCTCTCTGTCTCTCTCTGTCTCTCTCTCTCTCTCTCTCTCTCTCTCTCTCTCTCTCTCTCTCTGTCTCTCTCTGTCTCTCTCTCTTGCTTAATAACTCTAGATAGGACCTTCAATACTATGCTTCATGGAAGTGGTGAGAGTTGGCAATTTTGTTTTATTCCTGATCTTAGAAGAAAAGCTTACATTCTTTCACTGTTGAATATGTCATTGGCCATGGACTTACAATATATAATCTGTGTTATGTTAAGGCAGATTTCCTCTATTCTCACTTTACTGAGGCCTTTTAATCACAAATTTATATTGAATTTTGTTAAATGTTTTTTTTTGTGTGTCGGTTGAGATGATCACGCGATTTTTATCTTTTGTTTTCTTAACATGACATCAGATTGATTTGCAGTTGAGCTGCATATTTATTTTTCTTTAACTTTTGGAGGATAATTTTTTCAAAATATAGACTTTACATTGGGCTTTTTCTTTTGATAATTTGATATTTCACTATATTTTTGCTTGTATGAGAAAGTTACTGATGCAAATTTTTTTGTAGATACATTTTTCCTTGTATTCTTTCAAGAATTTCTCTTTGTTCTTAGTTTTCTTGAATATGAGATGCCTACATGAAAGGCTTGATTTGGGTATTTATAATGCTTGGTGCTCTATAAGACTCCTGGATCTATAGATTGCTATCTGTCGTTAATTTTGAAAAAGTCATGCTATGTCTATTTTAAGTGTTTATTCTCTCTTTATTTGTGGTATGGCAATCAAATGACAAGTGTGCTACACCTTTTGAAGTTGTTCTACAGTTTTTGGATTTTCTACTGTGTGTGTGTTTGTGCATGTGGGGGGTATTATCATTTTATTCTTTTCCTCTTTGTGTTTTAGTTTAGAAATTTCCATACCTCCAAAATTACAAATTCTTTCCTCAGGGATTACTGGCTCACTGACTAACCCATTAAAATCATTTTTAATATGCCTTATACTGTCCAATTTTTAGTTTTTAATTGAAGCAATGGTTCATTATGACAGTATATATATGTACATATATTTTATGTATACATCGTTATAAATCAGTATCTGTATATCTCATTATCACTAAAATCATAAATTGGTTTTTATTGTTGCATTTATATATCCCCTCATCTTTTACTTTTAGGCAAACGCTGACTTGATCTTATAATCAAAAAGTTAATTTTTGTTTATTTGTTTTGTTTCTTTTTGTATGACCTATGAGTGAAATAATGCATTTTTTTATCTCATCTTTCAATATTTTGCTCTCTAGGTCAATCTATCTTGTTGCAAATGGCAGAATTTACTTATTTATTTATTTTTAAATAACTGAACAGTACATTCCATTGTTTATATGTAGTATAACTTCTTTATCAAATCATCTGTCAGTGGACATTTAGATTGTTTTCAACTGATGAATATTGTAAGTAGCATTGCAGTAAACATGGGGTTGCATTTTCCCCTTCAAATTAGTGCATTTGTATTACTTGGGCAAATATTCACAAGTGGTATAATAAGATCATATCACATTTTTATTTTTAATTTTTGCAAAATCTCCATGCTGCTTTCCATAATAGTTGCACCAATTCATACACCCACCAACAGTGGACAAATGTTTTTGTCTCTCCGTGTCCTTGCCAAACTTGCTCCTTCTCTTAGGGTAGTAACCATTCTCACAGGTATGAGATGATATACAAATCAATATTGTTTTAATTTGCATTTCCCTAATAACAATAGATGTGGAACATCTTCATTATGACTTTTAACTATCTACTTGTCTTTGGAGAATTATCTATTGAGATCCTCTGAAATTTTTAAAAATCAGACTATGATTTTTTAGTTTTTGAGTTTCATAAGTTCTTTCTATATTTTGGATATTAACCCTTTGTTGGATAGATGGTATGCGAATATCTCTCCCATGCAGTAGGATGACATTTAATTTTAATGATAGTTTCTTTTGCTATGCATAAATTTTTTTATGTAGTTAATTCCATTTATTTTTATTTGTTCTTCCCTCTCTGAGGAATTGATTGCCCAAAGACATCTCTAAAGTTGATGTTAAGGAGCTTCTTAAGTACATTTTCCTCTCTATATTTTGTGGTTTCAGGTCTTACATTCAGCCCTTTAATCCATTTGGAAATAATATTGTGTATAGTATTAGCTAGTTGTCTAGTTTCATTCTCTTGCATGCGCTATCCAGTTTTCCCAACACCATTTATTGAAGAAACTTTCCTTTATCCATTGTATCAATTTGACTTCTTTCTTGTAATTAGTTTTCTCTGTATGTATGGTTGTATCTATGTTTTTACAATTGTTTCATTTATCTATGTGACTGTTTTTATTCCAATACCAGGCTATATGAATACTATTGCTCTGTGGTATTATTTTAAATCAACAGGTGTAAATATTGTATCATTCCCTTGTTTGCATTCAGAGTTTTAGTGTATATGTATATATCCTCAATGATATATATTTTGGTGGAACTTGTCAGAAGATTATATACTAATATTTGTAGATAAACTATTTTTCTTAGGATGTTTTAATATTTTGCTTTTTATGACCTCAAGTGCTGTTAAACGCTTATACATAAAACCAGAAAACACTCAAGTAAATATAAAACCTACATTTAGTAAGTTTCGAAAATGTCAGCAATTTCACTTTATTAGTGTTAAGAGAATAATATACTCATAGAATGAGTTCCAGAGAAAATAATTATGGCTTAGTTTATAAAACAGTTGCATAAAATCACAAATTAAAAACTGATCATTACTCCTTCTAGGATATTGATATATTAGATTATTCCCATTAATATTGCTTATAACTCATAAATTTTTGTGTATGCATTTAAATTTTGATGATTTATTACTGTGTAGACATTATCTCTTATCTTTATGAAGCATTTGGTCATTCATAATTTTAGAGAGATAGAGAGAGAGATGGTTGGTAGAAGGAAGCAGGGGAAAGAGCAAGGGAGGGAGAGAAAGAGAAAAGATTGATAGGTTATGAAGAGTAGGAGGGGAAGAGGAAATGGACGGGAAGAGGAAAATAAATTAAAGCCATCTATGAATTTGCATCATGCAACTATGAAACATTCATCAAACTTTCAAGAAAGGCATCTATGTATTATAATTCCTGATATATTAATAAGTAAGCTTATTGTCACATCATTAAATATAAATTTGTGAACTATTAAATGAAATTTAACAAAAATGATCATTTGAGTTTGTAGTAAGATATCTATTTTATCATGGTTAATATTCCTACCGAAGGTTGATAAAAGACTCATTTATGGACATAAAATCAAATATGTATATCAGCTATACATCTGTAGCTTCTCTTTTTTTTAATTAAAAATTTTTAAATTTAAATTTTAAAATACTTTTCATAAGGCAGATGAATTGATAACTGCTATCAGGTATTAGAGAACAGTAGAGATTTGAAGTCAAACTAGATTATAGTTATTGTTGCTGAACATAATACTAGAAGAACTGAGACATTCAATCCAAAGGCCAGAAATTTAAAAAAAATAGTAAATAACTCATATCATTATTCTTCTAGTCTTTGTCCTAATAAATTTGGAGCCCTTTGCTTCTAAGATATTCAAGTCCTGATACTGAAAAATGTCCTCAGTCGTGTATTTGGGATTTATTATTTGTGTATTGTATGCTTTCTGTAATTTCTAAACTGGATGATTAGATCTTTAATTAAAAAGTCATTATTGATCTATATTATATGTCTTAAAATGTTATTTGGTTACTTTATGTTGATGGAAGATCTTTATTTTAGTGGTAAACACCATGAGTGACAATACTAGATATATGGCAGTAAAGAAAAGTATTATCTGAATCTCTTAAGGAATTGATATTTCATAACCTCTTATTTAAGGTCTTATTCTGGGAATAAGCTAGCAGTGTTCTATAAAACAAGCACTACCATACTTTATGAAATCAATCTTATAAAGAAAGAAAAGGACACAAAAGAAACATTATTTGATGCAAAGCTGAGTTTCACTATTGCGTTTCAGGTCAGTGGTTTTATAAAGTACATGAAGAAATTCATCACCTTTTGTTGTCGGATTCAATCACAAGAGATACGTCATTTGTATATACAAAGAAAAAAGACCTGAAATTTTTCTGTAAGACTCAAAGCCTGTGGGAAATCATTCTAAAAATGTTTTATTTGAATGCAAGATGTATCAATGCAATTAAATTCTGTAAAAAAGAAAAGTTTTCATAAATGCTTTTCATCTCTTTCAAGTGTCACTTTTAAAGGATATATAATTCTATGATCTGCTCATTTCCCTGTATCATGTAATCTTTCAATTTCTACTTAGAAGAAAATCTTTTATAAAAGACAAATCTTTGGGACAGTAAGTAGAAAAGAAACTTTGATTTTTTTTAGATTATAAATATTAAATACTTTATTCTGTAGTCAACTATATAAAACTGATAAACATCAGTAAGAAAGGAATATATATTACCACAAAGAGATTTTTTATTAGGATCCGAATTGAAAGACTATTTTCTAAGATAATAAAAAAATCTTCCTTTAAGTAGACTTAGAAGTTAAAATGTCCCCCAAAAATCTGCTTTCAAAGAATTTAATTTTCTTTGCTAATAAAGAACAATTACATTTGCTCTTTTGAAAAATGAACAAGATATATACAAAACTACTATATACTATAACTCTATAAACAGTATGCAAGTTTTAAGGTTATGACTATGATTATGATAAAATTTTGACTAACTTCCATAATAATATAGTATTTAAAATTTTCTAATAATTTTCACTTTTATTATCTCAAAATCTCACCTGTACTAATTCTGAGCTATAGGAAGTAGGGCAGCAATTTAATTTTCAACTAATAGAAGTGGAGATAAGGAGGCTAGTTTGAGATTATTCCTACCCCTGATCAATCCATTATTGTTGACATTATGACCATGACCAAATATTTATTTCTTATCACAAAACGGCAAGTTTTCTTATAAAAAGTTATAATGTACATTTGCGTTATGACAAGTAGCCAGATATCTCTGTATTTCTATTTCCATAGAAAAGCCAGTAAAAGAAACACTTCTTTTTTTGAATGATGGAACATAATAGGATATCAGTTCTGAGTGTTTCCACTATTTAGCAAGTGTGATATTCATTAGTTATTAATATTATTCTCAACAGTGCAGCTGTCTCCTTCTGAACACGACTATATTAAACTTCCTGATATATCTGAATTAGCTATGAACATGTAATTTTTTGCAGAATATATAAAGAGATATGGCATGTATAATATTCAGGCTGAAGTATTAAAAACAGAATGTTTCTGTTCTTTCTGATTTTTAAATATTTTTCCCTAGGTATAGTGATTGGTAGTGTTAGTAGTGATGACTGCTCTTTCAGTATGAGCTGATAGAATGATATACCAGAGTATCTTACTATACCACATGTATGTAAAAACTGTAGTAAAGTTAACTTCTTTTGTGTGTGTGAAGTTTCATGAGTTTATAGAGATTTGTATAAATAACACAATCAGTATGCAGAACACTTCTATCACATTAACTTCCTTCCAACATTTCTCTCTTGTTTTCATTCTGACAAATGGAGAGACCTGTCTGTATTTCTATTTCCAATAGAGAGATTAATAAAGGAAACACCTTTTTAATGATAGAATAAATATGACATTTGCTTTGAGCGTTTCACTGTTTACCAAGTGTGGTAGTCTTAAGGTTTCTCTGGAAATCAGGAATAATTTCTCTGTCTGTAGTTTCATCTGTTCTAGAATATCATATAAAATGGAACCACACAGTTCACAACATTTTGAGACTGGCTTTATTCATTCCTCATAATATCAATTCATTTGCATTAAATATTATAGACACCTCATTCCTTTTTATTGTGCAGCATATCTTCCACAGTATGGCTCTACTAGTT
Organism: Solenodon paradoxus; assembly: GCA_004363575.1. Classification (NCBI taxonomy): domain Eukaryota; kingdom Metazoa; phylum Chordata; class Mammalia; order Eulipotyphla; family Solenodontidae; genus Solenodon; species Solenodon paradoxus. The sequence continues at coordinate 585,849 of RJWH01000166.1, forward strand.
TCTTTACCAATTCATTTAATATAGGACATTTTGAAGGTTACCAATTATCAGGTAATTACGACTAAAGATAATATAAACCTTATTTATAAGCTTTTGTTTGAAATTGAATTTTCGTTTCACTCTTTCATATATGAGTGGGATTGCTGGGTTACATGTAAGTACATACATGGTTTCACATAAAAATTGTCAACTTTTTCTATGGTAGTGGTACAATTTTGAGTTCCTACTAGCAAAGGATGAGAGATACAACTACCCTCGATCCTTGACGATACTTGAAATTATCAAATTTTGTGAATTTATCTAGTCTAATAGAGTGCAGTGATATCTTATAGTTTTAATTTTTGTATATCTCTCATTCCTAATGAGATTGAACATCTTTTCATGTACTTATTTTCCATCTGTGCATTGTTTTTGGTCAAGTATCTTCCCAAGTCTTTTGTTCATTTTAAATAAATTATTTCTCATCATTAAATTTTGAAATTTTTTTCATTTCCTTTTTTTTGAGGGAGACAGACATTAGGTAGGAAAGAAGAGGTAGGAGGAAGAAGCATTTTATTGATACAGTTACTCATTTCAGTTACCCCCACCACTCCCAGGGGACAACTTAGACCATGAATCTTGGTCTGTATGTGAACTGTGCCTCAGGTAAGGGTCTAACACCCAAGTTATCCGTGCATGCCAGATTTTAAGAATTTTTAATATATTCTGAACATTAATCCTTTACTAAATATGTGATTGGAAACACTTTCTCCTTGTCTGGAAATTGTCTTTTCATTATTCTTATAGTCTCTCTTACTGAGCAAGGATTTTAATCCTAATGCAGTCTAATTCTATTATATTTCTAAAGGTTTACTTTTGTGGTCATATTTAAGAAATTCTTGCCTAAAAAGATTTTCTCTTAGGTTTCTTCTAAAATCCCCTACTTTTATGTTTCAAATTCATATCTATAATACATTTTATTTTTAGATGAGGTGTGAACTGTAGGTATGTGTTCATTTATTTTTCTCATTTGAAAATCAGGTTGCTTCAGTACTTTACTCCAGTTCCAGTAATTTGCTTTCTGCTTGGCTTTGCTCTAAAGACCAAAGTAAATTGACTTTATTTGCATATGTCTATTTATGGGTAATTTTTTCTCTAACATTGACATATATTTGTGATTTTTTCCAGACCGAAGCAACTTGATATTGTTATCTAGCAAGTCTCATAGTAGGGTTGTGTGTGTCCTCCAGCTTTTTTTTTTTTTTTTTTTTTTCAAATTTCCCTAGTTTCTTTAATTTTCAATATAAATTTTTGAATTGGCATGCTGCTCTCTCCAGTACAGGTCCTAGAATATGCTCATTAAATGTATGGTCTTTTGGGAAATAATTGAAAAGAAAAAAACTGTGTTTTTTATATGTGTCATCATGGTATACCTCCCCATTTATTTACATCTATTTTGATACTCATTAGTGTTTTGTAGGTTGCTGGTTTAAAAAAAAAAATTTTAACGGAAGAATGCAGGCAGGAATGAAGGTGAATAGAGGCAGACAGGAAGTAAGAGGAAGAAACACTTTATTTTATTTAGCTGTTCGTATTAGTTGTTCTTCTTGGACCTAAGACGTGAACGCAGGTCCTTGGGAACTATGTAAACTTTGCCTGCCAAAGGCAGTGCACCGACAGCTGTTCTATCAGGACTCACTTATTTTGTAGTTTTTGCAGATATTGTAAATAAGAATACTTATTTCTCACCTCCCCTAGTATTACTTGGCTATACTTTTATTTTTAAGAAATTTCACTATAATATTGAGTGGGATAGTTGATAGTAGACATTCTTGTCTTCTTCCCAATCTTAGGGGGAAACCACCCAGCATCACTATTAAGTATAATATTCACTATAAAATTTGCTTGTTTTTGTACAGTCCCTTTATTTTGTTTTTGAGAATTTTTAATATTAATGAATGCTGCATCTTATCAAATGCTTTTCTGTGTCTATTGATATGATAATCTAGTATTTCTTTTTTTTAAGTTTGCAAATTTAATGAAATATGATGAATTAAAATTTTAATGTTGAGCCCATTCTGTATTCTGGAATAAAATCCACTTCCGTCTTTTTTGTTTGTTTTGTTTTTCAGTTGTTCTAAGAACTTTTAACATGATATCTACTCTTTTAACAAAAATTTAAGTGTGCACTATTGATAACTATAAACACTATGTTGTATATCAGCTCTCTCTAACTTATCTTGCACAACTGAAACTTAATAGCTTTTGAATAACAGTTCCTCATTTCTTTTTCTTCCACCCCAAGCCACTGGGAACCACCATTATATTCTTTGTTTATATGAACTTGACTACTTTAGATATGTCATGTAAGTGGGCTCATGCAGTATTTGTCTGTCTTAGGATCATGTCTCCAGGTCCATTCATGTTGTTATATGTAGGAGGATTTTCTCTTTTCTAAGGCTGAATAATATTCCATTGTATGAATATATCACAATTTCTTTATCAATTTATCTGTCCATGAACATTTAGTGTTTTAATTTTTTTCAAATCTTGGCTATTGTGAATATTGCTACTATGAACATGAGAGTTCAGATATCTCTTTGAGATCATGGTTTCAATTTTTATGGATATATATATCCATGTATTTATGTGTATGTATATATATGTATATACATATATATATATACAGATGTAGGGTTGCTGAGTCATACGGTAGTTTTATTCTTAACTTTCATTTTTATAGAAGCTATGCCATTTTATAGACGCTATGCCATATATGGACCATATACTAGCACTAAACTCATACATATGTGGTGAAATGATCTTTGACAAAGGAACCAAGAACACACAATGGAAAACGATAGGTTGCTCAACAAATTCCTCGGGAAAATTGGTGTCTACACGCAAAAGATTGAAACTGGACCCTTATCATACATCATATACAAAAATTAACTCAAACAGGATTAAACACATGCATGTTAGAACTGATACTGTTAAACACATAGTAGAAACCATAGGGAAAAACTTCTTGATACTTGGAAAGAAATTCTTGGATATGATATCAAAATATACTTAACAAAAATTAAGCTGGATGAGTAGAAATGATCAAACTAAAAAGCTTCTGTGCATCAAAGGAAACCACCAACAGAGCAAAAAAAACAACTTATGGGATAAGAAAATATTTTCATAAACTCTTTATCTGACAAGAAGTTAATATATAAAATATATAATACATTTCTACAATTCAATAGCAATACAACAATGACAACAAAATAAGTAAATCAACTTAAAAATGAGCAAATGACTTGAATAGACATATATTTTAAGAAAATACATAAATGGCCAACAGGTACATGTAAGAGTGCTTATCATCATTAATCATCAGGGAAATTAAAATAAAAGCCATTTTGTTTTGATTTATTTATTATTTGCATATATTGTTGAATTTGATTAGAAAATATTTTGTTGGTGATACATCTGTGTCAAAAAGGAAACATTTTATTCTCATACTATATCCATCAGTTTTAGTATACAATTTTAGTTTTAATATACGATTGATGTTCCTCTTCTATTTTCTGTAAAGATCATATTGCATTAATTGTTTTCTTCTTTTTTTTTAGTGTTTGATAGTTTATCAGTGAAAATATAGGGACCTTAGTTTTTCTTTTTTGAAAGGCTCTTAAATATGGATCCATTTTTTAAATGTTTGTAGGAATATTCATGTTATCCATTGCTTGTAGAAATATATCACTCTTAGATGAGTTTTGTTATACAAGAATATCTTATCTCAATAAAATTACATTTATTGGAGAAACAGCTACAAGATGTAGACACCTATACAACAATGTGATACAGGCACTGTCTCATAAAGAGTAATATCGGAATGCTACATATGTTCTAGGATATAATCAGACTCTAGAACACATTCATTAGGATATTGACTTGATGCAGTTGTACAGAAAGAAAGATTCAGAAGAAACTGGAAAAGCTCTCAAGATCTAAAACATATGGCTTGCAAGTCAGAAAATCCTTTTGGTCATAACAAGAAATCTGTGTTTGGTGAAGTGTTTGATATAAAAGTCACACTAGAGTTTGAATCATCATGGAAGGGAAGAGAGAATGGTAACTGGGAATATATTTAATATCAGCAATTTGTTCTAGGCACATTGGAAAAAAGAATCATAACAGACAAAATATCCAGATCTTGCAATAAGTTTGGCATTAGGTTCTGATATACTACCTCCTCTGATGAGAGTGCTTTTCTGCTTGTTTTTTTTTTTTTTTTTTCCCACAATCAGGGTGGGCCTAAACCCATTGTTAAATGGTTTTGAGTTTATGGAAGTATGAGGGAATAAATTACAGAATCAGCAACAGATACCATTTTCATACTTAAACAGAATATTATCTTAAGAAAATCAGTTAGCTGAGGAATTTTTAAAAAATAAATCAAACAACAAAAATAAAACAATTGGTATCAAAACAGTTTTGAAAAGCACCAATATAATTAGTAGCAATATTAACATATAAACGTTAAGTACTATGTCAGTTCAATAATTTTGCCCAGTGCCCTTGTGAGAGAAATGGGAGACCTCAGTATTGAAATAAGACAGAGATTATGGGCAATGCTTTTGCTGGGAACACTTAAAATAGTGCTGTATGATACTAGCATGAAATTATGCAACTTGGAAAAGTCCTAGGTAGACACAAAAATGAGCAGTAATACAAAGAAATAAGAAGAATTAAAAGCTGCAAGGTGAACCTCAGGCGTACAACTGAAAATAAGCAGGTGGACTAGGTTTAGAAAGGTGATAATGATTATAAGCTGGGAGTCAGAAGCAGTGTGTCATTAGTTATTTGGATGAGAGCTCTGAAATGTGCCATGTTGTTTGGATAATAGTGGTGAATTGTATTATGGAAAAATAAAATCAATAGGGTCTATGGAAGTCCTTAAATCTTTGATGAATGTAAGTTGTGATAAAGACTCTTCTTGACCAAATTTTATACAGGCTGCTCTGAAGCCTCTTTAATTGAGTCTCAGTCATAGGCTTTATCTTTGCCTGCCTCGTTCAGTTTTGGCAATACTGCTGAACTGATCTAGCAAGAATACTAATACCCTCTTTGCAATTTTCAGTCCACTTGCTACCATCCCCCCATTCTTCTTGTTATCTATAAATCCTCAGATGTCTTTGTTGCATTCAGAGTTTCTCTCCTATTGTGATAGTCTTGATTAACTATCATAAACTCTTGTAGAAAGTCTTCTGTGCCATTGTTGCAAGTGTTATAGTAGTATTTTTCTTTAAGAGTTTTAACTTCTTTCCAATCAAATCATAAATAACTACAGAAAAATTTCTGAACCTGCAAAAGGTTTGCTACAAAAATGGTCAAAGAAAAAAATTCATATAACTCCTTTCATGCTCTGATTGCTAGCATTTTTCAAAGAGCTAGGGTAAGAATTACATAGAAAGAAAATTAGATTTGATGGAATAAGGTATTTAAACCTGAGTCATGAAAACAAAAATAGTATGCACAAACTGTACATGTATATATTGTTCTAACATCATTTAATGATCATTCTCAAGAATGACAGAGCCAATAGTCTATGAAATATATGTAGAAAAAAGCCCTCTTTTATTAATCACAAAATCTTAAGCTTGACTCTGTTTCCTACAGCATTTTTCATTTTTCTTTGTTATTTCGCTCTGTATCTAGTACATTCATTAACGGCACTGTTGAACCAGATCCCCTTGGTCCCTTCCATCTGGCAGCAATAAAAGTAGCTTTGGAAGTTGACTTCTCCAACACCAGAAAAGAGCCACCTGTATGGGAGGAAAAAAATCATCTCATTGTGAAATCCAGATTAATAAAATGCATTATAAAGAGTGAACTCACCACTTCAAATACTGCTGATAAATATCATAATTGGAGAGCTATTTTGGGGTTTTGCAGTGTATAAGCATCTGAATCACTGAGACTGATTTTGGAATTGTGGTGAAAAAGGCTAATGGGGTAGGTTCATGAGAAATGAGAGGGAACCATTGCACAAGTGAAACTAGAAAATTTGCAGAATTTTGCATGCAGAAGTGAATACTGACATCTGGTAAGTAGTTGTGAGCAAGAGTGGATAATAGAGTCAAGAGAAAATTTGTTCATTTGTGGAATGTTCATTTTAAGAGGGGGAAAGCATCAGTATGTTTGTAGTATGATGGAACTATCATAGTAAAGTGTGAAAGATAATCATGTCAGATTAATAAGGAAGAAACGCTAGAGCAATGATACTGAAGATAGCGCTTATCACATACTCGAAGAAACTGACTATGTATTGGACATGCACATGCCACTTAAACTGTAGGTAAGTGAATGTGATCACTTTGAAAAATGAATTGCTAGTAAATATTTGAGATTATTCTCAATCAGTGACCAGGACAGAGTCGGGAAAGAGCCTGGAGATTTTGAAATTACATATAAAACTCAAATTAGAGAACACAGGAACTCCAAGAGCAAATAAGTTTGCTTTCATATTTTCTACCTCTGTCTCAAACTGCCCAAGTTAAACAATTTAAAAATCACATCAAATAGAGAGTTTGAGTCTAATCCCCTCTCTTTCCTTCTCTTTTATCTATTACTTGTCAAAACGAACAGGTAATGAAAAAGAAAGCAATTCACTATATGTAAGAATTTTTATAGATTGGCATTATCTAAACTCAGAGTGTAAATTATTCCTTCTCAGGGGAATGGAGAAAGGAGGTGTAACGAACAGGCTAGAGTGAAAATCCCGGATACTAGAAGAGCAATCTGAAAGAACTGCAGGTAAAGGCCTAGCAACCATGTCTGTGGTAAACAATTAATAAAACACTGCCATAAAAGAAAAAGGATAGAACAAAGAAGATTTCAGAAGTGTCGTCTAAACCATTATTCCTGTTATGCTTTGATACCAGTATAGCTTTTTAAATTGATATCACTCCTAGATTATGAAGCCAGATAATCAGCTAAGAATATATGTTTTTTTAAAATGTGAAGTATCAACTTATGTGAAAGTTTAGTGTCTACCTTTTGAGTTGTTCCTGACTCCTGCAATACATACACAAATTCTGTTATTAACTTATGACTTGATGCTAGGGGATTTGAATCCTAATGCTACTGTGTGACTAAAATAATTTCTAAATAATTTTTAAATGCTCTATAGGTTATAAATGAATATTAATACATGGTAATCCATATTTTCATAATTTGAACCTGGATACAAATTTTCTCCAAATATTTTGTTTTCTACTATTAATTATTATTGTACACATTTACCATTCCCTGAAAGTTTTCAAGTACCTTAATGAGCAGGCAATGTTTTCTTTAAATTTTGTTCACAGTTCTAGTGCATATTGTATTTAATTATTTCTAGTTGAATTAAAACAAAAACATTCTATATACTTTTCATCTATACACATGTAAAAATTTCCTCTGAATAATTTAAAATATAATGTATTTAGAACACAATGCAATTGTGCACACTTTCATTTTTTTTTTAATTGTACTGGTTCCATAGAGAATATATGATAGTAAGTTTATTTATATGAAGTCTGCTAATATTTGGATATAGTAATCATATACTAGTTTTTGTTTTCGACTACAACTGATGAATGGATGAAGAGTCAAAGAATGAATGGATAAATTGATGGAGGAACAAAAGAAACAAATGACTAAATCCTTAGGCATTGTAATCAAAATTAAAACTTTTCTCTACCATTTGACTAAGTAATATACGAAAGAATGTACCTCGCCAACATTTCTTGTACAGATAAAGTATTAAACACAGATAGTAAATAAGTCTTGTGGTAGTAATGTTTCCCGTATGGTTTCTTTGTTCAAATTTGTACTACATTCATTATTACTCAAGTAAAATTCTTTCTGGGTCTATTCTACATTTTTTTGAAATCTGGTAGTTTTGGATTTATATAACCTAAAATTTTGTGAACATAAGGGCACAATTAGGACTGTATTAATGTTTACTACTACTGAAACTGAATATGCAAGGCATTATTCTGAGCATAAAAGAACAATTACCTAGGCAATATTATATCAAAAACAATGTAAACATTTAATAACAAGATGATGATAAATATACTTCTACAATTTAGCTTTATTTTCATGAGTAAGTTCCCTTTCATTTTTATCTGTCCATACCACAGATAATTTTATATGGTTGCAGCCATAAATGGTTATTGTTATATTTTATTATTCAATTTATACTTAATGGTGTTTAATAGATATTTATAATTGCCGTGTATATAAATTTCTCTTATGTACTTTTTTGACAAGCTTATTCTAATCTGTTATTAATATAGCATAATTTATTAGGTTATCTGCTCCTGAGAGTTTAGGTTGATCAGCTTTAAAAGGTAATATAGGCTTGAGGGGTGTGTTATCATGAATAAACATAAGTACACAATACATTAAATTTAAAAACTTTAAAATATGAAAAATACTATTGATGTGATAATTATTTTTGAAACCAGCAAATAGAATTTGTGTTGATATTAGTGGTAAAAGAGAATTTTCCATGTTTGACCTGAAAGTCAATATGTAAGACATATGGCTAGCATTGTTGATTTATGTGTTTTCAGTGGCTGTCAAATAATTTGAATTTTGTCTAAATTAAATATAATTAAATAATTTTAACCAAGGCTAGAACAAATTCATGCAGACTAAAGCTGAACACACACACACAATATATATGTTTATATATTAATTGAATGTGCTGTTTCTATGTCAATCCTCTCCTCCACTGATCTTAGATAAAAAAATTAACTACACACTGAAATTCATAATGAGAATGAAATAATAATAAACATACAGTAATGGGGCACCACATTTAGAACTATAGTTGGCTCAAACCAAGTTTATCACTTGTCTAGCCAGCTCACTCTCTTAACAATAAAGCAAAATCAACATAAAACTTAAAGCAATCTTGTGCTAACGGACCTCAAGCTCTCTTCCTTTTCCCCTGGCTCTCTAAAGAGCAATTCCAGCTAAGTCCAATTATACAGCATTTGTTCTAGACATGCCATTCTACTCCAAGTCATTTATAAACCTATTGATACACCTCTGCTACTGTTGAAATTTTTGTAATTTGAAACATGCCCAAAATTTAAGGAAAATGAAAAATTGTGCTGAAGTTATTTTCTCTCGATTGTTGAGTTCTTTGTAAATGCTGAGTCATTAAACTGATCTTTATATGTTCCTTAATTCATTGAATAGAGAAATTATATCTTTTTATAGCTTACATATATGCATGTAGGTGTTTCTAAAGTTAAGAGAAATTGTATGAATTTAAATCTATTTTTGCTCTGTGAAACAAAAATCAGATCTCATTCATCTTTAGTTTTCAATGTTTTATGTGAAAAGCTATAACTTTCTCAGATTAATATGTAATATAAATAAACATTTCAACTAATGAGATCATTGTTTCAATAACCTTAGTCACATTTATAGAGCAGTTCTTTGAAACAGGAGAGTTAAATGTTCTTTGTCTCAATTTCTTTTACTTTCGAAATGGGATCAGCAAAATTATTTTATGGATTTCTATTTCTATCAGAAATCTTTGATCTTTGCATTTATCACAGTCCTACTAACTCAGTTTCTAGACACTTCTTTAATGTCCTCCAGGTGGAATTTTTCACTTATGAATCCAAAAATTATAATGAACAGTGACTATAAATCTGTATGAATATCCTAATGACACAAATGTATTTTATTTTTATCAAAGCAGGGCCTTCTTTATTTAAAAAAATTTATAGAGTATCTTGTTTTATTATAATTTTTCTCCATTAATTTTTCTGTGATATTTGTACCTATTATTTAATTATTAATCAAACCATCTGATGAAATCAGTCAGATATTATTGATAGAAACCTAATCCCACATCCTAAATGTTCCCAAAGTAATGACCTTGCAAGTTAAAGAGAGCTCTAAGATATTTGATATACATCTAGTCATGTCTATATAACTGTTTTTTAATCTCTCAACATTCTCTATGCAGAAAAATTCCTCAGGTAGATATGTGAGAAACTTCCTTCCCCTTATTTGACACTCTAAGTATGTAGGCTATCAGATATGGAGAAAAACCAGAATGCTGAGTCTGAATTTTGCATCTTCGAATATTCATGAATCACTTATTTTATGATAGTGGTTCATCACTTTCTAAAGACATTTGAAAATTAAATCCACAATATAAAGGGATGACCACTTGTTGTTTTACAGTCGCTTCTATCTGTATAATAGGTACCAGAAGAATACCTAATGCAAAATTTATAAGAATGTGCCAAAATACTGTGACAAAGAATTTTGTGCTCATCTTTTGGTTCTGCTGTATATTAATTCATATTTTGTCAACTCTTTACTAGGCCCTGAAAGTAATTTCTCCAGATGATTACTCTTATTGCTTGAGTACCTATTTTTTATATCATAAATGACACATATCTCCATTTGGGAATACTTTTATTTGGCAGCTAATTGGCCATTGCATCTGACATGTGTTACTAGCAAAGCAGAGTGTTTGTTATTATTAATTTTTTTTCACTTTATTTCATAACATTATTCAGTCTTGGTCCACAGGGACTGCCTCCCATCTTCCCTGTTTTCTCATCTCAAAAAATCAGCACAGGAGGGTAGGATTTGGCAGAAGATTATCAGTACTTGCTTTGATATCTTCAAGATTGACAGAGCAGACTACTGTCAGTTCAAGGGTTGGATAGCTTGTGAATTCATTTCAAGCATCCAACACATAATTCTACTTCTTCCTGCCTTCACAGATCTCTGTGACCTCTACTGATTATAGATATCACAAACCTTGAAAATAATCACTGGAAAGATGCTTCCTCTCTAATATTCATAATTACTTTTTTCTATTACAGCTAAGGGTTCAGAGAGGAGTTCAGTTAAGCTAGATTCTACACTAAAAATAGTATTTTAGCAAAGTAAAATATTCTTTATTTTTAGTTCATGATTCCTTTACAATTACATTCTGTGATTTGCACCAAGACATTCTGAGGGCTAAATTCCTTTTCAAGAATTTGAGATTCTTGTGGTATGATTTATTAAGAAGATATGTTTTCTAGTGTCCTAACATGTCAAAGAGTCAAATTCCTAAGAAAAACTTCAGTTTAAATTTTCTTCTAGTGGAAACTATTATCTCTGAATGACTATCAACCACTGGTGTTATTTCATTTAAGGAAGATCTTTTTACATTAATTAGTGACTTAAAGTGATCTGGGTCTCATGTATAAGACAGAAAAAAAAAGTCATTTTCTAAAAAAAAACTTTCTGTATAACTTGGAGATATGTAAATAAGTCACTTTCAAATGATAAAAGACTGTATGACAGACTCACAGAAGAAAGAATAAAAGTATAAGGCATGGAAATTAGGGATTAGACTCTTCAGTGAAGAATTATGAGCTGGTTATTTAAAACTATAGTTGGAATTATGTAACCAATTCTTACTAGTATATTTAAAGCAAATGATTGAATTTAAGAATGGTTAGTGCAAAAGTGGTTAGAAGCCTGTGGAAGTACAACAGTTGCAAAATGTGGATGCATTGTATGCAAACAGAATTTATGTTGAAAACTTGTGGAAAATAAATTTTTAAACATTTATATAAAATCGAAACAAAGATAACTAAAACATAGGATGAAACATAGGAAATATTTTATAGATAGAATGGTGTCAAAGATGACAGAATATTGGACGAATGGAGATGCATCGTGATGTAAAATGCATTTCACTTTGTCAATTGCTGTGGGAAATTAAAGTAAAAACATATCCTAATAAAAGTAGTTACCAAAAGTTTATTATATCCTTGCTAAAAAATATTTTTAGTAAAGTAAATCTAGATTTCTACCAAATATTCAGTTATTCAAGTCTTGAGTTTCATTGGTAACTTCTTTTGATTTTCTGTTTCATTATAACAAAATTTATTGGTGCTGAGTTTTCATACTAGATGCAGTGACATTTTTGCATACAGTCTATAGCTCTATACCATGGAGGTCATTCATAATATACATGATATGTATGAAAGTCGAGAATTTTTTAGAATAAAAATTGCTATCCCTGTTTTGGTTTTCATTATTATTCTCTTCATTAGAAAATAATCTATTATTCATATTTGCTCATTGTACCTTCTCTGTTCTCCTGTACCAGCAGCCCAACTTTCAAAAGTTCTATACTATTCCCCTCTCTAGTTATATAATTGATTCAACTGTTGATTCTTAAATGTACTAACAGTTACAATTATAACTAAATTTGTTGCCACAATTTAAATTTTCAAGTTTTTTGTTTTGTTTACAAAACTATATTCATTTTAAGATACTGAAATCACTTCTCAGTCTATGGGTATTTCACACCACACCTACTACAGAGTTCTAGTGCCCTTTACCACACCTTATTCCCTCTTTCCTCCCCTTCCCACTATAACACTTGATAGCCATCATCTTGTGTCCTTTATCAGTAATTACAAAAGATTCAATTTACTCATCTTACCAGCATTCTTATTTTTATCCTTTGCAAAGTTTAACATAGGACTAAATGATCTGTCATGGCTTTAACTGTGCATTTACTTGATTAATAATGAGTATATTTTCTCTTTTGTACAGTTAACCTGTTTCTGGTTTGTACTGATTTATAAGTTACTATGTGTTTCAAATATTAATTTTTTCTTCAGTTCACAATTATAAAACTTTCTTCCTCAAGTTAATGTTTGCCATTTAAATTATACTTCTGTTGTTTAGCAATTTCAGTGTAAATTAACTTTTTCTAGTTAATTTTTCTCAGGTTTTTATTGTTTTCTACTTTTATGTCCCCCTTTTCACTACTACTATATATATTAACTACCTGTTTAAACTTTAGTACCTTTTTAAAGTTTATCTTTCATATTCATATTTTAAAACCATTAGGCATGATTAATACTCTCTAAAATTAAACAGTGATATTTATTTAACATCAGTTTATATTGTAGATGCTATATATTATTAAAAAGATGTTTCACATGTAAATATCAGGAGTGGGTGATGGAGCAGGAGTCATAGAAAGTGGACATATGAAAAACAAGTTTTTTGAATTTGACTTATTTCATGTAAAGACTTTTTCCATTTTGGCTTCATAAATTAGCATAATCAGATAACTACTTTCACCACTGCCCTCTATGAAAACCAAAACACACACATACACACACACACACACACACACACACACACAGAGTCTGTTCACTTGTTACTGAGATCCTCAGTGAAGTTGTTTGTCTTGAACTGTGAAAAGCTTCACTACCTTCAATGACATCTTTCAGTAGAATGCAAATAGATTTATTCATACTGTGACAATTAGTGTATGTCTAATTTTAATTCTATTTGTCATGTATTTGGCATTATTTCTTGTTGTACCCATGCTGTGAAGTACATTCACACTGTGTTCATTTCTTTTGTTCACCTTAAGACTGAAGAAAAGCAGGGACACATAATTTTATAAGAAATCTAAGAGCTAGATGATGAAGAAACTTGCTTTCATTTACATAGCTCTATTAAGTGATTTGCTACTATTAAATCATATATTCCAAACACTGTCTCAGAGAAACAGAATTCAAGAATCTTTTATTTGGTATAACTGGTTTCCTTCACATCGACTTCTGCCTATTTTTCTAGCTACAAATATAAAATATTTTAATGTATTAAAGATGCTACAGACACACCAATGTACATCAGAATTACCTAGTAAAGAGAGGCAATGTATGAAATATCATTAAAATTAACTCTCATAATATTTAGACTCATAAATCCAATAAGGACATTATGGTCTTTCAATAATTATTTTTTTCTAACCACAAGCATAAAGTTTCAAATCTACAAAAAAAATATTTATTCACAGATAAATGTTTCACTTTTCTTTTCTCTCTCCATCACTCCAGCAGAATAGGCAAATTCAACATCTTATTCACCATGTATTAAATTCCCCTTACTATACATTTTTTATTGTCTCATGGGAAAGTTAGCTAAATCTGGATATTTCCTTTTGATAATGAGGAGCAAAACACTAATATATATTATAGATTTAATAAAAAACATTTTTAAAAACTGTATTTCTTCTCTAAATTTCTGTAGTATAATAGCATAAAATTGATTTGATAGATTTTGATTC